>OX451738.1:318601574-319306017 GCA_948472305.1 Vicia faba | reverse complement strand
TTAGAATCTGGAAACATCTTGTAAAAATTGCATAAATAAATAATTACTTTATTTGAATATTGAAAACAAGCATCTTATGTGCCAAACTATTTTTCTAAATATACAAGGATGTCTCTTCTACTAAATAATATACCTTAATTCCATTCTTCAACCCATAACACCATATAAATCTCCTTCTTAAATAACTCATTGATTTCCATGTTATGACTTGACAATGATTTACAAATTCATTTTAACTCATAATCTCTATGGTATAACAAAGTGTTCAGAAGTCACGCTTTCTTCTAATTAAGTGAATGAATTCCTACTGTCTTACTAAAAAAGAAATTGCGTATAGCAAGAAGAATCATTCGCCCAAAGGTGCCTTTTCGAAAGCCGATCAAAAAATCAATTATATGCCTGGCCTGAAGACCGAAGAGCTGTCTGAACAATAATTTAGAAAGTTTATTGTTCTCTATATAGTTACTCTAAAATGGTAGTACAAGACAAAAAACCATTTATTTATTTATTTATTTATTTATTTATGAAAAAATTTTAAAAAATATAACTCATCAACATAAATGTTTCTACCATTTTAATTAAAATTTATGTTTAAAATTATAGGTAATTAAGATAAATGAGTCATAACAAAAAATATTCAAATACTTTATGTTAATATGGAGTGGGTAAAAAAAATTAAAATGATTAGAATATGTTTAAAAGAATTTTGAGGAAATTGTAATTGAGAAAAAATTACATAAGCCTTGGTGGATATTACTAATTTATGTTTTTCAATATTTTCCTCTTTAATTATTTAATATTCAATTTGAAGATATATTACTTTTTAAAATAGTTTATTTTCAATAATAATGTAGATAAAAATATTAATAATAACTACTATTCTTATTAAAATATAAAAAAATAGAATTACTATTTTACTAATAATTTTATTATATATTTAATTTTTTATAAATTAATACATTTTCTATAATTTATTTAATACAATCAGTTATAAATAAATTATAACAAGACATCAATAAAAAAGGGAAAATAATTGTCATAGTTTCTTTAATTAATTATATTGGACAAACTTAAGCTTTCATGTTTTATAAGGAATAATTGCCAATTTAAAAAATGACTTGACATGTTCAAATAACTAATAGTAATAAATATGGATAAATATAGTTTGAAGTACAAACGGCTTATATAAAACAACACTTAAGATTTAAACGATTTACACTGTTAAAATATATATAAATACTAAACAATAATTATATATAATAATAACTATTTAGTTTTTAAAGAACTCTAACAAAGTATAACTATTTATACCGAAACTGAAAATTTGTCAAAAGTTGTTGTAATTTAACTTTTAGAATAAGATATAACGTAACTTTTCATGTTTATTAATATTAGCACATATAACAAAACAAGTTCTTTTAAATATATTAAAAATATTTTAATTTACAAACTAAACCAATAAAAAATTCCATAATTTTACTATTCTTTTATTTGTAACACAAAAGTAAATTTTAAGAGATTAATTAAAATATATTATTAATGTAAAAATATTTTATATTGTCATTCAATTAAAATTAATTATTTTGACATATAAGTATAAAAGATGAGAGAAAAACTTATGAAAAGTAATTACTAGAATAATTTAATTATAACATATTATTATATTTTTAATTCTGATTCTTATGTGCCAAAATAATTAAATTTAATTGGATGTGACTTTTCACCAACAGTGTATTTCAATTAATGTTTAATTTTAAATATAATTTTATTATCTATGTAAATAATACACTTTAATATTAAATTAAAATATTAAATATAAATATTTTATACAAACACATACAACACACGGCTTCCTCCAGAGTCAGATAAGATAAGAAATAAAAATGAATCAAAAGAATGGAAGAAGAAACATGAAATATTAAAATAATATTATTATTGATAATGTGGTAGCCTAAACGTGGGGAATGTTAATGGTAATTCATAATTTAAAATAAGAAATGCAAAATTGTATTGTATGTGGTTATTTAGAAAAGTTTGGATATTTGATATATAATAGATAAATATTATATAAATGTATATAGGAGATATAGTTTTAAATCAATTTAAAGTTCTAATCTATATAATACTCATGATCATATGATATGCATTATTTCAAAAATCATCTTTAATACAGGAAGAATGAGAAATAATAAATTCTCATGAATAATATAAAATCAAAGTGGCTGTAACTAACTATCACGTATGTATGAAGTAAGAGCAAAATTAAAATAATATAAAACACAAAAATTATTTGATCTAATATCCGATTTTATTTATAAAAAACATAATTAAGGAAATAACAAATTTTGACTTTTTCATCACTTATTAGTGAAATATCACAACATTCAAATCCCTAAATAAAAATAATTTTTTGTGATTTTTTATTAAATTGAAAATTTAATTTTTGATCGATATTATATTGGTTGATGTTGGTGCACAAAGAAGAGATGAAAGACAAAAAAAATATATTAAATGACGGCTATAAAAATAAGGAATAATAATTTATAATAAATTACATTGAGCTACCTCACTATGCTATTTATACACAAAATAAAATCCTAAATAACTTCTAACAAAGATATAAAAATATATAACAATATCCTTTAAAAAGATATTCCTAAAATATAGATTAATATCGAAAAGATATTCCTAAAATATAGATTAAATCTAACACCATCCCTTAATTTATATTTGATCCAAAACTGACAACACAAATTTCATCTCTCAAGCGAAGAAATTGATCAGTCTTAAGAGCTTTTGTTAGAACATCTGTCAACTGCTTCTGGATTCTACGATGCACAACTTCTAATATTCTGCTTTGAACTTGATTTCTCAGAAAGTGATATTTTGTCTCAATATCCTTGCTTCTCCCATGCAGCACTGTGTTCTTGGCAAGATTGATTGCAGACTTTTTATCAATCATCAGCTTCAGAGGTTTGTCTACTTCAATCTTCAGATCTTGCAGCAAGTTCAGAATCCACACAGTTTGGCATGCAATCAGAGCGCCTGCAATATATTGAGCTTGCTCAACAACAGGTTGCTTTTTGGAACACCAAGAAATAGGACCTCCCAGAAATTTGAATAAGTACCCAGAAGTATTTCTTCTGTCCACTCTATCTCCGCACCAATCAGAGTCTGAATAACTCAAAAGTTCTGATTTAATCTTTCTTCCAGACGGAAATAAAACTCCATACTTTAGAGTTCCCTTCACATACCTCAAAATCCTGACAACAGTTTGGTAATGAGACCACTTTGGTTTACTCATAAATCTGCTAATCATTTCAACTACATAGCAAATATCAGGTATGGTATTACACAAATACCTCAGAGAACCAACCATCTGTTTAAAGGTTGTAGCATCCATATTCTCTCCATCAGAATCAGAGTCTAACTTCTGATTCGTATTAGCAGGTGTGATAGCAACTTTGCAATTCTCTAACTCAAATCTCTTCAAAAGCTCTAGTTCTTACTTCATCTGATGCAAATCCTAAACCCTAAACCCAAAACATTATATATATATATATATATATATATATATATATATATATATATATATATATATATATATATATATATATATATATATATATATATATATATATATATATATATATATATATATATATATATATATATATATATATATATATATATATATATATATATATATATATATATATATATATATATATATATATATAATGTTTAATAAAAATGTAAATTTTTTATATATAATTTTTTTATTTAAAAATAAACCTATTGATTTATGCATCATATTTTATATTTAAATTTGAGTTTTTTAAATGATAATATTTAGTTGTGTTAGAATTGAGAAAGATTTGATTATGTTAGAATCCGGAAACATCTTATACAAATTGCATAAATAAATAATTATTTTATTCGAATATTGAAAACAAGTCTCTTATGTGCCAAACTATTTTTCTAAATATACAAGGATGTCTCTTCTACTAAATAATATACCTTAATTTCATTCTTCAACCCATAATACCATATAAATCTCCTTCTTAAATAACTCATTTATTTCCACGTTATGACTTGACAATGATTTACAAATTCATTTTAACCCATAATCTCTATCGTATAACAAAGTGTTCAGAAGTGACACTTTCTTCTAATTGAGTGAATGAATTCCTACTGTCTTACTAAAAAAGAAATTGTGTATAGTAAGAAGAATCATTCGCCCAAAGGTGCTTTTTTGAAAGTCGATCAAAGAATCGATTATATGCCTGGCAAGAAGACCGATGAGCTGTCTCAACAATAATTTATAAAGTTTATTGTTCTCTATACAGTTATTCTAAAATGGTAGTACAAGATAAAAACCATTTATTTATTTATTTATTTATTTATTTATGAAAAATTTTAAAAAAATATAACTCATCAACATAAATGTATCTACCATTTTAATTTAATTTTATATTTAAAATTATAGGTAATTAAGATAAATGAGACATAACAAAAAATATTCAAATACTTTATGTTAATATGGAGTGGGGAAAAAAATTAACATGATTAGAATATGTTTAAAAGAATTTTGAGGAAATTGTAATTGAAAAAAATTACATAAGCCTTAGTGGATATTACTAATTTATGTTTTTCAATATTTTCTCTTTAATTATTTAATATTCAATTTGAAGATATATTACTTTTTAAGATAGTTTATTTTCAATAATAATGTAGATAAAAATATTAATAATAACTATTATTCTTATTAAAATATAACAAAATAGAATTACTATTTTACTAATAATTTTATTATATATTTAATTTTTTATAAATTAATACATTTTCTATAATTTATTTAATACAATCAGTTATAAATAAATCATAACAAGACATCAATAAAAAAGGGAAAATAATTGTCATAGTTTTTTTATCTAATTATATTGGACAAACTTAGGCTTTGATGTTTTATAAGGAATAATTCCCACTTTAAAAAATGACTTGACATGTTCAAATAACTAATAGTAATAAATATGGATAAATATAGTTTGAAGTACAAAGGGCTTATATAAAAGAACACTTAAGATTTCAACGATTTACGCTGTTAAAATATATATAAATACTAAACAATAATTATATATAATAATAACTATTTAGTTTTTAAAGAACTCTAACAAAGTATAACTATTTATACTGATACGGAAAATTTGTCAAAAGTTGTTGTAATTTAACTTTTAGAATAAGATATAATGTAACTTTTCATGTTTATTAATATTAGCACATATAACAAAACAAGTTCTTTTAAATATATTAAAAATATTTTAATTTACAAACTAAACCAATAAAAAATTCCATAATTTTACTATTCTTTTATTTGTAACACAAAAGTAAATTTTAAGAGATTAATTAAAATATATTATTAATGTAAAAATATTTTATATTGTCATTCAATTAAAATTAATTATTTTGACATATAAATATAAAAGATGAGAGAAAAACTTATGAAAAGAAATTACTAGAATAATTTAATTATAACATATTATTATATTTTTAATTCTGATTCTTATGTGCCAAAATAATTAAATTTAATTGGATGTGACTTTTCACCAACAGTGTATTTCAATTAATGTTTAATTTTAAATATAATTTTATTATCTATTTAAATAATACACTTTAATATTAAATTAAAATATTAAATATAAATATTTTATACAAACACATACAACACACGGCTTCCTCCTGAGTCAGATAAGATAAGAAATAAAAATGAATCAAAAGAATGGAAGAAGAAACATGAAATATTAAAATAATATTATTATTGATAATGTGGGAGGTTAAATGTGGGGAATGTTAATGGTAATTCATAATTTAAAATAAGAAATGCAAAATTGTATTGTATGTGGTTATTTAGAAAAGTTTAGATATTTGATATATAATAGATAAATATTATATAAATGTATATAGGAGATATAGTTTTAAATCAATTAAAAGCTCTAATCTATATAATACTCATGATCATATGATATGCATTATTTCAAAAATCATCTTTAATACAGGAAGAATGAGGAATAATAAATTTTCATGAATAATATAAAATCAAAGTGGCTGTAACTAACTATCAAGTATGTATGAAGTAAGAACAAAATTAAAATAATATAAAACACAAAAATTATTTGATCTAATATCCGATTTTATTTATAAAAAACATACTTAAGGATATAACAAATTTTTACTTTTTCATCACTTATTAGTGAAATATCACAACATTCAAATCCCCAAATAAAAGTAATTTTTTGTGATTTTTTATTAAATTGAAAATTTAATTTTTGATCGATATTATATTGGTTGATGTTGGTGCACAAAGAAGAGATGAAAGACAAAAAAAAAAATTAAATGACGGCTATAAAAATAAGAAATAATAATTTACAATGAATTACATTGAGCTACCTCACTATGCTATTTATACACAAAATAAAATCCTAAATATCTTCTAACAAAGATATAAAAAGATATAACAATATCCTCTGAAAAGATATTCCTAAAATATAGATTAATATCCAAAAGATATTCCTAAAATATAGATTAAATCTAACACCAATCCTTAATTTATATTTGATCCAAAACTGACAACACCAATTCCATCTCTCAAGCGAAGTAATTGCTCAGTCTTAATAGCCTTTGTTAGAACATCTGTCAGCTGCTTCTGGATGCTACAGTGCACAACTTCTAATATTCTGCTCTGAACTTGATTTCTCAGAAAGTGATATTTTGTCTCAATATCCTTGTTTCTCCCATGCAGCACTGAGTTCTTGGCAAGATTGATTGCAGACTTGTTATCAATCATTAGCTTCAGAGGTTTGTCTACTTCAATCTTCAAATCTTGCAGCAAGTTCAGAATCCACACAGTTTGGCATGCAGTCAGAGCGCCTGCAATATATTCAGCTTCACAGATTGACAGTGCAACAACAGGTTGCTTCTTGGAACACCAAGAAATAGGACCTTCCGGAAAATTGAATAAGTACCCAGAAGTATTTCTTCTGTCCACTCTATCTCGGCACCAATCAAAGTCTGAATAACTCAGAAGTTCTGATTCAATCTTTCTTCCAGACGGAAATAAAACTCCATACTTCAGAGTTCCCTTCACATACCTCAAAATCCGGACAACAGCTTGGTAATGAGACCACTTTGGTTTACTCATAAATCTGCTAACCATTTCAACTGTATAGCAAATATCAGGTATGGTATTACACAAATACCTCAGAGAACCAACCATCTGTTTAAAGGTTGTAGCATCCACATTCTTTCCATCAGAATTAGAGTCTAACTTCTGATTCGTATTAGCAGGTGTGATAGCAACTTAGCAATTCTCTAGCTCAAATCTCTTCAAAAGCTCTAGTTCATACTTCATCTGATGCAAAATGATTCCTTTCTCAGAGTACATAAATTCCATCCCTAGAAAGAAACTCATTTTCCCAAGATCTGTCATCTCAAACTCATTCATCAGAACCTTCTTGAACTCAGCTATCTCTTGTTCATAACTTCCTGTGAGCAATATGTCATCAACATACAAACATAACATAATCATATTACCTTTTGAAGTATGTTGAACATAAACACCATACTCCATCTCACACTTCTGAAACCCTTGTTCCTTGAAAAACGAATCAATCTTCAAATTCCAAGCTATGGGCACTTTCTTCAATTCATACAAGGATTTGTGTAATTTGAACACCATCCCTTCCTGATTCTTTTTCTCAAATCCAAGAGGTTGTGATACGTATACCTCTTCTTGTAATGGACCATTCAGAAATACAGATTTTACATCAAAATGCATCAGAGGCCAATTCCTGTTAGCAGCTATTGCAATAATTAGTCTGATTGTTTCATGTATCGCTATAGCTGCAAACACTTCAAAGTAATCCAGCCATGGCTTCTGTAGAAAGCCTCTTGCAACTAATCTTGCTTTGTATTTGCCAATTGATCCATCTGGCTTTAGCTTTAGCTTGAAAACTCATATGACGCTGATGGCTTTCTTGCCTTTTGGAAGTTCTGTCAGCTTCCAAGTCTTGTTTCTCTCTATAGCATCAAGTTCTTCTTTCATGGCCTATAACCAAACTTGCTGCTTAAGATCCTCTTTCGTACTCACGGGTTCATAGTCTACTAACATTGCACACTAAATAACTTCTCCTTCAGAGTCTACTTTAGTGTCTTGCAACATGTTAAACTCTACAAATCTTCTTGGGATGCTTTCTGACTCTTTGTTGCCTATGAACTGGACCTTCAGAACCTTGGACACCATAACTTTCCCCTTCAGAAGAGCTTGCTTCAGAAATTGGACTTTCTTCAGAACCTTGACTGTCTTTAGAGTCTGGATCACCATAGGAGTCAGAGTCAAAATCATCTTCTCCTTTTGGATCTTCTTCAGAGTCAGAGTCTTTATCAGCTTCAGAAACATGTGTTTCTAACTTTTCTTTAGTATTTCTCTCATCAGAGTCAGGACGAGACCTTTCCCAATTCCAAACTTCTGATTTCTTTATAATGACGTCTCTGCTGAACTCAACTTTGTTAGTTTCTAGACAATAAAGTTTTTACGAACCTGTACTGTGGTACTCCACTAACAACATCACTTTACTTCTATCATCCAACTTCTGTCTTCGGGCTTCTTGGACATATTTTAACATACAGAACCAAACACCTTCATATGACTAACACTTTGCTTATCTCTAGTACACTTTTGAATAGGAACTATTTCCTTTAATTTCTTTGTTGGACATTTGTTGAGCACATAACATGCAGTTGTAACAGCTTCTCCCCATAGAGTATGAGGAAGCTTCTTCTCTTTCAGCATGCTTCTCACCATGTCAAGCAAAGTACAGTTTCTTCTCTCAGCAAGACCATTGTGTTGAGGAGTATATGGAGCAGTAACCTCATGCTCAATTTCATTCTCCTCACATAATCTTCTGAATTATGTGGAGTTATACTCACCACCACCATCATTTCTAAGAATATTCAGAGTCTATCCACTCTGATTCTCAACCTTCAGTCTGAACTTCTTGAATTCAGCAAATACCTCGTGTTTGAACTTTACGAGAGATACCCATGTCATTCCGATGAACTCATCAACAAATGACACAAAATATTTATTCCCTCCAATCGATGCTACTGGAAATGGAACCCACACATCAGAATGCACTACTCTCAAGGCATGATTTACTCTTGGAGCTACTTCTGATGCAAATGGTAATATTGGTTGCTTCCCTTCCATGCACACATTGCATGACTTTTCAGGCTTCTTGATTGTAGGAATTCCATGTACCAGATTCTTTGATTTCAGATGACCTAAAATTCTGATATTCAGATGACCAAATCTTCTGTGCCACAACTCACTCTCCTTGACAACACTTGTTGCACTAAGACATTCAGAGTCTGCAGTTCTAACATTTAACTTGAATGTTTTGTTCCTTCCCTGTTCTGAATCCATAATCAGCTTCTGATTACAGTCATACAACTTTAGAAGGTTGTCCTTCATGGTAACTGAAAAACCTTTCTCAATCAGTTGTCCCACACTCATCAGATTTCTTTTCATGCCAGGTACATACCATACATTCTAGATTACTTCTGCTTTCCCATTGTTTAGAATGATTCTAACATTTCCCATACTTTCTACATTAAGGTATTTATCATCAGCACATCTGATCTTTGTACTCTTCCCAGAGTCAAAATCAACCAACCATTTCTTGTTTCCAGTAAGATGGTTTGAACACCCTGTGTCCATATACCACCATTATGATGAATTCAGATCATCAGGTTTATAAGCCAACAATAGCACAGGTTCATCATCAGATTCTCCTATGGCTATATTTACTTCTTTTGACTTCCTTTCTTTGTTCGACCAACAATCTTTGGCTTAGTGACCAAAGTTCTTGCAACAGTAACACTGAACATTCTTCTTATTAGACTTCTCCTTTCCCTTCTGGACATTCTTCTACCTATCAAAGTTTGAAGCTTCTGACTTTTGACCACCATTAGTTTTCTTCCTAGCTTCTGACCAAGTCTGCTTCTGATACTTCTTACCAGAAGTTACTTTCGGAGCCTGCTGCTCTACTTCCCTCTCAGAAGTTCTCGCAGTCATACTCAACTCATGCGCTTCTAGACTACTTTGAAGTTATTCAACTCTCATGATGCTCAGATCTTTGGAATGTTCAATTTCTACCAAAATGTAATCAAACTGAGAAGTTAAAGATCTCAAGATCTTCTTAATGATTACTTGTTCAGAAAGAATTTCTCCACAAGATTTCATCTCATTAGTGATCAGAATCACTCTAAAGATGTACTCAGAAACCTTATCGTTGTCCTTCATGTTGAGATTCTCATATTGCTTTCTGAGAGACTGAAGCTTCACCTTCTTCACGGATGTGTCACCACCGTAACATCTGACCAGTGTGTCCCACGCAGCCTTCGTTGTTTCAGAGTCATCAATCTTCTCAAAAACATTCGCATCCATACATTGATGGATGTAGAATAAAGCAGTGTTTCCAAGATCCCCAGAATCAGAAACAACAATTATCACACAGTACCTCAATGTTCTCTCGTGTTTCCCGTTTTCCCCGTGGATTTTAAACTGGAGCTCTAGATTCTGAAGCAGATTGTGCAAAAGTATGATTGTCCAGACATCTCCATAGAGCAATAGTGGACTACTTTCAGTTGGTCCCGAGGGACATATTGTCTTCAAGTATCCAATTGGAAAACGAAGCATCTCAAGTTGAGAAGTATGGTTGTGGGGTAGCCTACTTTCAAGATGTAAGCCAGCCACTCTAAGGTTATGTTGTCTTCGAAAATCCTTAAGCTTCTCATTTCTCCGTAAGCATGAGATGAAGAAAAGGTTTGTCAAGAATCTATTGAGCAGGGGAAAGCATGTTGAATACTCTGTTGGGTAAGTGTTCATCCAATCTGAGGCACTCAAGTCGAGATTTGATCTTTCAAAGTACATTTAAACTGGGGCAGTTACGCCAAGATTTGAAGAATCCCTCAAAGTACATTCAAACTGGGGCAGTTACGCCAAGATTTGAAGAATCTCTCAAAGTACATTCAAACTGGGGCAGTTACACCAAGATTTGAAGAATCACTCAAAGTGCTGAGTAATCAGGGGAACTTGCCCAAACATGGTTGAAACCATCTCCAACTTTGGTTAGTCAGGGGCAGTGTTACAAAGTTCACAATATTGGGGTTGTCTATCTTAATGGTACGGATCATAGAAAGTCCTCTTGAGGCAAGTTTTTTTTAGCCTTACACACTGGGGCAAGGCATTATGCAAGGGCATTCCTCCACTTCAGAGTTGATCAGGTTAAGTCCAGTCGCAGGCTAAAAAACTTGTGAATTTGAAGAGCGGTAAGTCAAGATCGTTATCCTCAGCTCGTCAGGGATGTAAATCCATGTATTGGTGTTCCACCATCAAAATCCAGAGACCTAAGTTTGAGTTGTTGGTATTCTTTGACAGAAGTAAATGATTATTATCTCCAACTCAGATTAGGATTGTTATCCTCTACTGAGATCAAGATTAAATTCCAAGTTGTGGGTTTTCTTTAGTAGAAGTCAGAAGGTGGGATTCTATCCTTTGAGTTCTTAGTAGATATCCTCACTTCGGTACCTTGTATATAGTAATCATCATTGCATTGCATCTTCTGAAAGCGCGTAACATTTCCATTGATTTGGGAGCATTACGCTAAAAAGATAAAATCTCAAACATGCATTGAAGAATAAGCCAGATTAAAGTCTTTTTCAGACACCCCTTGTATCTCCGAAGAAATTCTATCAATCATAAATCCCAAATGGTATTCTCCATAGGTTTTCCTCAAGACATATGTTTTGGTGTTGCTATATGCAGACGTTCTTGACCTTGTGTCAGTTTCCCATAAATCCATAATCCAATTCATTTACCGAGCATCTTGCTTTTTGAAAACTCTTGTTGTGGTATCTTTTCCCGTGTTTACCTTTGCGATTAGAGTGCGAGTAAGAGTTGGTGTATAGCCTTTCTTGCTTCTCGGGTATTTGAGTATTCATACTTGGTGTGTGGTAACTCAGATAATTGCCACTCTTGAAGAATTACACCCCGCCTTTGGCCTGAGGGATTATGTAGTTCTTGCGTATTTGCAATCGCTTAAAGCCCAACGCGTGTTAGAAATCCTTGTTTAGAGTCCCCTTTGGCTGGTCTATTTTCTTTGTGATTTCACCTTCGATCGGCGTTCTATTCAGGGTCTATGTTTATTAGTATCCCCAGAAAGTCTTCCTTTGGTCAGCGTTCTTTGTTAAAAGTTTAGTTTCAGTTAAGTCTTCTTTTCATTATGGAGTTTTCCTTTGATCAGCGTTAATTTCTTAGGAGTCTACCTTTGGCTTAACTTCCTTTTTGATTCACCTTTGTGCAAGCATCCTTTTTTAAGAGTCTACTTTGGTCGGTCTCTTTCTTATATGTGTTTAATTCTAACCAGACACGTATATGTTATCCTCAATTCGCCTTCAATCGGTGTTCTCTCTCCTTGGGAAAATTCACCTTCATCCGATGTCTTTCCGTCTTAGGTCGACCTTCACCCGGTGTCCCTTTTTGTTGGTTAAAGTTCTCCTTCGTCTGGCATTCTTTCCCTTCCGATAAGTTCGCTTTCAATCAGTCTTCTTTCTCCAAAAGTATATCTTCATTTAGACCTTCTTCCGGTCTATTCATGTTACATGTCCTTTTCTCCGGACATGTATTCTTTATATCTATGTTTCACCTCCAACTTCTGAGTCACGAGTTTGCCCATTTGTTTCTCCTCTGATCCCTGAATCGTGAGTTTGTCGTTTGTTTCTCCTCTGATTCCTAAATCACGAGTCTATCAATTTGTTTCCTCTCCGACTTCTGAGTCGCGAGTCTATCAATTTGTTTCCTCTCCGACTTCTGAGTCGTGAGTTTGCTGATTTCTTTCCCCTCTGATCCCTGAATCGTGAGGTTTTTAAGGTGTTTCTCCTCCGGTCCCTAAATCGTGATTTCGTCGTTTGTTTCTCCTCTAATTCCTAAATCACGAGTCTATCAATTTGTTTCCTCTCTGACTTTTGAGTCGCGAGTCTATCCATTCGTTTCCTCTTCGACTTCTGAGTCGTGAGTTTACTGATTTCTTTCCCCTCTGATCCTTGAATCGTGAGTTTGTTAAGGTGTTTCTCCTCCGGTCCCTAAATCGTGATTTCGTCGTTTGTTTCTCCTCTGATTCCTAAATCACGATTATATCAATTTGTTTCCTCTACGACTTTTGAGTCGCGAGTCTATCAATTTGTTTCCTCTCCGACTTTTGAATCATGAGTTTGCTGATTTCTTTCTCCTCCGATCCCTGAATCATGAGTTTGTTAAGGTGTTTCTCCTCCAGTCCCTAAATCGTGAGTTCATCGTTTATTTCTGCTTCGTTCCCTGATTCGAGAGTTTGTCATTCTATTTCTTCTCTGACTTCTGAGTCGCGAGTTTTCCAATTTGATTCTTCTCTGATCTCTGAATCGCGAGTTTGTCAATTTGATTCTCCTCTGATCCCTGAATCGAGAGTTTGTCATTCATGTTTCTTCTCCGATCCTAAATTGTGAGCTTCCAACCCCTGGGTTGTTGATAACACGAAAACGTATCGCTCTTTAGGCCTAATTTACACGAGTTATTTGTACGTTTTTATCGAATAATATGCATCACGAAGGTATTTTTATTTGTTTTCAGGTAAATTATATTTTCCAAGGCATAAGATGGCAAATAAGCTAAAAGGAGCAAAACAAGCTAAGAAATGGCAAGAAGAAAGAAGAAAAAAATGACATTCTGCTAAAAGCTCACACCAGAAGAGCGTTATGAGCGTAACGCCTAGCGTTACAAACGTAACACCTAGCGCACACTGTTATGAACGTAACGTAACGCGTTACGAACATAACAAAAAGGCCTAAGCTGTTACGGACGTGATGATTTGCATTACGAACGTAACACCATAAAAACTCAGTCTATGCAGTAAACCACGAAGCAGCCCACACGAAGTCCACACGACCTCATTCCATCAGTTGAGAATTTAGCGCACGTACTGAAATAATGGAACATGACAGTTACAAGAGAGGGCCTATATATTTGTTGAAGATTTCACTTTGAAGAGGGCGGAGAATTTGTTTCAGAACCATAATTTCCTTTTGTATTACATTACTTTGTTTTCTTGTTCTTAAACAATTATATTTTCCTTTCAAGCCTCTGTAATTTTCTAGTTTCCAAAAGTGTTAATTCTTCACATCGAAGGATTAACACACTTAGTTCTATATTTCAATTAATTGTACCGCAAAAGCTACTGTACGAATTCAAGATTACCACGGCATTATAAATTACATGTTCTTTTTTATGCAATTCAATTTTCGTTATTTATATGTTATGTTGATTATTCTCATGAACTGTATTTTACGTTGCAGGTTTGCTAAATACATTATGTCCAGCTAATTTCGTTTGTACCGGTATGTGACTTGTAAGTACCGAAGGAATCCGGTGATAACTTGGCTAAAATCTTTTATAAATAATTTTTGGTTTCCAATTTCCATATTTAATTTAACTACCCTTGTCACGAGAGTGAAAGGATATTTAACACGATTTTGCCACGAGAGTGGGAAATTAATTAAGGCAAGAACCTGCACGCGAGAGTTGGGGTTCGACCCAGATAGTGGTAACGAAACATTAATTTTTAAATACACGAGAGTGTTTTAACAAATTAATTAAACTCGAGTTGTTTTCAAAAAGTGTTATTAAATTTAAAGTGCATCCACTAGGTTTAGTAGCATAACTTATTTCATGAACACGAGAGTGCATGTCTCAGGTTTTTAAACAATTCATTTTTACTGAAATACTTTATATGCCAAGTGATTCACCGAGTTCCCGAAGTCCGACTATCACATATCGGTATAACTATTACTATTGCTTTTAATTAAAACATTTCTCCCATAAAACCAAATATTCATCGCTTAGTTAAACATTTGTAACATTAGATCGTATGCGATTGATCCTCAGTCTCTGTGGGTTCGATAATCATTTAAAACTAGAACGACTAAACTGTATACTTGCAGTTAGTATCCCGATAAACTCATAAAGTCCCGATCAAGTTTTTGGCACTGTTGCCGGGGACTAATTAGTCAATTAAGTACGATTCTTCTGTTGCGTGTTTAGACTAGGCAACAGAAACCCTTTTTCAATTTCTATGCCAAGGACTCGCTCACAAGGCGAACCTCTTGACAAATCGACGGACGAACCTGAACGCATCCTTTCCGTAAGACGTGCAGTCAGGGATTATTGTTTAAATCACGATATTCCTTTACCGAAACCCGAAATCAAGATTGATTCTGAAACAGATTCCAATTCTTACCGAAACAAATCCAGAAGTAGACATGGCCGAAGAACGAAGGACCCGTCCATTGAAGGAGTACGCAGCTCCATCACAACAAGAACCCCCACAATAGCATTGCTGCTCCAGCAATTAATCGAAACGATTTTGAGTTGAAACCGTCGTTGATATCAGCTATCTAACAACGCCAATTCTCTGGAAATCCTACCGAGGATCCAAATGAACATCTTACGAAATTCGTTCAATTTGCTGACACCGTTATAGAAAATGGTGTTAGTAAAGATGCAATAAGATTACGTCTTTTTTCTTTTTCACTAAGAGATAGATCTTGGGCTTGGTTGCAATCCCTGCCATCAAATTCCGTCACTACGTGGGAAGGACTTAAGACTGTATTCTTAGCACGATACTTTCCCCCAAGCAAGACTGCTGCATTAAGAGCTCAAATCAACGGATTTAGGCAGAAGGATACTGAATCGTTATTCGATGCATGGGAACACTACAAAGATATGATGCGAATATGCCCACATCACGGATTAGAAAACTGGCTGATTATCCATAGGTTTTACAATGAACTCTTGTACAACACAAGACTCTCTATATATGCCTCCGCAGGTGGTACACTAATGGACAAGCCTTACGATGAAGCTAACCAACTCATTGAAAATATGGCTCAAAACCACTATCAGTGGGGATGAGAAAGAACACCTGGGGATAAAACTCCAGCCAAAAGTGGGATGTACGAAATTAGTAGCCTAGATAAAGTTAATGCTAAGGTAGATGCTCTTACCCAAAAGATAGAAAGCTTGACCTTACCTCCTGCAGCCACCGTGGCTGTCGTAACCCCAAACTGCGAAGTTTGTGGAGTTCCTGGTCATGTTGGAACCGAATGTCAAATCCTAGCAGGAATATCAGTTGATCAGGTGAATTACGCTCAAGGTAATCCTTATGCTAATACCTATAATCCTGGTTGGAAAAACCATCCTAACTTCTCGTACAAGAATAATAACGCTTTATATGCACCTAGCCAAGCACCCGCTGTACCTCCAGGCTATCAAAAACCCGCTGCTAATGTTCCTAACGTTCCTCGGAAGTCTAACCTTGAAATCCTAATGGAAAACTTTATCGCTAATCAAGCTCAACAATACAAAGAATTC
The DNA here is from genome assembly GCA_948472305.1 of Vicia faba. Lineage (NCBI taxonomy): Eukaryota > Viridiplantae > Streptophyta > Magnoliopsida > Fabales > Fabaceae > Vicia > Vicia faba. The sequence goes on along the minus strand of OX451738.1, from coordinate 319,289,498 downwards.
CTCAATCAAAATGTTCACACCGGTGAACAATTGAAGCTATTATCAAATAAGGTAGATGCCCTAGCAACTCACAATAAAATGTTAGAAACCCAAATCTCCCAAGTAGCACAGCACCAAGCTAGTTCAGCCGCACCTGCTGGTACGTTTCCTGGACAACCACAACCCAATCCTAAAGGACATGCTAATCCTATCACATTACGAAGTGGGACAGCACTCGATGGACCGGTAGATCCTAGACTCCAAAACCCGACCATGTATCAAAAACCTGAAAAGGAAGTAGAGAAATCGAAGGAACAATCTGAGAATGTAGAGGAAGACGCAAACGAGAGCGGAGAGGTTTCAAAAAAAGATAAACCTTACGTACCTCCACCACCATATAAACCACCAATTCCATACCCTCAAAGGCTTACAAAATCCAAAAACGAGGGACAATTCAAGAAATTCATAGAACTTCTGAAACAACTAAACGTCACTATTCCATTTACAGAAGCTATAACTCAAATGTCGTCATATGCTAAATTCCTAAAGGAAATATTGTCTAATAAGAAAAAAATTGTTGAAAGCGAAACCGTTATGCTAACTGCCGAATGTAGCGCCATAATTCAAAATAATATGCCTCCAAAGCTAAAGGATCCTGGTAGTTTCTCCATACCATGTGTAATTGGAAAGTATGTCATAGACAAAGCTCTATGCGATTTAGGAGCAAGTGTTAGTCTAATGCCCTTATCTATTTGCGAGAAGCTCAAACTAGGTGACATGAGACCTACCAAGATGTCCTTACAACTAGCCGACAAATCAGTCAAATTCCCTGTTGGTATGCTAGAAAACATTCCAGTCTGAATAGGACAATTTTACATACCTGCTGACTTTATAATAATGGACATAAAGGAAGATTCAAATATTCTCATCATATTAGGAAGGCCATTCTTAGCCACTGCAGGAGCCATTATCGACGTTAAGAAAGGAAAGCTTACCTTCGAGGTAGGAGAAGAAAAAGTAGAATTTATTCTTTCCCAATTCTTGAAAGCCCCTGCTATAGACGACACATGCTGCTTCCTAGATATTATCGATGAATGTGTCAAAGAACTAGAAAGTCAAGAAGACACTTATTCTGGAATACTGAAAACTCTGACACCAACTATTTTCGAGGATGATGACTGGAGACATGAATATCACGATGCCAACCTAAGCGAATGTCTCACCTTAACACCCGATCCTACCCCAACTGCTAAGAAAACTGGTATAGAACTTAAAATGTTACCTAAAGATCTAAGGTATGAATTTTTAGATAAAGAACTCGAACGGCCAGTTATTGTCAATGGCAACTTAGGGAATATCGAGACCGAAAAACTTCTTAATGTGTTAAGGAAGTATCCAACCGCATTGGGATATAACATATCGGATCTAAAAGGAATAAGTCCTTCTGTCTGTATGCACCGCATTATGCTTGAAGAGGACTACAAGACTTCTAGAGAACATCAAAGACGAATAAATCCTATTTTAAGTGAAGTCGTAAAGAAATAAGTGCAGAAACTACTAGAGGCAGGAATCATATACCCGATATCCGATAGCAACTGGGTCAGTCCAGTTCACGTAGTACCTAAGAAAGGAGGTGTTACGGTTATAACAAACACAAAAGGCGAATCGGTAGCACAACGTACCCAAACAGGATGGAGAATGTGTATCGATTACAGAAAACTAAACAAAGCTACACGCAAAGACCATTTCCCATTACCATTCATAGATCAAATGCTCGAGCGTTTAGCTAAACATTCCCACTTCTGCTATCTTGACGGATACTCAGGATTCTTTCAAATTCCCATTCATCCTGATGATCAAGAGAAAACTATGTTCACATGCCCCTATGGTACCTTTGCATACCGAAGAATGCCATTTGGACTATGTAACGCACCTGCAACTTTTCAACGATGCATGATGGCGATTTTCGCAGACTTTTTGGATGGAATTATGGAAGTGTTCATGGACGATTTTTCTATCTGCGGAGAAAGTTTTGACGGATGTTTATCAAATCTTGAGTTGGTACTAAAACGATGTGTCAATGTCAACCTAGTGCTCAACTGGGAAAAATTGTCATTTCATGGTGAGACAAGGAATTGTGTTGGGTCACATTGTATCAAGCAGGGGGATTGAAGTCGATAAAGCAAAAATCGAAATTATCAAAAACCTTCAACCACCCAAAACAGTTAGAGAAATAAGAAGTTTTCTAGGACACACTGGTTTTTACCGACGCTTTATAAAAGATTTCTCTAAAATCACTAAGCCACTAACTGAACTATTGATGAAAGACGTTGAGTTTACTTTCGATGATAAAAGCTTAAACGCATTTGAGACGCTTAAAGAAGCATTAATTTCAACACCTATAATGCAACCTCCTGATTGGAACCAACCATTTGAAATAATGTGCAACACGAGCGATTATGCTGTAGGCGCAGTCCTAGGACAACGAAAGGATAAAAAGCTTCACGCTATTTACTACGCAAGCAGAACACTTGATCCCGCACAAATGAATTACGCCACTACGGAAAAAGAACTCTTAGCTGTTGTATTCGCGTTGGAAAAATTTTGTTCCTACTTAGTAGGCGCCAAAATTGTTATTTATACGGATCATGCTGCAATCCGATACTTGCTAAGTAAGAAAGACGTCAAACCAAGACTACTCAGATGGATCTTACTCCTACAAGAGTTTGACTTTGAAATAAAAGACAAAAGGGCAACTGAAAACATAGTAGCAGACCATTTATCAAGATTAGATGGAATCCAAACCGAGAGTGTTTCCATAAACGATGATTTCCCATATGAGCGCCTTATTGCTCAACTAGAGACAGCTCCTACTGACAGTTTAAAACAATGCGATGAACATTTAACAACTCCGGTAGTAGAAGTCATCTGTACCAACACCACATTACCATGGTACGCTGATTTTGTTAACTACTTAGCCGCCGGTGTTCTACCACCCGATTTAACGTACCAACAACGAAAGAAATTCTTCCATGATCTTAAACAATACTTTTGGGATGAACCACTACTCTTTAAAAGAGGAGCCGATGGTATCTACCGTCGCTGTGTTCCTAACGATGAAGTAGAAAACGTCATTGCTCATTGCCATTCCGCCCCTTATGGTGGACATGCTAGCACTTCGAAAACTTGTGCAAAAATACTACAAGTTGGTCTTTTTTGGCCTACCTTATGGAAAGACGTCCACGTAGCAATTATGAACTGCGGTAGATGTCAGCGCACAGGAAATATATCTAGACGTGACGAAATGCCGCAAAAGGGGATTCTCGAAGTTGAAATTTTCGATGTATGGGGAATTGATTTCATGGGACCGTTTCCCGCGTCCTTTGGAAATAAGTATATACTGGTAGCCGTTGATTATGTATCAAAATGGATTGAAGCCGTCGTTGCACCCACAAATGATACACGAGTGGTACTTAAACTATTCAAGAATATTATCTTCCCACGATTCGGTATACCAAGAGTAGTAATTAGTGATGGTGGTTCCCATTTTATCTCTAGAATTTTCGAAAAACTACTTTCAAAATATGGCGTTAATCATCGCATAGCCACACCATACCATCCTCAAACAAGTGGACAAGTGGAAGTGTCAAATAGGGACATTAAACAAATCCTTGAGAAAATCGTAGCCACGTCTAGAAAGGATTGGTTCTCCAAGATAAATGATGCTCTTTGGGCATATAGGACAACTTTTAAAACCCCCATAGGAACAACGCCGTTTAAATTAGTTTATGGAAAATCTTGTCATTTGCCAGTAGAACTAGAACATAAAGCTTATTGGGCTATTAAAACTCTTAACTTAAATTATACAACTGCTGGCGAGAAATGAATATTAGATATCCATGAATTAGAAGAATTACGTTTAGACGCTTATGAAAATGCTAGAATCTATAAGGAGAGAACAAAAAAATGGCATGATAAGCGTATCTCAAGGAAAGAATTTAAGGAAGGAGACATTGTACTCCTATTCAACTCTATACTGAAACTCTTTCCGGTTAAATTACGTTCCAGGTGGTCAGGACCATTCGAAATTAATAAGTTTTCCCTAGTGGTGCGATAGAAATTAAAGGAAATTCCATAGAACCACTTATAGTCAATGGCCAGCTTTTAAAACATTATTTTAACGTCGAAAATCTAAACTATTCGGCTTATCTGCAATTGAATGAGCCACCTACCCCGATACCTAACTGAATAGGTACTGTCTGTCGAGCCATCGACATGAAACAAAAGCGCTTCATGGGAGGTGTGATACGGTGGGAGAACTGACTTGGGATTTTGCGTTTGTGTTCGCAAATGTTTCGGTTTAGCAAGAGTCGCCACCGACTTTTTATTTTATCCTAAGGAAAGGTCAAAAAGCACAGGAAAGACCTTTGAGATGTTTTCTTGGGTTCGGGGAGTAGATTATGAAAAGGGAAGGTGCAAGCACCCTTTTCATCCATGGTTATCCATGGGCTCTTAGTTACTTGTTTAGATCACTTGCTTTTACTTTTCAATTGTTTGAAATGGTGCTTTGTGTGTGCTTTTGAAAAATGTTTTGACAAGAGGCCATCGTTGTGGCAACCTTTATAATGATTCCTGTTTGAATGTATACAAAGGTGTTTTTGTCTTTTGAAAAGATTTCAATGTTCGAAAGTTTGATTTTTGGGAAATGTTTTGAAATTGTGTTGTGAAGTGTGTTTGAAAATAGCAAGGATGTTTTGCAAGCTTTTGATCAAGTAACTAAGAGCTATCTACCCTAATTTACTCAAAGATCTTTCCTAATGTTTTTAACCCTTTTGACAGTGTTGTTTTACCATTGCATTTGGTAAACAACCTTGTATTAGGATGTTAAACGGGACAGGCGTGGGTCATCGTACAGACCATGATAGCAATTGTGTTAGGTATTTTTGGCAAATTTTTGAGGGACTTGATCATTTTAGGCAACTAAGATAGCGTCATCAAGGGACTATGATCTTTTGTTTTGTTTTTGTTTTGCCAAAGTACCCAACATGCATAACATGGCCCATTTTTAAGGCAACAAGTGGATTGTAACCCTAGGGATGCAAATGTGCATTGTGTATTGATTTTCATGCATTTTTGTCTTTGTTTTAGGTCAAGCTACTTGTTGATTTTGGATTTTTGCATACAAACCCTAATCTCTAATCATGGCAAAATTGAAAGCATAAAGTGCGAGAATTAAAAGTCTAAGCTATTACAACATGATTATGGGGATGGGGGTACAATTTTTGAAGGGGGTGTATTTGACAAGAAACATAAACTCTAATTTACTATTACATCCAAATTGAATAATGGCACAAATAATAAATGTACAATATTTAAATAAACAAAATAAATAAATATACCAAATAGTATGAATTATGCAAAAAGAGGTTTTTGTTTATTTATGTATGTAAAAATATTTAATGTAAAAATAAAGAAATAAATAAAGATTAATTTTATTTGGTTAAGGGTAAAACCCTAATTTTCTTTAAGAAAATAAATACATTATATTATTTATATACAATAAAATATAATAATATATACAAAAATAAAATATATTTAGAAAAAAAGTTTTTTTTAGTATAAATAATAATAAAAATAAAAGTGTAATATTTTTATATTTTTTATTCTAAAGTATCTTAATAAAATAAAAGTATATATTTATATATGTATTAATTATATTAAATATGTATAATAAAAATAGAATATATACAAAAATAAAATATATTTAGAAAAAATATTTTAGTGTGAATAAAAATAAAGAAAAAAAATAAAAGTATAATTTATATATATTTTTCAAGTTTTGAATAAGTAAATAAATTGCTTATTATGTTAGAAAAATAAAAATAAAATGCAAAATAAATGTGAAAAAATTATAAAAATATTTTTTGAGTATTTTTTGTATTTGGGAATAATAAAATATAATCAGAAATGAAAATAAAAATGCAAAAATATAAAATATCAAGAAATTGAGCCAGCGGGTGCAAAAGGAAAAGGGAGGTGTCAAAAGTGAAAGGACTAAAGCCCAGCCCAAGCCACTTCATCTTCAACCTCTGACTTTGAAAATGTGCGCGCCCTGTACAATTGCCAGATCCTGTATACGAGCTCTATTGCAAAAACACATAACATCAAAGTTGTAGAGCATTTCAAGATGAATCCAACCATATAAACAACTTGTCCTAACTCTCAAAGACCATAGAGAATTTCTCTGGCCCTAAAATCTAACCTAATTTTTTTAGTATGTTCATGGATGAAATTCTCTTAGCATGCTTAATATAAATGAAAACTGAGCATATGTACAGCTTCATGGCAATGAATACTACATTTCTTATTCACAAACTTAAGGCTAAATGTTCCTAAATATAGAGATAGGAAGTTGACAAAAACCTGTTTCAGCTGACTTCGTGTATGGCAATGTGGAGCTTTTCAACAAGGCTTGAGATGTCTGGGAGCTTGCTTGGACTTCACTTGACCTTCTCCAATACCTAGCTTGCCTTGAATGTACTTGAATCAGCCTATAGAACTCAACCTGCACAAGCTCAAAATGAAAATGGCAAACCCTGTAAATGGAGTTACAGTTGGTGTTTGTGGTTTGGGATAGCTTGGATGAGTTATGTGGAAGATGTTTGAACCAACTTGGGGCAAAACGCACGAGCAAAATGTGCTATGGAAGTCAAGTTGTAGGTTCTGCCCTGTTTTGCCAATGGAAGGTGATTTCTGGCTATGGGATGTTTGAGGGCTTAAGAGGTCATGTTTTTGGCTCAGAGGGATGTGAGAAAGATGTTCAAAATGCTTGCACGAGTTTCTTTTTGCTGATGTTCAAGTTCTCATGTATTTTGCATATTTCTTGTATATGAAGCAAAAGTGGGAAAAGATGTGTAGCAGGCCTGTACAGGCTATCCACCACCCTGCACACTTTGCCCTTGCCCCTCTTCCAATTTGTGGGTTTGATTATCTGCAAAAGATTTGGACCAATGCTCAAAGATTGTGGTTTGACATAAAGCAAGATTATGGCAAAAATGGCAATGTACCTTTTTCTACTTAGGGATTAATTTTGTGTACAATGCCCTAATGACCAAAACAATGTCTTAGACCAATGTATTTGCATTAAATTATTGAGTGTGAAGTGGTTTAGAGGCCTGTAATCTAGTGCAAAGCATGCTTACTTGAAATTGCAACTTGTATGAACATGAATATGCCATGGATGAAAAGTGAGTTTTTGCCAACTTCAAGCCTTTGATTCTCTCTAACCACAAATGTGTTTGAGGAGTTCTTGGACATTTTGGAAAGCTTGCAACATGCTTTACAATCCATCTTTGAGATGAAACTTGAGATTCCAAGTGTAACTATGTGAAAAATGGCCATGAAGATAGGTCAAAATCCTGCCTAAACTAGGGCAAAATTTCACTAAGTTAAAAGTTTTAGGGACCCTTGTTCCAAAAAATCATAACTTGAGATCCAAGCTTCTTTTGAGAAAACTTTGTGAATAAACATTGTAGAATTTGTGGAGGAATACAAATTTAATGTTGGAAGTTTTGTTTGAATCCAATTGTATCATGGTGAAAATGTGGGGCAAAGTTAGGAGAAATTAAGAAAATTTCATAACTTAGAAAAATTCTAAGTTATGAAAATTTTCAACTTTAAAGCCTAATTTGCAAAAATGGGTTTCTTGATGAACAAGCTTCATGTTTTGACACATCTTGATGAAAAATGACCCTTGTCACTTGATTTTGACCAAAAAGTCAAAGTTTGACTTTTCAGTGTACAGTCAAATTTTGATCAGTTGACTGAAAAATTCATCTGTCAATCCAATGCAATTGAGATCTTTTGAACTTGTTGAATAGGTCAAGATGATGCCATTGAGTCCATGAGTCCATGGTTGAGCCTAATTTTCCATTGGCTAGCTCAAAAAGTCAGAAATTTCCCTTGTGCAGTCAAAACCCTAAAAATGACCATTTTGCCCTTTTGGTGATCTGATCAAATTTCTTGTGGAGTTGTGGTCCAAACTTGATCAAATGGTTCATATGAGTTCATAATGTTGATGTGAGTCAAAATTCACGAGGATTGACTGTAAATTGGCCACAGTTGACTTTTTCCCCAATACAACTGATTTATAGGTCAACTGTCCAATTGACTGGGCAAAAATTTGATTCAAGGCTTGAAACTTGGTATGGTCAAACTTATGAGTCCAACATGAAGTATGAAAGTCACTTTGAGCATTAGAAGTCCAAAATTCTCTATGCAAACTCAAACCCTAATTTAGGTCAATAGTGCAAGGAGATGTCTTGAGCAGAGCAAACCCTAGCTTGGTCTTGAGTTCAAAGAGCCTTGTGATGAGAAATGTTGATAAAATGAGAGGGAAAATTTTGGGGTACAACAATTGCCCCTGTTCAATCTTCTTGAACCTGAAGAGTTAGATTGGCAAGTTTGCCTTTCGTGACTCGAAGGTAAAAGAGGATTGGACACTAGAGTGCCCGTAAATTTGCACTCATCAAAATATTGCTGAGGGAATGGGCTTAAAGATGCCATTTGGAGATGATAGAATCTTGCTGGAGATGGGATTAGAGATGCCATCAAAAATGTTTGTTGAATATCAGTAGAATGAACATCAGAATGGTATTTGTATCTGGAACGTATCTGAGTTGTATCTGGAGATTGGATTCGTATGAGCAAAGGAATAGCGTCCGTGTCTGGAGCGTATCCGTACTGTAACTTGTATTTGATTCTTGAATGAATATCAGAATGACTGTCGTGTTTGGAGTGTATCCGTATTGTATCCGAAATCTGAATGGGCGACAGAGAAACATCTGTGCATGGAGCATATCCGGGTTGGGGAAAAGGTCTGAATGAGTGACAGAATGGCTTTCGTGTCTGGAGTGTATCTGGACTATATCTGGGATCTGAATAAGTGACAGAATGATTTCCGTATTTGGAGTGTATCTGAACTTGAAATTGATAGTTGAATCTGAATGAGAAATAGAATGGCTTCCGTGTTTGGAGCGTATCTAATCTATATCTGATTGTTGAAGTCTGAATGAGTGACAGAATGGCATCCGTATTTGGAGCGTATCCGTACTGTATCTTGACTTTGAATTCTGAATTAGTAATAGAATGACCTCCGCGTTTGGGGTGTATCCATCTTGTATCTGAAATCTTTGAATATTTGTTAAAGATAGCTCTTAATCTTATCCTGAAAAGGGTAAAATGTTAGCTAAAACACAAAGTTATGTTGCATGATATGTATGATGCAATAAAATGTGTTCTATCAATGTTTATGATATATGAATGTAATGTATGCGCATGTAAGCTGATTAGCTGTCTTGCTGAGGAAAATAAATCCTTGATAACCGGAGATAATGAACTTTTTGACTGCTGCAGGAGATTCAAAACCTTCATTGGCTAAGACTGAGGAATCCTTTGGACTTACTGCTGGGGATTGAAAGTCCTTGGTGACTTGTGGGGATATGAGGACGACTCCGACAAATTCTACTGGAGAATTAAAGCCTGGGAGGCTTTAACCGAGAAAAAAATAAATAAGAATCTTCGTTCTGCTGGGCAATAACTTTTTGGGGAGAATGTTTATCCTGCTGGGGAGATCAGGAGTTTGGGTTGTATGCCAATCTACTGGGGACCGGGAGTTTAGAAACTTAGCTCTGATGGCGATTTTGAAACTTGACTCCGCTAGGGATATGTAATTCAAGGTTTTAACTTTGTTGAGGATCTGAATGACATACTGTAGGGGATTTCTTCTGGAATAGCCTAAAGATATTTTCCCGTACTTTCAAACTATCAGTAATTACCCTTTCTCCTTTCATTTTATTTGTAGGCAGTGATTATATTTAAATGCATATGCTCATCTAACAGATCATTGGACGTTTTCAAATAAAACATAAGTGTAAAAAGAAAGAAAAGGCAAGCAAATTTCTGCACTTTGAAGTATCTTTGTATTAACTTTGTAAATATTTTGTACAAGGGAGACAGTCATCCTAGTAAGAGAATGTTGTCGTAAAATTGAGAAAAATTTTATACAAAGAAAGATGGCTATGTGTAACAATTCCATGGGGTTCCCATTCTGCTATAGCCTTAACAACTCTGAGTATTTTGTCCATTCGTTGCTTCGTCTGCAGATGATTGGATAGATAAGAAGCTTGGAGCTTGTATGTGAAGAGATTGTCCTTAAAGTGATCCGACGAGACATAGTCATACACTTTAATTCCCTAAATTTTGCCTGGACCGCCCTTTCAGGTTTTCGATCCACCGGGAAACCCTTTTTTGCCCAAGTCGCCTTTCGGGTTTTCAACTTGCCGGGTGTACGGGTTTTTTATTTATCCCTAATTTTTTCCTGAACCGCCCTTTCGGGTTTTCGATTCACCGGGATGCCCATTTTTTCCCAAGTCGCCCTTTCGGGTTTTCAACTTGTCGGGTCGTTTTATGCGTAGTATCTTTTGACTATGTCTGTGTTCGCAGGGTACGACAGGTCGTCGCCGTCCATGGTGGTTAGAATCATAGCCCCACCAGAAAAGATATTCTTGATCACAAACGGTCCTTCATAAGTAGGAGTCCATTTTCCCCTGGGATCACTTTGCGGCAAGATGATCCGCTTGATTACAAGATCTCCGACTTGATATACCTGACGTCTGACTTTCTTGTTGAAAGCCTTGATCATCCGTTTTTGATACGTCTGACCATGACAAATAGCAGTAAGTCGCTTCTCGTCGATCAAATTAAGTTGATCAAGTCGGGTCTGAATCCAATCTCTTCACTTAAACCAACATCCTTCATAATCCTCAAGGAAGGAATCTGAACTTCCATAGGTAAAACAGCCTCCATGCCATATACCAAAGAAAAGGTGGTTGCCCCAGTGGAAGTACGCGTCGTGGTACGATATCCATGCAGAGCAAATGGTAACATCTCATGCCAGTCCTTGTATGTGATTGTCATCTTTTGAATGATCTTCTTGATATTTTTGTTTGCAGCTTCAACAGCCCCGTTCATCTTTGGCCGATAGGGAGATGAATTGTGATGTTGAATCTTGAACTGCTCGCACAGAGCGGTGATCACAGTGTTATTCAGGTTTGTACCGTTGTCCGTGATCATCCTGTCGGGGATACCATACCGGCATATGAGGTTCTGCTTAATGAAGCGGGCAACCACATTCTTTGTAACGGAGGCGAAGGAAGCCGCTTCAACCCACTTGGTAAAATAATTAATAGCCACCAAGATGAAGCGATGTCCATTAGATGCCGTAGGCTTGATCTCTCCAATCATGTTGATTACCTGCATCGCGAATGGCCAAGGAGCTTTTAGAACGTTGAGAGGAACTGGAGGAATATGTACCTTGTCAGCATAGACTTGGCATTTGTGACAAGTACGGGAATATTGATGACAGTCAGCTTCCATGGTAGACCAGTAATAGCCTGCCCTTAGAATCTTCTTAGCCATCGTATGTCCGCTTAAGTGGGTGCCAAATGTGCCGCTATGTATTTCAATCATGATCAACTCAGCTTCAACTTTGTCCACACAACGAAGTAGAACACAATCATGGCTGCGCTTATATAGGATACCATTGCTCAGGAAGAACTTGGCAGCAAATCTCCTTAAGAACTTTTTATCGTTGACTGAAGCTGCTTCAGGGTATTCTCGAGTCTTGAGATACCTTTTGATTTCATGAAACCAGGGTTGTTCCACTACTTCTTCGGTATTAATCTCATGATAGTGTACAAGTTCGTCCATTCGCTCGATGATGATTTGGGGAGCCTCATTATCCCAGTTGAGTTTAAACATGGAAGACATTGTAGCCAGAGCATCTACTAGCTGATTTTCTTCTCGCGGGAAGTGCTCAAAGGTAATCTGCTCGAAATGTGGTAACAATGTCAGGACATGTTCTTTGTATGGGATAAGATTAGGATGTTTAGTGTCCCACTCTTCTTTGATTTGACTGATAACCAAAGTTGAGTCCCCAAATACAATCAGAGATTTGATTCCCAAGTCAATAGCAGCCTTGAGACCAAAGATACAAGCTTCATACTCGGCCATGTTGTTGGTACAGCTGAAGTAGAGTCTAGAAGTGAAAGGTGTGTGGAAACCTTCTGGAGAGATAAGTATCGTGCTGATACCGTTGCCAAGTGCATTTGAAGCACCATCAAAGTACAGGGTCCATCAGGATCCTTGTTCAGGTCTGTCATATGGTCCGTTACCTTTAATGTTGTCCAATATCATAATATTCTCGTCAGGGAAGTCGAACCTCATAGATTGGTAATCTTCGACGGCTTGATGAGCTAGATGGTCAGCTAGTACACTCCCCTTTATAGCTTTTTGGGTTGTGTACTGGATATCATACTCAGTCAGGATCATCTACCATCTAGCGATCCTTTTGGATAAAGCAGGCTTCTCGAAGATGTACTTGATTGGATCCATCTTGGAAATCAGCAAAGTGGTATGTGTCAACATATACTGTCCCAGTCGGCGAGCAGCCCATACCAAAGCGCAGCAAGTTTTCTCGAGCAGTGAGTAGCGAGTCTCACAATCGGTAAAATTTTTCCTAAGGTAATAAATGGCATGCTCTTTTCGGCCAGACTCGTCATGTTGGCCCAGTACGCACCCCATTGAGTTATCCAAAACAGTCAGATACATGATTAAAGGTCTTCCTTCGACGGGTGGCATCAAGATAGGAGGTTCCAGAAAATAATCCTTGATCTTATCAAAAGCAATTTGACAATCATTATTTCATTCAGCCACCTGATCTTTCTTCAACAACTTGAAGATTGGCTCATAGGTAAATGTTAGGTGAGATATGAACCTTGCAATATAGTTTAAGCATCCCAAGAAACCTCTAACCTCCTTTTCAGTACGGGGGGGCAGGCATTTCTTGTATAGCTTTGACTTTAGAAGGATCAACCTCAATGCCTTTGTTGCTGATGAATCCTAAAAGTTTACCGGACCTGACTCCGAAAGTGCACTTGCTAGGGTTCAGTCTGAGCTTATATTCCTTTAACCTGACGAACAGCTTTTGTAGATGGTCGAGGTGTTATTCTTCTGTTTGTGAACGGGCTATTATGTCGTCTACGTAGACTTCGATTTCATGATGTATCATGTCATGAAACAAAGCTACCATAGCTCGCTGATAGGTTGCCTCGGCATTCTTCAGTCCGAATGGAATCACTTTATAGCAGAAGGTACCCCACTGCGTAACAAAAGTAGTCTTCTCCATGTCTTTGGGGGCCATTTTGATTTGGTTGTATCCCGATAATCCATCCATGAAGGAAAATACCTTGTGTTGAGTTGTGTTGTCAACCAAGATGTCAATGTGTGCTAGTGGAAAATCATCTTTAGGGCTAGCCATATTTAAGTCTCTGTAGTCCACACACATTCTGACTTTGCCGTCCTTCTTAGGTACGGGCACAATGTTAGCAACCCATTATGGATAGGAAGTAACAGCCAGAAAGCCAGCATTGAACTGTTTCATCACCTCAGCCTTGATCTTTTCGGACATGTCGGGCCTCATTCGGCAGACTTTCTGTTTGATTGGTGGACAGTCTTCTCTTGTAGGGAGACGGTGAACCATAATATCTGTATCCAATCCCGGCATATCTTCATAGGACCAGGCAAAGATTTCAACAAACTCATCCAACAGCTGAACTAAGTGCTCTTTGACACTTGGCTCCAGGTTGGCACCCACTTTAACCTCTTTCTTGTCTTCCTCTGTTCCCAAATTGATAGTCTCTAACAACTCTTCATGGGGCAGAATAGCCCTTTCTTCTTGTTGCAAAAGTCTAGCTAACTCTCCAGGCACTTCACAGTCTTCATCACCTTCGTACTCGGCATGATTGACCAAATCTTCAAAGACACTGAAGGCCAAAGCAGAATAGTCACCCATGGAATCCGGAGTGGATGGGTACCTGCATTTTGTGAGTGTGGGTGTGTGTAAATGATAGCCATCCTTAAACAAAATAAAATGTAAAAGGAAAGAAAATGAACACAAAAGTTTATAGATGAAAACGTCCATGATTCATTAAAAATGGCATATGAAAATGAAGAATCAAAACCCTTACAAATGGACCTATATGCCCCGGGTAAGGCATAAGGTGAAAAGAGTGTACGAATTGTTTAAAAGTTATTACAGACCAACATAAATGTTCAAAAGATAAATTACTGATTGATGAAAGTAATGGGAACAAAGTCTTTCGCCTCCCAGTTGTTCAGTCCCCCTTCAATGGTTGGAAAGATCTAATCTTCAAAGTTGCCTTCTTCATCATCATCTTCTAAAGCATGAACTTCATGGTGAGTGATTTTTAAGGGTGGTCCTCCAGCCCGGGAGCGACGCATAGCTTTCTGGCTAGCAGCAGTGAAACCCAATTCGAACTTGTCTGTCTTGTGAGGAAAATCTGGCAGTTGACCCCACAATGTACTTCCTCCTTATTTGATTACAGCCTCCGCATCTTTAAGGGATGACATCCGAGACACAGGCTTGGTAATGATAGGCACATCAGTCATTGTCTTTGCTACTGCGACCTCAGGAGAAACCTCTTCAAAGTGCTGGAAAGGTGTTTCTATGAATTCTCCGTCTAACTCCACATAGCGTAAAGAGTTAAGGTGACTTATCATATACTCCTCCTCACCATGAACCGTTATGATCTTACCCTGGACTGGGTACTTGAGCATCTGGTGTAGAGAAGAAGTGACTGCCCCAGTGTTGTGGATCCATGGCCTTCCCAACAAGCATGAATATGAAGGACGGATGTCCATCACATAAAATGTAGAGTTGAAAATTTCCGTTCCCACCTTGATTGGGATGTCCACTTCTCCGTGAACCATCCGCTTAGAACCGTCGAAGGCTCTAACAATGATATTACTGGGCTTTAGGGTCAAACCTTCACAGTCCAATTTGTCCAATGCTTTCTTTGGTAGAACATTTAAAGATGAACCGATATCAACCAGAACATGAGCAAGTGTGGTCCCTATGCACTCTACCGAGACATGCAGCGCATCATTATTCTTTCTTCCCTTAGGGGTCAAATCAGCATCAGAGAAGCCAAGACCATTATCGCCTGTAAGGCTAGCCACGCACTCTTGAAACTGGTCCGTAGAAGTTTTTTGAGGCACGTGTGCCGTCTTCAGAAATTTGATCAAGGCTTTGGTGTGAGCTTCGGAGCAGAGTAATAGAGCCAGCATAGAGATTTTCGAAGGGGTTTTCCCCAGCTGCTCTACAACATCATAGTCGCTCTTATTAATTATCTTTAGCATTTCCTCCATCTCCTTTTGGGTGGTCTCGGGGGTAACCAAAGTCTGAGCCCCGTCTTGACGGGCGCTTCTTGGATCCCCTTACCTTTATCGGCAGTAACAGCAGAGGGTATAGCTTCGGGAGCATCAATTTCTTCAATAACCGGATTTCGCACAGATATCTTGACAGGCACAGGAGCACTTGAGGGTCCGAAGACTTCCCGTGGAGGAGCAATCTCCGGAGAGAAGATTCTTCCGCTACGAGTTATCTTACTTGTTCCCGCAATATTCCCTATGTCAGGAGTTTCTTCATCGAAATTATCTTGGACTGATTCGATCTGCCTAACACCATGGTAGAAGATCTCTCCTCCATAATTCTATGGTATCGTCTTGTTGGACTTATATGGGATAGGCCCCGGCATGGTAATCTTCAGCCGTACAAGCTTTGGATCAGGCGTAATCTTAACAGGCCTTTTGCAGGTCTTGGAAATATTGTCGGAAATGGTGATTATAGCAATGTCATTGATTGGAGTAACAAAGGTAACAGGAGTAACATGAGTGATAGTAGCAACAGGAGTTTTCTGAAAGAGGATCTCTTGAGTATCCATCAGGCGTTGGATGCCTGATTTCAACAGTGGGAAGTCGGATTGCAAGGTTGAACAGAAGTAACAATCTTTTTCACATCCCGGGAAAATCCTGGCTTTCAACAGATTCATTTTAATCATTGGCAACAGAGTCATTAATTCATCAACAGCGGTAACATGAAGATCTTCCACAATTGCATGGACATTATGACCATGTTTTGGCATAGGAGCGGATATCACATTAGGTTTTTCGGGGGCATCAAACTCTACCTCCTTGGCATCTATCAAATCTTGGATCTTGTTTTTAAGGGCCCAACAGTTGTTGGTGTCATTCCCTACACTGTCCGAATGGTATGCACATTTTGCATTTGAATGATAATAGGGAGAAGGGGTATTTGGGTTTTTCGGCGCTTCTTTCAAGTTGGTAAGGTTTAACTTTAACAGATGAGGGAGGACCTGAGCCGGTGTCATATTAATCCGGGTGAATTGCCGTTGTGGCCTTTCTACCCTTTGTTGGTTAGCTCTTGGTTGATTGCTGCGAGGTTGATCGGTTGAGTAGTTCTGGATCATCACAGCCCCTACCGCTGGTCGGCGCTCCATTCTCCCTTGATTTCTCTGGGTATGAATAGCAGAAACTTCCTTCTTGGCTGGGAAGGTCTTCTTGATAGCAGTGGAAGCGGAGGCATCCTTCTGAATTTTACCACTCTTAATGCCAGCTTCGACCCTTTCACCGGTCAGAATTAATTTGGTGAACCCTGCAGATGAGCTCCCGATCAAGTGATTGAAGAATACACCTGACAGGGTCCCTAAAAACATGTCAACCAGCTCTCTATCCGACAATGGTGGCTGCACCCTTCCAGCCAAATCTCGCCACTTCTGGGCATACTCCTTAAATCCCTCATTAGAGGCCATACCCATACTCTATAGTTGTGTACGAGTAGGCGCTAAATCTGCGTTGTATTGGTATTGTCGGTAGAAAGCAGCAGCTAAATCTTCCCAGTTATGAACATCAGATCTCTCAAGTTGATAGAACCAGTCCAATTGCGTACCCGACAAACTATCTTGAAAAAAGTGGACCCACAGATCCTTATCAGAAGAGTGAGGTTGGATCTTTCTGACGTAGGATCTCAGATGCATCTTTGGACAGGACAAACCGTCGTATTTAGCAAATGTAGGCACTTTGAACTTTGGAGGAATGATGATCCCAACAACCAACCCTAGTTCTTCGAAGTCTAGCCCAGGTACCCTATGCACTTCCATGGCTGCTAGCCGGTCTTCAAGATTCTTATACTTATCATCCGCCGGAGGGTACTGCTGTTCAGAGTAATCTTCATCCTCTTCCTCTTCTTCTTCCTCAGCTTCAGATTTGGAGGGCATTGCAACTCCCTTTCCTTTACCAACCCCTTCGTCAGACGTCGATGGGAATTCCAGAACTCTCCTAGCTTGATGCTCAAATATTCTTCCCATAATGGCCACACCAATTCTTTTCTTTTTCTTCTTTTCTGGTTCCTTCTCTTTCTCTAACAGTGCTTTAAGATCCTCTTGACCCTTTGCCAAGGTTATGAGGAGTTGTTGGAATTGCGAATTATGTGCTTGCAGATCTTTAACCGTCTTCTCTATATCCATCTTGCTGAAATAAACAGCATAAAGATAAGGAAACCTGGTGTGAAGACCTGTTTATGCATATGATGAATGATATGTTATTCATGTAATGCATTCAAGGATTCAGAAATTCAAATTTGTTTTAAGCAAAAAGAACACACGTCATATTAATAAGAAGAAATTTGTTAGTACATAAATGCCCCATGGGCAAAATATTACAAAGCTTCTTAATGTAAAAAGACATTGCGCATCCTCTTTGGTGCGATGTAAGTGTTGAGAGTCTCCTCTTCGTGAAGTCGGCGGGCAAGTTCCAAAACCTTCTTCTCACTGGCATAGAAGCTGGCTTCAAAAGTATTTCGTTCTTCCTTGAGCTGTATCCAACTCCTTTGTAATTCTTCCAATGATGTTGGCATGTCTGGATGTAGGAGGGTGTATGGAACCTCTACTTCTATAACAGGCTCTTTAATCACGGGGAGAATGTGAGGGTAAGGCATCATAAGACTCTGGGCACGGGTTCGTACCCACTTGAGATAAGGCTCAAGAGGGATGGAATTCTTGTGTCCCAGTGTCTTACTATCCACTTTGTTGGGCATCCTCCAAGCTCGGATAAACCTTTGTCGAAGTCCTTGAGCGTCATTGTCGAAGTCAAAAACCAAGTCAGGAATCAGCATGTAATGAGGGCCATCCCTTCGGGCATACCCAAATTGCCTCAAAGCTAAACAGGGGTTGTAGGTAATTCCTCCCCTAATTCCAAGTAATGGGACATTAGGGAATTCTCTGCAACGATTAATGATAATGACATTTTCTCTGGACCGAGAACACCAATGAACATCAAAATGTGTGAGGGTAATCAACCGTTGTGACCACCTTAAACCCTGCTCATTCTTCAAAACTGATTGGGGAAGATGAGAAATAAACCACCTTGCTAGAAGAGGAGTACAACACATGAGAAAACCTTTTTTCCTCATTGTTCGTGTGTAAAATGAGTGTAGGATATCCCCAAGCAATGTAGGCACAGGATTCCGAGATATGAAAATCATGACAGCATTCGCATCTATAAGCTGATCAGGGTTTGGGAACAAGACCAACCCATATATGAGAAGTGTTATAATCTCCTCAAAAGCTTGTAGATCTAGAGAATTACAGCTGTCTTGTGCCTTCTCAAACAGAAACTTTGCCAAGAAACCCTTGACACCACTTCTGGTTTCCCAATGACCTTTGATATCGGACGGTTGCAAGTGTAAGGCTTGAGCAACATCTTCGGGCTTTGGTTCTCTTTCCGTACCATTGTAGGGTAGTTGATGGAGAATAAGAATCCTCAGGAATTGAGAAAATTCCTCCAAAGTAGGTACTAGTTGGTAATCAGGGAATGTGAAACAGTGGTGTAGGGGGTCAAAGAACTGGAAGAGGAATTTCACCATGTCTTCTTCAATGTTGGAGTTGACCAAGTTGAGAAGTCTACCATGTCTTTCACTGAAGAGAGAATTCTCTGGAATCTTAGAAGTAAGCTCCTTGAGTTGAGAAGGGATTCTCACAAGGTTGACTTGAATTGTTTTCCTGCGAAGAGGTTCCATGACCTATAAAACAAGAACAAAGATGAAGATCCAAACCCTTGAAATGGTTAGTGGATGCATATGATGCTTTATGATGTTCATGATGTATGCACAAGCATATGTACAAGCAAGTCACACAAGTTCCTAGTTTCAGGCTTGCGTGGGGTTTATAGGTAAGTACCCTCTTGAAGTTAGTTGGCTCAACCTGTCCTAGAAATAGTAAACGGGTTCTAAGGAGCTCAATATCACTGGATTATTTTCTGTGTTCATTGTTTCAGTTTAGCCACTTAACTGGCAACTGCAATATTCCAAGAAAACAACCCTCAATGGGTGTAGTATCGAGTATCTACCAACTTCGGACTGCACCAAAGCCGATCATCTCACTACCCCTAATAAGGCCAAGATGGTCAAGTAAAGGTTCTAAGAATTCATTAGTGCTTCATGACATCACTCAGTGGCCCCGTATTCTCTTTGATTGACTCAAAGGCTACCTATACCCACAAATATGTCGCACTAATATAGCTATTGCTTCAACCATGTCGGTATACCCCGCACAGTTTCCACAATGTATTGCTATTTACCTATGAATGTTTCCCCAAATCCGGGTAGAGGATTTCAAGCCCAAACAATAGATCCAATTGTAAAGCAATCAAAGCAAACAAGATAAGCATGCAAAGGTGATCTAAACCCTAAGGTTACTCCACTTTTAAAGTATTCCCCAGCAGATTCACTAGTTCTGTGGTACGGTGGGAGAACTGACTTGGGATTTTGCATTTGTGTTTGCAAATGTTTCGGTTTAGCAAGAGTCGCCACCAACTTTTTATTTTATCCTAAGGAAAGGTCAAAAAGAACAGGAAAGACCTTTGAGATGTTTTCTTGGGTCGGGGAGTAGATTATCAAAAAGGGAAGGTGCAAGCACCCTTTTCATCCATGGTTATCCATGGGCTCTTAGTTACTTGTTTAGATCACTTGCTTTTGCTTTTCAATTGTTTGAAATGGTGCTTTGTGTGTGGTTTTGAAAAATGTTTTGACAAGAGGCCATCGTTGTGGAAACCTTTATAATGATTCTTGTTTGAATGTATACAAAGGTGTTTTTGTCTTTTGAAAAGATTTCAATGTTTGAAAGTTTGATTTTTGGGAAATGTTTTGAAATTGTGTTGTGAAGTGTGTTTGAAAATAACAAGGATGTTTTACAAGCTTTTGATCAAGTAACTAAGAGCTATCTACCCTAATTTACTCAAAGATCTTTCCTAATGTTTTTAACCCTTTTGACAGTGTTGTTTTACCATTGCATTTGGTAAACAACCTTGTATTAGGATGTTAAACGGGACAGGCGCGGGTCATCGTACAGACCATGATAGCAATTGTGTTAGGTATTTTTGGCAAATTTTTGAGGGACTTGATCATTTTAGGCAACTAAGATAGCGTCATCGAGGGACTATGATCTTTTGTTTTGTTTTTGTTTTGCCAAAGTACCCAACATGCATAACATGGCCCATTTTTAAGGCAACAAGTGGATTGTAACCCTAGGGATGCAAGTGTGCATTGTGTATTGATTTTCATGCATTTTTGTCTTTGTTTTAGGTCAAGCTACTTGTTGATTTTGGATTTTTGCATACAAACCCTAATCTCTAATCATGGCACAATTGAAAGCATAAAGTGCGAGAATTAAAAGTCTAAGCTATTACAACATGATTATGGAGATGGGGGTACAATTTTTGAAGGGGCTGTATTTGACAAGAAAAATAAACCATAATTTACTATTACATCCAAATTGAATAATGGCACAAATAATAAATGTACAATATTTAAATAAACAAAATAAATAAATATACCAAATAGTATGAATTATGCAAAAAGAGGTTTTTGTTTATTTATGTATGTAAAAATATTTAATGTAAAAATAAATAAATAAATAAAGATTAATTTTATTTGGTTAAGGGTAAAACCCTAATTTTCTTTAAGAAAATAAATACATTATATTATTTATATATTATTTATATATAATAAAATATAACAATATATACAAAAATAAAATATATTTAGAAAAAATTATGTTTTAGTATAAATAATAATGAAAATAAAAGTGTAATATTTTTATATTTTTTATTCTAAAGTATCTTAATAAAATAAAAGTATATATTTATATATGTATTAATTATATTAAATATTGTAGCGATAAAAAATGTAGCGGGGTAAATCGGAGATCGAACTATTAATTAATTCGTCTCACAAAAGCAAGAGTCGCCACCGCGCTTTATTATTTCCAAGGGAAAAGGGAAAAGAGCGAAATAAAACCCTAAAGTATGCAATGTAAAATAATACTTTTAAAAGTAATGAAAATACGAGGCGTTTTTGAAAAAGAAGTCTAGAGTTCGGGGGTTGGTTATACAATGGGAAGGTATTAGCATCCAATGTATCTATAGTTTTCTATAGGAACCTTTTGAAATATCTGTTTTTGGTTAAAATTGTTTGTTTGATTAAAATGGTTCATTTGGGTAAAAAATAGGTGTGGGCGAGAGTTTGAAGATACGACGACCTAGTATCGAAGTTTTGACTTAAAAGGGGTGTGTTTTTAAAATTAAGTTCTTTTAGAAGATTTAACAAAAAAAAATCTAAAATGTATGAAGGGTTTCGCACAATCGGATAACATATTTGATGACATGAAGTCAATAATTTTAATTCTTTCCCTTGGAGTAGAAGCAAACAAATCAAAAATAAGATGGACATCACAATATAAATAATCAAGGATACGCAAGGAAATAAATTTAAACGAACAAATTAATACCAAGAAAGGCAGTGAAATATTTAATTCGAAAAGATTAAGACGATTAAAAAATAAAGAGAAGATAACCAATTTTCTAAAGAAAATAAATTACTAAATTAAATCTAAACAACAAATAAAACTAAGATCATGAACTTTCTAAATTATATCTAGACTAAGTTAAAGTTCTTAAGATTTTTTAAAATTAAAACTCTAAAAGTTACTAAATTTAATCTAAAGTAAATTAATTCTAAAGTACTAAACCATATCTAATATAGGCTAAATTAAAGCTAAATTAATATCATTGGGAAATAAGCTGAAAACGAAATAAAAAGGTCCAGCATGGGATTGAACTCGTGTCTCCTTCTTTCGAACTCTTTCTTTCTCTCTTCGATCTCTCTCTTCGATCTCTCTTTCGAACTCTCTTTCGAACTCTTTCTTTCTCTCTTCGATCTCTCTTTCAAACTCTCTCTAAATCGAAATCGAACACCCTGCTCCCTCTTTCGAACTCTTTCTCTTCTAAATCGAAATCGAACACCCTGCTCCCTCTTTCGAACTCTTTCTCTTCTAAATTGAAATCGAACACCCTGCTCCCTCTTTCGAACTCTTTCTCTTCTAAATCGAAATCGAACACCCTGCTCCCTCTTTCGAACTCTTTCTCTTCTAAATCGAAATCGAACACCCTGCTCCCTCTTTTGAACTCTTTCTCTTCTAAATCGAAATCGAACACCCTGCTCCCTCTTTCGAACTCTTTCTCTTCTAAATCAAAATCGAACACCCTGCTCCCTCTTTCGAACTCTTTCTCTTCTAAATCGAAATCGAACACCCTGCTCCCTCTTTCGAACCCTTTCTCCCTATCTTCTAAATCGAAATCGAACAACAACACTACTTCTGGTTTCGTCATGGATCTCGTTAACTCTAAAACAAAACAACAACAACAACGGTAACTCATTCTATACTCTATTTCCAACTGTCTCAATCTTTCTTATGCGATAAACAATGATAACAACTCAACTCAAAACAAATCGATTCAGGCATGGCTATAAAAAGCTAAATAATCAAAACAAGAAATTTCAACATTCAACAACAAATCATGATGAATCACGATGGTATACAAAATGCAAAGGGAGAAAAAAAAAGATGAACTCACAAGGTCGGAGCTAGTCCGACGAGCTTACGATTCTTGCGGAGGCTTTAACGGGTAAGGCTGTGAATTCCACTTCCTTTTGCTCTCTGATTCTTTCTACTTTCAGAAACTGACTCGAAAATGTTGGTGTTGTTGAGGCGATGAGTTCTTGTGGATGGTTGTGCTTGGTTCAAAATGGTGCAGGTTAGAAGGTTTGCTTCTGTTTACAGTTTGTGGTTTTTTTGAAAGTAGGCTTGGATCTATTGTTTATATTTTGAGTGGAATAGTTTGTTGGTATTTTTGACTAGGCTTGTTGTTTGTACAGGCTTTGGGGGTTTTTGATGCAGGTTTGTGCTTCTGCAAGTTTTGTGTTTTTTCTCTTTGTGAACTCTTTTTTTTTATTGTATATCTGCCTGTTTTATAGTGAATAAGAATGAGGTTTTGGGAGGGAAAATTTGGTGAGTTTGAACAAATGTGATGATCTGATTTAGGGCTTTTTGATACAGGTTTTAGTGTGTGTTATTTGATGCAATTTATGAACTGATATGCTGGTCTTATAACAGGGCAGCAGAGATTATGTGACTGTTTTTCTTGGCATTACTTGTGCAGGGGCCATGCAGTTTTGGACAGATTTTGCAGCATATGGACAAACTTATATGGACATAGCATAATAATTATAATACTAATAATAATAATAATGACACAAATAATACAATAAAATGTTAGTAAAACTAAACTGAAAATATAAAAGTGAAATAAAAGAGATATTAAAATTGGTTCTAAAATCTACTAATAATTCAACTTAAAAATATTTCAAATGAAATTATAATCAAAATTTACACCAAAATTAATCATAAAAGAAATAAAAATAAATGAAAAATCAAACCATATATTTTCAAATTTTTGAATTGCAACTAAAGAAACACAAAATAGACTTACATACTCAAAAAATGTAAAAAGCAAAAGAACTTATATGTATTTTGTGATTTTTTTGGAATTATCAATGAATTAAATATATAAATTAAATGAAACTAACAAAACTATAAATTTTTTATATTTTGGATAAAGTAAAACTGATATGAACTAAATATATTTTGTGGATTTTCTTTTTATGAAAATAAGAATAAAAGAAAGATGATAAAAAATGAAAAAAATCATGATTTAATAAAGTCAGGCAAAACCAGTTAAATTTCACCAAATTCACAATGATTTCTAATATTTCTATTTTTTCGTGGATTTTCAAAGCATAATCATCTCTTGACTTGTAAAGAAAAGTTGTAGTTGTTGCAAAGGAGAATCATATGTAAAAGAACCACTAAAAAATTGTCGAAATTTGAAGAAGTTATGAATTTTTGAAATCTGACTCGAGAATTGGCAAAAATAGGTCGAATCGCTTGTGAACGCTTGCTATGTAATAATGCAGATGGGAGGTGGTATCTTAGGTCAAAATTTGGGGTATGACAGCTGCCCCTATTTAAGTTTCTTCTATCCGGAGATATGAAGATTAAAATCTTTGTCTCGACGAGATTGAAGGTACTTAAATACATAATACGCAATTTTTACCCTAAGATACTGCCATTATGTTTGTGATATGAATGTAGTATTTAAATTCACAGAGAATGATATTGTATGAGACAAGATAATGCTGGAGAAACCAAACACCAACGAACCACAGGAACATAGATTATACACTACTGGGGAAATGAGCCATCGACCTCAAATGATAGACTCTTGACGGCGAATAAAAATTTGAGAGAATACGACCTCTGACCCTAACAAAGAAGGCATCTTGCATAGGCCACAAAAACAGATTATTGACCCAAAATAACAGTGAGTCCACAACTCAAGGTCAAAGATAGACAAAAGATGTACCAAATTTGCTGATAATGGATTACCGACTTTTGAAGGTAAAGATTCATAACAAACTTCTCTGCGAGATTTCCGGAGAGATACCAATTAATGCTGAAATAATAATATGGTTGTAGATACACAAGCTGCTCAAATAAAGAAGCTGCCATTTGCTGTCGTTCAAAGATGTCAATAACATACAAGCTGCTCAAATAAAGAAGCTGCCACTTGTTGTCTTCCAAAAATACTATGACATACAAGTTGCTCAAATAAAGAAGCTGCCACTTGCTGTCTTCCAAAAATACTATGACATACAAGTTGCTCAAATAAAGAAGCTGCCACTTGCTGTCTTCCAAAAATAACCAATAACATACAAGCTGCTCAAATAAAGAAGCTGCCACTTGCTGTATTCCAAAAAAATACTATGACATACAAGCTGCTCAAATAAAGAAGCTGCCACTTGCTGTATTCTAGAAAAATAATAACGTACAAGTTGCTCATGAAGAGACCGCCGCTTGCCGTTTTCCAAAAAATAATAACGTACAATTTGCTCATGAAGAGACTGCCGCTTGCCGTTTTCCGCAAAAAAGATAACGCACAAGTTGCTCATGAAGAGACCGCCGCTTGTCGTTTTCCAAAAAATAATAACGTACAAGTTTCTCATGAAGAGACCGCCGCTTGCCGTTTTCCGCAAAAAGATAACGCACAAGTTGCTCATGAAGAGACCGCCGCTTGTCGTTTTCCAAAAAATAATAACGTACAAGTTGCTCATGAAGAGACCGCTGCTTTCCGTTTTCCACAAAAAATATAACGCACAAGTTGCTCATGAAGAGACCGCCGCTTGTCGTTTTCCAAAAAATAATAACGTACAAGTTGCTCATGAAGAGACTGCCGCTTGCCGTTTTCCAAAAGATAATTCAGAAGAAAATTGCGATAACACTGCCAGAGAATAAAGTCTTCGTCAAAGGGAGCCATGAATAGATCCTTCTCGAGGAGATCAAATACTTAAATGCGCAAAATAAATGCACCATTCGTCTAGGTTGCCTAGCTTGGAGAAAATCACGAGATAGCCTATGCAAGAGACAACAACTCCCTCCAGGAATAAACCAGAGAGAAAACAGTCAAACAAGACTCCACCCAATGAGAAAATAACTTGATTGGGGATTCATCCTATCCAGAAATGGACAAGGAAGACTAAATCAAAAAAAAACATCCACGAGGATTAGCTCAGTTGGGTAATTTAGAAAGGAAGCACATTTTCTGCCTAAGCTAACATTCTACTTGGAAAGAACATGTACATTGTCTTAATAAACATAAACAAGGTATACGACCCAAAATCAACGACAAATGTGAATATGCATGCGTGATATAAGTGTAAATGAATGAATGAATGTTATGCTGACGAAACAGGCAGACGGAATATCTTGAAGATGATAAGATATCACAAAATAATAGATACTCGGCCAATCTTAAAGAGACGGAAAATAACTGGAACTGGAACTACAAAGCAACGTCAGAGCGTATCACGCTACAAGGCTCAAATCTTCTGGGAGAAAAGTATTCAAAACCAATATTCTAACACCAATGGACTACCGGCATGAGACAAAGCGTACCACACTACATAAATCTGCTCAAATAAAGATAACCAAAACAACGCTTAACTGGAAAAGCTGGGGAGTCACCAAACTTAGTACCACTAGAAACAAAAGTTTACACAACCAACACCTCGTGACGATTTTGAAAGAAAACATGTTCATCATGCAAGGATGAATTACTGTATTGTTTTGCATTTCATGGCTTGACCATCCTCGGAACAACTGTTAATATTCCCTTCATTATTCACGACACATTTTTAAAATAAGAATACTTTAAATAACTTTGTTTCAAATATTGCCGTAAAATTAAAATTTTGCCCACAAAAGGTAAATGCTCAAATTTCATTAATAAGATAGTAGTTCGCTAACCACGCGACTCCAACGGTTTACAAAAGTTTGGGAAATAGTACATGAAAGAAAGGGTTACACAAAAACAATGATCATTATTCTCCCTAACAACTTCAAATTCCAAAATGTGCTCAAATGCCAAAGCCGGTCTTGACCAAAAGCCTGCCTAAGCCGCCCCTTCGGGTTTTCAACTTAGCAAACTGTCAACTCAAACCTAGGCGAAATACTTCTTGACTGCGTCGGCATTCATGGAGCGCGAGAGCTCTTCACCGTCCATATTTGTGAGAATCATGGCACCTCCAGAGAAAACTTTCTTAACGACATACGGTCCTTCATAATTCGGAGCCCACTTGCCCCTAGAATCAGGTTGGAAAGATAATATCTTTTTGAGCACAAGGTCACCTTCTCTGAACTCGCATGGTCGAACCTTCTTATCAAAAGCCTTCTTCATTCTCTGCTGACATAATTGACCGTGACACAATGCTGTCAATCTCTTTTCTTCAATTAAATTCAACTGATCATATCTACTTTGACACCATTCGGCCTCAGAAAGTTTAGCTTCCATCAACACTCTCAGACGGAATCTCAACCTCCACGGGGAGTACTGCTTCCATACCATAAACTAGGGAAAATGTGTAATCTCAAGCCTCAACTCAACTTTAGTTTTGATGAAAGACAAACAAGCTAGTTTGATGAAAGACAAACAAGCATTATGGAAAGAAGGAAAAGAAGTGGAAATCATCTTAAAGCATCATTCACTCAAAGCTTCAAGGAACTTGGCAAGAAATCAAGTATATCAATTCTCAATTAAATTACATTGATTAGAAATGCTCAAAAATGATATACACACTTGCCACATCACTTCAATTATATTTCAAAACAATTTTTAAGTTTTTCTCTGCTGTAAATCGATTAACATCTTGTGTAAATCGATTTACACATGCTTTTTCAAAAAACTGTTTGCTCCTGCCAGCAATCGATTTACAGGTTGTGTAAATCGATTGATCACAGAACAAACTGATTTTTTAACACATGTAAATCGATTGACACAACATGCTAATCGATTTACACTTCAAACTTTTTGAAATTCTGAACGTTACAAACACGTGCAATCGATTTACATGTTATGTTAATCGATTTGCACATTGAAAATTTTGAAAAATCTGAACTGGTTTCAAGATATCCTTCATACCTTTTCTCCAATAGTTGCATGATCAAACATTGCATCTTGTCAAGTTTTACAAACAGAAAAGTGTCCTTTTGGAAAGGTATCTTGATTACTATATATTGCAAAATATTTCAAATCATAAATACAACTCTTCTCTTGCAATAAAATCTGAACTTTGTAAAATATTCAAACTTCATATTTCTTAACTTTTAAGAACAAAGATTTTCTGCACTTTCACACATATAAAGAACAGAAATCTTTGAGCATTATCTAACCATTGTGTTACAGTTTGAATTGCTTACAAGAGAAGAAAGAAGAAACTTCAAAGAAGTCACTCTAAGTGATCAACATCTTTCAAGAAATCATACTTCATAAAAACATACAAAGTGTAACTTATTTCCAGGATTGTTGGAATTAAGTATTAGATTACTTTTGTTTCCTTGTTGTCCATTATTGGAAACAAGAGGTATCTTTTGAGAGGATTGTTCTCATTAGACTTATTGGAAATCCAAGAGGGTGTTCTTGGTTATTTGTTAGGTTCTTTAGTGGATAAGACTAGGAAGAGTCTTGTAAAAGTTCTAACAATATAGTAAAATCTCTTGCGTGTTTGCAAGGGGACTGGACGTACTTCCGGGTTGTGGAAGGAACCAGGATAATTCTCTGTGTCTCTTTACTTTCTGCACTTTACAGTTTTCAAAGCACTAAATCAAAACCAGAAAGTATAAAATAAGTCAAAAATCGACCATCACCTAATTCACCCCCCCTCTTAGGCGCAATCTTAATCTTACAATTGGTATCAGAGCAGGTTATAGGTAACCTGCTCCTAGAGATCCAGAATGGCTTCCGCAAATCATCAACCAGTTTTCAGAGATGGTGGTAGTAACAACAAGCCTCCTCTATTTTGTGGTGAATATTTTGACTTTTGGAAAATACGCATGAAGGCGCATTTAGAAGCACAAGGAGAGGAAGTATGGGATGCTATTGAAAATGGTCCATTTATCCCAGTAACGGTAATCAATGGCGTTGGGTCTGCAAAGCCCAAAACTGTATGGGACGACGATGATAAAAAGAAAGTTCTCTATGACAAAAAGGCAATAAACCTTCTTCAAGGTGCTCTCAGTATGGACGAATTCTTTCGTGTCTCAAACTGCAAAACAGCAAAGGAAATTTGGGATACCTTGGTTCAAACTCATGAAGGAACGGCTGAAGTAAAAAGATCAAGGCTAAATACCTTGAGTCAAGAATATGAACTATTTCGAATGCAGCCCGGAGAATCCATTCTTGACTTACAAAAGAGATTTGTGCATTTGATAAATCACTTAATTGCTCTTGGTAAAACCCTGTCAAATGATGAACTCAACTTGAAAATCCTTAGATCATTGACTAGGGAATGGCAACCAAAGGTAACGGCAATCTCGGAAAAGAAGAGTCTCTCCGCAATGACTTCCGCTACATTATTCGGCAAACTTCAAGAATACGAAACGGAACTCGGTAGACTTGAAAAACATGAGAATCTAGAAAAGAAGTCCAAAAACATTGCCTTAAAAATTGATTCAAAAGAAGTGGTAAAAGAAGACAATCCGGAAGAAGATGAAAATTTCATGCTTCTAGTAAAAAGACTTGGGAAGTTTTTTGGCAGAAATGACAAAGGCGGATCTCATGCACATAAGAGAAAGCACTTTAAGAAAAGAGAAGCCTCCACATCAACTCAAGATGTCTCATGTTATGAATGTGGAAAGCAAGGACATATCAAGCCAAACTGTCCAAATCTCCCAAAGAAAAATGGATTCAAAGGAAAGGACTCAAAACAAAAGAAAGCCTACATAGCATGGGAAGATAATGATATGAGCAGTTCATCGGAATCGGAAAGCGACGAATGTGCAAACTTAGCCTTAATGGCATCACATCACTCTGACAATGAAGAAGAGGTTAGTAATGAATTTAATCTTTTTGATGATGATGTTCAAGGTGCAATTGATGAACTCTTGAAAGAATGCAAAAGTTTATACAAAAAGGTGTCAAAACAAGAAAAAGAACTTCTAAGTTGTCTAGAAAAAATTGACACCATGACTAAAGATTTTGATCTTCAAAAACAGAATTTTATAAAAGAAAAGGAAAACTTTGCATGCTCCAAGTGTGAATCAAATGTCTTTCAAATTGTTCAATTGAAAAGAGTCATTGAACGATATGAAAAAGGACAAATAGGATTGGAAGGATTACTAAGCCAACAACGTTATCCTAATGATAAAAGAGGTCTTGGTTATGTGAATACTAAGAAACCAAGTAACAATCCCACTGTTTTTGTAAAGGCTAGTAATAGTTCCAATCCCAAGAAAGTAGAAAAGAAGCAAGTTGTTCATAATCATCAAAAGAAAAAGGCTAATGTATCTAAAAGAAAACAAATTCCTAGATACAAGAGCAAATTTGTTCCAAACTGTTTTTACTGTGGTATTATTGGACACACACCAAATGCATGCTATATTAGAAATTTCAGTATGGCTAGTGGTCATTATGCATGGGTGAAAAAGGGAACTAACTATGAAGGACCCAAGGCAACTTGGGTACCTAACAAGAAATAATTTGTTTTTGTAGGTATGCTTGAAATCCACTTCAAATGTTTGGTATCTTGACAGTGGATGTTCAAAGCATATGACAGGAGATGTACACCAATTTTCATATCTAGTACATAAAGCCAAAGGGTATGTCACCTATGGAGACAACACCAAAGGAAAGATTCTTGGCGTTGGAATAGTTGGCACACCTCCATCCATTCAAATTGAGGATGTTCTCTATGTTGAAGGATTAAAGCACAACCTTCTTAGCATAAGTCAACTTTGCGATAGAGGGTTCAAGATCAAATTCAACAAAGAAGAATGCCTTATTATGGATGAGGCAACCAATGAGGTAAAACTCAAAGGTATAAGATCTAACAATATTTTTGTGATTACTCTAGATGATTTGTCTATGAAGGTACAATGTCTTATGGTAAACAACAATGACGCTTGGTTATGGCATAAGAGGATTGCTCACATTCACATGGAGCACTTGAACAAATTGGTTAAGCATGACTTAGTTATTGGTCTACCAAAGATGAGGTTCATCAAAGACAAATTATGTAGTGCATGCCAAAAGGGCAAACAGACCAAATCAACTTTCAAACCAAAGAATGTGGTTTCAACAACAAGACCACTTCAATTGTTGCACATGGATCTTTTTGGTCCATCTAGAACAAGAAGCTTCGGAGGTAACATTTATGCATTAGTTATTGTAGATGATTTTTCCCGTTTCACTTGGACTTTGTTTTTAGTACACAAGAATGAAGCATTCAAGGCATTCAAGAGATATGCAAAACAAGTTCAAAATGAGAAGTCATCAAAGATAACATCAATCCGAAGTGATCATGGTGGAGAGTTCCAAATCACATTGACATCATTTCATTCGAGGCCATGTACTCAAAGGAGATGTCGAGATCACATTTGTGGACACTCAAAATCAACTCGCGGACATCTTCACAAAACCACTTGCAAAGGATGCATTTTTCAAAATTCGTCGTGAACTTGGAATCCTCGATGAACAAGATATTTAAGGTGCACTCAATCCTTGACTATACCTTAATGTACATATATATGTGGTTAGACATTGTTTCAAATGTTAAAAATAATGATGTTTTTAAATTTTCTCTTTAAGTAAATCGATTTACACCATATGTCAATCGATTTACTACTGCAGCAAATCATTTCTTTTAATAAAATCTTCTGTGTAAATCGATTTACACAATATGTCAATCGATTTACTACTGAAGCAAATCATTTTTTTATAAAATCTTATGTGTAAATCGATTTACACAATATGTAAATCGATTTACCACTGAACGAAAATTACTTTGTATGAAAAATGTTCTGTGTAAATCGATTTAACCAAGGGGTAAATCGATTTACCACAGAATCTGAAGCATTTTTTATGTATTTTCTCTATGCAATGTATTTTGTTTTAACATGTGATACTTGTAATGAGCTTTTAATATATTGGTCAAACATTCATTGTCTCTCAACCTCCCACCTTTCTATTGCCCAATCAATAAAACCTTGACCAAATTATCAAATTAAGTCTCATAAAGACCTCACTTACCCTTCTATACTATTTAATCTCACCAAAACTCCCTCACTATCTCATAACACCAACACACTCTCTCACATAACAACACAAAAGAACTCTATATCTCTCTTTTCAAAACCCTAACAAGATCCATGGCTCCCAAGAGAAAAGCCTCTGCCTCAGAGAAAGGAAAGAAGCCAGCTTCGTCATCATCTGAAAACTCTGTGCTCGAGTACCTCACGGATCCACAGCGGGACAGATTTCTCAAGCATTTTCAAAAGAAAATCGTCTCTACTCCAAAGTTTGGTATGTTATCTACTTTTCCAGATGAATGCTTCTCATTTCAAAGAGATTTCATTGCTTATGGGTTAGAACCATTAATATCTTCACATGGTTTCTATTACCCGGATCTGGTTAAAATTTTCTACAGCAACATGTGCTATGACAACAACAAATGTTATACATATGTCCTTGGAAAAAGAATCCCTCTGTATTCCAAAACTCTTGGCAGAATCTTGAACATTCCATATTCTGGAAGTACCCTCTATGATCCAGAAGATGCTGCTTGGGAAAACTATCAGAAGCGAGAATTTTTCTATAGCATTGGAAGGCTATCTGAATCTGAATACCGTGCCAAGCGGATTCGCAGTCTTGGCGGGGTTACTCCAGCTAGGGACACATGGAGTGCTGGAAATTTCCATATTGATGATAGGTTGTTTCACTATTTTCTGGTGTATATTTTGTTTCCTAGAGCAGGGAATCATTGTACAGTGACCGACCTAGAATTGCAAATCATCTATGCAAGGAAAAATGGAATCCCGGTTAATTGGGCAAAATTGATTGTGATGCATATGCTAAAAGTTGCCGCAAGGGCCACCTTTCTACCCTATGCATATTTCATTACAAGGATTATGGAAGCTTATGATATAGATTTCACTGGATTTGAGCGGATTGAAATGTATCCAATCACCACTAGGATCTCCATCAAAAATGTTGATTCAAGAATGGGTGTTCATTTCAATGCTGAAGCAAAAACCATAACTTACATTGGAGAAGATGTGGTCGGCGATGAAGGTCATAATGCAGATGAAGAAGACCATGAAGTTCCTCCTCCTGCTGCTGCTTCTGGTCCCACAAATCAAGATGTTATGGATTTCATGACGCAACAGTTTGCTTCTCTGAATTCTAACATCAATGCTCGATGGACGGAGATAAATGACTCTACCTCATCTCGGATAGATGCTTTTCAGAATGATGTGAACCAACAATTTTCATATCTTTATTCACATCTTCATATCCCTCCATACGACCCAACCAATCCTGCACCTCCGCCTCCTCAATACACCGAACCACCTCTTCAACAACAATTTCCTTATCAAGGACCTTTCTAAAATGTTCTTGATCAATGTTATTAAATTCTTAGTATGAGTATCATTATGGATTTTGTCTTGTTTTATTTTGTTCATTTTATGTATTGTGTTCTTAAAACTTTGTTCGATAATTTTGAAAGTTTTGTGTTTTTCATTCATGTTCCTATACATTTCTTTCTGGTATACTTTCTTGTTGCATCTTTCCCTTCTTTTTGATAATGTCAAAGGGGGAGAAGGATGTAATAGCACTTTATAAGGATGTAATAGCACTTTATGGTTGTTTGTTTTCATTGTCTTTACAGAGCAAACTTTCAAAGCTTTTTCTCCATAGGGGGAGAAATCTTCTCAGGGGGAGAAAACACCTTTTGCTCAAATTCTGATCAACACATAAAGGAAAATGGTTTGTCATCATCAAAAAGGGGGAGAATGTAATCTCAAGCCTCAACTCAACTTTAGTTTTGATGAAAGACAAACAAGCTAGTTTGATGAAAGACAAACAAGCATTATGGAAAGAAGGAAAAGAAGTGGAAATCATCTTAAAGCATCATTCACTCAAAGCTTCAAGGAACTTGGCAAGAAATCAAGTATATCAATTCTCAATTAAATTACATTGATTAGAAATGCTCAAAAATGATATACACACTTGCCACATCACTTCAATTATATTTCAAAACAATTTTTAAGTTTTTCTCTGCTGTAAATCGATTAACATCTTGTGTAAATCGATTTACACATGCTTTTTCAAAAAACTGTTTGCTCCTGCCAGCAATCGATTTACAGGTTGTGTAAATCGATTGATCACAGAACAAACTGATTTTTTAACACATGTAAATCGATTGACACAACATGCTAATCGATTTACACTTCAAACTTTTTGAAATTCTGAACGTTACAAACACGTGCAATCGATTTACATGTTATGTTAATCGATTTGCACATTGAAAATTTTGAAAAATCTGAACTGGTTTCAAGATATCCTTCATACCTTTTCTCCAATAGTTGCATGATCAAACATTGCATCTTGTCAAGTTTTACAAACAGAAAAGTGTCCTTTTGGAAAGGTATCTTGATTACTATATATTGCAAAATATTTCAAATCATAAATACAACTCTTCTCTTGCAATAAAATCTGAACTTTGTAAAATATTCAAACTTCATATTTCTTAACTTTTAAGAACAAAGATTTTCTGCACTTTCACACATATAAAGAACAGAAATCTTTGAGCATTATCTAACCATTGTGTTACAGTTTGAATTGCTTACAAGAGAAGAAAGAAGAAACTTCAAAGAAGTCACTCTAAGTGATCAACATCTTTCAAGAAATCATACTTCATAAAAACATACAAAGTGTAACTTATTTCCAGGATTGTTGGAATTAAGTATTAGATTACTTTTGTTTCCTTGTTGTCCATTATTGGAAACAAGAGGTATCTTTTGAGAGGATTGTTCTCATTAGACTTATTGGAAATCCAAGAGGGTGTTCTTGGTTATTTGTTAGGTTCTTTAGTGGATAAGACTAGGAAGAGTCTTGTAAAAGTTCTAACAATATAGTAAAATCTCTTGCGTGTTTGCAAGGGGACTGGACGTACTTCCGGGTTGTGGAAGGAACCAGGATAATTCTCCGTGTCTCTTTACTTTCTGCACTTTACAGTTTTCAAAGCACTAAATCAAAACCAGAAAGTATAAAATAAGTCAAAAATCGACCATCACCTAATTCACCCCCCCTCTTAGGCGCAATCTTAATCTTACAAAATGGAGTTGCACCTGTTGAAGTTCGAACTGAAGTACGGTATCCATGTAAAGCAAACGGAAGCATTTCATGCCAATCTTTATAAGTTACCACCATCTTCTGGACAATCTTTTTGATGTTCTCGTTAGCAGCTTCAACTGCCCCATTCATCTTCAGCCTGTAAGGAGAAGAATTATGATGTTCAATCTTGAACTCTTCACAAAGCTCTTTCATCATCTTATTATTCAAATTCGAGCCATTATCAGTGATGATCTTGCTCGGGATGCCGTATCGAAAAATGATCTGATTCTTGATAAATCTGACTACCACCTGTCTGGTTACATTAGCATAAGATGTTGCTTCCACCCATTTAGTAAAATAATCGATCGCTACCAAGATGAAACGATGACCATTTGAAGCTTTGGGTTCAATCATTCCAATCATATCAATGCCCCACATAGAGAAAGGCCAAGGCGAAGAGATAACATTGAGGAGGGCCGGTGGCACATGTATCTTGTCCGCATAAATCTGGCATTTATGACATTTCTTCACATATTTGCAGCAATCAGATTCCATTGTCATCCAATAGTAACCAGCTCTCAACATCTTTTTAGCCATTGCATGTCCGTTGGCATGGGTACCAAAGGATCCTTCATGCACTTCTTGCATCAGCATGTCTACTTCATGTCTGTCTACGCATTTGAGTAGGACCATGTCATAATTCCTCTTATATAATACTTCTTCATTGAGGAAGAAACTGCTTGCCAATCTCCTCAACGTCTTCCTATCTTTATTGGATGCCCCAGGCGGGTACTCTTGAGTTTGAAGAACACGTTTAATGTCATAGAACCACGGTTTGTCGTCGGTGACCTCTTCTATTGAGAACACATGAGCAGGTCTATCGAGGCGCATAACTCTGATTGTAGGCACATCGTTCCAACCATTCACTTGAAACATTGAAGACAAAGTAGCCAAAGCATCAGCCATTTGGTTTTCATCTCTAGGGATATGATGTAATTCCACTTTGTTGAAGAAGGTTAACAATATTCTAGCATAATCTCTGTAAGGGATCAAACCAGGATGACGAGTCTCCCATTCTCCTTTGATTTGATTAATTACCAATGCTGAGTCTCCGTAAATATCAAGAATCTTAATCCTTAGATCCACTGCTTCTTCGAGACCCATAATACATGCCTCATATTCAGCCATGTTGTTCGTACAATCGAACTTCAATCTCGCCGTGAACGGGATATGAGTACCTCGGGGAGTGACGATGATTGCCCCAATTCCATTTCCATAATAATTCACAGCTCCGTCAAATATCAAACCCCAACGGGATTCAGGATCAGGTCCTTCTTCAGGTAACGGCTCTTCACAATCTTTAGCCTTCAAGTACATAACATCTTCATCTGAGAAGTCAAACTTGATGGATTGATAATCGTCAATTGGTTGGTGGGCCAAATGATCGGCTAAAATACTCCCTTTGATTGCTTTCTAAGTGTGATACTCAATGTCATATTCAGATAACAACATCTGCCAACGGGCTATTCTTCCAGATAAGGCGGGCTTCTCAAAGATATACTTGATCGGATCCATTTTGGAGATCAACCAAGTGGTGTGGTTAATCATATACTGGCGCAGACGGCGAGCAGCCCAAGCTAAAGCACAACAGGTTTTCTCTAGCATTGAGTATCGAGACTCACAGTCTGTGAATTTCTTACTCAGGTAATATATGGCATGTTCCTCTCTTCCAGTCTCATCTTGTTGACCAAGCACACATCCCATGGAATCTTCCAATATAGTCAGGTACATAATCAAAGGTCTTCCTTCCACTGGAGGAATCAATATGGGAGGTTCAAGTAAATATTCTTTGATTCTATCAAAAGCTCTCTGACAATCTTCTGTCCACACACATCCTTGGTTCTTTCGGAGAAGCTTGAAAATCGGCCCACAGGTAGCAGTCATATGAGATATAAATCTAGAAATGTAGTTCAGTCTCCCAAGGAATCCTCTTACTTGTTTTTCCATCTTGGATGCGGGCATTTCCCGAATAGCTTTGACTTTATCAGAATCTACCTCAATACCTTTCTGACTGACAATGAAACCCATAAGTCTTCCAGAACGAACACCAAAAGTGCACTTGTTGGGATTCAGACGGAGTTTATACTTTCTCAAACGCTGGAATAACTTCAATAAATGTTCCAAATGATCTTCTTCAGTTTGTGATTTGGCAATCATGTCATCTACATACACTTCTATCTCCTTATGCATCATATCATGGAACAAAGCAGTCATGGCCCTCTGGTAAGTTGCACCAGCATTCTTCAAACCAAACGGAATTACCCGATAACAAAATGTTCCCCAAGGTGTAATGAAAGTTGTTCTCTCCATATCTTCTAGTGCCATCTTGATTTGATTATAACCAGAGAAACCATCCATGAAAGAAAAGACTTTGAACTTTGCAGTACTGTCGACCAATACATCAATGTGTGGTAAAGGAAAATCATCATTTGGGCTAGCTCTATTCAGATCTCTATAGTATACACACATCCGAACTTTGCCATCTTTCTTAGCAACAGGCACTATATTGGCTAACCATTGAGGATAGACCGATGTAACAAGGAAACCTGCATTAATTTTCTTTTGAACTTCTTCTTTGATCTTGTCAGCCATATCGGGACGAGTCCTTCTCAACTTCTGCTTAATCGGCGGACATTCAGGTCTCAACGGCAAACGATGCTCCACAATATTGTTATCCAAACCTGGCATGTCTTGGTAGGACCAAGCAAACACATCAACATACTCTCTGAGAAGCTCCAACATTTTCTCTTTTACCTCTGGGATAAGCAATGCTCCGACCTTAACTTCCTTTTTATCTTCTTCATCACCCAAATTGATCATCTCTATAGGCTCTGCAAACGGCTGAATAGTTTTTTCATCGTGCTCAAGCAAACGGGAAATTTCATCAGGAACTCTTCACTATCTTCTTCCTCGGCTCCGAACACAGGGAATTCAAAGTTGGGAGGGGGCATAGGATCATTGTTTTCAATGGTTAAGTCATGGATTATTCTGCACATATGATTATGCTTTATTTAGAAATCGATTTGTACAAATAAAACAAAAAGTTATTATATTTTCCTATTACTACCAATTAATTTTCATTAGTATTTCCCAGAAAAAGCGAAAAAATAAAACAGTAGTGGACAAAATAACATTTTTAATCATGATTGGCAATACTTGAAACAAAGAGCTCAGACATTTTATCTTTTGCCTCGGGCAGAGCAAAAGGATTTATTTTCAACATAGCCCGACACAAATACTTTTCGCCTTGGGCAGAGTGAAATTTTTTTTTCAAAAATAAAACAAAACATTACTCAGAAATGTGCATCACAACAGGAACATCAACAGCAATCCAGTTCTGGAAAACCACTCCATGCGTTACAAAATCGGGTAAATCCTCTTCAGAATCGTCTCCTATTATAGCATCAACTTCAGGAGGAGTCGGATGGATAAAACCTGCCCTTCGGAAAACCTCTTGTATCTGACGGATAACTGTTTCCTACTTGACTCTTGTAGACACGGGATGAAAACCAAGACCTTCTCCGGACTTGTTCTCGGGCAAAGTCAACACTTGGCCCCAATCTTCAGCCAAACCACTTTCAACCACTCGTCGCGCATCCTCAAAAGAAGAAATAGATGTCCCTTGCTTCTTCACTTCATTATTAGCAACAGATAGGGCTTGGAATTGGGTTCCGACATCCTCATCAGCATCAATAAAAGAAAAAGATGACAAATGGCTTACAACCATAGCCTGCTCTCCACCAATCATTACCAGCTTTCCATGCCTTACAAACTTCAATCTTTGATGGAGCGTGGAAGTGACTGCCCCTGCATCATGGATCCATGGACGACCCAATAGGCAATTGTAGGCGGCACGAATATCCATTACTTGAAAAGTGATCTGAAAAGTATGAGGACCAATTATTATAGGAAGATCCACTTCACCAATGACAGTCTTCCTAGAACCATCAAACGCTTTTACAATTACCCCACTAGGTCTCATGGGAGCACCTTGGTATGAAAGTCGAGATAATGTAGTTTTGGGCATTACATTTAACGACGAACCTGTATCTACCAGCACACTTGATAAATTATCATTTCCACAACTTATTGAGATATGCAAAGCCATATTATGGTTCCTTCCCTCCTCCGGAAGCTCTTCATCACTGAAACCAAGATTGTTACACGAAGTAATATTTCCCACAATTCCATCAAATTGGTCAACTGTCACATCATGATCTACGAATGCCTGGTCCAAGACCTTCATCAAAGCTTCTCTATGGGCACCAGAATCTCTCAGTAAAGCAAGCAAAGAAATCTTGGAAGGAGTTTGCAATAGTTGGTCCACAATCTTGTATTCACTTCTCTTGATGAGCTTCAGAATCTCATCATCATCAGGGTGTGGGATAGGTTCATTAGATCGGCTTATCTCAACCCTGGGTTCAACATTTCTCGCTGGAAATTCTACCGGTATGGGGCTCCTGACTTGAACTTCTGGTCTCTTCAAAGGTACCGCTGCAAAGACACGCCCGCTTCTCGTAACTCTGCTCACATCAGCGATGTTAACAAAAGATGGCATTGTTGGTATAGGGACTTCTACCCCGTTCTCAATCATTGTGGAATTATACTTATACGGTATAGCTTGGTCTGAGTTGTAAGGCACAGGACCAGGTGGATAAATGATCAAAGGAGCAACAGGTGCAGTCTGACTGTCGTAAACGATCTCTACTGGTTCAGGCAAGTTGAATTGTGGTATTATAACATTCACTTCATCCACCGGATCTCTGTCATATGTAATAGTGATAACCCTTTGGTCTAACAATTTTTGAATATCCTCCTTCGCAATAGGGCAATCAACTTCTCTTGAACAAAATTCACAAACATCATAATCATGATGATGCCTAAAAAAGGCAAGTCTTCTTAAGCTCTGATGTAACCTGATCAACGAATCTCTTATGTGTTCAACTTGAAAAACTCGAAACTTTCCCGGACAACCTTCCACCATATTCACTGATGCTGCCCCGTGTCGAGGCAAAGGATTATCTCTAACATTCGGGTTAACATCCTTGAAAGACAAGATACCGTTCTTAATCAACCTCTGCACATCCGCCTTTAGAGCAAAGCAATTTTCAATGTTGTGCCCTGGCGACCCTTGATGATATTCACAGAACTGGTATGCCTTGTACCACGAAGAAGTACTATTCGGTGCGACAGGAGGAGGCTTCGTCGTTATGAGGTTCTTTCTGATCAGAGTAGGGAACAATTCAGTGTAAGTCATGGGAATGGCATCAAATTGCGGTTTCCTTGGTGAACGATTCTGGTTATTAAATTGATAAGCCTGTTGTCGAGGATGTTGTTGAAATGACCGTTGCTGAATTGGTGGGGTTTGATGAGTTAGGGTGACCAATGTTGGGCGGACAGCCGGAGTGACTTCCGCAACATGTGAATAACCTCTCCTTGGTCTCCCAGGGAAAATTACACTGACATCTTGTTCTTTCCTTTTAGGGAAAACACTTCCAAACTTCTTGATACTGTTAGATGGACTTCCTTCCTTAACCAAACGTCCTTCACGAATTCCTTCTTCCAACCGCATGCCCATACCTACCATCTCGGTGAAATCACTGGGTGCGCTGGCAATCATTCTTTTATAATAAAAGGAACCTAAAGTCTTCAGGAATATCTTTGTCATTTCTTTCTCCTCAAGAGGGGGATAAATCTGAGCAGCAATCTCGCGCCACCTCTGGGCATATTCTTTAAAGGACTCTCTGTCTCTCTGGGACATTGCCCGGAGTTGATCTCTGTCTGGCGCCATGTCGATGTTGTACTTATACTGGCGAACAAAAGCTTCACTAATATCGCTAAAATTACGGATCCGAGTGCTGTCCAAACCCATATACCACTTTAGAGAGGCACCAGTCAAATTGTCTTGAAAGTAGTGAATTAACAAGTTATGATCATCAGAATATGTAGACATCTTTCTCACATACATAGTTAAATGACTCCGCGGACACGAATCACCTTTATACCTTTCAAAGTCCGGCACTTTGAATTTGGCTGGAATCTTTACATTTGGAACTAAACACAGGTCATGAGCATTCTTTCCAAACAAATCTTTCCCCTTTAACGCTCTGATCTCCCTCTGCATCTCTTGAAACTGGTCTTGAAATTCCTCCATTCTATCGAAAAGACCCAGACTTTCAGCAAGCTCGGCATGATAAGCAGGTTCATTCATATATGGCATAGAATGAACCACAGGAGCGACAATTGTCATCACTGGTTGAAGGAAAGGTGCCACAGACGGGATTACAGGCGGCATAGTAGTTGTCTCTGGTTGAGGAAAAGACACGGTAGGTTGAACCAAAGGTTGTACGACAGGCTGATACCCTTCTGGCACAAAGTTATAAGGCATTCCCCACGGAAAACCTTTTGGTATCTGATGTTGAAGTGGAGAGTTGGTTTGAGTCAAAGATGTTGGAACGGTGACAATCTCAGAAACCACAGTAGTTGAAGTCTGAATCTCAGCAGCTGCAGTCGATGGCTGATTCTGAGCAGCCATCAAACTTGCCACCAGCGCAGTTAGTTTCTCCATACCGACACGAAGGGTAGCGACCTCCTCACGAAGCTCGTGGTTTCCCTGTTCTAGATCTTCCATCTTCCTTTGACGGTTGGCTCGGGTATCGTATCGATGAGACAACTTGACAATAATTCCGGAGTGGAAAAAGAAACAAGGATAAGACTCTAGAAAACATGTGAAGTGGAATGTTGGATGATGCATGATATGCGATGCAAATGATCGTTCATTTTGATAGTTTTTCAAGGACCTTCAATAATTTTGCACACATCAATGGTAAAGGAATTTGGAACAACAAAAACTAATTTCATTAATCAAAGCGGTAAATTACAACTTACAACTTTGGAACAACAAAACAAATAAATTACAACTTTGGGACGACAACCCAATAATAAAAAGCAATAAATTACGACTTTGGAACATGAAGCCCTTTTACAGAGTTTTACAAAATAACATCAGTAATAAAAACTATAAAATAAAGGTCACTCAGAGTCAACTTCGAGTGTTTCTCCTTCCAAACTCCATAATAATAGTACCTGAGATGTCTGCAAAAATCATTCTTAAGTTCCTTGAAAAACAAGTTTTTACAAAAAAATGTTGATGGATGCATGGATGAATGATAATGCAACAGTTACACACAAGTTCACAAATATGGGGTTCAAAGGTTCAACGTTTCGAGCATGGAGTCAAGGGTAAAGCCCACCCCAAGGTATGTACTAACGGTTTAATCACACCTGCAAGACAAGGTTCTAAGAGTTCTCGGAGTCTACATTCCTCCTTCGGATATTACCAACGTCTTGATTACTCAATAATTAGCAATATTCTCAAGAGAAACTCGTTCAAGCGTAGCATCGCGTAACAACTACTTTCGGATTACTCCGTTATAATCTCCGCGCTACACCTAAAATGCCAAGATGGGTTAGGGTTCTACGGTTCTCAGCTTCTCTGGCTCCCAGGTCGAAAATAATAATGTCTCCCCGATTACTCGGTAAACAAATATTACATTCAAAAGGGCCTTCCACTGAGTGGGGGATCTCATACCTCCTTCTTCGGGATTACTCCCTCAAAGTTAACATGACTATACCGCCCGTCCTATTCTTAAGTGTAACTTAATCTGGGTATAGGATTCGTCCTTTGCAAAAAAATCAAACAACCCCAATATAAACATATAATCAAACAAATCAAATAATAATAAAACATATAAAACAAACTAGGCTTAACCCACTTAGGGATGGACCAGCAAGAGGTCAATCTTCCCCAGTAGAGTCGCCAATTCTGTAGCGATAAAAAATGTAGCGGGGTAAATCGGAGATCGAACTATTAATTAATTCGTCTCACAAAAGCAAGAGTCGCCACCGCGCTTTATTATTTCCAAGGGAAAAGGGAAAAGAGCAAAATAAAACCCTAAAGTATGCAATGTAAAATAATACTTTTAAAAGTAATGAAAATACGAGGCATTTTTGAAAAAGAAGTCTAGAGTTCGGGGGTTGGTTATACAATGGAAAGGTATTAGCACCCAATGTATCTATAGTTTTCTATAGGAACCTTTTGAAATATCTGTTTTTGGTTAAAATTGTTTGTTTGATTAAAATGGTTCATTTGGCTAAAAAATATGTGTGGGCGAGAGTTTGAAGATACGACGACCTAGTATCGAAGTTTTGACTTAAAAGGGGTGGGTTTTTAAAATTAAGTTCTTTTAGAAGATTTAACAAAAAAAAATCTAAAATGTATGAAGGGTTTCGCACAATCGGATAACATATTTGATGACATGAAGTCAATAATTTTAATTCTTTCCCTTGGAGTAGAAGCAAAAAAATCAAAAATAAGATGAACATCACAATATAAATAATCAAGGATACGCAAGGAAATAAATTTAAGCGAACAAATTAATACCAAGAAAGGCAGTGAAATATTTAATTCGAAAATATTAAGACGATTAAAAAATAAAGAGAAGATAACCAATTTTCTAAAGAAAATAAATTACTAAATTAAATCTAAACAACAAATAAAACTAAGATCATGAACTTTCTAAATTATATCTAAACTAAGTTAAAGTTCTTAAGATTTTTTAAATTAAAACTCTAAAAGTTACTAAATTTAATCTAAAGTAAATTAATTCTAAAGTACTAAACCATATCTAATATAGGCTAAATTAAAGCTAAATTAATATCATTGGGAAATAAGCTGAAAACGAAATAAAAAGGTCCAGCATGGGATTGAACTCGTGTCTCCTTCTTTCGAACTCTTTCTTTCTCTCTTCGATCTCTCTCTTCGATCTCTCTTTCGAACTCTATTTCGAACTCTTTCTTTCTCTCTTCGATCTCTCTTTCGAACTCTCTCTAAATCGAAATCGAACACCCTGCTCCCTCTTTCGAACTCTTTATCTTCTAAATCTAAATCGAACACCCTGCTCCCTCTTTCGAACTCTTTCTCTTCTAAATTGAAATCGAACACCCTGCTCCCTCTTTCGAACTCTTTCTCTTCTAAATCGAAATCGAACACCCTGCTCCCTCTTTCGAACTCTTTCTCTTCTAAATCGAAATCGAACACCCTGCTCCCTCTTTCAAACTCTTTCTCTTCTAAATCGAAATCGAACACCCTGCTCCCTCTTTCGAACTCTTTCTCTTCTAAATCGAAATCGAACACCCTGCTCCCTCTTTCGAACTCTTTCTCTTCTAAATAGAAATCGAACACCTTGCTCCCTCTTTCGAACCCTTTCTCCCTCTCTTCTAAATTGAAATCGAACAACAACACTGCTTCTGGTTTCGTCATAGCTCTCGTTAACTCTAAAACGAAACAACAACAACAACGGTAACTCGTTCTATACTCTATTTCCAACTGTCTCAATCTTTCTTATGCGATAAACAATGATAACAACTCAACTCAAAACAAATCGATTCAGGCATGGCTATAAAAGCTAAATAATCAAAACAAGAAATTTCAACATTCAACAACAAATCATGATGAATCACGATGGTATACAAAATGCAAAGGGAGAGAAAAAAGATGAACTCACAAGGTCGAAGCTAGTACGACGAGCTTACGATTCCTGCGGAGGCTTTAACGGGTAAGGCTGTGAATTCCACT
Organism: Vicia faba; assembly: GCA_948472305.1. Lineage (NCBI taxonomy): Eukaryota > Viridiplantae > Streptophyta > Magnoliopsida > Fabales > Fabaceae > Vicia > Vicia faba. The sequence continues at coordinate 319,244,764 of OX451738.1, read as the reverse complement.
TCCTTTTGCTCTTTGATTCTTTCTACTTTCAGAAACTGACTCGAAAATGCTGGTGTTGTTGAGGCGATGAGTTCTTGTGGATGGTTGTTCTTGGTTCAAAATGGTGCAGGTTAGAAGGTTTACTTCTATTTATAGTTTGTGGTTTTTTTGAAAGTAGACTTGGATCTATTTTTTATATTTTGAGTGGAATGGTTTGTTGGTATTTTGACTAGGCTTGTTGTTTGTACAGGCTTTGGGGGTTTTTGATGCAGGTTTGTACTTCTGCAAGTTTTGTGTTTTTTCTCTTTGTGAACTCTTTTTTTCGATTGTATATCTGCCTATTTTATAGTGAATAAGAATGAGGTTTTGGGAGGGAAAATTTGGTGAGTTTGAACAAATGTGATGATCTGATTTAGGGCTTTTTGATACAGGTTTTGGTGTGTGTTATTTGATGTAATTTCTGAACTGATATGCTGGTCTTATAACAGGGCAGCAGAGAATATGTGACTGTTTTTCTTGGCATTACTTGTGCAGGGGCCATGCAGTTTTGGACAGATTTTGCAGCATATGGACAAACTTATATGGACATAGCATAATAATTATAATACTAATAATAATAGTAATGACACAAATAATACAATAAAATGTTAGTAAAACTAAACTGAAAATATAAAAGTGAAATAAAAGAGATATTAAAATTGGTTCTAAAATCTACTAATAATTCAACTTAAAAATATTTCAAATGGAATTATAATCAAAATTTACACCAAAATTAATCATAAAAGAAATAAAAATAAATGAAAAATCAAACCATATATTTTCAAATTTTTGAATTGCAACTAAAGAAACACAAAATAGACTTACATACTCAAAAAATGTAAAAAGCAAAAGAACTTATATGTATTTTGTGATTTTTTTGGAATTATCAATGAATTAAATATATAAATTAAATGAAACTAACAAAACTATAAATTTTTATATTTTGGATAAAGTAAAACTGATGTGAACTAAATATATTTTGTGGATTTTCTTTTTATGAAAATAAGAATAAAAGAAAGATGATAAAAAATGAAAAAAATCATGATTTAATAAAGTCAGGCAAAACCAGTTAAATTTCACCAAATTCACAATGATTTCTAATATTTCTATTTTTTCGTGGATTTTCAAAGCATAATCATCTCTTGACTTGTAAAGAAAAGTTGTAGTTGTTGCAAAGGAGAATCATATGTAAAAGAAGCACTAAAAAATTGTCGAAATTTGAAGTTATGAATTTTTGAAATCTGACTCGAGAATTGGCAAAAATAGGTCGAATCGCTTGTGAACGCTTGCTATGTAATAATGCAGATGGGAGGTGGTATCTTAGGTCAAAATTTGGGGTATGACAAATATGTATAATAAAAATAGAATATATACAAAAATAAAATATATTTAGAAAAAATATTTTAGTGTGAATAAAAATAAAGAAAAAAAAATAAAAGTATAATTTATATATATTTTTCAAGTTTTGAATAAGTAAATAAATTGCTTATTATGTTAGAAAAATAAAAATAAAATGCAAAATAAATGTGAAAAAATTATAAAAATATTTTTTGAGTATTTTTTGTATTTGGGAATAATAAAATATAATCAGAAATGAAAATAAAAATGCAAAAATATAAAATATCAAGAAATTGAGCCAGCGGGTGCAAAAGGAAAAGGGAGGTGTCAAAAGTGAAAGGACTAAAGCCCATCCCAAGCCACTTCATCTTCAACCTCTGACTTTGAAAATGTGCGCGCCCTGTACAATTGCCAGATCCTGTATACGAGCTCTATTGCAAAAACACATAACATCAAAGTTGTAGAGCATTTCAAGATGAATCCAACCATATAAACAACTTGTCCTAACTCTCAAAGACCATAGAGAATTTCTCTGGCCCTAAAATCTAACCTAATTTTTTTAGTATGTTCATGGATGAAATTCTCTTAGCATGCTTAATATAAATGAAAAATGAGCATATGTACAGCTTCATGGCAATGAATACTACATTTCTTATTCACAAACTTAAGGCTAAATGTTCCTAAATATAGAGATAGGAAGTTGACAAAAACCTGTTTCAGCTGACTTCGTGTATGGCAATGTGGAGCTTTTCAACAAGGCTTGAGATGTCTGGGAGCTTGCTTGGACTTCACTTGACCTTCTCCAATACCTAGCTTGCCTTGAATGTACTTGAATCAGCCTATAGAACTCAACCTGCACAAGCTCAAAATGAAAATGGAAAACCCTATAAATGGAGTTACAGTTGGTGTTTGTGGTTTGGGATAGCTTGGATGAGTTATGTGGAAGATGTTTGAACCAACTTGGGGCAAAACGCACGAGCAAAATGTGCTATGGAAGTCAAGTTGCAGGTTCTGCCCTGTTTTGCCAATGGAAGGTGATTTCTGGCTATGGGATGTTTGAGGGCTTAAGAGGTCGTGTTTTTGGCTCAGAGGGATGTGAGAAATATGTTCAAAATGCTTGCACAAGTTTCTTTTTGCTAATGTTCAAGTTCTCATGTATTTTGCATATTTCTTATATATGAAGCAAAACTGGGAAAAGATGTGTAGCAGGCCTGTACTGGCTATCCACCACCCTGAACACTTTGCCCTTGGCCCCCCTCCAATTTGTGGGTTTGATTAGCTGCAAAAGATCTGGACCAATGCTCAAAGATTGTGGTTTGACATAAAGCAAGATTATGGCAAAATGGCAATGTACCTTTTTCTACTTAGGGATTAGTTTTGTGTACAATGCCCTAATGACCAAAACAATGTCTTAGACCAATGAATTTGCATTAAATTATTGAGTGTGAAGTGGTTTAGAGGCCTGTAATCTAGTGCAAAGCATGCTGACTTGAAATTGCAACTTGTATGAACATGAATATGCCATGGATGAAAAGTGAGTTTTTGCCAACTTCAAGTCTTCGATTCTCTCTAACCACAAATGTGTTTGAGGAGTTCTTGGACATTTTGGAAAGCTTGCAACATGCTATACAATCCATATTTGAAATGAAACTTGAGATTCCAAGTGGAACTATGTGAAAAATGGCCATGAAGATAGGTTAAAATCCTGCCTAAACTAGGGCAAAATTTCACTAAGTTAAAAGTTTTAGGGACCCTTGTTCCAAAAATCATAACTTGAGATCCATGCTTCTTTTGAGAAAACTTTGTGAATAAAAGTTGTAGAATTTGTGGAGGAATACAACTTTCATGTTGGAAGTTTTGTTTGAATCCAATTTTATCATGGTGAAAATGTGGGGCAAAGATAGGAGAAATTAAGAAAATTTCATAACATAGAAAAATTCTAAGTTATGAAAATTTTCAACTTTAAACCCTAATTTGCAAAAATGGGTTTATTGATGAACAAGCTTCATGTTTTGACACATCTTGATGAAAAATGACCCTTGTCACTTGATTTTGACCAAAAATTCAAAGTTTGACTTTTCAGTGTACAGTCAAATTTTGATCAGTTGACTGAAAAATTCATCTGTCAATCCAATGCAATTGAGATCTTTTGAACTTGTTGAATAGGTCAAGATGATGCCATTGAGTCCATGAGTCCATGGTTGAGCCTAATTTTCCATTGGCTAGGTCAAAAAGTCAGAAATTTCCCTTGTGCAGTCAAAACCCTAAAAATGACCATTTTGCCCTTTTGGTGATCTGATCAAATTTCTTGTGGAGTTGTGGTCCAAACTTGATCAAATGGTTCATATGAGTTCATAATGTTGATGTGAGTCAAAATTCACGAGGATTGACTGTAAATTGGCCACAGTTGACTTTTATCCCAATACAACTGATTTCTAGGTCAACTGTCCAATTGACTGGGCAAAAATTTGATTCAAGGCTTGAAACTTGGTATGGTCAAACTTATGAATCCAACATGAAGTATGAAAGTCACTTTGAGCATTAGAAGTCCAAAATTCTCTGTGCAAACTCAAACCCTAATTTAGGTCACTAGTGCAAGGAGATGTCTTGAGTAGAGCAAACCCTAGCTTGGTCTTGAGTTAAAAGAGCCTTGTGATGAGAAATGTTGATAAAATGATAGGGAAAATTTTGGGGTACAACAGGAGGCAACCCATGTTTACTTTTAATTGTTTTTGTTGTTTTGATATGCTTTTTATTTTTCTTTTAACTTTGTTTTAATCTTTCAATTTTTATGTTGCATCCTTTATTTCTTTTTATTTTTGAACTTCTTTTTCTTTTGATTAACTTCGGAATTTTAACCTAAAAATACTAACTTAGCCTTTCATACATTTATTAAATATTTTCAGGGTAATTCATTAGCTTTATTTTTTTCGCTCCATGGCACGTAGAAACTACATGAACATAGCCCTGAGAGGTAGGCATCAGAGAAGGAGCTTTGAGGATCTAGCTGAGCGAGAGATGCGTCCAACCATTTATGCTGACGACCATGCGATGAATTCCTTAGGCATTCATGAGAGCGTTATGTATCTGCTTAACCAAATAGGTTGGGACGTTGCTCCAATTCGGAGACGCTATTGTACCTACCGTAAGCTGGCCCTTGAGTTTTTGAGCACACTAAGTTATCTTCCAAACCATGGGTTAGGTTTCAACCGCAGGCTGATCACCTTCAGAATGTTTAATATGGACTACCGCTACAATCATAGGGAGTTTGCCGATTTGTTAGGATTCCCTAATGGCCCTGATGTTTTCACCATGACCCAAGAAGAATTAATGCTAGATCATGACCTTGATTACTTCTGGGGTAGTATTACTGGCAACAACCATCTTGAGCCAAATGATCTTTACTCGGAGTCTATCCATAACCCTGCTATTAGGTACTTCCACAAAATCATTTCCCACACCCTCTTCGGAAAAGAGAAGAATGTTACAGCTATGTCACATGATGAGCTTTTCATCATGTATTGTGCTTCGCAGAACCGTCCAGTTAATGGTGCCACCTACATGATCGCTAATATGGAGCGCATTAACCAAACAGAGAATGCACCAATCCTCATAGGTGGGTTAGTTACTATGATATACAATGCTATTGGACTTCGAAGACCTATGTTAGGAACAAATATGCACCGTGGGATTAGGCCAATGAATATTGAGTTTTGCTTTCACACTAGCTTCATAGGAAACCTTGGGCCGAATGAATTTGAGCTGCTGATTAACCATGAAACTGTTCACCAGTTTGTACTCCCAGATCCTATTACTAGTGTCCATAACAGAGCAAATTGGCTTTTTAATCTCCACCATCCTCCTACACCGCCTTCGTCTCCATCCACTGTTCAAATTTATGAAATCCCAAATACCCCTCCAGCTACTGAAGAATCCAATCATGAAACACCACTTGGATACCACCAATTTCCTGACCCACGGGATCAGCCTATAGTGTCCACTGAATCTACCTTCCCAGTTCCTGAGGCGTCACCACCACCTCCACCTGTTGTCACACTCGACTCTTTGAATACTGAAATAACCGGCATGTGGAGTGAGCTTACCTCTTTACGTGTGGATTTCCTTAGTTTTATGGATTTGGTAATTGATTAATTAGATTTCATTCACCAACATCTATTCTCTACTCATCGTGGCTAGGAGTTGTCATAGTTATGTTAATGTGTTACGTTTCTTGCATTTATGTACACAGTGAGGACACTGTTTCGTCTAAGTGTGGGGAAGGAACCTTAGTTTTAGTTTTTTTTATTCCATGCATTTAGTTATTGATTGTTTCAAATTCTAAACAATTCTATTTGTTAATGATATTTCATTTATTTATCATCAGTTTCAATTTTACTGTCATTATTTTTCTGCTATTATGCGCCATTACTGTTACTGTTTAGTGCTAATATTGCTGCCTTACACTGCTGTTACTATATTCAACTATACTGCTATGTGTTTTATCTTCCCTAATAATAACAAGTGCAGCTAATGATGCTTAGGAGAATGACACGATAATAACAATATGAAAAAAAAATTGAGTCTGCCAGATCCTAAGCTATTTTTCCCATAAACAGAGGTGTTACGAATGCAGCACCACTGTTACGAACGTAACATCCCCCTTTAGCGTTACGAACATAACGCCCCTGCGTTGCGAACGTAGCGGGGCTCTCTGTTATGAAACAGAAACAGAGGCGTTTCATTTTTCTTTGCCCTCTCATTTTTTCCAAACGCACGCTGTAAACCCCAGCTCTTACCCACGTTCAAAATTCTCCACCATTCCCATTTTTCAAACTTCCTGCATTAAGAGCAACCATTCCCATTTTTCAAAAACCCACATTTGCATCCTATAAAAAGCTTCACATAGTTTCATCCCATCCCATTCAAACACTCTCTGCAAAATCTCTCCATCACCATTTTCACAGTAGAACCTTGCTTCAGTCAACGAATTACCAATGGAGAACAGAGAGGCTGACATGGGTGGAATCGTTTTTAGGAATCAAGACGGTGGACACCAAAGGGAGCAATATTTGAAGTTTCACCGTAGGGGAGTCTTGGCCACGAGATATCTCGACAACAATTGTCTCAACAAATTGGGAATATTTTATGGAGTGCACTGGCTGCTCCGTCTCTCTGGCCTCTCGTTCGCATGCACGCAACATCACCCGACGTACCCTAAGCTGACGCTCGAGTTCCTTAGTTCGTTCTTGTATTCAACACCGAGTGATGACGGCATGTTCCTCACGGGCAGTGCATCTTTCCGTATGTTCAACACCGAATATACGTTAAACCAAGAAAGAATCACGGAGCTACTCAAATTTTCGATTAAGGAAGACGAGTCCGAGACGGTGCACCACAAGGTCCCTATTACTGAATATTGGGCCGTTTTTTTGTTCGAGTTGTGGAAGAAACTCACCAATGCCTCGACAGGAAATTGGGATGAGTGTCTGGCATCTCATGTTCACAACCCCACCACTAGGTACTACTTCAAGATTCTCTCCAACACCATTTTTAGACGAGCTAATAGCAACAAAGTCAACTCAATGGAGGTGTTTTTCCTTCATTGCTGCTTGGCTGGAAAAACCAAGGTAAATGCTACTCCGTTCCTTCTACGTCATATTGAGTCCCTTTGTGCAAGGGGACAACAACCATTTTTGATCGGAGGGCTGATAACCACATTAGCTCTTGGGCTTAATTTGCAAAGCCAATTGGAGACTCTTGATGCTCTACCGCCTCTTCTCATGGATTTGGATAACTGCAAATACATGCGTTTGATTAGGAACCGAGATGATGGCAGGTATAATTTGATGGTGAAGAACACGATTGTTCCAAGTGTGATTATGCCAAATAGGTTGCTCACAAATGTGGTGAATATGGATAAGTGGATTTATGATTTAAATTCCCCTGAACCCGACCTAGCTTCTCAGATGAATCAAAATCCTCAACCTGCTGATGAGGTAGAAGAAGAAATAGATGCACATCAGCAGACAGCACCTCAACAGGATATACCAAGTACTTCTACTAGGCGCATAAGAAGGCCTCGTTGCCCGACTACTGAAGACCTTTATGAGGCAATGATGGATCAAAACCAAAGGATAATAGATATGCATGCTCAGCTTACCCGCCAATCCCAACAGGCCACTGATATCCAAGCTCAGCAAACTGCAATGATGCAACTCATGCAACAGATGCAGCAGCAACAAATTGAACAAGGAGCTAGGCATGAGGCCCGTATGGATACATTAACGACAGGAATGGGTGGCTTGAGTGTACGAATGGACGATTTTCAAGAGAGTCTGCGCCATCTTGGATTTCCTGGTTTTGATGGGCAGAGAAGAGGTCGTGGAAGAGCCAGAGGGAGAGGGCCTGAATGAAGATATCTCCTCCCATCCTTACCTCCTTTACCTTATTTTGAAACATTGAGGACAATGTTAGATTTAAGTGTGGAGGAGGAAACTCTATCATTTTATTCCGCTTTCTAGAATAGATTTATTTTTTCGCATCGTTTTTCCTTTCTTGTACTTTCCCTTCAACAAAATAATTTCATGTACAACTAAGTCCTTAATTGCTAAGTTCTCTTTTTTTTCGTGCATTATTGGATTTCCCCAAACTTTACAATTCTTGAGCCATAACAAAAAATATACGATTATCACACAACGCGATGTGTCCAAACGGCTAGCTAAAACCAAATATTCAATTCCGTTTAGGCCACTTGTGGAATTTTGACAAAATCGTTACGGTTTTGACATTTTAGAACTCCACCTTATGCGATGCCATTTTGGGTACTTATTATACCGCCAACCGCTAATTTTACTTTAAATAAGCCCCTAGTAGTTTATCTAGCAGTCGGCACCGTCAAAACACAAACTACGCAAAGAACCGATAAATATAAGTGAATGATCCGAAAGAGATGATGATAAAATAGAATTTTTTGTCGTGAAATGCCCAAAGTAAGTTAGGTGACCCTCACTCGGTCATTTAGCCCAAAGGATGTAATTCTCACAAGATAAAAGAAAACTTATTGTAAATTGGTTCAGAGGTATCTGGTACTGAACTTGGTAGGGCGGACTACGGACCGATCCCCCGCAATTTACAATTAAGTTATAAAAAGAAGGGGTTACCACTTATAAGTGCCAGAACCCCAAGAATCAACGGATCATAGTCGCTAACCGGTTACTTTGCTATGTGTGTGTGGAGATAAAGGGCTTAATGTGATTGCGCTTGAATGAACACAGGTGAAATTTAGTTTAAAGGGTTGATTGGTGTTATAACAACATGACTCGAAACGGTTTGCACAATTGGAGTACTCTAATGTCGTCACCGTACCTCTTTTGCGTCTAAATCTCTTGGCCTAATCAAAATTTACAAACTAGCTAGTTTGCGAACATCGTCGCGTGTGTTTAATTTTTCGCTTTTATAAACCGCCTTATCTTTTTGCTTGAGGACAAGCAAAGGTTCAAGTGTAGGGGAGTTTGATAACACAAAAATGTATCGCTCTTTAGGCCTAATTTACACGAGTTATTTGTACGTTTTTATCGAATAATATGCATCACGAAGTTATTTTTATTTGTTTTCAGGTAAATTATATTTTCCAAGGCATAAGATGGCAAATAATCTAAAAGGAGCAAAACAAGCTAAGAAATGGCAAGAAGAAAGAAGAAAAAAATGACATTCTGCTAAAAGCTCACACCAGAAGAGCGTTACGAGCGCAACGCCTAGCGTTACGAACGTAACACCTAGTGCACACTGTTACGAATGTAACGTAACGCGTTACAAACGTAACAAAAAGGCCTAAGCTGTTACGGACGTGATGATTTGCATTACGAACGTAACACCATAAAAACTCAGTCTATGCAGTAAACCACGAAGCAGCCCACACGAAGTCCACACGACCTCATTCCATCAGTTGAGAATTTAGTGCACGTACTGAAATAATGGAACATGACATTTACAAGAGAGAGCCTATATATTTGTTGAAGATTTCACTTTGAAGAGGGCGGAGAATTTGTTTTAGAACCATAATTTCCTTTTGTATTACATTACTTTGTTTTCTTGTTTTTAAACCATTATATTTTCCTTTCAAGCCTCTGTAATTTTCTAGTTTCCAAAAGTGTTAATTCTTCACATCGAAGGATTAACACACTTAGTTCTATATTTCAATTAATTGTACCGCAAAAGCTACTGTACAAATTCAAGATTACCACGACATTATAAATTACAGGTTTTTTTTATGAAATTCAATTTTCGTTATTTATATGCTATGTTGATTATTCTCATGAACTGCATTTTATGTTGCATGTTTGCTAAATACATTATGTCCGGCTAATTTCGTTTGTACCGGTATGTGACTCGTAAGCACCGAAGGAATCCGGTGATAACTTGGCTAAAATCTTTTATAAATAATTTCTGGTTTCCGATTTCCATATTTAATTTAACTACCCTTGTCACGAGAGTGAAAGGATATTTAACACGATTTTGCCACGAGAGTGAAAGGATATTTAACACGATTTTTCCACGAGAGTGAGAAATTAATTAAGGCAAAAACCTGCACGCGAGAGCTGGGGTTCGACCCAGATAGTGGTAACGAAACATTAATTTTTAAATACATGAGAGTGTTTTAACAAATTAATTAAACTCGAGTTATTTTCAAAAAGTGTTATTAAATTTAAAGTGCATCCACTAGGTTTAGTAGCATAACTTATTTCATGAACACGAGAGTGCATGTCTCAGGTTTTTAAACAATTCGTTTTTACCGAAATACTTTATATGCCAAGTGATTCACCGAGTTCCCTAAGTCCGACTATCACATATCGGTATAACTATTACTATTGCTTTTAATTAAAACCTTTCTCCCATAAAACCAAATATTCATCGCTTAGTTAAACATTTGTAACATTAGATCGTATGCGATTGATCCTCAGTCTCTGTGGGTTCGATAATCATTTAAAACTAGAACGACTAAATTGTATACTTGCAGTTAGTATCCCGATAGACTCATAAAGTCCCGATCAGTTGTTGATTTGATTTTTTCTCCGATCTTGAATCGTGAGTTTCCGACCTCTGAGTTGTCAGTTTGTTCTTGTTCCATTGTCCAAATCGCGAGTTTGCAGCCCCGAGTTGTAGATTATCACATACAATTCCACAACAGTAGTTTGTTCAACTTCTGTTCATTTTTTCTGGTGTCTTTCATTCGTGAATCTTCACCATGATTGTTCTCTTCATTTTACACAAGATGTGTTATTCTCCATCAGAGTTCTTATTCACCTTTTGCAAGTACGCTTAGTTAAGCATCACTTCCACCTTTTGTTCACCTTGGTAGATAGGTATCATAACTTCTTTTTCCTTTGAGGAAATCCTTCAGAAATATCTAACCTTTACCTGCCGAAACTTGTTAGTGGAGGCATCTAAAGAAAAAGTCACAAAAAAAAAATCTACCAGTTCTTCGGAGTGCAAATTTCCGGGTTCTTTTAGTATTTAATTTTATTCTACCATGAATATTCGAAAGGTTAGCGCCAATCTCACCTTCAGGTTGAAGACGATTAAATAGGGGCAGCTGTTGCACCCCAAAATTTGACCTCATAATTTCTTTTATCTGGTTTAGGCTTATCATTGCATTTGCACATATTCCATTAGGTCATTAACATAGCATGTATTTTCATTCAATAAAACACCTTGGTTCAAAAGGTCAGCGGTCACGCAAGCTAGGGTTTCTTTTGGTGTGAGGTGCACATATCCAATAAGTCTTTATTCTTCGGGGTTTTTCTTGAAGCATGGATTAGAGAATTAGGGTTTAAACCGATTGGTGCTTAAACTTAGCATTATTTCAACTAAAGATTCTGAGAATTAGGGTTTGGCATTCATGGATATCTTGAGCATCCCTCAAGTTGATCTTCATCTAAAGGGTTTCATTACTACACTTCAAATCTTATCCTCATCTTCAAGGAATTCTAAGGGCGTTTCTTTTGTGATCTTTGTTCATCAAGAATTACGAAACCCCGGAAATTGGTACAAAATGAGAAGCAAGAAATTATTTATGATCGAGGCATGGTCATAATTTCATTTGCTTGTGGCTTGTCATGCAAGATGCTTTTGGGGCATGAAGATAAATGCATTTGAAATTTAAATTGCGAACTATAGATTGAGAAATGAGCTTGTGATTTCTTTGAACTAAAACGATTTGTGTTGCTTGATTTGGATATGTTCGTTGAGAAATGAAGTGGACTTCAAGACTAATTGAATTTCATCAATCGTTTTGGTCATTAAATTGTCAAAAAGGTTAATTCAATAAGATTGGAAAGCAAAGGCGTGTGGATTGTTTAGAGTTGAAGTTACAAGTCACAAGATTCAACATACATCATTTGTTTCATTCACAATTCATCATCGTTATTCGAATTTCACACATCATTCGTCATTCACATCATTCAATTTCAACATCAACATTCATCATTCAATGTTCACTCAAAGGTTCATGATCATTCAACCATAATTTTTCTAAGCATCATGCAAAGATTTTCAAGCAATTCATTACAAAATACATCAAAAGCATTTACATCAAGAAAGTCATCTGAATCTATTCTAATCCCTAAACTAATTCCAACTCCATGTCCAAGTATTCAAGCCTTCTAGACCCTGATTCATTTCCAAATTCAAACCATTACACCACTAATCCATATGTCAAGTGCTCATTTATAAGCCATTTCATTACAACACAAGGAAATTTCACAATAAAAATCTACACTAAACCTGGTGTTCCTAACTTCCTAGTTTTCAATTCCATGTCCAAGTTTCACGTTGCAGCTTTGCTTTATGCCTTATCCAAAATTAAATCAAAAATAGCCTTGTTGTCCAAAGCCCATGCAAAACGTTGCAACCTGTCGTACAAAACAAAAACCTGCATGAAAGGTAGAAGCCTACGCACATAATAAGGACACATAAGTGCCAAAACAATTCATCAGAAAATTAAGAGCAAAAACCAGTTTGCTTCTCAATATTAAATCCACAGTTAAACCAAAAATGCCATGCATAACTAAAAACCAGTTCACAATCAAAACAGTTCAAAAACCCTTGCCAACACTTTACAAACGTGCACAAACTCGATAAACCAGTTCGAATCTCAGGATATAAACTAATGCCCTGCAAACCTGCATAACCAGAAAATTCATCATATGAGTATCACAAGTAAACCAGTTATCCAGAAAACAGAATCAGACAAGCCATGTGCTCAAACAAAACTGACTTACATCACAAGATAAACCGTGACCTTGCATCAATTTCCAGCTCAACATATTTAAATCAGAAAAGACTACAACAGAAAAACCAGAAAGTTAGGGAAGCAGATAAGAAAAAAAAGGAGAAATAGAATTTCCATCTCATTCCAATACCAGATTCAACCAACTTTCTAACAGAGTTTTCTAATTGAAAAAATCAGGGACAAAACAGCAGATAAAATCAGAAAGGAGAACTGTGAGAATAAAAGGAAACTTCCAGCAGAGTCCGAACAACTAACTAACTGCTACTAACTAACAGTTTCTATCCTAACAAAAAACAAAAACTAACTCTCAATCTCTAACTAACAGAATTGTTGCAACTAACCTATAACTGTTAAAACTGATCCAAGACTTTTTTATCTGTAACTAACTCTAACCAACTTCTAACCATACTAACTGCAACAAAACTGAATTCAAGAAGAACTACAAAAAAGGATCACAGAAAAAAGAAAACAAAAAAACTCACCATCACAGTTCATTCTTAAATCTCTGGAGGATCTTCACAAAAAAGCTCCAGAAAAACTATCTCTCTCTACAATTCCTCGCCATTCTTCTCCAACTCTTCAATCTTCATCTTCATCAATTTTGCACAACTGTGCTTCATTCACCATTTCTTTCAAGGATCCAACAATCGGTAATCATCAATCACTTCCTACAAATATCCTCAGCTGCTCCAACCTTCAATCATCATCATTAGCATTCTTCTGCAAATCGCCACAACATCATAATTCACGACAAATGCAGAGTAGTGAATTTGAGAAGGGGTAGAAGAAGAATGAATAAGAGATCATGAATGCTTACTAGAGTTTCTCACTGCCGACATTAATGAAACTCCATCAGAGCGTCTCTGATTGGTAACCTTCGAAACTCTTATCTCTTTTCATTTTTGCTATCACAACAGAATCTGTGAATTTGTTGGTTTGAGGATGATTTGAAACGGAAGCAATGCGCAATGAGATATCCGCGTGAGATGAACACGAGCATGACGATCTGAGTCGATAATGGAGAATATTACTTGAAGCAGTGAGAGGGCGGTGGAGTGAGATATAGATACAGTGGTGCAATGTCGTTTCAGCGAAGCAGAGAATGAGAATATTGGGTGACACAAGTCGCATTCAAAGAAGAATCACGGTGAATCGTGAATAACAGTGAGGAGAAACGATGGGGCTGAAGATGATGGTGATGAGAAGAGAGAGATTGAAGAAGGCGCAGGATCGGAGGTAAGTCTCTGAGGTCCACTTACAGCAGAGAATAGAGGAGGCCGCAACGCCGTTTTGCAAGAGAAGAAGAGAAGGAGATTTTTTTGTGTGTTGAAGGAGTGGAATAGCTATAACAGTTAACCCTAACCCTCTTTCTACTTTTTCCTTTTTTTTTGAATTTGTCATTTTCTTGTTTGTTTTTTTTTTAATTTAACAACATCATATTAATATGAAACAAAATGTGGAAGTTGGATAATAAAAAGGCCAAATAAATGTGAAGCTAATGGTTTTGTGAGTATGGTTAACTGGACCGGATTTTATTCCTTCAAAGCCTATTTTTTTATAGTTTTTTTTCCAGTCTACTGCTTCATAAAAAAATACTATTAGACAAATGCTTGGGCCTTGCGCCTGATTTCCATTCACGCCCTGATTTCTTCAGCACCTCCTGCTTATAGGCTTGCACCCCTTGGATTTATTCTTAGTATTTTCTTTTAAATAATTCTGTGAATTGTTTGGATTTGATTGAACTTTTCTTTTACATGATAAAAATAATAAAGTCAAGTATAAAAAATTTGTTAGTTTTTATGTGATTTTAGGAATTAAATCCTGATTATTCGATTATATTTGAGATTGGTAATTCACCTTTTCTTGTTGAGATTTGAGTCTTGTGCAGGTTTATTGTGTGATATGCGGATATGCTTGAGATTTCGATTGTGATTTATTTTCACATCGATGATGCTTCAACACTTATTATGAGCATTCGATTTCTGACTCTTTTCTTTAATTGGTGAAGCTTTTCGCGAAGATCGTCGGGTTTCTTTATTTTGATAGGCTTTGCTACGGATTGATATTCGTTTGGTATTTTCCCTTGTTTATCTCATTTCAGTACTTTACTGTTTTTTTAGAAATCATGAGAAGTAGGAAATAAAGAGAGTGTGCTCAAAGTCTCTATTTAAAGACCTATAGCAGGCATTCCGCACTTTATTTGTTATATGTGTTGTGCTTGTGTTTGTTTACTTTGTTGTTGATCGATGAGTCACTCAATTTAGAAATTAAGATCACGACTTTGCTCTCAGTGTATGCTCCCTATAGGATTTTATCGCTTTCCTTTATTTCTTGTTGATCGATGAGTCACTCAATTTAGAAATTGAGATCACGACTTTTCTCTTAGTGCATGATCCCTATATGATTTTATCGCTTTCCTTTATTTCTTGTTGATCGATGAGTCACTCAATTTAGAAATTGAGATCAGGACTTCGCTCTCATTGCATGTTCCCCGTAGGATAGTTTTGTTAGAATTTCTTTGGCATGCTAACCTAGATAGGATATATCTAGGTGTGATCTCTTGAGCTTATTTGCTTGTTTGTTTTATTTCATCTTTGTGTGCATGTTTTGAGATGATTTACCCTCGGCATGTTCCCTTAGGAGCTCTCGATTTAACTATAGATGATGATTCGAGATAGACAGAGTTTTAGGTGATAGCCCCTTGCTATGCTCCTTTGGGACTTCTTGATTCATCTATAGATGATGATTTGAGATAGACATTAGAATTGTATCCAAGCATGTCAATCATAGGGTAGAGGTTTCCCTTCAAAACTCAACCATAGGACCGTCATTGTATGATAACATTAGGGATAGATTTAGGCTAGTCTCCCTTAGATGTTTTCTTTTCTTTTGCATCCTTGCATTTAAAACAAAAGCTTTCTCTTTTTCTTGGAAAATATTAAAACATCTAACAACTTCCAAATCCTTCTTCAAGGTAAAAAATATCAACCAATGCAAACTCTTTTTGCGCCTTCGGGCTTTTCTTTAAAACTTTTCAGAAAGAACATGTTAATTCACTTTTGTGCTGATGCGTAAGTCTCCAAAGGTCGAGTTACGGCTGAAGGTGAAATTAATATTGTTCATTAAAAAATACAAACCAACAAAAACTTTTGAAGTCGAACTACGGATGCTCTGATTCCTTAAAAGGGATACATAGGCATCGGGGTAGGGCCCGAACGAGCTCAACTTTTATTTTCCCTACATTCTTTTCTCTTTTCTTTTGAATGCATTCCTTGTACAACTTAGATATAGATTGTAACACACCCATAATATAGACAACAAGAGTGGATACTGTAGAGTACTACGGGCGTGTGGGGTGCTAATACCTTCCCCTCGCGTAACAGACTCCCTTACCCGTATCTCTCGGTCGTTTGATCGTGATTTCACCCTTCTCAAGTTTACTCGATGTTTACCTTTCCCTTATTGTGGGATAAAAAACATTTGATGGCGACTTCATTGATTTCATTATCAGTTGATTGTTTAGCTGTTAGTTTCAGCTGGCGACTTCACTGGGGAAAGATTAACCTATTTCTGGTCCATCCCGAAGTCGATCCAAGCTCTTGCTTTATTCTCTTTGGGTGTTTATTTTTATGCTTTCAGTTTATTCATTTGTACATGTTTATATGAGAATATGTTTGCATTGCATCTTTATTGTTTTCCATATATTGTTGTTGTGTTGTTTTCCGTGTTTCTTTGTTGGATGGGTGTTACTATGAGGTAAAAGGCCAAGTACCCAGGTGAAGTGACAAACAATAGGAACACTAGGAATATAGTGGAATATGACAGATATGGGATGTAGATTACCCTAGACGGTTGTATCGTCCATGCTCAGATGAGGTTTTAATGAGTTGTTATCATTATCATGTAGGTGTATCATGATAGTACTCTTAAGCGAACCCGTGATTTTGAGTTACCATTGGCTTTACCCATACTTAGTCTTGACCCATGAGTGGGGCGGGAATATGATCTTTACAGGTACAGATGTTGACTATGTTCTGATGGTGACCGTTGGTATGTTGGTGACTATGTGGGTCTCAGATTTATTTTTTTGAGTTTCTGGATTCGGTGTTCAAGATGGTTCTTTGGTTATGCTCTGGACCTTTAATCCTGATATATTCATATTGTCTAGAGTTTATACAACGGTTATTCATGGTACTTGGTTCCGTTGTGTTCTGAAATTGGTGTCGAACCTTTAATCATGTGATATTCGGTATTCAGCAGGTGTATACATCAATTATCTAGAGGATTGTACATATGTTATCCGATTGTACTCTTGTTATCCATGTTATGCTGAAATTTTGAACCTATGGTGTTGCATTGCATCAATCATTATAAGAGTTTATTTCTCTTATCATCCAAGCATTCTCATGCATTTCATTCATTTCAGCCTGGATATTCATTGCAACCTGGTTTCTTATTCAGAATCTCAAGACCGTAAGATTGACTTCCAGACATCGTCGTCATCATTGATCAACTTCAGGCAGATATAGTTGAGATGGGAACTCGTATGGAGACTCGGATGGGCCAATTCATGCAGCTTATTCAGAACCTCACCCTGGGGCAAGAAGAGTTGATACATAATGTTCAGAGGGTCTTTGTTGCTACTGTTGATCACGTTAATCCACCAGGTGTTAACCTTAACCAAAGGGAGGTTCCTTTGGATCAGAATGTCAAGAATACTGTTCATATCCCTATCAACGGATCTCCTCACCATGAGAACAATTTTGAGTCATCATATGAAACTTTTAGGTTCCCAATTGATGGGACTAAGTCTTAGAAAAAGCTTCACCTCCTGGAGGAGAGGATGACAGCTATTGAGGGTCGTAACACCCTTGGTTTAGACGCTGCTAGTTTGTGCTTGGTGCCTGGTATCAAGATTCCTGATAAGTTAGAAGTCCCCACTTTTGAGAAGTATATGACTCACATCAAAGCATATTGCAATAAGATGGCTCCTTATGCGGAAAATGACAAGCTTTTAATCTACTTCTTCTAGGATGGCCTTAGTGGAGCATCTCTTGAGTGGTATACTCAGCTTGAAAGAACTAACATCCAAACTTGGAAGGAATTAGCTGAAGCTTTTTTCAAGAAATACAGTTACAACAGTAACATGGCTCCTACCAGAATTCAACTTCAAGATTTGACTCAGAAGGCTGATGAATCATTCAAATAGTATGCACAGAGATGGAGAGAACTAGCTTCCAGAGTTCAACCTCCTCTTTTAGAGCGAGAAATTGTTGATATGTTCTTAGATACTTTGCAAGGTCCTTATTGGACGGTTGGATGTGCTTATGAATTTTCAAAAATGATTATGATAGGAGAACGAATTGAGCACGACCTTAAGACTGGTAAGATCCATAATGTTACTACTACTTTTGAACTCCCAGATCAGAACATCGAAGAAGCTAGTGTAGTTTCCGAAGACGAAGAAGCTCCCATTTATACTTCATCTCAGATTCCTTGTAAGGTGAGGGAAGCTACTTCTAGCCATGATGATCTATAGATTTGTGTTGTAACTATTAACCAACCAGTCATTCAACTTATTCAATATACTCCTCAAAAAACCTATCGACAGAGACATATGCAACAAGGTAAGCATAGGGATAGGAAGCCAAAGAGAGTGTTCGACATTGTTCCTGTGACTTTTGGATAGTTATTCCCTCAGTTGCTCAAGCTTTCCTTGGTGGAACCCAAGCCATTGAATCATGTCATTCCTCCTTATGATGTGGATTTTGATCCTAATGTGCAATGTGATTACCACGCTGGAGCACTAGGCCATTCCATTGAAGACTGCAGGGCCTTCAAAGAAAATGTGCAAGACCTTCTTGACGCAAAAGCTATCAATTTCGGGCCAACCGGTCAGATTTGAAGTCTCCTTTGACTCAGTTAATGTCAAAACTATGAGATCATCGTCTGAAGAAACCATTCCATACGGAGACTAGTCTCCTCAACATGGAAATTTCTAGTTTCATATGCAATTCTCATTTGTAATCTTTCTTGCTTTGGTTCAGTAATTTCTTGTATGCAAAACTTGCTTATTTTTTAATACTAATCATAATGCATTGAGTATGTTTGTCTTGAATAAATCCATTCGTATTCACTCATTAATGTTTTTCTTTTCTTTTTGATACTTAACTCTTGTTAAATAATGTAAAAAAACCTCTGGATGGAAGACGATGAGTAATATACTAAAAATTTCAAACAGTGTGCTTTTGAATAAAAACTATGCTGACGATGTACATGCCTTGCTTCAATTCCTAAACACTGGAGATATAAGGGAGATAGACCCTCGTCAACCCCTTTAAGCCTTGAAGTAGAAGTTTCTTTTCTAAAAAAAAACCTCACATTTAATCTGGGGAAGGGTAGATTTCAGTTAATCCGATTGAGTGTTTAAAACTCATCAGGAGTGTGCATCAAAAGATACAATAATGGTTATCCTTCAAAAGTTTGAGGAAGAACAAAACCGCAATGCTTAACCGTCATCTATTAGCTGCGTGCATCAAAGAGAACGATATCACAATGGGTATCTCTCGTATGTCAGGACGTCAAAAGAGGACGATACCACTATGGTTATTCCTCGTTAACCAAACAGTGGGGTAGTTACACCTTTTCAGCAAGTCGAAAGCGATTCGAAGTCACACGACGTGTTCAAAAGGAAGAATGTTTGAAAATGATGAAAGAAAGAGACAAAAATCCCCGCTAAGTCGAAACTTGAAAAACAAGTCGCTTAGGCAAAAGTCAGGGCATCCCGCTGGACTTCAGAGTAAAAATAAAAAAAAAAGAATTTGTCCAGGAAAAAGTGAGGGGAAACAAAAAGAAAGCGAAAAGCGCGAAAAGAAAAAAAGGAATTTCTAAATAAAAATCCTCAGCAAGGAAATAAGTTGTGTGATTAGACACCAAAAATGAAAGAGGTGAGTGACCGCCATGTCTGGAAAAAAACCTCCTCGTTTGATTCCTCAATCATTGTAAACTCTTCTTGAGAGATGAGTGCTCGTATCGAATTAACTGAATATAGGATTGAAGAATATCACGGAGAATGGGTGGGCACCAAATATTTTGAGCCTTAAATCCTTTTTTCTAAAACCGTGAACCAGGCCACGTTACAACCCTTAAAATTCCTAACTGAAGCATGAGTTAATTTGAAAGTGCACTGTAATGAGAGTACGGTAATTTGACTCCTAGGAGGCTTGCTAAAACTTTTGAGTTGGTATCACACTATCTTTTGTACAAAATTTTTTGATGTTTAATCTTTTCAATAAAAGTTTTTTAAAAACTTCAAGACAAACATAAGATTTGCATTATAATTATTGTTCTTAGAATAAATATTCTTTGCATATGAACAAGTGTTTAAACATTAAGTAAGCTTGCATAATGAGCATCAAATGAAAGTTTGATTATCTCAAAGGAAAATTACTTCAGGTATGTGTCGAGGCGCAAATCATTTTTGAAAATGATCTTAATTTGGGGAAAACCTCCTATTAACTCTGTTGAGTAAAGAAAACTAGTTTCTGAAGCAGATTATGCAGAAGTATGATTGTCCATACGTCTCCATGGAGCAATAGTGCACTAATTTCAGTTGGTCCCGAGGGACATACTGTCTTCAAGTATCTGATTGTAAAACGAAGCAGCTCAAGTTGAGAAGTATGGTTGTGGGGTAGCCTACTTTCAAGATGTAAGCCATCCACTCTAAGGTTATGTTGTCTTCGAAAATCCTTAAGCTTCTCATTTCTCCGTGAGCATGAGATGAAGAAAAGATTTGTCAAGACTCTATTGAGCAGGGGAAAGCATGTTGAATACTCTGTTGCGTAAATGTTCAGCCAATCTGAGGCACTCAAGTCGAGATTTGATCCTTTAAAGTACATTCAAACTGGGGCAGGTACGCCAAGATTTGAAGAATCCCTCAAAGTACATTCAAATTGGGGAAGTTACACCAAGATTTGAAGAATCCCTCAAAGTAAATTCAAATTGGGGCAGTTACACCAAGATTTGAAGAATATCTCAAAGTACTGAATAATCAGGGGCACTCTCCCAAGCATGGTTGAAACCATTTCCAACTTTGGTTAGTCAGGGGCAGTGTTCCAAAGTTCAGAATACTGGGGTTGTCTATCTTAATGGTACGGATCTTAGAAATTCCTCTTGAGGCAAGTTTTTTTTAGCCCTACACATTGAGCCAAGGCATTATGCAAGGGTATTCCTCCACTTCATAGTTGGTCAGGTTAAGTCCAGTCTCAGGCTAAAAAACTTGTGAATTTGAAGAGTGGGAAGTCAAGATCGTTATCCTCAGCTCATCAGGGATGTAAATCCATGTATTGTTGTTTCACTATCAAAATCCGGAGACCTAAGTTTGGGTTGTAGGCATTCTTCTACATAAGTAAAGGATTATTATCTCCAACTCAGATTAGGATCATTATCCTCTACTGAGATCAAGATTAAATTCCAGGTTGTGGCTTTTCTTCAGCAGAAGTCAGAAGGTGGGATTCTATCCTTTGAGTTCTGAGCTGTAACACGGTGGGAGAACTGACTTGGTCGTTTTGTGTTTTGATCGCAAATTTTGCGGTTAGCAAGAGTCGCCACCGACTTTTCTTTTATCCAATAAGGAAAGGCTGAAAAGAACAGGAAAGACCTTTGATATGTTTTCTTGAGTTCGGGGGGTAGATTATGAAAAGGGAAGGTGTTAGAACCCTTTCCATCCATGGTTTACCATGGGCTCTTAGTTGCTTGCTAGATCACTTGCTTTTGTTTAAAAATGTGTTTTGTGTGGTTTTTGAAAGTATTTTGAAAAGACACCATCATTTAGGCAAACCTTGTAATGATTCTCATTCGTAAGAATGTATACAAAGTATTGATCTTTTGAAAATGTTTTTAAGTTTGAAAGATGTTTTTGAAAGTGTTGGTGTTTGTTTTGAAAATATCAAGGATGTTTTTGGTTTTGAAGTTGAGCAAGCAACTAGGAACAATCTACCTACTCAAAATCCTTTCATGTTTATTTCCTCTTTCCTTTGACATTGTTATCTTACCATTGATTTGGTAAGTAACCCTATCTTTAGATGTAAAAAGGGACGGGAAAGGGTCATCGTATAGTCATGATTAGCAATGTTGTAAGATATCTTAGCATTTTGTTTAAGGGACTAAGATCATTTTTTGAAAGGCAGCTTTGATAGCGTCATACAGGGACTATGATCTTGTATTTGCTTGTATTTGCTAAGATACCTCATATGCGTAATATGGCCATTTTTGTAAGGCGACAACGTGGGTTTACCCTAAGGGTGTAAGTGTGAAAGTGTATTGGTTTACATGCTTGATTTGTCTTTGAATTAGGGTTTTCTAAGCATTGGTTTTATCTTTCCATACAAACCCTAATTTACTAGCATTTGTATATAAAGTATTAAATTGCGGAAAATAAAAATACTAAGCTATTACATCATTTAGAGGAGGGGTATACAAATTTACAAATGGGGAATTTGCAAGAAATTAAATCTAAATAATTATTACAACCATATTGAATATAGAATGTAAAATGTACAAGAATATAAAGATAATGTAAAAGAAAAGAAGATTATTTTTGTTTGAGTTTTTATATGAAAATTTTAAGGTTAACCTAATTAAACTAAAAGAAAGAAATTAATTAATTAAAATTCCTAAACTCTAAGTTGATTTAATTAGAAAAGAAAATTAAAACAAAACTAAGTCTAAATTAATTTAATTTAAGAAAAGAAATTTGTTAAGAAAATGTTTTTTGGTCTTTTGTTTAAAGGAAAAAAATAAAGTAAATATAACAATTTTTAGTCTAAATAAAATATTTGTGGTATTTTGATTAAAAATAGTAATAACAAAAGAAAATAAGAAAATAAAATAAAATAAAATAAAATAAAAGTTAGAAGTCAGGGGTTTGAAAATTAGAAGAGAGGTTAGAAAGTAATTTATTTTGAGAAATTAGGCCCAAGGCCATTTTTTGTATATTCAGAAAAAATAAAAATAAAAAGTTATGTGGGCTACGTGATATGAGCAAACAGGGGGATATTAGTGAGTAAAATGAATCAGGCCCAAGATAGAGGGTCCAAACGCGCTAGCTGCAAAACACAAAGAAACAAAAATGAAAGAAAAAAATGACAAAACAGACGTTGGGGCTCGAATCCAAGTCCTAAAGGTGAAAGGCGCGCGCTTCTACCACTGAGGTGGCTATACATTTGTTTACTTATATCAAACCATAAATATATATTAGAAACTGCTTCCTGAAGACAACTTCATCTTCAACCTCTAGCCAGACCACCTGCATCTTGTTCATTTCTCATCCATTTGCAAAAGTGTAAACATGAATCTTGTGGCAAATTTCCTCACGATTTCAGAAATGTAAAGCATTAAAACTAAAGATCAAAGATAAACATGAATTTTATTGGCCCTAATATGAACCCTAACTTTTCCAGAAATTTCAGTCTTAAAATTCTCTAAGCTCAAGCAACATAAATGAAAATTATGGACATGGTTAGCTTTAAGGCAATGATATCTACATTTTTCATTCACAAAATAAACATTAATGATGCCTATATGAAGAGTTCAAAAGTCAGAAAACTCACCTTGCAAGAGGGTATCGTGTTTTGCGTTTGAGCAGCTTTTGATAAGTTCCAATGATTGGGTTAGCTTCCTCAAGCTCCCAGGAAGCTAATGTGGTGCTTGGCTTGAGCTGAAAGTGGCTGAGGAGCTCTGGAGAAGTCAACTTGCAGAGCTCTGTTTTTGGTTATAGAGGTTGATGAAGATGGAGTTACAGTTATGAAACAGGGCCAGGGATTAGTTGTGTTTGATATTTAGAAGCTTTAGGAACCAAAAGGCTTGAAAATGCACGAGGGAAATGTGAGTTTCAAGTTTTTGGTCAATTTATGCAAGAATGGAGTTTTTGTGTTACAGTTCTGAGTTCTTGTATGTTTGAGGGCTTGTGTATGCGTGTGTTTTGATGCAAATGACTTGTACATAAGTAAGGAAAAGGATGTGAGGCTTGAGAGGGTTAGAATCACACAAGTACAAGTTATGGCTATCTTGCTTGATTTTGAAGAAAAGTGAAAATATGATTTCAAGGTAAAGTATAAGCATGGGCTGACTTGTTAGAGGCTTGAGACCAATTTCTTTTGGATTATAGGTCGTGTATGATCAGAAGAGAACAAGTGCAAAGCTCAAGAACAAATTTTGTGCATAAAGCAACTTTTTCAAAATGGCAATGTGCACTTTCTTCCCAAAATGGAAATAAGCATGGGCAATGCATTGAATTCTTGAGTTGAAGCCTCTAACAGTTGTGCAAACATTTAATTATGGAGTGCCAAACAAGTTTGAGGCCTGCAAAGCAAAGATTGTGCAGCCTAGCAATGATTTGAATTCTTGTTCATCACAAAATTCTGCCTTGTAAAACAACTTGAAACCCTAACTTCTGACCTTCGATTCTCCTTGCTCATAAATGATCTCAAGAAGTTATTTGACTTTTTAGAAAGCTTGTAATGTTCTCTACAACCCCTCTTTGAATTAGTTTTGCAAAATCCAAATGTAACTATGTGAAACTTGGGTCATAAGTTAGGTCAAAATCCTGACCAAAATGCTCAAAATTTCACTAAGTGTTTTAGTTTCATGACCATGATTCCATGGATTAATAACTTGAGATCCAAGAATTTCTAGGAGAAGTTGTGTAAAGTAATTTTTTATATATAATGTAGATCTACAACTTTCATGTTGAAAGTTTATTTTGAATCATCTTGCATCATGGTAAAAAATTGGCTCAAAGTTGTGAAAAAATATGAAGTTTTCAACACTTAGAAAAATTTCTAAGTTTGGAAACTTTGACTTTTCAAAATGAAATCTTGACTTTTTGATTTCTTGATGAACATGTTTCATATTTTGACATGTTTTGATGAATTGTGATCTTTGACACTTGATTTTGACCAAAAAGTCAAAGTTTGACTTTTGAGTGTATTAATTGACTAAAAATCAATTATCATTCAAATGACCTTGAGCAATGTTTTGAGTCATGCCATTAAGTTAAAATTATGCAATTGATCTCTTGAGATCATGTCTCAAACCAATTAACCATTTTCTAGGTCAAAATCAGAAATTGCCCTTTCTCAGTCAAAACCCTAATTTTGACCATTTTGCCCTTTTGATGATTTGATCAAATTTCTTGAGGAATTATGGTCCAAACTTGATCAAATGACATATATGAATTCACAATGTTGATATGGATAAAAAATTATGAAGTTTGACTGTAAATTGACCACAATTGACTTTTTCCCTAATACAGCTGATTTCTAGGTTAACTTGATCAATTGACTAAGCAAAAAATGTGATCCAGGACTTGAAACTTGACATGAGAAATCTTGGGGGTCCATAATTATCTATGAAAATCAAATGAGGCATTAAAATTTCAATTATCCTTGTGCAATATCAAACCCTAATTTCAGTCATCATTGCTTAAGGAGGTGTCTTGAGCTGATCAACCCTTGTGCAGTCTTGAACTAAAGGAGATTTTGTGAGAAAATACTTATAAATGAAAGGAAAATTTTTGGGGCACAACAGCTTCCCCTGTTCAATCTTCTTAAACCTGAAGAGTTAGATTGGCGAATCCGCCATTCGTGACTTGAAGGTGGAAGATGATTGGACATTAAAGTGCCCAGAAATTTTTACTTGAAGATGAATTGTGAATGGGCTTATAGATTCCATTTGGATGAATGATGGAGATTTGTCGGAGATGGGCTTGTAAATGCCATCCAAGGGTGACTGTTAACAGAAAATGGACTAAGTCTGAAACTTGATTTCAACTGGAAAAGAATCAGAATAAATCTTTGAAGCGGCTTATCTGAACCAGAAGAAGTCTTGTATGTTGTTTGACTGGGAAGAATCAGAATAAATCTTAGAACGATTTATCTGAACCATAAGTGTTCCTTTGGAAAGTATCAGGATAAACCATTGAGGGGTTTACACTGAACCAAAAGAGATCTTGAATATTCTTTAACTGGAAAGAATCAGAGTAAATCTTTGAGTGATTTATCTGAACCAAAATAAGTGTCCGCGGGAAAGAATCAGAATAAATCGTTGAGAGATTTATCTGAACCTGAAGTGTTCCTTTTGGAAAGTATCAGGATAAATCATTGAGGGGTTTAAACTGAACCAAAAGAGATCTTGAATATTCTTTAACTAGAAAGAATGAGAGTAAATCTTTGAGTGATTTATCTGAACCAGAGAAAGCGTCTGTGGGAAAGAATCAGAATAAATCATTGAGAGATTTATCTGAACCCGAAGTGTTCCTTTGGAAAGTATCAGGATAAATCGTTGAGGGGTTTAAACTGAAACAAAAGAGATCTTGAATATTCTTTAACTGGAAAGAATTAGAGTAAATCTTTGAGTGATTTATCTGAACCAGAAGAAGTGTCTGCAGGAAAGAATCAGAATAAATAGTTGAGAGATTTATCTGAACCCGAAGTGTTCCTTTTGGAAAGTATCAGGATAAACTGTTGAGGGGTTTAAACTGAACCAAAATAGATCTTGAATATTCTTTAACTGGAAATAATGAGAGTAAATCTTTGAGTGATTTATCTGAACCAGAGAAAGCGTCTGCGGGAAAGAATCAGAATAAATCATTGAGAGATTTATCTGAACCTGAAGTGTTCCTTTGGAAAGTATCAAGATAAACCATTGAGGGGTTTAAACTGAACCAAAAGAGATCTTGAATATTCTTTAACTGGAAAGAATCATAGTAAATCTTTGAGCGATTTATCTGAACCAGAGAAAGCGTCTGCGGGAAAGAATCAGAATAAACCGTTGAGATTTAAACTGAATTGGCAGAGATCTGGAGAAGAATCAGAACAAATCATTGAGAGATTTATCTGAACCAGAGAAGACGTCTGCGGGAAAGAATCAGAATAAACCGTTGAGAGATTTAAGTTGAATCGGCAGGGATATGGAGAAGAATCAGAACAAATCATTGAGAGATTTATTTGAACTAGAGAAGACATCTGCAGGAAAGAATCAGAATAAAAAATTGAGAGATTTAAACTGAACCAGCAGGGGTCTGAAAGAAATATCTGTTATATAGATGGTTGACCAATCCTTTCTTAGGAGTTGATTTGTATTTGACTTGTTGAAAATTTTGACGATAATTTTCTTGTTGATTGATCTTTCCTGAAAAGATGAAAGGTTAGTTGTATGCAATGTCATGATGTATGAAAAATTCATGGTGTAATGATGTTCACAAAATAAATGAGATTGTGTCGTATGTATCTGTGTTGTCAATGCTATGATGTGTGGATATAATGTATGGACAAATTAATTGTTATGCCGCAGTATTGCTAGAGTCGGGGAAAATAAATCCCTGAGCATTGATGAGAATGAGGAGTGAAAGTCTTCATGTTTTGAAGTTGGAGTGTTGATGAGCTTCCATTTGTCAGAGAAATAAACTCTATTGTGAAGAGGAAACACCGTCGTTTCTTGTGGACTTTGTGAAATCCTATTGGGGAATCCTGAGAAATTGGGCGACTTTCACTGGGGAGTCTTAGGAGCGGTAAATGGAAGTTTTGTTCTGTCAGAGATGTGATAGAACTTGATACCATTAGGATGCGTACTAGAGATATGATGGCGATCCTACAGTGGGATGCCCTGATTTCCGTTCTTGTTGGAAAAGGTACCTGCGGGGGACTTTATGGAATAGTTTAAAGATATTATCCTATTTCTTAAAGCCATTAGTGATTGTCTTTTTATTTTCTGTTCCTCTTTTTTTGTTCATTTGTAAACAATAGTCACGTTCAAATGCATATGTTCAAAAATAATCATTGTACATTTTTGCAAACAAAACATGGAAATAAAAGAAAAACAGATATTTTTGCACTTTCAAAAGGATATATTTGTATTAACTTGAATAAGTATTTTTGTACTATGAGACGAACATTCTAGTAAGATAATGTCGTCGTCGAAAATGAAGATTGGTACAAAGAAAAGATATCTATGTGAAATAATCCCACGGGGTTCCCATTCTGCTATATCCTTCATGTCTCTAAGCGTCTCATCCACTTGTCTCTTTGTCAGAAGCTGATTGGATTGATTAGAACTGTTTGAGTTTGTCAGTCGATGTTAAAGGTTATCTATAAGGTGATCCAACAAGACATAATCATACGCTTTAATTCCCTAACTTTTTCCTGGACCGCCCTTTCGGGTTTTTAGTCCACCGGGATACCCTTTTTTTCCCAAGCCGCCCTTTCGGGTTTTCAGCTTGTCGGGTGTACAGATTTTTTTAATATTTTATCCCTAATTTTTGCCCGAACTTTTGTGGTTCACCGGGATGCCCTTGTTTTGCCTAGGTGTATCAACCTAGCGGGTCTCTTATGCGTAGTATCTTTTGACTATGTCCGCGTTCACAGGGTGCGAAAGGTTATCATCATCCATAGTGGTTAAGATCATTGCTCCACCAGAGAATATGCTTTTGATCACAAATGGTCCTTCGTATAAAGGAGTCCATTTGCCCCTGGGATCACCTTGTGGCAATATGATACGCTTGATTACCAAGTCACCAACATCATATACCTAACGTCTGACCTTCTTGTTAAAATCCTTGATCATACGTTTTTGGTACATCTGACCATGACAGACAGCCGTAAGCCTCTTCTCATCAATCAAATTCAACTGGTCAAGCCGAGTTTGGATCTAATCATCTTCATTCAGCCCAGCATCCTTTATGATTCTCAGAGAAGGTAGTTGGACTTCAATTGGTAGAACAACTTCCATGACGTATACCAAGGAGAAGGGAGTTTCCCCTGTTGATGTACGACCGTGGTATGGTAACCGTGGAGAGCGAATGGTAGCATCTCATGCCAGTCCTTGTATGTTACTATCATTTTTGTACGATCTTCTTGATGTTCTTATTTGCAGCTTCGACAGCACCATTCGTCTTTGGCCCGTAAGGGGATGAATTATGGTGTTGGATCTTAAATTGTGCGTATAGTGCAGTGATTATAGTATTATTGAGATTCGTACCATTGTCTGTGATGATTCTCTCTGGAATACCGTATCGATAGATGAGATTCTGTTTGATGAATTGGGCCACGACATTATTGGTAACAGAAGCGAAAGAAGCTGCCTTAACCCATTTCATGAAATAGTCAATGGCCACCAAGATGAAGCGCTGTCCATTAGAAACTGTAGGTTTGATTTCTCTAATCATATCGATGCCCTACATCGCGAATGGCCAGGAAGCAGTCAGGACATTTAGAGGCACTGGAGGTATATGCACTTTTTCAGCATAGATCAGACACTTGTGACAGGTTCGTGAATGCTGATGGAAATCTGCTTCCATGGTAGACTAGTAATACCTTGCCCGTAGGATCTTTTTAGCCATCGTGTGCCCACTAGAGTGGGTACCAAAAGTTCCTTCATGTAGATCAGCCATGATCTTGTCTGCCTCAACCTTATCTATGCAACGAAGCAAAATAGAGTCGTGGTTGCACTTGTAGAGAATGCCATTACTGAGGAAGAACTTAGCAGAGAATCTCCTCAAGAACTTCTTATCATTGACTGAAGCTCCTTCCGGATACTCTTGGGCCTCGAGATACCTCTTGACTTCATGGAACCAAGGTTGGTCCACTACTTCTTCAGTATCGATCTCGTGACAGTAAGCTGGTTCGTCCATCCGCTCAATGGTGATCTGGGGAGCCTCGTTACCCCACTTGAGTTGAAACATGGATGACATAGTGGCTAGCGCATCTGCTAGTTGATTTTCCTCTCGTGGAAAATGCTCTAAGGTAATTTCCTCAAAATATGGGATTAATGTCAAGACATGTTCTTTGTAGGGGATGAGTTTAGGGTGCTTTGTGTCCCATTCTCCTTTGATATGGCTGATGACTAAGGCTGAATCTCCAAATACACTTAAGTACTTGATTCCCAAATCTATGGCAGCTTTGAGACCAAAAACACACGCTTCATATTCTGCCATATTATTAGTACAGTTGAAACAAAGTCTTGCAGTGAAGGGAGTATGACATCCTTCAGGGGATATGATTACAACACATATGCCATTGCGGAGTGCGTTGGAGGCTCCATCAAAAACCAAGGTCCATCGGGATCCTTGCTCAGGTCTGTCATATGGTCTGAGTTCTTCACAATTGTTTACCATCATGATGTCTTCATCTGGGAACTCGAATTTCATGGGCTGATAGTCATCTACAGCTTGATGAGTAAGGTGATAGGCTAGTAAACTGCCCTTTATTGCTTTTTGGGTAGTGTACTAAATGTTGTATTCAGTCAGGATCATATGCCATCTTGCTATTCTCCCAGAGAGGGCAGGCTTCTCGAATATGTATTTAATTGGATCCATCTTGGATATCAATAAGGTAGTATGGGTCAACATATATTGTCTTAGACGGCGAGCAGCCCATGCCAGAGCGCAGCAAGTTTTCTCGAGCTGTGAATATCTTGTTTCACAGTCGGTGAACTTTTTGCTCAGGTAGTATATATCATGCTCTTTTCGTCCAGACTCGTCATGCTGCCCCAGCACACACCCCATCGAATTTTCTAAGACAGTTAGATACATGATTAAAGGTCTTCCCTCGACTGACGACATCAAAACAGGAGGCTCTTGAAGGAACTCTTTGATCTTATCGAAGGCAGCTTGGAATTCATCATTCCATTTGACTACTTGATCTTTCTTCAGTAATTTGAAGATTGGTTCACAGGTAGCGGTTATGTGAGAAATGAATCTGGCGATGTAGTTAAGCCGTCCTAAGAATCCTATGACTTCCTTCTCGGTGCGAGGAGCATGCATTTCTTGTATTGCTTTTACCTTGGCAGGGTCCACTTTGATACCTTTACTGCTGATAATGAAGCCTAGGAGTTTACCGTACCTCGCCCCAAATGTGCACTTATTCGGGTTCAACCAATTAACTTGTATTTCTTTAGCCTTTCAAACAGTTTCTGCAAATGGTCAAGATGTTCCTCTTTAGTTTGAGACCTGGCTATCATGTCATCCACATAGACCTCTATTTCGTGATGGATCATGTCGTGAAATAGAGCTACCATGGCACGCTGATAAGTTGCCCCAGTGTTCTTCAACCCGAATGGCATAACCTTGTAACAGAACGTGCCCCACTGGGTGACGAAGGTCGTTTTCTCCATGTCCTCAGGTTCCATTTTGATTTGATTGTAGCCTGAGAAACCATCCATAAATGAGAACACTTTATGCTGTGCGGTATTGTCAACCAAAATATCAATATGGGGAAGTGGGAAATCATCCTTAGGGCTTTCCCTATTCAAATCTCTGTAGTCAACATACATGCGTACTTTGCCGTCCTTTTTAGGAACTGGAACAACATTGGAGACCCATTGTGGATAGGAGGTGACGGCTAAGAATCTAGCGTTGAATTGTTTCATGACTTCAGTCTTGATCTTCTCTGACATGTCTGGCCGCAAGCGACGGACTTTCTGTTTTACCGGAGGGCAGTCTTATTTTTTCAGTAGACGATGGACCACGATATCAGCATCAAGTCCAGGCAAAGACCTCAACATAGTCATGTAGTAACTGAGTTAAGCGCTTCTTGACACCAGATTCCAGATTGGCTCCTACCTTGACTTCTTTCTTGTCCTCTTCGGTGCCTAAGTTAACTGTGTCCATTGATTCTTCGTGGGGATGTATGGTCCTTTCTTCCTGTTGTAGTAGCCTGGCTAGTTCCCCTGGAACTTCACAATCTTCCTCGCCTTCGTATTCGGCTTGGTAGATCAGATTTTCAAAGTCATAATAGAACATAGCAGAATCGTTACCCATGGGAACCTGAGTGCATGTAGATCTGCATTTTAATATGTGAGTGTGTGTAAGAGTATAGCTATCTTTGAAAGAAATAAAAATGTATAAAAAGAAAGACAAAGAGCATAAAGTTTGCATGAAAAAACGTCCATGATTCATTGATGACATATGAAAATGAATTAACAACCCTTACAAATGGATCAATGTGCCTCGGGTAAGACACAAGGTTTTAAAAGCCTGAATTGTTTAATTATTATTAGTCCGAGGAAAATTTAAAAACAATTACTGTTGTATAAAATTAATTGGGACAAAATATTTAGCTTCCCAGTTGGTGAGTCCTCCGTTGATAGTTGGGAAAATCCATTCTTCCAAGTCACAGCCGTCATCACTATCCTCCACTGTGTTGACTCCATGGTTGCTGATCCGCAAAGGTGGTCCCCCGGCATGAGCACGATAAACAGCTTTCTGGGCTCCTGAAGTGAAACCCAAACCAAATTTATCAGATTTGTAAGGGATATCCGGGAGTTAGCCCCAAATAGTACACCCACCTTCTTCGACCACTGCCTTGGCATCTTTCAGTGAAGACATCTTTAGCGGAGGTCTTGCAATCTTCGGGACTTGGGAAACAGTCTTGGTTGCTACCACTATTTATGGGGCTTCCTCGAAATGCTGAAATGGAGTTTCAATGAATTCACCATCCATTTCTACGTATCTTAAGGAGTTCAATTGACTGACCATATATTCCTCCTCTCCATGGACAGTGATGATTTTCCCTTTGGTTGGGTATTTCAGCATCTGATGTAATGTAGAGGTGATGGCACCAACGTCATGAATCCAAGGTCGGCCTAAGAAACAGGAATAGGAAGGGTGAATGTCCATCACGTAGAAAGTTGAATCAAAGGTTTGAGTTCCAACTTTAATGGGGATGTCCACCTCCTCATGCACCATTCTTTTTGAACCGTCGAAGGCCCTTACCACTATGTTGCTGGGTTTTAAGGTCAAACCTTCACAGTCGAGTCTATCCATAGCTTTCTTAGGTAGAACTTTCAAAGATGAACCAGTATCAACCAGTACATTGGCCAAAGTTGTGCCCCTGCATTCGATAGAGACATGCAATGCCTCGTTGTGTTTCCTCCCTCTAGGCGTCAGGTCAGTATCAGAAAAGCCTAAACCGTTGTCAGCTGTTAAACTGGCCACACAGTCTTGGAACTGATCAGCAGAGGTTTCCTGTGGCACATGGGCAGTTTTAAGAAATTTCACCAAGGCCTTTGCATGAGCCTCGGAGCACAATAGTAAAGCTAGCATAGAAATCTTTGATGGAGTTTGCCCTAGCTGTTCGACTATGTTATAGTCACTTCTCTTTATAATTTTCAGAATTTTTTCCATCTCCTTCTTGGAGGCTTCTGGGATAGATACTGATTGCGCCTTCATCCGGAAAGGCTCAACCAAAATTCCTTTGCCCCGAGTCTCGGTCGACTCGGCAGTAGGGGTGTCAGTATGGGTAACCATAGGAATTGTAGTAGTAGTGTCAACAGGAACAAAAGCAGGGATGATTACAGGACCGGTAGCAGTTTTCGAAGGAGCAATCTCGGGGGAGAATACCTTTTCACTTTGGGTTATCTTGCTGGTTCCTGCAATGTTGCCGATGTCGGGATCAACCTTCTAAAAAATCAAGTCTTCATCAGCCAGCCAATCCTGCTTGACACTGTGATAGTAGACTTCACCCTCATAGTTCAAGGGGACAGTTTTATTTGAGGAGTACGAGATCGGCCCTGGCATAGTAATTATCAGTGGAGTCACCTTTAGAACGGATGTAATCCTAACGGGTCTTTTGATGGAGACCCTGGAAGGATTGGTGGAAATGGTTACTATTGAAACATCTTTGTAAGAAATGGTTGGAGCGGGAGTCTTCTCAAACAAAATATCTTTGTCATCCATTAGGCGTTGGACACATGCTTTCAATAAATGACAACCAGTTGGTAGGGATAAACAAAGGTGGCAGCCTTCGCCACAACCCGGAAATAAACCGGCCTTTAACAGGTTCCTCTTAATAGTCAGGAGAGGAGTAACAAGTTCATCAACAACGGTAAAAAACACACCATCTTCAACAGCGTTAACATCACGACCATGCTTGGGCATAGGAGCGGTGATAACATTTGGGATCTCAGGAGCATAAAATTCAATTTCTTTTGCCTCGAGAAGGTCTTGAACCTTGTTTTTCAAAGCCCAACAGTTGTTGGTATCATGGCCTGGACTTTTTGAATGGTAAGCACAGTGAGCATTAGGGTGGTAATGAGGAGAGGCGGTGTTTGGATTCTTCGAGGCTACCTTCAAAGTTATCAGATTAGATCTCAATAAATGTGGCAGGACTTGAGACAGTGTCATATTTATCCGGGTAAATTTTCTTACCGGTCTTTCTGTTCTAGGCTGGTTATTCCTTTGTTGAGTAGGTGCAGGCTTATGGATCATGACGACCCCTACCGTTGGACGGCGTTCAGTTTTGTCCTGATTCCTTTAAGGGTATACAACAATAACTTCTTTCTTCCCAATGAATGGCTTTCTCACAGCACTGGAGGATGCGTCCTTTTGTATCTTCCCACTCTTAATCCAAGCTTCCACTCTTTCCCCAGTCAAGATTAATTCAGTGAAGCCGGCTGAGGAGCTTCCAATTAGATGATTAAAGAAAGGACCGGATAGGGTACCCAGAAACATGTCCACTAGCTCTCTATCAGATAGGGGCGGCTGGACTCTTCCTTCTAAGCCCCTCCATTTCTGACTATAATCTTTGAAACACTTGCTCGAACCCATAGCCAGACTTTGGAGTTGAGTACGGGTGGGAGAAGGGTCTGCATTGTATTGATACTATTTATAAAAAGTAGCGGCAAGGTCTTCACAATTATGGATATTAGCCCTTTTCAGTTGATAGAATCAATCTAGCTGAGTTCCGGATAGACTATCCTGAAAAAAGTGGACCCACAAATCTATGTCGGAAGTGTGAGGTTGTATCTTCCTCACATAAGATCGGAGATGCATCTTGGGACACGAAACCTCGCCGTACTTAGCAAACACTGGTGCCTTGAACTTTGGTGGAATAACAATCCCAGACACCAAACCTAGCTCTTCAAAGTCTATCCCAGGCACTTTCTGAACCTCCATTGCACTTAGACGTTCTTCCAGATGTTTGTATTTGTCGTCAGCCAGAGGATACTGCTCTTCAGAGTAATCATTTTCTTCTTCCTCTTCAAATTCTGGATGGGAAATCACTTCCTTGTTTTCCCTTCTTGATTATCCTTTTCACCTGATGATGTTGCGAAGTCAAGGGTCCGTCTGGCTGGCCCTGGGAACCTTCTTCCTAGATTTAAAACACCGGTTGATTTCTTTGCTTTCTTCTTCTTTTCTTTGATCAGCAAAGTTTTCAAATCCTCTTGCCCTTTTGCCAAAGTCAAGAACATTTGTTGAAACTGAGCATTCTGCGCCTGGAAATCTTTTACTGTTTGCTCAAGATCCTTCTTACTGAAATAAACAGTAGAAAGATAAGGAGACCTGTGGTGAGAAACCTGTTTATGTGATGATGAATGGAGATGCATATGCAATGATTTCAAGGAAATTAGAGATTTAAATTTGCTTTAGACCAAAAAGGAACACACGTTATATTAATAAATCAAAGTTTGAGTATATCATGCCTCTTTGGGCTTACAATGAAAGAAATAAAATACAAAATTCTAAGACAAAAAAGTTGAATGCATCCTCTTTGGCGCGATGTAGGCGTTCAGACTCCGCTCCTCATGAAGCTGCCTGGTGAGCTCTAGAACCTTCTTCTCACTGGCATAGAATTGGGCCTCGAAAGTGTTTCGCTCCCCTTTAAGTTGTATCTAATCCCTTTGCAAGTCTTCGAGAGAGGTGGGCATGTTGGGATAAAGTATAGTGTATGTGACATCTCCTTCCACAACAGGCTCTATGATAACTGGAAGAATAGAGGGGTAAGGCATCATAAGACTTTGAGCGCGAGCTCGTACCCATTTGAGATAAGGCTCAAGAGGGATGGAATTTTTTGTGCCCCAGTGTCTTACTATCAACTCTATGTACCATGCCCCAAGCTCGCATGAACCTTTTGCCGTAATACTAAGCATCATTCTCGTAGTCGAAGACGATTCCTTGAATAAGTGCATCATGAGGACCATCCCTTCTTGCATATCCAAAATGTTGTAGTGCCAAACAAGGATTGTAAGTTATTCCTCCCCTAATGCCTAAAATAGGGACATTAGGGAATTCTCCACATCGATCAATGATGAAAACATTCTTCGAGAATCGGGGACACCAATGGATGCCTGAATGTGTAAGAGTCATCAGCCTTTGAGACCATCTCAAACCCTGTTCATTCTTCAAGACGGATCGGGGTAGGTGTTAAATAAACCACCTAGCCAAGAGGGGCATGCAGCACAGAAGGGTTCCTCTCCTCTTTACAGTGCGAGTATGCAACGAATGTAGGATATCTCCAAGCAGAGTAGGTACCGAATTACGTGACAGGAAAAGCTTAACCGCATTCACGTCTATGAGATGGTCCATATTAGGAAACAGTACCAAACCATAGATGAGAAGGGATAACACTTCTTCAAAAGCTTGTAAGTCCAAGGTATCCCAAAAATGATGAGCTTTCTCGAACAAGAACTTAGCCAAAAAACCATTGACACCTCTCCGGGTTTCCCAATTTGCTACTACATCAGACCATTGTAAGGACAGAGCTTTGGAAATATCTTCAGGTTTAGGGTCTCTTTCCATACCATCGAAAGGTACCTCATTAAGGATAGGCACTCCCAATAGCAGAGAAAACTGCTCCATAGTAGGCACTAACTGGTAATCTGAAAAAGTGAAGCAGTGATGTAGAGGGTCAAAGAATTGAAAAAGCACTTTTAACATTTCTTCATTAGGGTTTGAAGTGACCAAGATGAGAATTCTACCATGTCTTTCAGTGAATGGAGGGCTTTCAGGAACCCTTGATACCAAATCCTTGAGCTGAGGAGGTACTTTTACTAGACTGACTTGGATAGTGAATCTGCAGGCGAGAGCCATGTCCTACAAAACAAAACAAAAATAAACCCTAAGAATCCTAGAAATGGTTAGTATGACATGCTATGTTATGATGTCATGATTATGCTCAGATATAGCAGATATAACAAGCACAAGCAAATCACACAGAGACCTTAGGTTTAAGGCTTGCATGGATTTTAAGGCGATACCCTCTTGAAGTTGGGTTGGCTCAACCTGTCCTAAATATAGTAACCGGGTTCTATGGGATCTCAATATCACCGATGTGATGAGGTGGGAGAACTGACTTGAGGGTTTTGCATTTTATTGCAAATGTTCCGGTTAGCAAGAGTCGCCACTGACTTTTCTTTTATCCAAAAGGAAAGGTGAAAAAGCACAGGAAAGACCTTTGAGATTGTTTCTTGGGTTCGGGAGGTAGATTATAAAAAGGGAAGGTATTAGCATCCTTTTTATCCATGGTTTTCCATGGGCTCTTAGTTACTTGCTAGATCACTTGCTTTTGTTTGAAATTTTGCTTTGTGTGGTTTTTGAAAGTATTTTGTAAAGAGGCCATTGTTTAGGCAATCTTTGTAATGATTCTTGTTCGTAAGAATGTATACAAAGATGTTTGATCTTTTGAAAATGTTTTCAAGTTTTGTAAGATGTTTGAAGGTGTATGTGATTGTTTTGAAAATAGCAAGGATGTTTGTTTTGAAATGGAGCAAGTAATTAGGAGCAATCTACCTACTCAAATGTCTTTCTTGTTCATTTCCTTTTCCTTTGACATTGTTGTCTTACCATTGATTTGGTAAGCAACCCTATCTTTGGATGTAAACAGGACAGGCGTGGGTCATCGTATAACCATGATTAGCAATATTGCAAGGTATCTTAGCATTCTTTTTTGAAGGACTAAGATCATTTGTAAGGCAACTTTAGATAGCATCATCGAGGGACTATGATCTTGTATTTGTTTGTTTTTGCTAAGATACCTTATATGCGTAATATGACCATTTTTGTAAGGCAACCAAGTGGGATAACCCTAGAGTTGCTTGTGTGCAAGTGTGTCATTTTCATGCTTATTTTTGTCTTAAATTAGGTTTTTCTATTTTGATTGATTTTATCTTGCCATACAAACCCTAATTACTAGCATGTTATGTAAAAGCGATAAATTGCGAAATTTAAAGTTACTATGCTATTACAACATTTGTGGGAGGGGGTATACAATTTATGAATGGGGATTGCAATAATATAAACCTAATTAATCTTTTACAACCAAATTGAATTATTGTACAAATAAATGAAATAAATAATATGCAAGATGAATTAAATATGCAAGAAATGTAAATGCAAAGAAAGGATTTTGTTCTTGGTTTCTTAAGAAAAAGGGTCTTGATTTTAACCTAATTTGATAAAGAAAATAATTAGTCAATTTTAATATTATTAAGAAAAAGATTCTTGAATAAAAACCTAATTCTACTTAAAAAGAAATGAAGTTTACAAAAAGATATTTTTTATATTTTTTTTATATTTTTTTGTCTTGAAAATAATATGGTGTTATAAAATATTCCTTGGTCTTTTGATATTAAAAATATTTTTTCATTAGTATAAAAATAAATAAAATTTTAGTTTTAATTAAATTTTTACAAGGAAATTAATAAAAGTAAGTAAAATATGATAAATAAAATGATTTTTATATGAAAAAATAATTAAATTATGTCAAAATATAAATCTATATTTTTTATACATTATATGATTTTTCTTGGTATTTTAGAAAATATATTTAAAAAAATAAAAAGAAATAAATAAATAAAATAAAAATAAAATGGGCCAAGGGGTGTCACAAGTAATCAGGACGTATGAGCTAGCAAAAAAAACAATGCCAGGCCCAAAGGGACCAGCGCCTGCCAAAAATATGTTAGGAAAAATGTAAAAGGGGGTTCACATTGGTTCGAACCCTCGCCCTTTAGGTAACATATGCCTTAGTACGCGCGCGCTTGCCACTGGGGTGGCTGTTTCATCCGGTCATATATTCAAAGCATAAATATATAAGGCAAATTGCTTCCTGAAGGAAACTTCATCTTCAACCTTTAGCCATGGCCGGACCACCTGTATCTTCCTCATTTCTCCACAAAAATGGAAACTCCAAACATGAAAGTTATGGTGTTTCTTCCCACGAATTCAAACATATAACTTATGTAAACTAAATGTCAAAGAGAAAAACTAATTTTCCTGGCCCTAAATTGAAACCTAATTTTCTAGAAATTTCAAATCCAAAATTCTCTATACACAGTCAATATAAATGGAAACTATGAACATGGTTAGCTTTAGAGCGAGGATATCTACATTTTGTTTTCACAAATCAGGATCAAATGATGCTTGTATGAAGAGATAGAAGTTTGAGTTTTTACCTCTTGCAGCTGGAGTCGTGAATGGAGTTTGAGTGACTTTTGAGATGGCCTGAGGATCTGTTTAGCTTGCCTGGACCTCCTTGAATGTATCCCAACTCTTACTTTGCCTTGAATGTCCCTGAATCTCTCTGCTCAAGTCAATCTGCAAGCTTGGTTTTTGAAAATGGTGGATAGTGATAGAGGAGTTATAATGAGCAAACAAGGGTATGGATTTCTTTGATATGACATTTAGGAGGTGTTTGAGTGATTAGTTTTCAAAAAGCACGAGTAGAAATGAAGATCATGAGTTTTGGTTCAGAACTGTATGTTAATGGTGCTCTTGAACAGGTTTTTTTGGTTTTTGAATGTTTGAGGCAATTTCAGGGGAATAGCATTCGTGTGTCAACTTGCCAATAGTGTATGTACTTATAAGCGAAAGGTTTTGAGACTTGTAACAACTCAGATTTCAAAAACTCACATGTTTTGCTTGGTTACTTGTTTTTGAAGCAAAGCTAGCAAGCATGGTTTCAAGGTGAAGTACAAGGCTTGTAGGGGGATGGGACCTTTAAGCACACTTGTTCTGATTGTGTAGAGTGTGTTTGTGCAGAAAGAACCAATGCAAGGCTCAATACAAGCTGACTTTGCAAAAAGCTTGCTTTTCTAAAATGGCAATGTTGCCTTTCTTCCCAAAGTGGAATTATATTTGTACAATGCATTGAATGCTTGGATTAAAGCTTCCAACAGCTGTGAAAACATTTAATTATATAGTGAAAGTCAAGTTAGAGACCTGAAAAGTGGGATTTGTACGGCATGCTTGAGGATTGGATCCAATGTTCTTCACAAAATGGCTTGTAAACCAAGTGACAAAACACCAACTCCATCTCTTCGAATCTCCCTACTCAAGAATGATCTCAAGGAGTTCTTGGACATTTTGGAAAGCTTCCAATGTGCTCTATAATTCATATTTGAATTTCTTTTGAATATTTCTCTTATAACTATGTGAAAAATTTCCATGAAGTTAGGTCAAAAATAAGCCTATCTAGGGCAAAATTTCACTAAGTTATTTTTAGTTCATGAGCATGTATTCACAAAATTATAACTTGTGATACAAGCATTTTTAGGAGAAGTTGTGTGAAGCAAAGTTGTATATTTCATGGATATCTACAACTTTCATGTTGGAAGTTTCTCTTGAATCAATTTGCATCATGGTGAAAATTTGGCTCAAAGTTATGAAAAAATAAGAAATTTTCTATACTTAGAAACATTTCTAAGTTAAGAAATTTCATCTTTTCAAAATAAAATCTTGAATTCTTGATTTCTTGGTGAACAAGTTTCATATTTTGACATATTTTGATGAATTATGATCTTTGGCATTTGATTTTGACCAAAAAGTCAAAGTTTGACTTTTCAGTATACATTTGACTTTTGATCAGTTGACTGAAAAATTCATCTGTCAATCCAATGGACTTGTAGTGTTTTGAACCGTGTAATTAGGTAAAAGTATTGCAATTGGACTCTTGAGATCATGCCTTAACTCAATTGACCATTTTCTAGGTCAAAAGCTAGAAATTGCCCTTTTCCCAATCAAAACCCTAATTTTGACCATTTTGACCTTTTGATGATTTGATCAAATTTCTTGAGGAGTTATGGTCCAAACTTGATAAAATGATACATATGAGTTTAAAATGTTGGTGTGGATCAAAAATTATGAAGTTTGACTTTAAATTGGCCATGGTTGACTTTTTTTCCAATACAGCTGATTTTTAGGTCAATTGTTCAATTGACTGATCAAAAGTGTGATCCAAGGCTTTGAAACTTGGAATGAGTAATCTTGGAAGTCCATAATTATCCATGAAAGTCATATAGGGCCTTGGAAGTTCAAAAATACTTGTGCAATCTCAAACCCTAATTTTCAGTCATTAGTGCTTGAGGAGGTGTTTTGAGCTGATCAAACCCTAATGCAGTCTTGATCCCAAGGAGATCTTGTGAAAATCCTTGATAAGTGAGAGGGGAAATTTTGGGGTACAACAACCGGTATTTCCCCCAAATCTCGTTCTGATAGACAATTGACTTGCCACCAAATAAAACTCAAGGATCAAACCTCAATGAGTATAGTATCGAGTATCAATCGACTTTGGGTTTACACCAAAGACGGCTATCTCACTACGTCCTAAAAGCCAAGTTGGTCAATTAACGTGCTAAGGTCAGTTGACGCTTTATGATACCATGCAGTGGTCCTGTATTCTCCTTGATTACTCAAGGGCTACCATTACACACCAAAGTATCGCATCAACGTAGCTACTGTTTCAACCGTGTTGGTATACCTAGCACAGTTCCCTCACAATTTATTGCTACTTACCTAAAAAAGGTGCCCCAAATCCGGGTGTACGATCCTTAGTAAGCCCAAACAAGGAACCATAATGTAAAGCATGCAAGTCAAACAAGGAAAGCAAGTAAATGTGATCTAGCCCTAAGGTAACCCCACTTTTAAGATTCTCCCCAGCAGAGTCGCCAGTTCTGTAACACGGTGGGAGAACTGATTTGGTCATTTTTCATTTTGATCGCAAATGTTGCGGTTAGCAATTGTTGCCACCGACTTTTCTTTTATCCAATAAGGAAAGGCTGAAAAGAACAGGAAAGACCTTTGAGATGTTTTCTTGAGTTCGGGGGGTAGATTATGAAAAGGGAAGGTGTTAGAACCCTTTCCGTCCACAGTTTTCCATGGGCTCTTAGTTTCTTGCTAGATCACTTGCTTTTGTTTGAAAATATGCTTTGTATGGTTTTTGAAAGTATTTTAAAAAGACACCATCATTTAGGAAAACCTTGTAATGATTCTCGTTCGTAAGAATGTATACAAAGTA
Organism: Vicia faba; assembly: GCA_948472305.1. NCBI lineage: Eukaryota > Viridiplantae > Streptophyta > Magnoliopsida > Fabales > Fabaceae > Vicia > Vicia faba. The sequence goes on along the minus strand of OX451738.1, from coordinate 319,203,052 downwards.
TTGATCTTTTGAAAATATTTTCAAGTTTGAAAGATGTTTTTGAAAGTGTTGGTGTTTGTTTTAAAAATAACAAGGATGTTTTTGGTTTTGAAGTTGAGCAAGCAACTAAGAACAATCTACCTACTCAAAAGTCTTTCATGTTTATTTCCTCTTTCCTTTGACATTGTTATCTTACCATTGATTTGGTAAGTAACCCTATCTTTGGATGTAAAAAGGGACGGGCAAGGGTCATTTTATAGCCATGATTAGCAATGTTGTAAGATATCTTAGCATTTTCTTTAAGGGACTAAAATCATTTTTTGAAAGGCAACTTTGACAGTGTCATCGAGGGACTATGATCTTGTATTTTCTTATTTTTGCTAAGATACCTCACATGCGTAATATGGCCATTTTTGTAAGGCGACAAAGTGGGTTTACCCGAAGGGTGTAAGTGTGCAAGTGTATTGGTTTATGTGATACGGTGGGAGAACTGACTATGGTTTTGCGTTTGTTTTCGCAAATGTTTCGGTTGAGCAAGAGTCGCCACCGACTTTTTATTTTATCCTAAGGAAAGGTTTAAAAAGCACAGCAAAAACCTTTGAGATTTTTCTTGGGTTCGGGGAGTAAATTATAGAAAGGGAAGGTATTAGCACCCTTTCTATCCATGGTTATCCATGGGCTCTTAGGTACTTGCTTAGATCAACTTGCCTTGGTTTTCAATTGTTTGAAATGGTGCTTTGTGTATAGTTTTGAAAATGTTTTGAAAAAGATGCCTTGTCTAGGCTAACCTTGTAACAATTCTTTACTCGAATGTTTTACAAAAGGTGTTTGTCTTTTTGAAAAGATGTTTCAAGGTTCTTTGAAAGTTTGTTTTGAAAGTGTTTGTGAAGTGTGGTTTGAAAAATAGGCAAGTGTTTTGTTTTGCAAGTTAACAAGTACTTAAGAGCTATCTACCCTAAAGTTCTCAAAGATTTTTGTTATGTTTTAACCCTTTTAACAATTTTGTTCCACCATTGCATTTGGTGGACAATCTTGTGTTAGGAGGTGAAAGGGACGGGCGCGGGTCATCGTTTAGACCATAATTGCAATGGTGCTAAGTATCTTTGGGCAATTTTTTCTTGAAAGGGACTTGATCATTTTAGGCAACTTTTCGAAAGCGTCATCGAGGGACTATGATCATTTGATTGTTTGTTTTTACCCAAAGAAACCTAACATGCAATATGGCCCATTTATTTGAAGGCAACAAGTGGAATACCCTAGGGGTGCAAGTGTGATATGTTGTCCATATTCATGCTTGATTATCTTGAAATTAGGTCAAACTAATTTGTTCTTTTTATTTGCATACAAACCCTAATTCTAGCATGGTATATTTAGAAAGCAATAAAGTGCGAAATTTAAATTTCCTAAACTATTACAACACAATATGGGAAGGGGGTACAAATGTTCAAATGGGGAATATTTAGACAAAGAATTTAAACCTAGCTATTACATCAATTTTGGAATATTTACAAAATAATTAATTGCATAAATTAAATGGAAAATAAAATAAAGATGCAAAATGCAAAAAGGATTTTCATATGTATGGAAAAAGGATATTTTTTTTATGTCAAATAAACAAAAATGAATAAAATAAAAAAGTAACATTTTTGGAGTTTTTGTGTTTTAAGGGCAAAACCCTAATTTTTATTAAGTAAATATATATTTTATTTAATTTATACAAGCATTTGTTTATTATATACAAAAAATAAAATAAAATGAAGTATATTTATAAAAAGTATTTTTTTGAGGTCAAATATTAATAAAATAAAAAAATGTATATATTTTTTGTATTATTTACCTAAATATACTAATATATATAAATATCTTTATTATTTACTAAACAAATATTATACATATAAAATAATAATATTTAATATTTATAAAAAAAAAGTATATTTTGTATAAAATATTTTCAAAAGAAAAAAAGAAATAAAAATCAGAAATAAAATATATTTGCATATTTTTTCTAGTTTTTCTAAATAATAGTATATATATATTATTTATGTACAAATGTCCATATAAACAAATAAATGCCTAAAAAATATAAAAATGGTGTAAAAATGTTTTTTTTATGTTTTTAATATTATTAGCAAAAATAAATAAATCAGAATAAAAAGAGAAAAGTCAAAAAATCAATGAAATAAACAAAATGGGCTCAGGGGGTGTAAAACCAAAAACATGGTGTGAAAATAAATGTCAAAGCAGGCCCAGCCCATGTAGCTTCTTCTTCAACCTCTGGACAGAAAAACATTCAAAAACGCGCGCCTGAACATCAATTCAAACCCCTGGATTCTTTGATCTTTTGCACAAACTTACAACATAAGAAATGTTAAGCATTGAACCACGATTCTAAATATATAAAGAACTCATCCTAACTCTCAGAAATGAGAGAGAATTTTAACATTCCCAAATCTTGACCTAACTTTTCTTCCATATTCAGAACTTAAATTCTCATAGCTCAGGCAAAATAAATGAAAAGTAAAAGCATGTACAGATTCAGGGGCATGAGTAGAACACTTCTTATTCACAAACCTAGAGCTAACAATGCCTACACTAAGAGTTAGAAGTTCAAGAAGATACTTGTTCAGTTGAAGTTCTATCTGGCAATGAGGGAGCTTTCAGGGCAAGATGATGATCTGTATAGCTTGCCTGAAGTGTGGTGATGCTATTCCAATGCTTACTTTGCTTTGAAACACCTTGAATCGAGCTATGGACCTTCAACTGCAAAACAAGAAAGTGAAAATGGTGGAACTGGTTAGAGGAGTTACAGGCCGTGTTTTATGTTTTGGTTAGCTTCAAGTGATGCTAGGGAATGTGTTTGATGAGCTTTGAGCAAGAAAGCATGAAAGGGATGAGAGTTGGCACTCAAACTGCAGTAAGAGCTCTGTTTGGGCAGTTTGATGGTGATTTTGAGTTTGTGGAGGTATTGGAGGTGTTGGAGTCGTGTGCTAGCTCAGTTAGTATGTCTTGAATGTGTACAAGATATTTGCTTAAGGGTTCTAATGTTGAGATGAAAGTTGTGTCCTCAAATGCTAAGTTTCTTAACACTTAAGCAAGCAAAAGCCAAGTTGATGTTTAGACAGGTAGAGGCCCCCATAACATGCTGCAAACCTTGGCATTGATCAGTGTGATTAATCCCTAAACTTGTGCCAAGAGGATTTGATCTGTACTTCTTGGATTTTCAATTTGACATAAAGCTTAACTATTCAAAAATGGCTATTTCACTTTTTCCATAAATGGATTAAACTTGCATGTAATGTTTGAACTCATAGAATAACACTTTGGCACAAGGGATTGGCATTAAATTTATGAGTGTTGGATGGTTTAGGGGCCTGTAATCAAGGGAAGCATGCTGATTTGAAAAATGGCATAAGTTATGAACATGTACATGACCAATTCAAAAGTGAGTTTTTGCCATATTGCAAAATTCGATTCTCTCAAATCATGAGGTTGTTTGATGAGTTCTTGGACATTTTGGAAAGCTTGGAATGTGTACTACAATCCATATTTGAAATGCAAATTGAAATTCCAAGGGGAAGTATGTGAAAAATGGTCTTGAAGTTAGGTAAAAACCTTGCCTAAAAAGGTCAAAATTTCACTAAGTTAAGAATGGTTTAGTACCCTTATTCCAAAAATTGTAACTTGAGATACAAGCTTCTTTTGGGAAAACTTTGTGAATCAAAGTTGTAGATCATGCAACAAGATACAACTTTCATGTTTTGACTTTTGCTTGAATCCAAATAAATCTTGGTGAGAAGGTGGGGCAAAGTTAGGAAAAAATTAGGGTTTTTCATAACTTAGAAAAATTCTAAGTTATGAAAAATTCTCATTTCAAACCCTAATTTGCAATTTTTGATTTCTTGGTGAACAAGTTTCATGATTTGGCATGTTTTGATAAAAAATGAATCTTGACTCTTGATTTTGACCAAAAAGTCAAAGTTTGACTTTTCAGTATACAATCAAAATTGATCAATTGACTGGGAAATTCAACTGTCAATCTTGTGTACTTGGGATCTTTTGAACTTGTTGAGCATGTCAAGACAATTCCATGGGGTCCTTAAGTCCATATGTGAGCTTGGTTTTCCATTGGCTAGGTCAAACAGTCAAAATTTGCCTTTGTGCAATCAAAACCCTAAAAATGACCATTTTGCCCTTTTGGTGATCTGATCAAATTTCTTGTGGAATTATGATCCAAACTTGATCAAATGGTCCATATGAGTTCATAATGTTGATGTGGGTCAATTTTCATGAGATTTGACTGTCAATTGGCCACAGCTGACTTTTTCCCCAATACAGTTGATTTCTAGGTCAACTGTCCAATTGACTGGGCAAAATTTGGAATCAAGACTTGAAACTTGATGTGGATAAACTTGGGAGTCCAATATGAAGCAAGAAAGTCATCTTAGGAATTTTAGGTCAAAGCATCTTTGTGCAAACACAAACCCTAATTTGGGTCAACAGTGCAAGGAGAAGTCTTGAGCAGATGAAACCCTAACTGGATCTTGATCTCCAAGGGCTTTGTGATGAGAAATGTTGAAAAAATGGGAGGGCAAATTTTGGGGTACAACAGTTTACATGCTTGATTTGTCTTTGAATTAGGGTTTTCTAAGCATTGGTTTTATCTTTCCATACAAACCCTAATTTACTAGCATTTGTATATAAAGTATTAAATTGCAGAAAATAAAAATACTAAGTTGTTACATCATTTAGGGGAGGGGTATACAAATTTACAAATGCGGAATTTACAAGAAAATTAAATCTAAATAATTATTACAACCATATTGAATATAGAATGTAAAATGTACAAGAATATAAAGATAATGTAAAAGAAAAGAAGATTGTTTTTTTCTTTTTTGAGTTTTTATATGAAAAGTTTTAAGGTTAACCTAATTAAACTAAAAGAAAGAAATTAGTTAATTAAATTTCCTAAACTCTAAGTTGATTTAATTATAAAAGAAAATTAAAACAAAACTAAGTCTAAATTAATTTAATTAAAGAAAAGAAATTTGTTAAGAAAATGATTTTTGGTCTTTTGTTTAAAAGAAAAAATTAAAGTAAATATAACAATTTTTAGTCTAAATAAAATATTTGCGGTATTTTGATTAAAAATAGTAATAATAAAAGAAAATAAGAAAATAAAAGAAAAGAAAAGAAAAGAAAATAAAATAAATAAAAGTTTGAAGTCAGGGGTTTGAAAATTATAAGAGAGGTTAGAAAGTAATTTTTTTTTTAGAAATAAGGCCCAAGGCCATTTCTTGTATATTCAGAAGAAAAAAAAATAAAGTTATGTGGGTTGCGTGATATGAGCAAACATGGGGGGTATTAGTGAGTAAAATGAATCAGGCCCAAGGGAGAGGGCCCAAATGCGCTGCCTGCAAAACACAAAGAAACAAAAATGAAAGAAAAAATGACAAAATGGACGTTGGGGCTCGAACCCAGGTCCAAAAGGTGAAAGACGCGCGCTTCTACCACTGGGGTGGCTATACATCTGTTTACTTATATCAAACCATAAATATATATTATTAACTGCTTCCTGAAGACAACTTCATCTTCAACCTCTAGCCAGACCACCTGCATCTTGTTCATTTCTCATCCATTTGCAAAAGTGTAAACATGAATCTTGTGGTAAATTTCCTCACGATTTCAGAAATGTAAAGCATTAAAACTAAAGAACAAAGACAAACATGAATTTTATTGGCCCTAATATAAACCCTAACTTTTTCAGAAATTCCAGTCTTAAAATTCTCTAAGTTGTAGCAACATAAATGAAAACTATGGACATGGTTAGCTTTAAGGCAATGATATCTATATTTTTCATTCACAAATTAAACATTAAGGATGCCTATATGAAGAGTTCAAAAGTCAGAAAACTCAACTTGCAAGAGGATATCGTGTTTTGAGTTTGAGCAACTTTTGATGAGTTCCAGTGATTGGCTTAGCTTCCTCAAGCTCCCAGGAAGTTAATGTGATGCTTGGCTTGAGATGAAAGTGGTTGAGGAGCTCTGGAGAAGTCAACTTGTAGAGCTTTGTTTTTGGTTATAGAGGTTGATGAAGATGGAGTTACATTTATGAAACAGGGTCAGGGATGAGTTGTGTTTGATATTTAGAAGCTTTAGGAACCAAAAGGCTTGAAAACGCTCAAGAGAAATGTGAGTTTCAAGTTTTTGGTAAGATTATGCAAGAATGGAGTTTTTGTGTTACAGTTCTGAGTTCTTGTGTGTTTGAGGTCTTGTGTATGCGTGTGCTTTGATGCAAATGACTTATACATAAGTAAGGAAAAGGATGTGAGGCTTGAGAGGTTCAGAATCACACAAGTACAAGTTATGGCTATCTTGCTTGATTTTGAAGAAAAGTGAAAATATGGTTTCAAGGTAAAGTACAAGCATGGGCTGATTTGTTAGAGGCTTGAGACCAATTTCTTTTGGATTATAGGTCATGTATGATCAGAAGAGAACAAGTGCAAAGCTCAAGAACAGATTTTGTGCATAAAGCAACTTTTTCAAAATGGCAGTGTCACTTTCTTCCCAAAATGGAAATAAGCATGGGCAATGCATTGAATGCTTGATTTGAAGCCTCTAACAGCTGTGAAAACATTTAACTATGGAGTGCCAAAAAATTTTGAGGCCTGCAAAGCAAAGATTGTGCAGCCTAGCAATGATTTGAATTCTTGTTCATCACAAAATTCTGCCTTGTAAAACAACTTGAAACCCTAATTTCTAACCTCTGGTTCTCCTTGCTCACAAATGATCCCAAGGACTTCTTGGACTTTTTAGAAAGCTTGTAATGTGCTATAGAACCCCTCTTTGAGTCACGTTTGCAAAATCCAAATGGAACTATGTGAAACTTGGGTCAGAAGTTAGGTTAAAATTCTGACCAAAATGCTCAAAATTTCACTAAGTGTTTTAGTTTCATGACCACGATTCCATGGATTAATAACTTGAGATCCAAGCATTTCTAGGAGAAGTTGTGTAAAGAAATGTTTTAGATCTCATTGATATCTACAACTTTCATGTTGAAAGTTTCTTTTGAATCATCTTGCATCATAGTGAAAAATTGGCTCAAAGTTGTGAAAAAATATGAAGTTTTCAACACTTAGAAAAATTTCTAAGTTTGGAAACTTTGACTTTTCAAAATGAAATCTTGACTTTTTGATTTCTTGATGAACAAGTTTCATATTTTGACATGTTTTGGTGAATTGTGATCTTTGACACTTGATTTTGACCAAAAAGTCAAAGTTTGACTTTTCAGTGTATCAATTGACTTTTGATCAGTTGACTGAAAATTAACTATCAATAAAATGACCTTGAGCAATATTTTGAGTCATGCCATTAAGTAAAAATGATGCCATTGATCTCTTGAGATCATGTCTCAAACCAATTAACCATTTTCTAGGTCAAAAATCAGAAATTGCCCTTTCTCAGTCAAAACCCTAATTTTGACCATTTTGCCCTTTTGATGATCTGATCAAATTTCTTGAGGAATTATGGTCCAAACTTGATCAAATTAGATATATGAGTTCACAATGTTGATATGGATAAAAAATTATGACGTTTGACTGTAAATTGACCACGTTTGACTTTTTCCATAATATAGCTAATTTCTAGGTCAACTTGATCAATTGACTGAGCAAAAAATGTGATCCATGAATTGAAACTTGACATGAACAATATTTGGGGTCCATAATGATCTATGAAAATAAAATTAGGCATTAAAATTTTAATTATCCTTGTGCAATCTCAAACCCTAATTTCAGTCATCAGTGCTTAAGGAGGTGCCTTGAGCTGATCAACCCTTGTGCAGTCTTGAACCAAAGGAGATTTTGTGAGAAAATACTTGATAAATGAGAGGGAAAATTTTGGGGTACAACACCAGTAGATATCCTCACTTCAGTACCTTGCATATAGTAATCATCATTGCATTGCATCTTCTGAAAGCGCGTAACATTTCCATGGATTTGGGAGCATTACGCTAAAAAGAAAAAATCTCAAACATGCATTGAAGAATAAGCCATATTTCAGTCTTTTTCAGACACCCCTTGTATCTCCGAAGAGATTCTATTAATCAGAAATCCCAAATGGTATTCTCCATAGGTTTTCCTCAAGACATATGTTTTGGTGTTGCTATCTGCAAGCGTTCTTGACCTTGTGTCAGTTTCCCACAAATCCATAATCCAATTCATTTAACGAGCGCCTTGCTTTTTGAAAACTCTTATTGCGGTATCTTTGCATGTGTTTACCTTTTCAATTAGAGTGCACGTAAGAGTCGGCGTATAGCCTTTCTTGCTTCTCAGGTATTTGAGTATCCATACTTGGTGTGTGGTAATTCAGATGATTGCCACTCTTGAAGAATTATACCCCGCCTTTGGCCTGAGGGATTATGTAGTTCTTGCGTATTTGCAATCTCTTAAATCCCAACGTGTGTTGGCAATCCTTGTTTAGAGTCCCCTTTGGCTGGTCTCTTTTCTTTGTAATTTCGCCTTCGATCGGCGTTCTATTCAGGGTCTATGTTTATTAGTATCCCCAGAAAGTCTGCCTTTGGTCAGTGTTCTTTGTTAAAAGTTTATTTTTGGTTAAGTCTTTTTATCATTATGGAGTTTTCCTTTGATCGGCGTTAATTTCTTTGGAGTTTACCTTTGGCTTAACTTCCTTGTTGATTCGCCTTTGTGCAAGCATCCTTTGTTAAGAGTCTACTTTGGTCGGTCTCTTTCTTGTTTGTGTTTAATTCTGACTAGACACGTATATGTTATCCCCAATTCGCCTTCAATCGGCATTCTCTCTCCTTGGGAAAATTCACCTTCGTCCGGTGTCTTTCCGTCTTAGGTCCACCTTCACCCGGTGTCCCTTTTTGTTGGTTAAGGTTCGCCTTCATCCGGCGTTCTTTCCCTTCCGATAAGTTCGCTTCAATGAGTGTTCTTTCTCCAAAAGTATATATTCATTTAGACCTTCTTTCGGTCTATTCCTGTTACATGTCCTTTCCTCCGGACATGTATTCTTGATATCTATGTTTCTCCTCTAACTTCTGAGTCGCAAGTTTGCCCATTTGTTTCTCCTCCAATCCCTGAATCGTGAGTTCGTCGTTTGTTTCTCCTATGATTCCTAAATCATGAGTCTATCAATTTATTTCCTCTCCTACTTTTGATTCGCGAGTCTATCAATTTGTTTCCTCTCCGACTTCTGAGTCGTGAGTTTGCTGATTTCTTTCCCCTCTGATCCCTAAATCGTGAGTTTGTTAAGGTGTTTCTCCTCCGGTCCCTAAATCGTGAGTTCGTCTTTTGTTTCTCCTCTAATTCCTAAATCATGATTCTATCAATTCGTTTCCTCTCCTACTTCTGAGTCGCGATTCTATCAATTCGTTTCCTCTCCGACTTCTGAGTCGTGAGTTTGCTGATTTCTTTCCCCTTCGATCCCTGAATCGTGAGTTTGTTAAGGTGTTTCTCCTCCAGTCCCTAAATCGTGAGTTCATTGTTTGTTTCTCCTCTGATTCCTAAATCACGATTTTATCAATTCATTTCCTCTCCGACTTCTGAGTCGTGAGCCTATCAATTTGTTTCCTCTCCAACTTCTGAGTCATGAGTTTGCTGATTTCTTTCCCCTCTGGTCCCTGAATTGTGAGTTTTTTAAGGTTTTTCTCCTCCGGTCCCTAAATCGTGAGTTCGTCGTTTGTTTCTGCTTTGATCCCTGAATCGAGAGTTTGTCATTCTATTTCTTCTCTGACTTCTGAGTCGCGAGTTTTCCAATTTGATTCTTCTCTGATCTCTGAATCGCGAGTTTGTCAATTTGATTCTCCTTTGATCCCTGAATCGAGAGTTTGTCATTCGTGTTTCTTCTCTAATCTTGAATTTTGAGTTTCCAACCCATTGGTTGTTGATTTTACTTTTTGTCTGATCCTGAATCGTGGGTTTCCAACCTCTGAGTTGTCAGTTTGTTCTCGTTCCGTTGTCTGAATCGCAAGTTTGCAGCCCCGAGTTGTAGATTATCCAATATAATTCCTCAACAGTCGTTTGTTCAACTTCTGTTCGTTTTTTCTGGTGTCTCTCATTCATGAATCTTCACCATGACTGTTATCTTCATTTTACACAAGATGTGTTATTCTCCAGTAGAGTTCTTATTCACCTTTTGCAAGTACGCTTGGTTAAGCATCGCTTCCACCTTTCGTTCGCCTTGGCAGATAGGTGTGATCGGTGGAAATAGAACTGACTGTTTTTTAAGCTGGTTCGCGAAATGTCGCGGTAAGCAAGAGTCGCCACTGTCTTTTATGTTCTCCAACAAGGAAAGGACAAAAGCACAGCATAATTCCTTTTCGAGATGTTTCTCGGTTCGGGAGATAGATTATAGAAAGGGAAGGTGTTAGCACCCTTTCTATCTGTGGTTATCCACGGGCTCTTAGGTACTTGCTCACTATGTTTTCAAAATTTGTTTGCTTTTCAAGTGTGTGTGGGTTTTGAAAAAATTTAGTTTGAAAAACTTCTAGGTAACTCTTGTATCAGTCCTCAAGAGTGTATGAAGTATTTGTTTGAAAACTTTTTGAAAGTGTAGGTGCGAAAAATTGTTTTTGTTTTTTGAAAGAGCAAGTACCCAGGAGAAATCTACCTACTCTAAGGAATTAAGCTGTGTAAGAGTCCTTTAGACAGTACTATCCCACTATTGAGAAGTAGGTAGCACCGTCGTTGGAGTTTTCGGGTCAATTCGATTATAGGGACATGTGGTCACCAAAGCAATGGTAGGACGCCTTAGCGGTAACCCTAATGTCCTAGATCCTTTTTATCCGAGGTAACCGTTTCGAGGCAACTGGATCTTTAGACAGTAGGGCGACCTCTAAAACACCCTATACTTGATGACCACCTCGAGGCAACCGAGTGAGGCGCACCCTAGGAGTGGCATGTGCATGTGTGTCAGGTTCATGTTAAATTATCTTGTACATATATCATGGTGATCTACGAGTTGTTTTTAATTTTCATACAAGTCTTGCATACATAATTAACAGTTAATAGTTTGCGGGAAATAAAGTTGCGAGAAATTAAATCTAAACTATTACAAGGCGTCGGGTATTTACATCGCCAAAAACAAACCCTTTAATTTAAATTGCGGAAAGTAAAATAAAGCAATAAATAAATAAAGTCCTAATTAAAGTTATTACATTCCAGAAGCAAGTACAATAATATGGAAAAATGGATCGCGTGCGGGAAATTAAATTGGATGCGAGTTTTTTGGGTTTTGACCCTTTTTTGAAAGAAAGTGATTTTTTTGGTTATTTTTGAATTAAATGGAATTAAATTAAATGAACAATTAAATTAAATTAAATAATGAACATATTTTTGGATTTTTGAGTTTTTAAAGAAATAAAATAAATTGAATTAATGCTAATAAAAACCTAATATTCTAAATTTATTTTAAATATTGCAAAAAATATTAAAAGTTAAATCTAATTAAAGCTAAATTGATTAAATTAATTTATTTACAAAAATAAAAGTGATGAAGTTAATTTTAATAAATAAAATATTTTTTTGTGTTTTTAATTTTATTAGGAAAAATGTTAATTGGTTAATGATTAATAAAAAGAATAACGATTAATTAATTAAAGGAACATAATACAAATAGAGAGAAAGTCTAGGAGTATACGAGCCTGATTGGAGGGGTGAAACAGTTATTGGCGTCATGTGTAAACTGTTTTGTTTTGGCCATTTATGTTTTGGCTTTTGGCCATTTGTGTTCTGGCTTTTGGCTTTTGATCATTTGTGTTTTGGCCTCGGTGTTCCTTAACCTTCTCAGGATGTCTGTCTCGCCATGTATTGGTGTCATGTGTAAGCTGTTCTGTTTTGGCCATTTGGCTTTTGGCTTTTGGCCATTTGTGTTTTGGGCTCAACGTTCCTTAATGAATCTGCATGAGATCCTGTCTAAATCTGCAGTGTTGAATCTCATGAACACATTAAATAAATTACTATATATCATAAAATACAAATAAAGCCAATATATGAAGAAATTTAATGTTTAGGTCAATATGGCATGTATGAATGATTATACCCTTTTGATCATGGAGATCAAATCAACCTTACCCTTACTTGAAAAGTAGTGACATGAATGCTTTTATGCTCTTTTGATCATGGAGATCAAGCCAGCCTTACCCTTACTGAAAAAGTAGTGAGATGTTGGTTTGTAACTGAGATGGCTTGTTTGTAGTGAGAGAGGGATTTGTAATAATGATTTCAAGGTTTTAGGGTTCTTGAAAGAATTTGATATTCTGACAGTGTTGTGGCAAGGTTTTTTTTTCTCCTCTGGTTTGTGTGAAAAGAATGTGATTATATAATGGAAATTAGGGTAAAGAAAATGGGCTTTGAATGTGCAATTGGGCCTCCAATGTTCACTTGAGTTCGTCACTTTCCAGGCTAAATCGCAGGGACTTAAGTGCAATTTTTGAAGTTGAAATGTGAAAACAAAATGTAGCCGATATCGATAACTAAATCCTGTCCGAAAATCGGCTCAATCGGATAAACGGTGAATTAATTGTGAATTTTTGAAGTTTCAGCTCAGACAAACTTATTTTGGGCTCCAGTGTCGACTCTGATACGTTCTTCAATAAAAAGCTGGTATTGATCGGAGCATAATCCGGTCTCGACTTTTGAAGCAAAGTTGTATATCTATGAGTCAGTGACCTTGTGTAAAAACATGAGCCCAATCCGATAAAAATTGACCGAGTTATGAATTTTCGAAGTTTCGGCCCAGATGAAATAATATTCAGCATTCAGGATTTTCAGCGTGTCACGCACTCTGAGCAAAAAACAAAGGCCTTTTGAATACCGTTTGAACTCAATACCTTCTGAGAAAATGTAGCCAACTCAATTTGTGAAATTTTGGCACGGGAACCAGCTCGATACGATGAAAATCGACCAAGTTATGATTTTCTGAACATGACGCAAATAAACTTATGTCACAAATTTTCTGTACGAAAATACTTGATAAATCCACATTTTTGAAGACTTTCTGATTGAAATTGGCTTCCAGCCGTGAGAGATGAAAACATAGATGACTTCAATACAGAATTTTAGCCACCGGAACGGGTTCAAAACGAGCCACGATCTTCAAGTTATGAATTTTTTAGCGCGTAAAAACTGCACTTTCAGCACACTTTTTCACCATATTTCTTCGAGAAAACTCACACATTCGGATACCTTCTTTAAAGAATTGACTCTTGAGCCGAACCTGAATTTGAGAATATGTTATCAGAGATATCTTGGAGAAAGAACACCTGAATATGACGCGCCGGGTTGGACTTGTGAATTTTTCTTGAAATGTTTTGAGAAATATGGGAGGGCAAATTTTGGGGTACAACAATTGCCCCTGTTCAATCTTCTTAGACCTGAGGATATAGATTGGCTTGCGTGTCTTTTGTGATCTGAAGATGGAAGATGATTGAACACTAAAGTGCCCAGAAATTTTCACTCGCATGGTGTAGTATCAGCAATGTGATGTCGGGAATGGGCTTACAGATGCCATTTGGAGAGATGATGGATAGGAGGATGGGCTTATAGATGCCATCTGGAGATGTGACAGAATCTTGTCGGGAAATGGGCTTATAGATTCCATTTGGAAATGTAATGGATAGTTGTGGAGATGGGCTTATAGATGCCATCGGGAGATTTTCGATCGCGTAAGAGATTCCTTAGCGAGAACTTGCGTACCTGAGAAAGAAAGATAATTTCCTGGCCTGTTACAGGGGTTGATCTTCAAACTCTTCATGCAGATATGCCCTGGCTAGATACAGGTATCGAATCTACAATCAATTGCTCACAGATATGCCCTGGCTAGATACAGGTATCGAATCCGGAACTTCAAAATGTTGATGGGTTGTCTCTACTGACAGGTCATCTCAGAAAAATCTTTAGGGATTGATTCAACTGAACCAGGAGATTTTTTCTTTTTTTGACGAGTTGTCTCTTTCAACAGTTTGTCTTCATGGACGAGTTGTCTTCAATGACAGGTTGTCTTTAGGGACAGGTTGTCTTTACTGACGAGTTGTCTTCAATGACGAGTTGTCTTCAACGACGAGTGTCTATAACGACGAGTGTCTATAACGACGGGTGTCTATAACGACGAGTGTCTATAACGACGGGTGTCTCTAACGATGAGTGTCTATAACGACGGGTGTCTATAACGACGGGTGTCTATAACGACGGGTGTCTATGACGACGGGTGTCTATGACGACGGGTGTCTATGACGAAGGGTGTCTATAACGACGGGTGTCTATAACGACGAGTGTCTATAACGACGGGTGTCTATGACGACGGGTGTCTATGACGACAGGTGTCTATAACGACGAGTGTCTATAACGACGAGTGTCTATAACGAAGGGTGTCTATAACGACGGGTGTCTATGACGATGGGTGTCTATAACGACGGTTGTCTATAACGATGAGTGTCTATAACGACGAGTGTCTATAACGACGGGTGTCTATTACGACGGGTGTCTATAACGACGGGTGTCTATAACGACGAGTGTCTATAACGACGAGTGTCTATAACGACGGGTGTCTATAACGACGGGTGTCTATGACGACGGGTGTCTATAACGACGGGTGTCTATAATGACGAGCGTCTATAACGACGGGTGTCTATGACGACGAGTTTGCATCAGAAAAATATTTGATTTAAATGGATTTGTCTTCTTTGACTGGATTTGAGAATTTGACTGCATCTTTCCTGAAAGATAAAGGTCAGTCATATGTAATGCATGATATGGATCAAGCAATGATGTTCTCAACATAAATGAGATTGCATGATATGATGCGTGTATGCATGTATTATGACAATGACAATGTGATGTTTATGAACGTATTTTCGTCTGGGAAACAAATCCTTGACGAGTGCCGGGAAGTTTCGTTGAATCCTGGGCTGCTGCTGAAGAGTAGAGTTCTTCGTTTCCGCTGGGGAGGATGATTACAAGAATAAACCGGTAGGAGAAGATGACTCCGTTGGGGAATAAACTTGTTGGAGAGATTACTCTGCGGGGAATTACTCTGCGGGAAGAGATACTTCACTGAGATTTTATGATAACTCCACTGGGGATACCGTTGATAAGTTCTGTTGAGGGAATTTGATGAACTCCGCTGGGAATAGGAAGAACTTCGCCGAAGACGATCTTTCCGTTGCAATTTGCTGAGGATAACCCAGTTAGACTCTGGTGGGGGATAACCTTTGATAAGCTAGGGAGAGATATTCGTACTCTGCAGGGGATAAGTTTCCAGAATCTACTGGGGAGATAATTCAACTTTCTTGGGGAAACTTTTTGGATTGCACTGGGAAAATGGCTCCACTGGGGTGTCCGGTATTCCGCCGGGGAACAATCTTATATTAAGACTGCCGGGGATGCTTGCTTAGGAACATCTGTATACTCCGCTGGGGAATATTGAGGTCTTCTGGGGATACCCAACTTCCTTAAGGCTGACAGTAGGCTAACTCTGCTTGGGGAGAGTGTCGCTGACTTGCTAGGGATATTGTGCCTTTTCAGGGCTGACGGGAGACCAACTCTGCTCGGGGGAGAGTATCGCTGAATCTTGTCTTAACCTGCGGTGAGTGAAGATATCTTGGTTTCATTCTTCAGCCGAACTTACCTTGATACCTTGGTGGACAGAGCAACGAGGCCACTCAGACAACTATTATTGCCCCAGCTTCTGCGGGAGAAGGTACCTGTGGAGGCCTTGATAACTGCCGGTTGACAATTCTCTTCTGGTAGGCAAGTGACAAGACGACAGGACATAGTCGTACGCTTTGATCCCTAATTTTTGTCTGGACCGTCCTTTCGGGTTTTCAGTCCACCGGGATACCCATTTTTGCCCAAGCCGCCTTTTCAGGTTTTCGACTTGTCGGGTGTACAGATTTTTTTCATTTCATCCCTTATTTTTGCCCGAACCCTTTTGGTTCGCCGGGAAGCCCTTATTTTTGCCTAGGTGTGTCAACCTAGCGGGTCTTTGATTATGCGTAGTATTTTTTTCGACAATGTCCATTCCCTAAGGATGTATAGAGGTGTCACTGTCAGTAGCGTTGGGTTGCCATATCACCAGAAGATGTTTGATCAGGCAAGATTCGTTGCTGGAATTCCTGTCCAATGCCCCAAGTGACTCAGCCGGAGATTTTCCCCTGGCTATTTGGCATTTTGAGAGATTCTCTGAATCTTGACCGGACTGCCCCAGATGACGGACCATGATCATGTCTGCCCCTTGGTTGGAAGTGTTTTTCCACTTGAGGTGACTCTTTTTGTTGAGAAGATTCTTGTTCACTGGATATTCATCGTGCGAATTTCTCTGCTGTTTGAACAAATAGTCATATACAAACAATGTTATTTCAAAATGCAAAGCTTATGTCTGTCTTGAAAATTTTTGAAAATGCATTTTTCAGTAAAACAAGCAAATTTTGTAAAATGTGATGTCAACTCAGGATTTTACAGCGACGAGCCCTATGGGAGTCAGGATACATTTAGTAACAGTATGCTTTCGAACTAACCCATGCTTCAGCTAGGACTTTTAAGGGTTATAACGTGGCCTGGTTCACGGTTTAAGAAACAAAGGATAAAGGCTCAAAATTTATTTGTACCCACCCGCTCTTCGTGATGTTCTTCAATCCTAAACTCAGATAATCGTGTGTTAGACCTTGTTGAGTCTTTGCTTTGATATTCCAGTGACGGTTCAGATACTGACAATTTATTTTGAATAGGCAGTCATTTCTCTTTCTTTTTTATTTTATTATCCCTGTCTTTTGCCTGAACTGTTTCTTTTGTGATTACAGTCAGCGGGATGCCCCAGTTTTTTGTAAGTCTCCTTCATAGGTTTTGACTTATTGGGCTGATAGATGACGACTGCCTGTCTTTATGATTATTCGGAACCATCACTATCTTTTGTTTTGTAAGGACTTCTTTGGTGCCATTCGTTGTGCACCTGGATCAACTGAGAGAACTACCCTGCCCCAGGTTATGATTAAGGGTTTTAATTTTTGAAAAGAAAAACTCCAACTTCTTTGGCTCAAAGGGGTTGACTAGGGATTATCTTCCTTATAACTCCACTGTTTAGGATTTGAAACAATGCCTGTACTTCATCAGCGGGGTCGGTTCAACAGCATACTGTAAGGACTCTGGTATCGTTTTCTTCATTCTCCCTCAAAAGGCTTAGAATTTTCAATCGAGAGTTGAACATCAAAAAATAAAAGCAATTTTGAATATAGGGAATGTGAATATATTGATTCAAAACAGACATATGCGATGCATTAATGAAATAACAACGTTTGACATCAATGTTTGAACAATCAAAGAAAAATACAACTTGAACATTCGAATGAACAAAAGTTTTTTTCAATCCTAGCCATGTTTTGGCAAGGGAGCAGTGATCACATTGGGAGTCTCGGGCGCTTCGAACTGTATTTCTTTAGCATCAATTAGGTCCTGAACCTTGTTCCTCAAAGTCCAACAATCATCTGTAGCATGCCCCGGGCTGTCAGAGTGATAAGCGCAGCGGGTGTTGGGGTTATACCTTGAAGGTGTCTTGTTGGGATTCTTAGGAGGGTCCCTTAGAGTTACCAAATTGGTTTCCAGCAACTGTGGCAATATCTGGGACAAGGTCACGCTGAGGGGAGTGAATTGCCTTCTAGGTCTCTCCTCCCTTTGTTGGTTGCGATGTTGAGGAGCACTGGCCGGTTTTGAAATAACCACCGCGTTGACAGTTTGGCGGCGTTCCGGTTTATTCTGCCCTCTTGACCCATAGACAGCACTAGATTCTTTCTTGAATGGTTTCTTCTCAGCGTTCGAGGAGTCACCCTTTGATATCTTCCCAGACCTGATACCAGCTTCTATCCTCTCACCAGTTAAGATCAGATCTGTAAACCCAGCAGAAGAATTCCCAATCAGATGGTTGAATAACGGACCAGACAGGGTCCCCAGAAACATGTCAACGAGCTCACGGTCAGTCAGAGGTGGTTGCACCCTTCCAGCAAGGTCTCTCCACTTTTGAGCATACTCTTTAAATCCTTCACCCGTCCCTAGTGACATATCCTGGAGTTGGGTACGCGTAGGAGCGAGGTCGGAATTATACTGATACTGCTTGTAAAATGCAGTAGCCAAGTCCTCCCAGTTACGAATACTGGCTCCATCCAGCTGATAGAACCATTCGAGTTGAGTCCCTGAAAGACTATCCTGGAAGAAATGGATCCATAGGTTCTTGTCTGCAGTGTAAGGTTGGATCTTCCTTACATACGATCAGAGGTGCAGCTTAGGACAGGAATCTCCGTCGTACTTTGCAAAAGCAGGCGCCTTGAACTTATGGGGAATCACCACCCCAGAGGATAAGCCTAGGTCTCCAAAGTCCAACCCGGGCACATGTTGAATCTCCATAACACTTAAGCGGTCCTCTAGCTGTTTGTACCTATCCTCAGTAGGAGGGTACTGTTCTTCATCATAATCCGTCTCGTTGTCGGAGACCACGGGACTAGGAACCCTTCTCCCTTGTGGGATGTCTTTCCCTACAGAGGAAGTAGTCAGATCAACCTCATTTTGTAGTCCATTCCCAAATCTGCGTCCAGTGTTGAATAAGACGGTCCTCTTCTTCTTCTTCTTCTTCCTCTCTTTCAGAATCAGAGTCTTCAAATCCTGTTGACCCTGGGCTAGGCTCATAACCAACTCTTGGAGCTGGGCATTCTGGGCCTGAAGGGCCTTGATAGCTTGTTCAGTGGAAGGTTCGGTAGACATGATGATTGCTGAAATAAACAGCGAAGAAGATAAGTGACCTGTAAAAGGGTACCTGTAATGCAATGATATGTATGATATATGTATGCAATGTTTTCAAGGATCTCGTGGGGTAAACAAAGAAACTTGTTAGAATTTGAATCTGGTAGCTTGATTGAAGGAACTTCATGTTGTCGAGAGTCCTTCTTCAAGAGTCAAAGCTCACCATATCGAGTGGGTCATTGCGCCTGACTCAGGTTATCCTGCTTGGATTTCTAGGCAGCTTTGGCTAGAGGAATATAAATCCCCTTTGCCCCTTGCTAGACATTTGGTTCATCATGACCTGCATCACAAACCTTTGAGATCCTTGAAATGGTTAAGGAAAATGCTATGATATGATGTTATGATGTGTATGCTATGCATGAAGTGATGTAAGTAAGCCCTGCAATGAGTCCAAATTATTGGCTAAGGACTGTAAGCAAAAACCTGCAAGGAAACCATGTTGTCAGATAACAAGTATGTACAAGTAGTTCAAGCTTGAAAGCACACAAGTCACACAAAGAGCCCTTAGATTTTAGGCTAGCATGGAGCTTAGGTATTACCCTCTTGAAGTTAGTTGGCTCAAAACCTGTCCTATGAATAGTAACCGGGTTCTAAGGAGCTCAATATCATTGAATTGTTTTCTATGTTCATTGTTTTGATTTAGCCACTTAACTGGCGACCAAAATATTCCAAGAAAACAACCCTTAATGAGTGTAGTATCGAGTATCTACCAACTTCGGACTGCACCAAAGTCGGTCATCTCACTACCCCTAAAGAGGCCAGGATGGTCAAGTAAGGTTCTAAGGTCAGTTGATGCTTCGCGACACCACGCGGCGGCCCCGTACTCTCCTTGACTTGACTCAAGGGTTACCGGTACTCACCAAAGTACCACATCAACGTAGCAACTGCTTCAACCATGTCGGTATACCCCGCACAGTTCCCTCACAGTTTGTTGCTACTTCTAAAGGGTACCCCCAGATCTGGGTTAGGATCTATAAAACTCCGATACAAGCCCACAATATTAAAGCATTCAAGGCATACAATTGAAAACATGGTGATCTAATCCTAAGGTACACCTCACTTATTAAATCCCCAGCAGAGTCGCCAGTTCTGTGATCGGTGGAAATAGAACTGACTGTTTTTTAAGCTGGTTCACGAAATGTCGCGGTAAGCAAGAGTCGCCACCGTCTTTTATGTTCTCCAACAAGGAAAGGACAAAAGCACAGCAAAATTCCTTTTCGAGATGTTTCTCGGTTCGGGAGGTAGATTATAGAAAGGGAAGGTGTTATCACCCTTTCTATCCATGGTTATCCACGGGCTCTTAGGTACTTGCTCACTATATTTTCAAAATTTGTTTGCTTTTCAAGTGTGTGTGGGTTTTGAAAAAGTTTAGTTTGAAAAACTTCTAGGTAACTCTTGTATCAGTCCTCAAGAGTGTATGAAGTATTTGTTTGAAAACTTTTTGAAAGTGTAGGTGCGAAAAGTTGTTTTTGTTTTTTGAAAGAGCAAGTACCCAGGAGAAATCTACCTACTCTAAGGAATTAAGCTGTGTAAGAATCCTTTAGACAGTACTATCCCACTATTGAGAAGTAGGTAGCACCGTCGTTGGAGTTTTCGGGTCAATTCGATTATAGGGACATGTGGTCACCAAAGCAATGGTAGGACGCCTTAGCGGTAACCATAATATCCTAGATCCTTTTTATCCGAGGCAACCGTTTCGAGGCAACTGGATCTTTAGACAGGAGGGCGACCTCTAAAACACCCTATACTTGATGACCACCTCGAGGCAACCGAGTGAGGCGTACCCTAGGAGTGGCATGTGCATGTGTGTCAGGTTCATGTTAAATTATCTTGTACATATATCATGGTGATCTACGAGTTGTTTTTAATTTTCATACAAGTCTTGCATACATAATTAACAGTTAATAGTTTGCGGGAAATAAAGTTGCGGGAAATTAAATCTAAACTATTACAAGGCGTCGGGTATTTACATCGCCAAAAACAAACCCTTTAATTTAAATTGCGGAAAGTAAAATAAAGCAATAAATAAATAAATTCCTAATTAAAGTTATTACATTCCGGAAGCAAGTACAATAATATGGAAAAATGGATCGCGTGCGAGAAATTAATTTGGATGCGAGTTTTTTGGGTTTTGACCCTTTTTTGAAAGAAAGTGATTTTTTTGGTTATTTTTGAATTAAATGGAATTAAATTAAATGAACAATTAAATTAAATTAAATAATGAACATATTTTTGGATTTTTGAGTTTTTAAAGAAATAAAATAAATTGAATTAATGCTAATAAAAACCTAATATTCTAAATTGATTTTAAATATTGCAAAAAATATTAAAAGTTAAATCTAATTAAAGCTAAATTGATTAAATTAATTTATTTACAAAAATAAAAGTGATGAAGTTAATTTTAATAAATAAAATATTTTTTTGTGTTTTTTATTTTATTAGGAAAAATGTTAATTGGTTAGTTATTAATAAAAAGAATAACGATTAATTAATTAAAGGAACATAATACAAATAGAGAGAAAGTTTAGGAGTATACGAGCCTGATTGGAGGGGTGAAACGGCTATTGGCGTCATGTGTAAACTGTTTTGTTTTGGTCATTTATGTTTTGGCTTTTGGCCATTTGTGTTCTGGCTTTTGGCTTTTGGCCATTTTTGTTTTGGCCTCAATGTTCCTTAACTTTCTCAGGATGTCTGTCTCGCCATGTATTGGTGTCATGTGTAAGCTGTTCTGTTTTGGCCATTTGGCTTTTGGCTTTTGGCCATTTGTGTTTTGGCCTCAACGTTCCTTAATGAACCTGCATGAGATCATGTCTAAATCTGCAGTGTTGAATCTCATGAACACATTAAATAAATTACTATATATCATAAAATACAAATAAAGCCAATATATGAAGAAACTTAATGTTTAGGTTAATATGGCATGTATGAATGATTATACCCTTTTGATCATGGAGATCAAGTCAGTCTTACCCTTACTGAAAAAGTAGTGAGATGTTGGTTTGTAACTGAGATGGTTTGTTTGTAGTGAGAGAGGGATTTGTAATAAGGATTTCAAGGTTTTAGGGTTCTTGAAAGAATTTGATATTCTGACAGTGTTGTGGCAAGGTTTTTTTTCTCCTCTGGTTTGTGTGAAAAGAATATGATTATATAATGGAAATTAGGATAAAGAAAATGGGCTTTGAATGTGCAATTGGGCCTCCAATGTTCACTTGAGTTCGTCACTTTCCAAGCTAAATCGCAGGGACTTAAGTGCAATTTTTGAAGTTGAAATGTGAAAACAAAATGTATCCGATTTCGAGAACTAACTCATGTCCGAAAATCGGCTCAATCGGATAAAGGGTGAATTAATTATGAATTTTTGAAGTTTCAGCTCAGACAAACTTATTTTGGGCTCCAGTGTCGACTCTGACACGTTCTTCAATAAAAAGCTGGTATTGATCGGAGCATAATCCGGTCTCGACTTTTGAAGCAAAGTTGTAGATCTATGAGTCAGTGACCTTGTGTAAAAATATGAGCCCAATCCGATAAAAAATGACCGAGTTATGAATTTTTGAAGTTTCGGCCCAGATGAAATAATATTCAGCATTCAGGATTTTCAGAATGTCACGCACTCTGAGCAAAAAACGAAGGCCTTTTGTATACCGTTTCAACTCAATACCTTCTTTGAAAATGTAGCCAACTCAATTTGTGAAATTTTGGCACCGGAACCAGCTTGATACAATGAAAATCGACCAAGTTATGATTTTCTGAACATGACGCAAATAAACTTATGTCACAAATTTTCTGTACGAAAATACTTGATAAATCCACATTTTTGAAGACTTTCTGATTGAAATTGGCTTCCAGCCGTGAGAGATGAAAACATAGATGACGTCAAGACGGAATTTTAGCCACCGGAACGGGTTCAAAAAGAGCCACGATCTTCAAGTTATGAATTTTTTAGCGCGTAAAAACTGCACTTTCAGCACACTTTTTCACCATATTTCTTCGAGAAAACTCACACATTCGGATACCTTCTTTAAAGAATTGACTCTTGAGCCGAACCTGAATTTGAGAATACGTTGTCAGAGATATCTTGGAGAAAGAACACCTGAATATGACGCGCCGGGTTGGACTTGTGAATTTTTCTTGAAATGTTTTGAGAAATATGGGAGGGCAAATTTTTGGGTACAACAATAGGTAACATAACTTCTTTTTTCTTTGAGGAAATCCTTCGGAAATATCGAACCATTACCTGCCGAAACTTGTTAGTGGAGGCATCCAAAGAAAAAATCACAAAAAAAATCTACCCGTTCTTCGGAGTGCAAATTCGCGTGTTCTTTTAGTATTTAATCTTCTTCTACCTTGAATATTCGAAAGGCTAGAGTCAATCTCACCTTCAGATTGAAGACGATTAAATAGGGGCAGTTGTCTCACCCCAAAATTTTCCCTCCTAATTTCTTTTATCTGGTTTAGGCTTATCATTGCATTTGCACATATTCCATTAGGTCATTAACATAGCATGTATTTTCATTCAATAAAACACCTTGGTTCAAAAGTCAGCGATCACGCAAGCTAGGGTTTCTTTTGGTGTGAGGTGCACATATCCAATAAGTCTTTATTCTTCTGGTTTTTCTTGAAGCATGGATTAGAGAATTAGGGTTTAAACCCCTGGTGCTTAAACTTAGCATTATTTCAACTAAAGATTCTGAGAATTAGGGTTTGGCATTAATGGATATCTTGAGAATCCCTCAAGTTGATCTTCATCTAAAGGTTTCATTAATACACTTCAAGTCTTATCCTCATCTTCAAGGAATTCTAAGGGCGTTTCCTTTGTGATCTTTGGTCATCAAGAATTGTGAAACCCCGGAAATTGGTACAAAATGAGAAATAAGAAATTATTTGTGATCGGGGCATGCTCATAATTTCGTTTGCTTATGGCTTGTCACGCAAGATGCTTTCGGGGCATGAAGATAAAGGAATTTGAAATTTAAATTGCAAACTATAGATTGAGAAATGGGCTTGTGATTTCTTTGAACTAAAACGATTTGTGTTGCTTGATTTGGATATGTTCGTTGAGAAATGAAGTGGGCTTCAAGACTAATCGAATTTCATCAATCGTTTTGGTCATCAAATTGTCAAAAAGGTTAATTCAATAAGATTGGAAAGCAAAGGTGTGTAGATTGTTTACAGTTGAAGTTACAAGTCACAAGATTCAACATACATCATTTGTTTCATTCACAATTCATCATCGTTATTCGAATTTTTCACATCATTCATCATTTACGTCATTCAATTTCAACATCAAAATTCATCATTCAATGTTAACTCAAAGGTTCGTGACCATTCAACCATAATTTTTCTAAGCATTATGCAAAGATTTTCAAGCAATTCATTATAAAATACCTCAAAAGCATTTACATCAAGAAAGTCATCAGAATCTATTCTAATCCCTAAACTAATTCCAACTCCATGTCCAAGTATTCAAGCCTTCTCAACCCAGATTCATTTCCAAATTCAAACCATTACACCAGTAATCCATATTTCAAGTGCTCATTTACAAGCCATTTCATTACAACGCAAGGAAATTTCACAATAAAAATCTACACTAAACCTAGTGTTCCTAATTTCCTAGTTTTCAATTCCATGTCCAGGTTTCACGTTGCAACTTTGCTTTATGCCTTATCCAAAATTAAATAAAAAACATCCTTGTTTTCCAAAGCCCATGCAGAACGTTGCAACCTGTCGTACAAAACAAAAGCCTGCATGAAAGGTAGAAGCCTGCGCACATGATAAGGACACATAAGTGCCAAAATAGTTCATCATAAAACTAAGAGCAAAAACCACTTTGCTTCTCAATATTAAATCCACAGCTAAACCAAAAATGCCCTGCATAACTAAAAACCAGTTCACAATCAAAACAGTTCAAAAACCCTTGCCAACACTTTGCAAAGGTGCACAAACTCGATAAACCAGTTCGAATTTCAGGATATAAACTAATGCTCTGCAAACCTGCATAACTGGAAAATTCATCATATGAGTATCACAAGTAAACCAGTTATCCAGAAAACAAAATCAGACAAGCCTTTTGCTCAAACAAAACTGACTTACATCACAAGATAAACCATGACCTTGCATCAATTTCCAGCTCAGCATATTTTAATCAGAAAATACTACAACAGAAAAATCATAAAGTTAGTGAAGCAGATAAGAAAAATGAGGAGAAATAGAATTTCCAGATCATTCCAATACCAGATTCAACCAACTTTCTAACAGAGTTTTCTAATTGAAAAAATCAGGGACAAAATAGCATATAAAATCCGAAAGGAGAATTGTGATAATAAAAGGAAACTTCCAGCAGAGTCTGAATAGCTAACTAACTGCTACTAACTAACAGTTTCTATCCTAACAGAAAACAAAAACTAACTCTCAATCTCTAACTAACAGAATTGTTGCAACTAACCTATAACTGTCAAAACAGATCCAAGTCTTTTTTCTCTGTAACTAACTCTAACCAACTTCTAACCATACTCACTGCAACCAAACAGAATTCAGGAAGAACTACAAAAAAGTATCACATAAAAAAGAAAACAAAAAAACTCACCATCATATTTCATTCTTCAATATCTGGAGGATCATCACAAGAAAGCTCCAGAAAAACTCTACCTCTGCAATTCCTCGCCATTCTTCTCCAACTCTTCAATCTTCATCTTCATCAATTCTGCATAATTGTGCTTCATTCACCATTTCTTTCAAGGCTCCAACAATCGGTAATCATCAATCACTTCCTGCAAATCTCCTCAGCAGCTCCAACCTCCAATCATCATCATTAGCATTCTTCTACAAATCATCGCAACATCATAATTCATGACAAATGCAGAGTAGTGAATTTGAGAAGGGGTAGAAGAAGAATGAATTAGAGATCGTGATTGCTTACTAGAGTTTGTCACTATCGACATTACTGAAACTCCATCAGAGCGTCTCCGATCAGTAATCTTCGAAACTCTTATCTCTTTTCATTCTTGCTATCATAATAGAATCTGTGTGTTGTACCCCAAAATTTTCCCTCCCATATTTCTCAAAACATTTCAAGAAAAATCCTCAAGTTGCTCAAGGAAGTCCAAGGGTTGACCAGACAAGCTCCCACCTAAGGAAGTCTACGTCAAATTAGGGTTTCATATTGCATCAAGTTACTTGAGTCCAAGGGATCCAAAATGCTCACCATTGTCCTAATATGTTCTCAATATCATCCATGTCAAGTTTCAAGCCTTGCAGAGAAAGTTTGCTCAGTCAATTGCTCAAAGGCCTGAAAATTGATGTGCTAGGGCAAAAGTCAATTGTGGCTTACATACAGTCAAACTTCAAGATTTTTAGTCAAAATTCTCATTTTTAAGTATATTTCATCATTTGATCAAGGGTTGATCATGATTCATCAAGGGTTGATCATAATTCATTAAGACTCAAAAGTTGCTAAATTAGGGTTTTATAGGAAAAGTCAACTCAACTTTGACCAAGCATAACTTTCTCATACTTTATGAGAAATGACCCATCCAAAGCTAATTTTGAAGAGGATGCAATTCTCTACAATCAATATTCATCTCCCAAGTACAAAATATGCACTCACAAGAAGTTATGAATTTTGACATTATAGGTCATTTTGAAAAGTCAACAAAAACACCTTTTTGTCAAAGCTTTATACATGAGCATGGAATATCAAATGGAGATGAGACCAAAAGGGTTGATTATAGTATATCTCAAGCTTTCTAAAAAGTCAAAGAACACCTTCAAAGAGTCAAAATTGAGGAAGTTATGCATTGGTGAAGTTGACCTTTTTTTGCAAAATTGCCAAAAGTCAACTATGCCTAAAAACTTCAAATTTTGCCAAATGGGCCCAATCTTTTTCACTTGTTTTGAGTTGGCAACATAGTCCACGAGTTCTAGCCCTTGCCACTTGTCATTATCTTATTTATATTATTTATTTTGATTTTCATTTGAACTAAATCATTTTAAATCAAAACAAATCATATAAAATCCAAAACATTGAAATTCAAAGATTTTTTACATGATTCAGGTCTTAATATCAAGCTAGCATCAAATCAAATTCGTGTAAAAGCATGAGGTGCACAAAAAGATTGAATTAGGCCATTTTTGGAAAGATATTCAAGGTGTATCAAATCAAGATCAAAGGCATTCATGGAGAAAGATTGAGGCCAAGTTTTCAATCCTAATTTATTCCTCAATACATATAGAGTGCGTGCAGACCAAAAACTAGGTTAGAAGGAGGCGTATGATCAAGAGGAAAAACTTAAAAAAACAAGAAATAGTGGTGAACCGAATTCGTACTTAGAGGCCAATTCAAGACTCTTTTGACGATTCCATTTGCTTCCTGGGGTTACAGGCAAGCAAAACCAATCAAAACCAAGCATTTCCTGGCCCTATAACACACTGTAAGACATTCACGACACCCACTTTTTCTTGAATTCTGTTTGCATAATTCTTGCACATTCATCAAATTCTAATCATATATTCTTGTTTACCATTACATTTGCAAGCTTTCTATAATACTCAATTGTGTTTTCATAGACTGAATCGAGAACTGCCATTGTTAGGTTTTTGGGTTCCGTTTTAGGGTTTTTGTTTGCAGGTAAAATTAGCCTTCATGAATGGTACCATCATGTTCAGGAGGACAAAACAGTTTGATCCATGGCATTAGGTGTCATTTATATCGCTCATGGAAGATTTTGGAACGAGCTCTGTTTATAGCGACAGACAAACGTCCGTAGGTAAAAGTCTGGGACTTTTACCCACAGAGAAAGGAAGAAGATGACCAGTTGGCGCCTCCCCATTGGATCATTTGAATTTCCGCGCGCAGGGTTTTAATGTTTTATTATTTTCCATATTATATTTTATGTTTATATTATGTACAACAAAGCACAAATGGTGCAGTGGTAGTGAGTGCGTGGAAAGAGCTTCAGGACCTGGGTTCGAATCCCAGGTCCCCCAAATATTTCATGTATTTTTCCTTTTCAGGATTCAGTTCATACACAAGCCAAGGGTCTATCACGTGACCTCAAGATCCAGTCTGCCAAGTGGCCAGATGGCCAGATCCAAAGGCCATCCATGAGGGAGCATCAAATGCCTAGTCAAACGCATAAGCATAGGATCTCAGAAGTCAACGTGGACTTCCATCTTTTGGGCCCAATAGATGCTATATGAACCCCCCATAATTGCTCAGGCCCAATATCTCTTCTCTATCTTTTTTTATATTTTATTTAATTTAATTTATTTATTTTATTTTACTAACCAATCAATTATTTTCTTTTTATCAAAAAAATCATAAAAATAATACTTTTCACAAATTAGGTTTAGATTTTATTTTTTATACAAAAATTAATTTATTTAATTAGGTTGTAATTTTAGATAACTTTAATTCTTTTTTTAATAAATTAAAATAGTTAGAATAATTAGGGTTTTGCTTATAATTTAATTTTCTTTTTCTTAAAATAACAAAAAACACAAAAATAGGCCATGTAATTATTTTCATTAATTAATTTAATCATTAATTATTTTTGTATTTAATCTTAAAACCTAATTATTTTTCTTAAAAATAATTAAAAACAATAAAAAAAACATTTTCTCTTTTAATTAGGATAAAAGGGTCAAAACCCTAATTCTCTCTCGATCTAATCTTTCTCGCACGTATTTTATTATTTATTTTTACCCTATTATTGTAACTGATCATAAGTTGTAATAGTTAATTAGGAATTTTATTTTCATTTATCGCTTTATTATTTAAGGGTTTGTTTTTGGCTATGTAAATACCCGAAGCCTTGTAATAGTTTAGTTTAATTTCCGCATTTTCAATTCCGCAAAATATTAAACTGTTAGATGTATGATATTAGGATGCATGACAAGAATGTATGTAAAACTTTTAAAACAGTTAGATAACACTAAAATGTGCAAAGATAAATAATCTGAAATTGAATCACTCGCACATGCGCACTCCTAGGGTACACTCCCACTTGGTTGCCTTCGATAAACGGTCATCGAGTATAGGATGCTTTAGTGGTTGTCCTTTTGTCCAAAGATCAAAGTTGTCTCGAAAAAGGTTGCCTCGGATAATTGATCTAGGACATTAGGGTTATTACTAAGACGTCCTAACATTGCTTTAGTGATCGTACGTCCCTTTCGAATTGACCCTCAAAACTCCAACGACGGTGCTACCTACTCACTAATAGTGGGATAGCATTGTCTAAAGGAAACGAACACAAAATGATTCTTTTTTCGAGTAGGTAGATTAGTTCTTAAGTACTTGCTCAATCAAAACAAACTTTTTCACACTTACACTCCTTTACAAACAAAGTTTTCAAAAACACTTCATTACACTCTTGAAGACAGAAGCAAGAGTTAAATCGAAGTAAAACAAAAACTTTTCAAATCACCCAAGCACACAAAGAAGCAATTTTGAAAATGATGAGCAAATACCTAAGAGCCCGTAGATAACTACGGATAGAAAGGGTGTTAATACCTTCCCTTTCTATAATCTACCCCCCCCCCCCCCCCGGTACTCAGAAATATCTCGAAAAAGGAATTTTTCTGTGCTTTTTTCCTTTCCTTGTTGGATAAAATAAAAGTCGGTGGCGACTCTTGCTTACCGCGACATTTTGCGAACACAAACGCAAAACGCAAACCAGCAAATCCTAAAAAAAACAGTCCCGGTTCTAGCCACCATATCACACTGAATTTGTTAGTTTGAGGATGATTTGAAACGGAAGCAACGCGCAGTGAGATATCCGCGCGAGACGAACACAAGCATGACGATCTGAGTCGATAATGGAGAAGATTACTTGAAGCAGTGAGAGGGCGGTGGAGTGAGATATAGATACGCTGGTGCAATGTCGTTTCAGCAAAGCAGAGAATGAGAATATTGGGCGACACAAGTCACATTCGAAGAAGAATCACGATGAATCGTGAATGACGGTGAAGAGAAACGATGAGGCTGACAACGACGGTGATGAGAAGAGAGAGATTGAAGAAGGTGCGGGATCGGAGGTAAGTCTCTGAGGTCTGTTTACAGCAGAGAATAGAGGAGGTTGTGGCGCCATTTTGCGAGAGAAAAAGAGGAGTTTTTTTTGTGCGTTGAAGGAGTGGAATAGCCATAACACTCAACCCTGACCCTCTTTCTACTTTTTCCTTTTTTTTTTGTATTTGTCATTTTCTTATTTGTTTTTTTTTTAAATTTAACAACAACATATTAATATGAAACAAAATTCGGAAGTTGGATATTAAAAAGGCTAAATTAATGTGAATTTAATGGTTTTGTGAGTATGGTTAACTGGACCGGATTTTATTCCTTCAAAGCCCATTTTTTTAGTTTTTTTTTTGTCACTCTAAGGCTTCACAAAAAAAAATACTATTAGACTCATGCTTGGGCCTTGCGCCTGATTTCCCTTGACGCCCTGATTTCTACGGCACCTCCTGCTTATTGGCTTTCACCCCTTGGATTTATTCTTAGTATTTTCTTTTAAATAATTTTGTGAATTGTTTGGATTTGATTGAACTTTTCTTTTACATGATAAAAATAATAAAGTCAAGTATAAAAAATTTGTTAGTTTTTATTTGATTTTAGGAATTAAATCCTGATTATTCGATTATATTTGAGATTGGTAATTCACCTTTGCTTGTTGAGATTTGAGTCTTGTGCAGGTTTATTGTGTGATATGCGGATATGCTTGAGATTTCGATTGTGATTTATTTTCACATCGATGATGCTTCAACACTTATTCTGAGCGTTCGATTTCTGACTCTTTTCTTTAATTGGTGAAGCTTTTCGTGAAGATCGTTGGGTTTCTTTGTTTTGATAGGCTTTGCTACGGATTGATATCAATTTGGTATTTTCCCTTGTTTATCTCATTTCGGTACTTTACTGTTTTTTTTAGATATCATGAGAAGTAGGAAATAAAGAGCGTGCGCTCGAAGTCGCTGTTTAAAGACCTGTAGCAGGAATTCCGCATTTCATTTGCTATATGTGTTGTGCTTGTGTTTGTTTACTTTCTTGTTGATCGATGAGTCACTCAATTTAGAAATTGAGATCACGACTTTGCTCTCAGTGCATGCTCCCTATAGGATTTTATCGCTTTCCTTTATTTCTTGTTGATCGATGAGTCACTCAATTTAGAAATTGAGATCACGACTTCGCTCTCAGTGCATGCTCCCTATAGGATTTTATCGCTTTCCTTTATTTCTTGTTGATCGATGATTCACTAAATTTAGAAATTGAGATCACGACTTCGCTCTAATTGCATGTTCCCCGTAGGATAGTTTTGTTAGACTTTCTTTGGCATGCTAACCTAGATAGGATATCTCTAGGTGTGCTCTCTTGAGCTTATTGGCTTGTTTGTTTGATTTCATCTTTGTGTGTATGTTTTGAGATGATTTACCCTCGGCATGTTCCCTAAGGAGATCTCGATTCAACTATAGATGATGGTTCGAGATAGACATAGTTTTAGGTGATAGACCATTGCTATGCTCCTTTAGGACTTCTTGACTCATCTATAGATGATGATTTGAGATAGACATTAGGATTGTATCCAAGCATGTCAATCATAGGGTATAGATTTCCCTTCAAAACTCAACCATAGGACCACCATTTTATGATTATATTAGGGATAGATTTAGGCTAGTCTCCCTTAGATGTTTTCTTTTCTTTTGCATCCTTTCATTTAAAACAAAAACTTTCTCTTTTTCTTGGAAAATATTAAAACATCTAACAACTTCCAAATCCTTCTTCAAGGTAAAAAATATCAACAAATGCAAACTCTTTTTGCGCCTTCGGGCTTTTCTTTCAAACTTTTCAGAAAGAAGATGTTAATTCACTTTTGTGCTGACGCGTAAGTCTCCAAAGGTCGAGTTGCGGCAGAAGGAGAAATTAATATTGTTCATTAAAAAATACAAACCAACAAAAACTTTTGAAGCCGAACTACGGCTGCTCTGATTCCTTAAAAGGGATACGTAGGCATCGGGGTAGGGCCCGAACGAGCACAACTTTTATTTTCCCTACATTCTTTTCTCTTTTCTTTTGCATGCATTCCTTGTACAACTTAGATATAGATTCTAACACACTCATAAGATAGACAACAAGAGTGGATACTGTAGAGTACTACGGGCGTGTGGGGTGCTAATACCTTCCCCTCGCGTAACAGACTCTCTTACCCGTATCTCTCGGTCGTTTGATCGTGATTTCACCCTTCTCAGGCTTACTCGATGTTTACATTTCCTTTCTTGTGGGATAAAAAACGTTCGATGACGACTTCATTGATTTCATTATCAGTTGATTGTTCAGCCGATTGTTTTAATAATAATATCCTCTAAAAAGATATTCCTAAAATATAGATTAATATCCAAAAGATATTCCTAAAATATAGATTAAATCTAACAATTGATACATCTCAATATATGTTGAGAAAGAAAACTCAAATTCAAACATATAAAAATGGCTTAATATTTTTTTTAACTATCTTATATTTAGTTTATTTTGGTCTCATAATTTACAGGTTCAATTTTGAAACAAATTTTTAAAATAAACCTTTTTGAATAGAAAATAATTATAAATGGAATGAATATGAAGTCTCTCTATAAATCGGTTATTATAATTTGTTTAGACTTTTCCCATAAATATTTGTGATATTTTATTATATAATTTTTATTTTAAAGTTGTTTAAGTATGTATCAACAAGTCTTATTTGTGACAATGCTGCAAAATATGTATTGTATCAAAAAGTATGAGAGTAAGAGAAACTTTGCCCCGAAATTTTAATAAATGACTTCTTCAATTTGGCAATGAAAACATTGAAACAAATTGTAAGAATGGAGAGAAAGTGATATCTTGGACAAGAATACCAAATCAATATCTTCTCAAATCAATGGATAATTTGCTCAAACAAATTGTGATTAACACATATCCAAAATTAGATAAAAATTTATAGGATGAAGAATTTTTAAGGAAATGACAATACTAACTCTTCTGAATGAAACTATTGATAGAAATCAAAAATTATAATATTCAGATTGTTAAAACATTAAACAATAGAAATTTCTTTTTACATCTAGTAGTAGTGATTTTTACTACTGAAAACTCAAAAATATTATTCGCATGCGTTTGTAAATTCACATATCAGGATATTTTGGAAGTGCATATGCAAAGACACACTTTTTTGCACGTTTTAATATTTAAAAGTTGGATTTTAAAATATTGAAGGGGTTACGCATGTGCACATGCGAAACATTCTGAAAGGTGAATTCGAATGTGCACATGCGAAATTTCCCTTTCCATATTAGAAAGTTGCATGATCACCTATTTCATTCATTTTCTTTTCCTCTAACAAAAACCCTCAACAAACTTCAATCAATCTCAATGAATTTTTCGTCTCCAAATCAAGTTTCAAGTGTTTGAGTTTAGCAAAGTGAGCATTGAAAGCTGCAATTTGAGGGAAACTTTCATCCCTTCATCATACATTAGCTTGCATTGAAGCTGTTTTGTTGAAGAAGAAAACAGTGTCACTTCGCATAAGCACATGCGAAGGCCACCTGCCAAAATTCGCAAGTGCACATCCGAATAAATGTTTGTTACAGAACCAGAAATTTGTTTTAACAGTATTTATGTTTTTTTTTACATGTTAGGTATGGTGCACCCTGAAAATATTGTCAAAGCTATCGTAAAGGTTTCGGACAAGGTCAATGAAGGTGATAAGCTGAATGAGGTGAAGAACGTTGATAAAATGATCGATGTTGTGATAGATCATGGACAAAAATTTCCAAATGATAAAACTTTCACCACTCGTCAACATATGTTTGAATGGGTTCGAATGGAAACTAGAAAACTTGGGTTTGGAGTTGTGATTGAAAGGTCCAACAATGGGACTAGTAATCGGCAACCATTTATTGTGATGACATGCGAGAGAAATGGAAACTATGTTCCAAAAATTCGCAAGATAAAACATGATGACACAAGATCGAGGAAATGTGGGTGTCTGCTTAAATTGCGCGCGTATTTTAGGGTGTATGACTTATGGAGGTTTAATGTCATGTTCGGTATGCATAATCATGCGTTGCACACCAAGTTACACGTGCATTCAATTGTATATCGGCTTAAGCCGATAGAGAAGGAATTTATTTCCGAATTGTCATTGATCAAAGTTGCGCCAAGAAAAATACTTGCCAATTTGAAATAGAATATAGTGGAATGTGTTTCAAATATCAAATCGGTTTACAATTACAGTTATAAATAACACATTGTACAAAGAGGTCTGAGGTCCGAAATGCAACATTTGTTGAAATGTTTGGACGATAACCACTATGTTTCCAGGCACAGAGTTTGTGAGGACAGCGTAAGTATTCATGACATTTTTTGGACGTGTACGAAAAGTATCAATTTGTTCAACATATTTCTAACCATTCTTATGATTGATTCGACGTACAAGACCAACAAGTATAGGCTTCCGCTTCTAGAAATTGTTGGTGTCACCTCTACATAAAGTACATTTTCGGTTGGATTTGTTTTTTTATAAAGTGAGAAAGAAGAAAGCGTCACTTGGGCGTTCGGTATTTGCAAGACTTTGTTGAAAGATCCAAAAAATATGCCTACGGTAATTGTTACCGACTGAGATAACGCATTTATGAATGCAGTTGGCACTGTGTTTCCTTCGTCAACCGTATTACTTTATTGGTATCATATAATAAAATAATGTGAGAGCACAACTAAAACCCGCGGTTGGCACCAAAGAGAAAAAGGGTTTTGACGAAAACATTGTCAAATCCAGTGTTGTGGTTGAGAAGATAATGGGTGTATGGACTGATATTCTTAATTCTTCTACAGAAGAGTTGTATACTGAGAATATAGTACACTTTAAGAACTTGTGTGTCGAATATCCCAATTTATTGAAGTACGTTGAGTCCGTTATCATTGATCAAGTGAAAGAGAAAGTTGTATGTGCTTGGACGGATCGTGTTAGACATTTGTGGAATACAACAACTAATAGACTAGAATCTACACATGCGGCATTGAAGAAGTGGTTGGGTGATAGTAAGGGAGACCTTTATAGAGAATGGGACGTTGTAAACCAAATGCTCCAAATCTAACATAATGAAGTTCAAACAACATTTGGTAGGAGAAAAACTAGATTGGAACACAGATTCAAAGACAACACGTTGTATTTGTAGTTGGTTCACAATATATCCCAGGTGAGATTGAATTTCATTTCTTATGAAGAGAAACGAGCAGAAACAATAGGGCCATATAGTTTGAAATGTGGATGTACAATAAGGACGACTTACGGGCTACCATGTGCTTGTATTATTTCAAAAAAAAATTAAGCTCAATTCCCCCATACATATGGATGAGGTTTGCACTCATTGGAAAAAGCTTTGATTCGATGACTACGAGCTGGAAAAGGAAGGTAAATCTAACATAATCATCACAACTAAGCTGGAAGTCATTATGGATCGATTTTAAAAAGCGGATGATGCTACACAGTTGCACATTAAAGAACAATTGAGAAAAGTCGCATTTCCAGAAACAACTGATTTGAAACCCCCGTCGCAACTGGTGAAAACTAAAGGTGCGCCTAAAAAGGTGAAAACTTCACAAATTGACAGTAGAACAAAGTGTACTCCTTCTTACCACGAAGTTGTTGATGAAATATTCCCAGATTCTCCAATCCCAAAATCCAAAACCAGTATTAAAAAGGGATCTCGGATTTCCAAACCACCTCGTACACCGCCTATTATAAAACAACCATAACCACCACCAACGATAATCTACACTGATGAGATGCCACTTTTTATGCAC
This sequence comes from Vicia faba, assembly GCA_948472305.1. Classification (NCBI taxonomy): domain Eukaryota; kingdom Viridiplantae; phylum Streptophyta; class Magnoliopsida; order Fabales; family Fabaceae; genus Vicia; species Vicia faba. Next base: position 319,167,446 of record OX451738.1, on the reverse strand, counting down.
AAACACATTGAAAAATCATGGATGTGGGGAGTGATGATAATTGCGGGTATCGGGCTATATCTAGTTTGCATGGTCAAGGAGAGGAGATACACACTCTTGTGCGCCAAACACTTATTTCTGAGTTGACGTTGCATAGAGAACTTTACACTCGCCTATATGTGACTACAGAAGCATGTAATAAAGTTCATCATGCGCTTTCTCCTATTGTTACCGTTCACGCGTCGGTTGAAAAGTGGATGAGTTTCCCCGAAATGGGCCATCTTATAGCAAGTGCATATGATATGGTGTATATCGACTTGATGAGGTATGGTTTTTCGGAGAAAAAAATTCCTCTTCGGGCTACCCCACTTAATGATCCATCTGGATGCATCATGTGTATTGGGTACCTTAGGTCACATCATTTTGTTCAAGTTTATTTGAAACCGGATTGCCCTATTCCAGCCACATCCGTAGAATGGATGACATATCATGCAAAAGAGGCAGAAACTTGGTGGGATCATTTTTTGGATAGAATGATGGAGTTCACCAATTTAATGGAGCTTGAGAGAGAATCAAATAGGGAGAAGTCAAAGAAAGATCCATGTAAGTGTTTGTTGGCAGCAATTTTGGTAAAACAATGACCTGATAATGTTTTGCTAAATATATTAACATTTGAAGCAAATTATTTTGAATGATGTCAAAGTAAATGTCTTGACATCTACCTCCTGAACTGAACTCAACCCAATATCAGTTTAAGTTTTATATTTCCTGTTTTCATGTGCGCCATAATTCGGGATTTGTGACTCATAGGCTGCGAAAAATATGGAGGAATATTTTTCTATTTGAATTATCTTTATGGAATATATCTTGGCCCATTTTCATGGAAATATTAAAAAGATTGAAATATTTGAGTTTCAGACCAAGCCCACTGCTGCACATATATAAGGATTTGCTTCCTTATTCATTGAACCGCAACTTTTGAAGAAGAATACTTTCTTTCTGTTTTAGAACTCTAAGTCTTTTAATTTTCAAACACTCTAGTATTGATTTAATACTTGTGTTGTTATTTGAGTTGTTAATTGTGTATCATTCATAAGCTTTTAAACATTGAATGATTGAAGTCTTTAAAATTTATTAATTATGTTGTTTCTTCACTGTAAGTGATTGAAGGGATTTGAGGAGGGCCTCATACCTAGGAGTGTCTTAGGTAGAAGTATAGCACGGGTAGTGATTAAGTGATTAGATTATAAATTGGTTGTTTGCTGAGGGTCTATGAATTGATACTATTTAGTGGACTTGTCCCTGGCTTGGTAGCCCTAGAGTAGGTGTTGTTGTACACTGAATTGGGTTAACAATCCCTTGTGTTTTTACTGATTTTATTATTGTTGCACTTTACTTTGTCCTCAAATATTTGTATCGTGGCATCTCCTCGACATCACATATCTGATACCAGAATTTCAATTGGTATCAGAGCAGGCATCCTGCTCTATATCTGGGTGAGATCCAGGGAAGATACTTTCTGGTACTCTGAACAAGGAAGGAGGATTTGTGAACAGACCACCCATGCTGGATGGAAGTAATTATGACTATTGGAAACCACGTATGGTTGCCTTCTTAAAGTATTTGAAAAGTTGTTTTAAAAGGATGGAAATACCCTGTCAAATTAGGAGAAAATGGAGAACCTACTTCTGAGTTAAAACCAAAAGAAGATTGGTCAAAAGAAGAAGATGAAATTGCTCTTGGAAATTCTAAAGCCTTGAATGCTATATTCAATGGAATTGACAAGAACATTTTTAGATTAGTAAACACATGTGAAGTAGCTAAGGATGCATGGGGAATTCTTCAATCTACTCATGAAGGCACATCCAAAGTTAAGATGTCAAGACTTCAGTTGCTCACCACAAAATTTGAGAATTTGAGAATGAAGGATGATGAAAGTATTAATGACTTCCATATGAACATTCTTGAAATTGCTAATGCATCCAGTGCTTTATGAGAGAAAATACCTAAAGATAAATTGGTGAGAAAGATGCTCAGGTTTCTTCCCAAGAGATTTGATATAAAAGTGACTGCTATATAAAAAGCTCAAGACAATGACAAAATGAAAATGGATGAACTTGTTGGACCCCTTCTGACATTTTAATTATGCATCAATGAAAGATCTGAAAATAAGAACAAAAGCATAGCCTTCGTATCAAATACTGAAGATGAAGAGGAGGACTATGATCTGGATACATATGGAGGAATATCAAATGCTTTAGCTATGCTTGGAAGATAGTTTAACAAAGTGATAAAAAGAATGGATAAGAACCAAAGATCAAATGTCAAGAATATCTCATCTCACATCCATAAGTCAAATGAGTTTGGAAGAAAAAGGGCTGAAGAAAAATCCACTTAAGCGAAGGGAATACAATATCATGAATGTGAAGGCTTTGGTCACATTAGAGTTGAATGTCCTACATATCTTAAGAAATATAAGAAGAATCTATTTGTTACTTGGTCTGAAGAGGACTCAGAGAGTGATCTTGAAGAATCTGCCAAGTATGTTAAAGCATTGACAAGAAAATATGTATCTGATGAAGGGTCTAGTGATGGGGAACTAACCTTTGATGAGTTAGCCTCTTCATACAAAGAATTGTGTCTCAGAAGTGCAGAAGTGTGCCTTGAAGGGGAGAAATAGAAAGTCCTCATAACTCAGCTGAAGGCCGAAAGTGAAGAGCGTTTAAAAACTATTTCCAATCTGGAAAGTGAAGTGACATCCTTTAATTCAAACCTTGATAGAATGGTCAAATCTCTCAATATGTTGAATAATGGATCTGACACATTAGATGAAATTCTTCAAGCAAGAAGAGTGACAGGAGACAAGAGTTGTCTAGGGTTTAATGAGAAAAAGGAACCAAATTCTAAATAACCATCACTAGATTCCACTCATGTCAAGTCTAAACCAAGGATGTTGAATCAAATTTCTAAACATCATGGGAATAAAGGACATCATGGAAAACATCAAGGCAAGAAAAAGTTTAATCACACCAGAGAGAATTCCTAGCCCTGGAGATGTCATCACTGTGGAAGTCTTGGTCATATAAGGCCTTTCTGTTTCAAGTTGTATGGGTATCCTAAAACTACTCCTCTTCCCAAAACTGATCAGATTCCCCAAAATAGCAAAAAGAAGAAACAGTGGATTCCCAAGTCTAATGTTTCTAGTTTCATAGCTCATACCTCTCTCAGAGTATCAACCAAAGATGACTGGTGCTTTGATAATGGTTGTTCTAGACACATGAGAGGTGTCAAGAATCAGTTGGTAGATATCAAATCTCATTCCACCAGTTATGTGACTTTTGGTGATGGATCAAAAGGAGAAATCAAAGGTGTTGGAAAGATGGAATGTTCAAGAGTCCCTAAGCTTGATTATGTGTTACTTGTTAAAGGGTTAACAACTAACCTGATAAGTATAAGCCAATTGTGTGATCGAGGATTCAAATTTAACTTCACCAAGGAAGAATGTTTTGTTTGCAATGAAAAGAAGGAAGTTATTATGAAAGGAATTAGATCTAAAGATAATTGTTATTTATGGTTTTCTCAAGAGTTGAACTTCTCCTCAACATGTGTTTAAGCCAAAGAGAATGAAGTTAAACTATGGCATCAGAAATTGGGACACTTGCATCTGAAAGGTGTGAAAAAAATTATATCTGAATAAGCAGTGAGAGGGATTCCCAAGATCAAGATAGAATAAGGAAGAGTATGTGGTGATTTCCAGATTGGAAAGCAAACTAAGATGTCACATCAGAAGATCCAACATCTTACTACATCAAAAGTTTTGGAACTTCTTCACATGGACTTGATGGGACCTATGCGGGTTGAAAGTCTTGGTGGAAATAAGTATGCCTATGTTGTTGTAGATGACTTCTCTAGATACACATGGATAAGTTTTATTAGATAAAAATCATAAACTTTGGAAGTGTTTAAAGATCTCTGTCAAAAACTTCAAAGGGAAAAAGATAGTCATGTCATCAGAATCAGAAAGAAATTTGAGAACAACAAATTTGATGACTTCTACTCTTCTGAAGGAATCAGCCATGAATTCTCTTCTCCCATTACTCATCAAAAAACTGGGATTGTGGAACGCAAGAACAAAACCCTTCAAGAATATGCCAGATCCATGATTCATGCTAAGAAGTTACCCTACCATTTTTAGGCTGAAGCTATGAATACTGTGTGCTATATCCATAACAGAGTCACTCTAAGGAAAGGCACTCCAGCCACCTTGTATGAAATATGGAGGGGAAGAAAACCAATTATTAAATACTTTTATATTTTTGGAAGTAAATGTTACATCTTAGCTGATCATGAACGAAGGAGGAAGATGGATCCCAAGAGTAATGAAGGAATATTCATGGGTTACTCTACAAATAGCAGAGCTTACATAGTTTTTAACTCCAGAACCAAAGTTATGATGGAGTCAATAAATGTTATTATTGATGGTAGAGGATGAAATGTTGAAGAAGATGTCTCAGAAGATGTTGGAACATCTTTGTCTGATATTCCAACAGAATCAAATGACAGAAGTATTAATTCTAATCCACCTCGAGAAGATCCTGAGCCTAGTCATCTCAATAAAGGACCTTCAATTAGAACCCATAGAGATCATCCTGAGGAGCTTATCATAGGAGATCTAAATAAAGGAGTGACTACCAGATCAAGAGATGAAATATCAGACTCTTGCTTTGTGTCAAAAATTGAGCCTAAGAATGTCAAAGAGGCCCTAACTGATGAGTTATGGATTAATGCTATGCAGGAAGAGTTAGAACAATTCACTAAAAATGAAGTTTGGGATCTAGTTCCAAGACCTGAAGGGACAAATGTGATTGGCACTAAATTGGTATACAAGAATAAATATTATGAAAAATGGGTGGTCACTAGAAATAAGGCAAGGTTATTTGCACAAGGATACACTCAAATTAAAGGAGTTAACTTTGATGAAACCTTTACTCTTGTGGCCAGACTTGAATCAATCAGAATACTCTTGGGAGTTACATGCATACTGAAATTTAAATCATTTCAAATGGATGTAAAGAGTGTCTTCTTAAATGGCTATCTGAATGAAGAAGTCTATATGGAACAACCAAAGGGATTTTTTGATCCAAGTTTCCCTAAACATGTCTACAAACTGAAGAAATCTCTGTATGGATTAAAGCAAGCTCCAAGAGCTTGGTATGAGAGACTGACATAATTTCTTTGTGAGAATGGATACAGGAAAGGTTGAATAGACAAAACTCTTTTTGTCAAGGAAGAAGAATGAAAGATCATGATTGCACAGATTTATGTTGATGATATTGTGTTTGGTGGGATGTCAAATGAGATGGTTCAACATTTTTTCAAGCAAATACAGTCAAAATTTGAGATGAGCCTTATTGGTGAATTAACCTATTTTCTTAGTCTACAGTTAAACAAGTGGAAGATTCCATTTTTTATCTCAGAGTAAGTATGCTAAGAATATAGTAAAGAAGTTTGGGATGGAAAATGCCAGTCACAAAAGAACTCCTGCTCCCACACATTTGAAGTTGTCTAAAGATGAAAAAGGAGTAAGTGTGGATCAAAGTCTTTACAGAAGTATGATAGGCAGTCTTCTATATCTCACAGCTAGCAAACCTGACATTGCCTTTGCTGTAGAGGTGTGTGCAAGATATCAATATGATCCTAAAGTTAGCCATACCAACCATGTGAAGAGAATTCTTAAATATGTGAATGGGAAAAGTGACTATGGTATGCTATACTCGCATGGATCTAGTTTTGCCTTAATTGATTATTGTGATGCTGATTGGGCATGAAGTGATGATGATAGAAAAAGTACATTAGGAGGATGCTTCTTTCTGAGAAATAATCTCATATCTTGGTTCAGTAAGAAGCAAAATTGTGTGTCTCTGTCCACTGCAGAGGCTGAGTATATTGTTGCAGGAAGCAGTTGTTTTCAATTGGTTTGGATGAAATAAATGCTAACAGAATATAATGTCAAACAAGATGTCATGACATTATTCTATGACAATATAAGTGCTATAAAAATATCAAAAAATCCTATTCAATACAGCAAGACCAAACATATTAATATCTGCCATCACTTCATAAGAGAGCTTGTTGAAGAAAAGATTGTTGCCTTAGAACATGTAGCCACTGAATTGCAACTGGCTGACATTTTCACTAAGGCTTTGGATGCTAATTATTTTGAGAACTTAAGAGGAAAATTAGGGATTTTCCTATATGAGGGTTTATAGCAATTAAAGGCGTGTCGAAATATCATTAAAGTGATATTATATTATTTATGTTTCCAACAAATAAAATTTAGAAAGCAATCATTACAAGACTGTCTCAAATAGTTTTCCACACGCTACGAAATCACATCTCTCTACTTTCACAAACTCTTCATTCTCCTCTATAGAAAAAGAACCCTTGTCATTCTTCATCTCTTTGCTCAAAAATCTTCAAAGATGTCTCAACATCATACATTATCTTCCTCAAAATCTATCAACCTCCTTGAGAAACTCTCTCTTGACAGAGTACTTGACGTTACTCCTCTAACAACTATTCCACCGCTTGAGAAGTAGGTCAAGAAACTCAAATCATCACCTACAAAGAAATCCAAGGACGATAAAGGTAACACTTCTACTGATGTTGATGATAGGACAAAAGAAGATATTGTTAATGTTGATAGAAGCATTAGAAGACTAGTAGATAGAGTGTAAAATGAAGGTTTTGATGTGCCTGGAATTTCTACCCCTCTTGCTAGTATACCTGCTCCAGCTGACAAAAAAATGACCCTAAAAGTGATGCTGAATCATCCATCTCCAAGAAAGATGATGCTGAAAGCAAACATGATAAGCTTGATGCTTCTACTCTAAAGGAATTGGAAGAGGATGTTGAACAAGATGTTGAGGAAAACTCTCCAAATAAGGAAGGTGTTGTTGGCCCCAAGGTTGCAGAAGGTCAAAATGCTGAGAATGTGGTTAATGTAGATGAGTTGTCTGACAATAAGCTCATTACTAATATGGTTCCTGGAATTGCAAAAAGGCTCAAATCCAGGAAAGTAAAGGATGTAAGTGTCACACCCCTTGTCAAGATTGTCAAGAAGAAAATCATGTATGGTCCCATAAATCCAGGAAGTAAAGTGGTTCCTCCCTCTAGCAAAAGAAAAGCTAGACCTGATAGCTCCACTGATGATAATGATGATGTTGTAAAAAGATCTAAAAGTAAACAGAAGGATGTGTTAGTTAAAGAAGTTGACTCTGACTATGATGTCGAGCAAGATGTCCAGAACATCTCTCCTATCAAAAAGTTTGCAAGCAAGAAGATTTCTGTTAGGGTTCCTGATTCTCCCCTTGATAACATTTCCTTCCATTCTGTTGGGAATGCTGAAAAGTGGAAGTATGTTTTTCAAAGAAGAATTGCCCTTGAAAGAGAATTGGGAGTTGGTGCACTGGAATGCAAAAAAATCATGGGGCTGATATCTTATGTGGATTGATGAAAACTGTTACCAGGTTTGCCAAATGCTATGAGACTCTTGTTAAGGAATTTATTGTTAATATTTCTGTTGACTGTGTTGATCATAAAAGTATGAGTATAGAAAGGTGTATGTTAGGGGTAGGTGTGTAGAATTTTCCCCTGCTATCATAAATAGATTTTTGGATAGGTATGAGGATAACTTTTGTGAGCTGGAAGTAAGAGATAATCAAGTGTGCAGAGCCATCACTGCTAATCAAGTGAGTAAGTGGCCCATGAAGAACAAACTTCCTGTTAGCAAGCTAAGTGTGAAATATGTTATTCTGCATAAAATTGGAGATGCTAATTGGGTTCCTACTAATCATACTTCAACCATCACTATTGGCTTAGGAAAGTTTATTTATGTTGTTGGAAACAAGAAATTGTTTGATTATGGTTCTTACATCTTTGATCAGACTATTAAGCATGCAGGAACTTGTGCCATTAAGATGCCCATTGCCTTTCCTTCCCTCATCTGTGGAATTATTCTTAATCAGCATCCTGGAATTCTAAGTGGTAATGATGCAGTGTGCAAGAGGAAGTCTACTTTGACCCTTCACTTCAAGCTTTTTTCAGGAAAACATGTCCCAAACATTATTTTAACATCTGCATTTGCTAAAAACAATACCTCCACCAAGGATGACATGATCACTGAATTAAGAGAAGCATGCAAATAACTAGATGATGTGATCAGAGTTAGTTCAGCAAGGAAGCTAACTTTTGAAAAGATGATCAAAGAGCTGCAAAAGGATAACAACTTTGATGATAGAGTGAGCTATGAAGGGGAAGGTTCTAGTGAGGAAGGAAGTTCTGGCTCAGCAAAGTCTACTGGTCCTGAAGACAGTTAGACTATTTGATGTTTATTTATCTGACCCCTTTTTTTCTTTTTGGCACTTGCATGTGCTTGACTTTTGAATTCCATGGTATGTACCTATATTACTGATACTCTCTTGAATGCATCTTGTTATTTGGCATATTATGACTAAAAAGGGGGAGAAAAACTGACTGACTGACCACTGATCGAGGGGGAGCTTAATACTTGAGGGGGAACCTCATGTCTCAGAAGATGTTTTGACATCTTTCTATGCTAACAACTAACTGCTAATTGTGTTTTTTTTTTGTTTTGCTTGCTTTGCTCATGATGCTGCTCAGATAATGCTCAAATAATGTTTTAGCCAAAATTTGCCAAAGGAGGGAGTTTGTAAGTGTTTGTTGGCAGCAATTTTGGTAAAATAATGACCTGATAATGTTTTGCTAAATGTATTAACATTTGAAGCAAACTGTTTTGAATGATGTCAAAATAGATGTCTTGACATCTGCCTCCTGAACTGAACTCAGCCCAATATCAGTTTAAGTTTTACGTTTCCTGTTTTCATGCGCGCCATAATTCAGGATTTGTGACTCATAGGCTACGAAAAATATGGACGAATATTTTTCTATTTGAATTATCTTTATGGAATATATTTTGGCCTGCTTTCATGGAAATATTAAAAAGATTGAAATATTTGAGTTTCAGCCCAAGCCCACTGTTGCACATATATAAGGACCTGCTTCCTTATTCATTGAACCACAACTTTTGAAGAAGAATACTTTCTTTATGTTTTAGAAGTCTAAGTATTTTAATCGTCAAACACTCTAGTATTTATTTAATACTTGTGTTGTTATTTAAGTTGTTAATTGTGTATCATTCATAAGCTTTTAAGCATTGAATGATTGAAGTCTTTAAAACTTATTAATTCTATTGTTTCTTCACTGTAAGTGATTGAGGGGATTTGAGGAGGGCCTCATACCTAGGAGTGTCTTAGGTAGAAGTATAGCATGGGTAGTGATTAAGTGATTTAATCGTAAACTAGTTGTTTACCGAGGGTCTATGAATTGGTACTATTTAGTGGACTTGTCCCTAGCTTGGTAGTCCCCAGAGTAGATGTTGTTGTACACTGAACTAGGTTAACAATTCCTTGTGTTTTTACTGCTTTTATTATTGTTGCACTTTACTTTGTCCTCAGATATTATTGTCGTGACATCTCCTTCGAAATAACATATCTAATACTATAATTTCAATCCGATTTTAGATTTAAGCGATGACGATTCTTTCGGTGCATTTAAGAATGTAATCGAATCATTTTTTGAATGTATTATCGAACATATTGTAAAATATATACGTTTTAATACATATATAACATATTATCTATATTTAGTTTTACAATTATTTGTTTTTTCGATGCCTCTTTGGTGCATTTAATGGTTTTCTTTCTGTTTCTGCATAATTCGAAAGTGCACATGCAAATTAACCTTAAATACTAAAAAAACAACACATGGCTTAATTTGCATATGCATGTGCGACTTCATCTCCTATTTTTATTAAAAAAACGTCGTGGTTGCGGAAGAGCATATGCGAATTCCCCTTATTTGTGTAAATATATAGGTAATTTGCATGTGCACTTATGAATTAAGTCCTGATAAGATTTATTTGGTCCATATTACTCCAACTTGCCTATATATTAAGTCTCCAAACCTACAGGGACGGAGCTACTGCATCGTCCTCCTCGCTCCCTCCACCACTTGAAGACGACCCGGCGGCCCTCGCTCATTACAGAGCTGCCCGGTTCCAGGAAGTCCCCGTCCCCTCCGGGGCGAATGCCACAACACAAGCGCTGTTCGCAGCAATTAATCAAACGAACTATCTCATCTTCGCCTAAGGAGAGAGACTAAAGGCGCTTGAAGACGAGCGAAGACCCCCGAGGAGGCATCGGAGACCACATACTCCCCCTCCTCGAGTGACTGAAGCTCGACACCCATCTCCCCCGCAGAGACATTACAGGGAGACCTCTCGGAGCCATTCTCCCCGACCCAAACAGAAACGCCCTTATCTAGAGAGGCAGCCCATCATCCAGGCCGGAGAGCCCAGTCGTGACCCGGCGACACTAGAAAGAAGGCACTCCAGAGACGGACGTGTAAAATTCAGCCACCGAGCATCCCGCTCGAGAGAGACACAGCACGACATGGACCGTCGTGCCAGACAGTATTACAGGTCCCCGTCTTTATCTCCGGAGAGAAGCGACGAGGACGACCCCCGCGGTCCCCTGTCACAGGCTATTATGGAGGCACCCATCCCCCCGGGCATGGAGAAGCCCCCTCACTTAAAGGAGTACGATGGAGTCGCGGACCCGGTCGACCATATCGACGGGTTCGAGGCTATGCTCCATTATCACAACGTCGGGGGACCCATCAAGTGCCGACTATTCCCCATGACTCTCCGGAAGGCGGCAATGGATTGGTACAAAGGACTCGCCCCGGGCTCAATCACCTCGTGGCGAAACCTGAAGAACCAGTTCATCAGTTCCTTCACAGCTTCTCGGCGGCACCCGAAGACCGAGGCGGCTCTCGAGGCCATCATCCAAAGACAGGATGAAACCTTGAGGGAATTCATCAATCGTTTCAACCGGGAAGTAATACAGGTCCCCTGTGCGGACCATATGAAGAGATATCTGCTGGAGAGAGGCCTCCTCCCTGGCACGGAATTCAGGAAGGCTGTGGGTATCGAGCCACCTCGGACATTCGATGCCCTCCTCGAAAAGGCCCGAGCATACATGGACTACGAGGAGAGGGAAGCGGCCAACAGAGCCCGAGATTCCAGGACTCGTGGTCCCAACAGCAGCTCACGCCAAGAAGCTCCTCCTCGACGAACCAGGGAGAAAAGGAAGGAAGACAGACCCCGGGAAGTCCGGGAACAAAGAGGACCCTCGGGGCGTTTCACCGAGTACACTCCACTCACGGCTTCCCGCGAGCGCATTCTGGCGGAGTGTGCTAGCACTGATTTCAAGGACGGTGGTGTCAAACGTCCCCGACCTGCTCCCGCCAAGCCCGGAGGAGACAAAAATAAATACTGTCAGTACCATAGGAGCCATGGTCACCTGATTGAGGATTGCGTCCACCTCAAGGACGCCATCGAAACCCTCATCAAGGGAGGGAGGCTCGCACAGTACCGGCGAAGCGACGCTCCCCGTCGTGACGCCCAAGAAACCAGGGAGCCAGAAGAAGACGCCCGACCATCTGACGAGTCGGTGCCCATCCAAACTGCCTTCTCCGTGACCAGGCCCGAGGACTTCGACTTCCCCGAGCACCTGCAGGAGCCACTTACAACGCACAGCAAGTGGGAATACTTCCCCTCTGCCCTGGTCATCAACGGCGGCGGGTTCAACGACTTGACCATCAATTCAGCCAAGAGGAAGCTGGACGAGCTAGTCGACGCGGCTCCCCCGCAAACAGTGACGTTCGAAAAGGTGAAGGGCAGGTCAGAGCCCATCACCTTCTACCTGGAAGAACTCCCCGGCAGAGCCCCGAACGCGGTCATCCCCTTACTGATAAGGGCAAGAATGGCCAATTTTGATGTACATCGCATCCTGGTCGACGAAGGGAGTTCCGTCGACGTCATGTACAGCCAACTGTTCCGAACCCTTCAGCTGGACGACTCACATCTCTCGCCGTATGTAGGGTCGGACCTACAAGGTTTCAACGGCTCGACCTCCAAGCCTTGGGGTTATGTCGAGCTTCTGGTTACGTTTGGCAAAGGGACAGCTACAAGACAAGTCAAAGTACGCTTCCTGGTCATCGACTGCCCGTCTCTGTACATTTGCATCTTGGGGAGACCGACACTGGCAGAGTTGACAGCGGTACCCTCGACCGTCCACCTGAAGATGAAGTTCTACACCAAGAGGGCACGGGTAGCTACTATCCAAGGAGACCTAGCCGCTGCCCGCAGGTGCTTCAACGCTGCTTCCAAGGGACGTGATACTGTCGACATAGGGACCAGACCAGCCAAAAGGACAAGACAGGAGCCCGACAAGAAAGCATCCCCCGAGGAAGAAGTCCAGAGAGCTCCACCAAAAGTTGATTCCATAGCCCTGGACACTCGCTTCGACCAGGACGAGCCATCCAGCAGCGAGCAAATCCCACTCCGCCCAATACCGGACGGGGATTTTGAACTCGTCCCCCTCGGCACAGACCCGACCAAGGGAGTGAAGATTGGCAAAGACCTCCCCGACTTGGCCAGGAAGCAAATCAAGGCCTGTCTGCGTGAGAATGATGATCTGTTCGCCTGGAGCGCCGCGGAGATGCCCAGACTCGACCCCGAGGTCGCCTGTCACCACCTCGCCATTGATCCAGCCGCTAAGGCCGTAGTACAACGTAGGCGTAGGCAGTCTCCAGAAAAAACGGAGGCTGCTGAGAAAGCTGTAAAAGACCTCCTAGAGGCAAATTTTATTTCTGAAGCCCGGTATTCTACCTGGCTGTCAAATGTTGTACTCGTTAAAAAGAATAATGGAAAATGGAGGATGTGCGTTGATTATACCGATCTCAATCGGGCTTGCCCGAAAGATGCTTTTCCTTTGCCTAACATAGACATGCTGGTCGACAACTCGGCCGGCTACAAAATGTTGTCGTTCTTGGACGCCTACTCGGGATATAACCAAATCCCGATGGCCCTGGGCGACAAACACTGCACGGCATTCATGACCAGCTCGGGCAACTATTACTACAACGTAATGCCCTTCGGACTGAAAAATGCCGGGGCAACTTACCAACGCATGATGAACAAAGTTTTCAACAAACAGATCGGCGACATGCTCGAGGTATATATGGACGACATGATCGTCAAGTCCCGAGCGGACACCGACCACGCAGCCCACCTCAAAACGGTCTTTTCCCAAGCAAGACAATGTAAAATGAGGTTCAACCCCGAGAAATGTACGTTCGGGGTTAAGGCAGGAAAATTCCTTGGATTCTATCTAACAGAACGGGGAATCGAAGCCAACCCCGATAAGTGTCGGGCGTTCTCCGACCTCCCAACACCAACGTCGAAGAAGTCGATACAAATCATGAACGGCATGCTTACGTCGCTATCCCGCTTCGTCGCGAGATCCGCTCAGCACGCCCTCCCCTTCTTCAAACTCCTTCGAAAGGAGGCAGCCTTCGAATGGAATGAGGAGTGCGAGCAGGCACTACGCCACCTAAAGCGAAGTCTATCTCAGCCGCCCGTGCTTTCGCGACCAGCCAACGGGGAGCTACTGTACTTGTACTTGGCCGTTTCAAATGAAGCCATCAGCGCGGCCCTCGTCCGCGAGACCACCGACGGACAGAAGCCCGTCTACTTCACGAGCAAAGCCCTGCAAGGACCCGAAAGCAGATATCAACAGATAGAAAAGGTGGCCCTGGCCCTCGTCAACGCGGCGAGGAGGCTCAGACATTATTTTCTGGCCCACACGATCATCGTGCGAACCGACCAACCGGTGAGGCAACTCCTGGGTCGACCTGATATGGCGGGCAGAATGCTGAAATGGTCCTTGGAACTCTCCGAATTCGACATTCAGTACGAGAGTAGGAAAGCCTTGAAAGCGCAGGCGCTGGCCGACTTCGTCGCGGAAATGACCACCCATGACCTACCCCCAGAGAAGGAACACAAGTGGACCATCTTCGTCGACGGGGCATCCAGCTCATCCGGAAGTGGCGCAGGAATCCTCCTGGAAAATGAAGAGGGTGTAGTGATCGAGCACTCCCTAGCTCTTTCCTTCCCGACGTAAAACAACCAAGCAGAATAAGAGGCCCTGCTCGCAGGATTGAGGTTAGCCGAGGACCTGGGAGCCCGCGAGGTACAGATCTACACCGACTCCCAACTCGTCGCCTCCCAAGTCCAGGGGAATTACCAAGCCAAGAACGACAACCTCATCGAGTACTTGAACTTGGTCAAAAAACACATGACAAAGTTCGTATGGGCGGAAATATCGCATGTTCCCCGCGAGCAAAACACGAGGGCAGACATATTGTCCAAACTTGCGAGCACGAGAAAGAAAGGCGGGAACAAATCCGTCATCCAAGAATCTCTGGCACGCCCGAGTATCAAAAGATCCTCGACACCGGTCGAGGTCCACGCCATTGGAGACGCCTCGTCCTGGATGACCCCGGTCTACAATTTCTTGACAAAGGGCGAACTTCCATTAAACCAATCCGAGGCGACCGTCACAAAACGGAGAGCATGCTCCTACGTGGTGCTCGAGCAGAAACTGTACCGCAGGGGATTCTCCATTCCCCTCCTAAAATGCATAGACGAATCCACAGTCCCCGAGGTACTTCGGGAGATACACGAAGGGATCAATGCCCAGCACATGGGCGGTAAGTCCTTGGCGAGGAAAGCCCTTCGAGCAGGATATTACTGGCCGACAATGCAGCAGGATGCCAAAGAGCATGTTAGGAAATGCGACAAGTGCCAGAAGCACGGCGACATGCACCTCGCCCCGCCTCACGAGCTGAGCATACTATCGTCCCCATGTTCGTTCGCGTGGTGGGGTATGGATATCCTCGGACCCTTCGTGCAAGGGACTTATCAAAATAAATTCCTAATCGTAGCTGTCGATTACTTCACGAAGTGGATCGAGGCCGAGGCCCTCGCGAAGATCACCTCGCACAATATCCTCCGCTTCTACAAAAGAAACATCCTCGCCAGATTTGGGATTCCGAATGCCCTGGTGACCGACAACGGCACCCAATTTACCGACCACAGGTTCCAAGACTTCGTCACCAGACTAGGGACAAAACAACACTTCACGTCAGTCGAACACCCTCAAACGAACGGGCAGGCCGAGGCCGCGAACAGAGTCATCCTTCGGGGACTCAAACGCCGACTCGGCGAAGCGAAAAGGGGATGGGTCGAGGAACTCCACAACGTCTTGTGGGCCTACCGCACTACGCCCCACTCAACGACGAGCGAGACCCCATTCCGACTAACATACGGGACCGAGGCCGTCATCCCGGTAGAAATCATGGAACCATCAAGACGGACAGAGAGCCCCCTCGACGAAGAAATGAACGACGAGGCGCTAAGGGACGAGCTCGACTTGGTCGAGGAAATCCGATATGGGGCGGACCTGCGCGAAGCCACCCTGAAACAACGAGTGGCTCTGCGCCACAACGACAAGGTTATCAAGCGCGAGTTCGAAATCGGCAGCCTGGTATTACGAAGGAACCAGAAAGATTCCCGCGAAGGGAAGCTCGCCGCGAACTGGGAAGGACCTTATCGCGTCCACGGCACCACCGGTACCGGGGCGTACTACCTCGAGCAATTAGACGGAGAGCCATTACCACGACCCTGGAACGCTGCTAAACTAAAGCAATACTATAGTTAAAAACTACCAACGACACCTAGGACCCTCGACCGTCGATACTCGCGCTCGGTCAACGAGGAAAATACGTCAGACTCTGTAGAGAGGCCGAGGTACGGGCCCGACCTACGTCTAAACCGCACAACATCGTTCGACAAACGAGACCAATAGATAGTGCCCGACGTGGACACCTCCACCGAGCTCCACCGTCGTAGTACCTGTAGGGCAGAACACCCAGCTCGCGATGGACAGTTCACGCCGCGGGCAAATAACCCCGATCCGGGCGACGCACCCGAACGAGCGGCTCATTCCGCACGCCTGAGGATCTCGAAGAAACTCTGGGCCATCTAAAAAAAAAGGGTCGAAAACAAATCTCTCCTCTCGAGGTCATCACTCTGATAAATTCGGTCATCGAGTAGGGCCCGAACGAAAGACTAGGGCAAGTTTGCCAACAAAGTCACGGCCATACACGGGCACGACCCGGACACATAACTCGGGCCAATTATATCGCAAAATACATAGAATACATACATGGGCAAACAGTCAAATGGAAACAAATTCATTCAATACACCCGTAGGCAACAAAGCAAATAAAATGTAAACCAACCAAGAAGGTCGGCGATGTTCAGGAAGTACAACCAACGGGCACGCAGGCCCAAAAAAATACGAACGGGCACGCAGGCCCAAAACAAATATCAACAAGGCACGCAGGCCCATAATCATTTTACAATTCAGTTTCCCCGGAGCCACCATCACCGACAACAGGAGAGTCGGGCGGGGGCACGATCTTGCCATCCACGATCTGAGACATGTAGCCCGTCCCTGCAGTGTTCAAACCGGGATTCAGTAAGGAAAGATGGCTGACCGCGGACTCGAACCCCTCCTCCATAGCACCGACACAATCCGCTTCGAGGAGTCGAATACGGGCGACCAGCTCCGATCGACTCCTCAAAGCGGCTATATCCTCCGGCTCATCCTCGGCAGGAAGCATGGCGGCCTTCAGGTCCTCGATTTCTCTGGCGAGGCGCCCAATGTCGATTTCTAGACGCTCCCGATCCGCACGGAGAAGCTCTCTCTCCTCGGCAAGCCTCCCCAAATTCTCCTTCTCCAGAGTCAGCATCTCCGTCTCGGCAGCCAGCAGCGCGGCTTGCTCACGAAACATCTCCTCGGAGCGCTCCAGGGCAACCTTTAACTTGCGCGAACTCGAGGTGAGGGCCGCGTTCTCCTGTTCCAATTCTTTGATGCGGTCAGGATCCTCCCCTTCCTCGGACAGCACAACGGCCATTTCAGCCATCTTCACCAGCCCGACCATATTGGCGGCCAGATGCCTCCTCCGGTCCTCCTTGCTCAACCGCCTGATGACCTCAGCCTCGTCGGCAGTCACGGACAAAGGGAACCCCTCAAAGAAACCCTCCTCTTTGAAGCAAGGGGCAACCCGAAGGACCTTACGGCGCTGGAATCCTCGTCGACCGCCGATCCACTTTCCACCCGGTTCCTTTTTCTTGGTATCAGGTCGGCATGTGGCTCGACCTCCTGGACCTCCGGGGTCTCTTCCGAAGCAGCCCCCGAGCTAGGCGACGAATCCACCCTCACCACATGAGGAGCGCCCGGACTATGCGGCGGGCCCATCCTCATCGCTTGAGAAGCCTTCACCACCCTCTTGTTCGCCCTCCGGTCACAGGACAGCTTCAAGAGTCTCTCCCGTCGTCCGGCCATCGAACCTGCACGAAGAAAAAACCGGGTTAGTGTCGAGCAAATAAACAAACAAATGACAAGCAAAGAAATTCAAACAATAAATGACCTAGCAGACGCGCAGCCTGCCTGAATGACTGGCACTCCATGAGTGCCTTTGTATCGATCGGTCGGGCCTCGAAGGTCGGATAGCCCTCCCCGTCCAGGACATCTTCCCCCTCCCTTGTGGCCTATCTGGATGGGTGAAAGCTATCAACGAACCGACAAAGAGTGTCGTAAGCCTTTTCGTCCTCGGAACCCATGTCGCCCGCAGACGTATGATAATACCCAGTGCCGTGCTCATAATGCCTAGAGATCCAATGCACGGGGAACTTGGTCATGCGTCCCAACACCGGATGCCCTTCATTGTCTAAAAGTGCCTCCCCGTCATCGTCGGTTATCACCGCTTCCTCCTCGTACAGGGACTCTAAAGCGACTGTGGTAACCGGCCTCACGACATACCACTTGTCTTTAAAACCCCGCACGGAGTCCATATACATCCTGAAAAGTCTCTTCGACTGTTTCAGGGAAATCCAGCTATGCTTTCCTCCCCGGGACTGACGCTGCAGATGGAAGACTCTGAAGAAGAGTGGTATAGTCGCCCCAATCCTCAGAAAACGACAGGTCAGCTCAAACGCCCAGATAAAGGCGAGCGAGTTCGGATGTAGCTGCGACGGGGCCAGCCCCAGATGGCTAAAGACCCCGACCTGAAAGTCGCTGAAGGGCAGCTGCAGCCCAATGTCCTTGAACGCAATTTCATACATGGGGAAACTGTACTCGGGGAACACCGAGCAAATCCGAGCATTGAAGGTCGGCCTGGTGACGACGAAATTCTTTTGAAAATCGGGCTGGCCGTGGCCCGCCTCAAGGACAGCGTATGGCCTTCGGCTGCACCGACTATAGACCGAGGCGATTCCTCTAGGCTCGGCACCCACCCAGTCCAACAGAGGGTCCTGAAGAGCATGGTTCGTCCGCCATGGTTACCTACAGAGCACGGGAAACCAGTCAATTGGGCACGAAACCATACGCTCGTCATAACGGACGAGATGAAGTGCGCGACAAACCACGTCGCTCCACGTGCGACCACAAAGTTGATTGGAAACAAAAATAGCAGTCGCTTCCCCGACTTCAAGATACCTCGACGGGTCCTTCTACAAGCTACCTAAATAAACCGACAACGCGGTCACTCATGAATACGTCGACCCGGGGTATGAACATGGCGAGCAACATCATAAAGCCTAAAGCTAGAGCTATGCATTTACCGGGCACGATCATGAATTAGGCGCCCAGGATCATGAATACCCCGGGCAGCTCTGTAGATTAAACCCTAAACTGTGCATTTACCGGGGGCTAGCATGCACTTGTCGGGCATACGCTTGAATTTGTCGAGCTAATCATGAATCTACCGGGCTAATCCTAGGCTTACGGTCTCTAAAACGTCTGAAAACGACGAAAAATCATGCATCACAATAGAAAAACAGAGAAGACAAGTCACTTACTTGGAATCAAGAAGTAGATTTGGGGCGGAGGAAAGGAATCGGTGACGGAGGTCGCGGCGGCGCTATGAGAATCTGGGAAGAACAAACAGCAGCAGAAACAGAGCAAAGAGGAGGAGCGCGAAGAGTAGAAACACGTTCTGGGGCCCAAGGATCCTATTTATAGTGATGACGTGGAATACCAAACGTCACCTCGGGCAACCGCATATTCCCCTCCTCGACGAACAGCCCCCTAGGCAACGATGACCCTATCCTCATAGGGAGGCGGCGCAGTTCCCAAAAGATACCTCGCATTCTCGACAGGCGCATGCCGTAGTGGAATCCCCGAGCATTCCTCGCGGGGGACTTGTCCCCGAGCACGATACGGGGAAACCCTCGAGTACCCCCACGAGGAGCTGCGTCTCCTGCCCGGGCACGAGGCCCCGAAACGGAAGCAATCTAAGATCAAGCCATGGCTCCTAACCCAAGGAACCACGACTTGGGGGGCTCCTGTTCTGGACTGGGCCCGGCTAGCCCAATAACATTGATAAGGCCCAATCCAAATGGACTGGCTGGGGGTCACGCCGACCAAAAGATCATAGTCGCGCCCGACATACTCCCTGGGGCTACTTGCCCGACTTCTTACTGTCCAGCTCGACGTCAGCTCGAGCACCCCTCCTAGGGCAGACTCAGTCCACTGCACCCTCTCCTGGGTCCCGAAAAGACCGCGTCCTCGTCCGCCCGCATTTCACGCAGCACATCCAGGAAGGAGACCACGTGTGGGTCTCCACTACACGCGTAGAACCTGGTAGTTCCTTCATTGGGCCAAACCTGCCCGACCCAATGAAGGGACCTTGGCCCAGCGCTGGGGGCTATAAATACCCTCTGTTCCCAGAGGGTCAGGTATTCATCATTCTACCCATACCCTTACTATTGCCTGCTCGTGCTCTTACTTACTTCAGCATCGGAGTGTCTTGCAGGTACCCCCCCTCCCCCACCTCGTTCGAAACTTCAGCTCGGAGCCAGCCGTGACGGTCCAAGTCTGATTAGGTTAGATCAAAAGGTATCCCACATAACTTCTAAATCGTCACTGTTCTTGAGCTCAAGCGGAGTGAACTTTACATTTCCTTCAGTGTCAAGTGAAGGTGAACGATACTGAAGCTTGACCACCTTTCAATTCTCTAGATACTACAAGAGAGAATGCAGTATCGCAATGAGCTCGGCAACAATGTGTCCTACGAGAACCTGAATTGAAGTGGCGATTGTGCACCACTGAAGTAGACAAAAGCAAGGAGTGAATATGTTTGTGTCATTTATGATTTTGGTATGATGGAGAATAAAATGGTTTGGAGACTCAATATATAGGCAAGTTGGAGTAATATGGACCAAAGAAATCTTATCAGGACTTAATTCATAAATGCACATGCAAATGACCCATATATTTGCACAAATAAGGCGAATTCGCATGTGCTCTTCCGCATCCACCACGTTTTTTTTTATAAAAATAGGAGGTGAATTCGCACATGCATATGCAAATTAAACCCTGTGTTATTTTTTTTAGTATTTAAGGTTAATTCGCATGTGCACTTTTGAATTATACAGAAATAGAAAGTGAACCATTAAATACACCAAAGAGGCATCGAAAAAACAAATAATTGTAAAACTAAATATAGATAATATGTTATATATGTATTGAAATGTATAGATTTTACAATATATTTAACAATACATTCAAAAAATGATTCAATTACATTCTAAAATACACCGAAAGAATCGTCATCATATATATATATATATATATATATATATATATATATATATATATATATATATATATATATATATATATATATATATATATATATATATATATATATATATATATATATATATATATATATATATATATATATATATATATATATATATATATATATATATATATATATATATATATATATATATATATATATATATATATATATATATATATATATATTTGGTATCGTGTGTGAACTAAATACATGATAGGATAAATCTTATCATGTCTATATCATATCTTTTCCTTATCTTACTTTATATTCTATCATGTCTCTATGATATCCTACACATTAAACGAGTCTTAAGTGAGTTTTTGTGTGCGTAAGAAGCAATTTTCAACAAAAATGTGTTATGCAATGACAATCAATAA
Source organism: Vicia faba (assembly GCA_948472305.1). NCBI lineage: Eukaryota > Viridiplantae > Streptophyta > Magnoliopsida > Fabales > Fabaceae > Vicia > Vicia faba. The sequence continues at coordinate 319,146,387 of OX451738.1, read as the reverse complement.
AAATCAAGATCCATCATTGAAAATTTATGAATTTGTATTTGTCAAAACTTTTATTTAATCATAGAAAATTATATGTTGCATTTTCATAAATAATCTCGATCAAAGAATTTAAAAAATTTATTATCAATATAGTGAAAATTATGCACAATACTCTAAAAATGTACTCTAAAAATGTATTCTAAAAATGTAGTGTTTCATGAAATATGTAGTGATCTTCTGCAACGTATATAACATTAAGCATTCAATAACAAAATTCATTTATATTATGCTACTAAAAATTATTAACCAATAGCATCAATTTTTTTACTCATATTCTCATCACGATAACCAAAACTCTTGTTATTGAATCAGCTAAAAAATTGAAAAACTTCATTTTCAATATCATAAAAAATAAAATAAAAAAGTTAAACCTTTATTAAAAAATTTGTTTATTTTTCTCAATCCAAAATTTAAATTAAACTTCTTAACAAATAATAATATACACTTTTATCATTATCTTTTAAAATCATCATTTTACTAATCATTAAAACCACATTCGAATCAAATTCAATAATATTAAAAATAATATATTATTATCACAAACTAAAACATAAAAAATAAAAACTTGTCTTTCACAAATATTTTAAATGCGTTCTAATCAAACCAGTTGAACCTTTTTTTACCTAATTTTATTTAATACAAAACTTCTTTACTTGTATTTGACACATCAATAATCATTACTTAAATGATTACAAATTTTTTTCAAAGTCATTCTCTACAAGAACTCTCTAAAAACCAAGTCATAAATCCATCTTTAGAGTCATGTTAAAAAACTTTAAAGTATAAATTTTGTATTGAAAAACAATTTTTAAATTTTTAATGAATTAGAATGCACAAATTTTAAAATTTTATATATATATATATATATATATATATATATATATATATATATATATATATATATATAAAACAAAAAAGTTAACCATCCAGAATTGATCTCTTAACTGAATTATATCGATGATTAAATAAATAAATAAAAAAGTTTAACTGTAGAAAACAATGAAGATCAATAAAGTTCAGTCAGGCCCAATAGGTCCAAGCTCTAAAGATATATGTTAAAGTTATTTTTGAGATTTTGTCACACCTGTATACTTGATATTCCCTTTGTAGTACTTCAACTTTCAATCAACTTCAACTTCAACTTCAATTATTTATCTATTAAAATAAATTGCCATCAAACTGTCAATAATAACAACTTTTACTTTAAAAATATTTACACGTATAAAAATTTAAAATAATAAAAATTTAATCTCTTAATTAATTCATTTTATTTCAACCAAATATTATAAAATATCAAATTTTTATTTGTCATTTTTTCAACATTCATTTTTTCCCATTTCTTACTATTTTACTCACCATTTCATTCTGCATTCAAATTAAATTCATTTTTTTAATATTTTTTTTCTTCTCATTTTATTTTTTTAATGTTTTTACTTAATTATTTTATTTTCTCTTAATTATTTTTAATATATTAAAATATATAATTATAGTATATGATTATTATATATATATATATATATATATATATATATATATATATATATATATATATATATATATATATATATATATATATATATATATATATATATATATATATATATATTGTAAATTTATTTTTACGATAAATTTAATCAATTTTATTTATTTATTATTATTAAAAATATTAACTAATTTATATTAAACTTTAATAAAATTAAAATTTTATTTTATGAAATTAGATAATACTAAATAGTTATACATACAACTAACTTTTTATCTCACATATCCCTATAAAAAATATCTATTTTATTTAAATTAATATTTTCATTATTTGAGATAAAAAATTCTTATTTTCAAATGTCACAATTTCTTTTTTTGTCACAGATCATTATCAATAAAATATATATTTTATTTTAATTAACAACTGTCTTTATTTGATACACAAAATTCTTATTTTCAAATGTCAAAATTTTTAATTTTCTCACTGTACATTATAAGTAAAATACCTATTTTATTTTAATTCACAATTATTTTAATTTAAGACACAAATTCTTATTTTTCAAATGTTAAATTTTCTCTTTTTTCACGGGCCACTATTAGCAATATAACTATTTTATTTTAATTAACAATTTTCTTTATTTGAGACACAAAATTTTTATTTTCAAATATCAAAATTTATTTTTTCCCTTTCTCCATTTTATTGATATATTTTTTTTAATAATTATTTAATACAATTGAATTTATATTATCATTATTTACTTTATAATTAAATAATTCATTTCAAATTTATATGTATATTTAAATAAAATCTATATCGTATTAAATAAATTTATCTGTATAGACGAGCGAGTATTTTTCTAATTTACCACGTTAGTCTTGCATATTGAAAAAAATCATTTTTATATTTTATTATTATATTTTGAATTTTTTTAAAAAGTTATGCGATATATTGGACATTTCGAGCTAACTATCAAGTGTTTACAAGTAACATTTTTGCTGGCAATTTGAGTTTTATATCTTTTATTTAGTTAAAACCATATATATATATACTGACATTTTTGAAATGTCTGATAGAAATCTATAATTGACATGCAATTTTACCGATATATTTGAAAAATCCAATTAATTCACATGCATTTCGACCTTTATTTTTTAAAATTCCGGTAAAATTGCATACATACTTACCGAATATTTCAATTTTCTTAGTAATACATATAATTTTAAATGTAAATTTAACAACTAAAATGAAATAGTCTAGTGGTCACGCACAAACTTCTTAAACATAAGGACATTGGTTTGATGATAGAGCTTAAACATAAGGACATTGGTTTGATGATAGAGGTGACTGCTCAAGCTGATACAAAGGTCATTGATCCAGTAGCTACATAGATGATTGCTTCCGTTGGCACAAAGGTGACTTCTCCTGTTTCAATGGAGTGGTCTGGAAACACTGACGAAGGATTTTCTAAAAGATCCAATGACCATATCTTGCTCACTAGATATGCCGGGTATGGAGATTATAACACGAGGTTCAAAAAATACAGTAGAAATCACAGCTTTTCCAAAATCTCAAAAAAATAAAATAATACCTAATAGAAGTTATATTTTTAAATTCAAATAAAACCAAGTGATTTATGAAGGATGATAAAACACTTAGAAGGGGGGGGGGGGGGGGGGGGGGGTGAATAAGTTTTTCCTTTTTCTCGCGCAATAATAATGGAAGGACACATGTAATTTTATCCTGGTTCATTTGAAACTCAAACTACTCCAGTCCACCCGCCAAGGTGATTTTTCTTCTCTCAACGAGGACTTAATCCACTATAATCAAAACGGATTACAAATGCACAACCAAATTGTTGTGACTAACAATACAATGTACAAGCCAACTGCAGGTGACTAACACCTCTAAGACTCAACTAGTCCTAGCCCTGTTGAGAAATCTGACTCAACTGGTCTCTCAAGGAACAATTACAAAGATTATCTCTTAACAGTAGTGAATCAGAATGCTTCTAATAAGCTATATCACAAACTGCAATTTATCACTAAGATTTTAGCCCAGTACTTAAGAATTACCCACTATATACAAAAAGTTTACAAGAATGAAAATAGTGAGCTTCAGTATATTTTGTGTAGATCAGTAACATTGCTTTGAAATAAATGGTCTTCTATATATAGCTTCAAATTTTGACAGTTACTTCCTTGAAGAGAGAGTATGCATTAATGGTGCGTGTTAGCTTGACCTTTATGTTTCCAATGCTCTCGTGCATAGTACCACTTGAGTGTGTTAGTCGTCTTAGCATTAAATGGTCAACGGTACTGTCAGAGCTTATCTCTGAAATTTTAAGAGTTTGCTTGCAGCGTTGCAACATCAGAGTTTGCTTTAACTTTTCTTCTATCAGAGTTTTCTATATCACTTCTTCTGTCAGAGTTTTCTTCATTTTATGTTCATCAGAGTTTGCTTCAGCTTGCATTATCAGATATTGCTTTCAGCGTGCTTCTTTCAAATCTTTGCTTCAGCTAGCTTTATCAGAGGTTGCTTAAGATTATTTTTTATCAGAGTTTGCCTTGGAGTGCTTCCTTCAGAGTTTGCTTCAGACTTGCGTTTACATAAAATTTCTTAGGAACTTCTTTATCCTTTTTCTGCTCAGCGTAGAATGATGTTTCACTTTTGAGAATGCTTGAGTCAGAACATCATCTGAATTAGAAAACATGCACATCAGAGTATAAAATATATTACAAAATTTATTTCATTGTTATCATCAAAACTCCAAGATATGATTAGAATCAAACTTTGTTCTAACAATCTCCCCCTTTTTGATGATGACAAAACAATTAAGATTTTGATTTTTAAAAATTTTTATACAAGAGTGAGAATCTTCCTATGAGATTGATAATCTCCCCCTGAGATAAATATTTCTTCTTATGAAATAAATAATAAAAGAACTTAAATGCATAAGAGAAACTTCCTGAGATTGTTCTTCAGAGCTTTGGGACATTTTTCTTTCAGAGTTTTTTTAAGAGCTCCTGATCTTTTCTTCATAGTTTCTTTAGCAGATCTTTACCAGATGATGTTTAGAGCTTAGTCTTTCAGAGTCTTGAGGTACCTGCATATCTCTTAAACAGGAAAAAAACTTTGTATTTTGTTAGGAATGTTTGAGATTTAGTCCCATAACTGCTATCATGGATCAGATCAAAATCACATTTTCTCCCCCTTTTTGTCATAATCAAAAAGCAAAAAAAAAAATTAAAGAGATTTAAAAGATTTTTGTATGGAAGATGTCAAAGGACAGAAGTACAAAAAAATGGGAAAAATAAAACTAAGATTGATGAGAGACAAGAGAAAGAAGAAGATTCTTGATTTCTGTTGAGGATTCCTCTTGTTTCATTATCCAAGTTCTGATTTCTTTGTTGGTTTTATCCTGTTTGTCCAGACGTTCGTGTATGGCTTCATTTTCCTTCTTCAGCTCATTCAGAGTGTCAATCACCAGTGAAGTTGGAGCAGATGTTGATGCAGCTTCAGAAGATACAACCTTTGAATCAAAACCAGCAGAGTCTGAGCCTACAACATTAGAGAGAAGATTTCCAAGATCAATTAGAAGAGTTGGCACATTCTCAGAGGCAGCTTGAGCAGAAGGTTGGTGATACGGGGTCATTGCCAAGGAATTTGGATCTGACTCAGAGCCATCTTCAGGTTCATCTTCTAAAATTTCTATGTGGTCAGCAAGTGGTAAAGGAGCGTTGGTAATCTGCAGAAGAGACAAGAATGCTTTCGGAAGGGGATGAGGATGAAGCCATTTAGAACGCTTAGGTTTAGGATTTTGAAAATAAGAGAGAGAGTTTACAAATACACAGAAACGATTGAAATTTGAGAGAGAGAGAGTAAAAAGTAAAAAAGGAATTTTGCAAAGTATTTATAGCTTATGAAAAAGAATTTTAAAGTAATAAAACAATTAAAGAATTTAGAACAATTGAATTAAAAAAAATAATCATTACAAGCAATTAATGAGATTTGACATTGAGGGGATGCGTGAGATTTGATCAAATATGAATAGTTACCTAGGAACGACGTCTCAATAGCAGTGCACGCATGCGTGACCTTTCAGAGTTGAAACACATGTTCAACTTCTGAGGATATCGTGTGACAGCTGTTTTAATGTAATGAACTTCTGACCGATTTTTGCAATGAAACGTTAGACACATTTCAGAATATTATAGATGGTTTCTGAAGTAACTCCTCTTCTAACTTCTGAAGAGTTGTTAATCAGAACATTCATTTCAGAACATTCTGAAAATATATATAGAAAAAATTTCATTCAGGACAAAGTTCCATACTGATGTTTTTCAGAATGAATTTAAATTTATCTTCAGAAAGAGGTTTAGTAAAAATATCAGCTCATTGATGGTCTGTGTCTACGAAGTTTAAACTTAAAATTCCTTTCTGAATATAGTCCCTTATGAAATGATGTTTAATTTCTATATGTTTTGCCTTAGAATGTAAGATAGGATTTTTTGAAAGACAAATAGCAGAGGTATTGTCATAGAAGATAAGAATCTTAATTTCATAGAGATGATAATCTTCCAGCTGGCTCTTCATCCAGATCATCTGAGTGCTACATCCAGCAACAGATATATATTCTGCTTCAGTTGTTGATAGTGCAATAGTCGCTTGCTTCTTGTTGTACCATGAGATAAGGTTATCACCCAGAAACTGACAGCTTCCAGAGGTGCTTTTTCGTTCTATTCTATCTCCAGCAAAGTCAGCATCACAATAACCTACTAGTTTAAACTCTTTGGATCTTCTGTAACACAGTCCAAGGTTAGTAGTACCTTTCAGATACATCAGAATTCGCTTAACAGTAGTTAAGTCAGATTCTCTAGGATCTGATTAGAATCTTGCACATAAACATACACTGAATAATATGTCTGGTCTAGATGCAGCCAGATAGAGAAGAGATTCAATCATACCTCTGTAGAGTTTTTGATCTACTTTCTTACTTACCTCATCTTTTCCCAAAATTCATGTAGGATACATTGGTGTCTTTGCTTCTTTACTTTCTTATAGCTGGAATTTCTTCAGGAGTTCTTTAACATAGTTTATTTGATGTATGTAAGTACCTTCTAGAGTCTGATTTATTTAAATTCCCAGAAAGAATTTTAGTTCTCACATCATGCTCATCTCAAATTCAGCCTACATAGACTCAGCAAATTCTCTTCCAAAAGAGACATTAGAAGTCCTAAAAATAATATCATCTACATATATTTGACAAATTAAAATGTCATTTTTAAGTGTTTTTCTGAATAAGGTAGTGTCCACTTTCCCTCTGGTAAAATTCTTTTCTAAAAGAAAGTTACTTAGACGTTCATACCAAGCTCTGGGAGCTTTTTTCAGACCATACATAGACTTTTTCAGTTTAAAAACATGTTCTGGATATTTTGAGTCATCAAAACCCGGAGGTTGATGGATATAAACTTCTTCTTCTATGTAACCATTTAAAAATGCACTTTTAACGTCCATTTGATATAATGAGATGTTATGTTGAACACCAAAAGAAATTAATAATCTAATTGATTCTACTTGGCGACTGGGGCAAAAGTTTCGTTATAATCAATTCCTTCTTGTTGACTATAACCTTGTGCAACCAGTTGTGTCTTGTTTCTGACAACCTCTCCTTGCTCATTTAACTTGTTTTTGAATACCCATTTTGTTCCTATGATATTGAATCCTTTAGGTTTTGGAACTAGATCCCACACATCATTTCTGGAAAATTGATTTAGTTCTTCTTGCATAGCTAGGATACAATCATTGTCTTGTAGATCTTCTTCATTGAGGTTGGCTCAATCAGAGAGACCAATCCAAACAGTGATTCTTCTGTTAAAATTAGAGCTCTAAAACTTGACTTGGCTAGCACGATTTAGGGTGCTTTAAGGCTTGGTTCTTCTTCTGTTAGCTTTAGTGAAGTTCAAGGATGAAGAATTAGAAAATAAAATGGATTGAGGAGGGTTGTAAAACCAAATTTGAATTTGCAGAAAAGTGGGTTAAGGAGAGAGTTTGGCAGGGGGATTCTAGCTGTTCAAGCTTGAGAAAATGAGAGTAGTGAGGTCCTCTATTTATAGAGAAGCGAATGGTGCAAAGAATTAAGAGGAAATTTGAAGTTTGGAGGGAAATTGGATCAAGCTCGAAAATGAAAAAAAAGTGTGACCCCATGTGCATCAAAACTCAGTCAATTTATATGTTTTAATCATTAATTCAACTTTGGGAACTTTGTTAAACATGTTTAAATCAAAAACGCGTTCTAATTTTATGTTTAGAAGCCATATTATAAATTTCAAATTCTCACTTGGCAGGAAACTTCAGTTTCAAGGTACCACCTTTGAATCCATGGTGTTCACAACTCAAGGGGTCTTAGGGGATGATTCTTGAAGCTTTTGAAAGATAAGGTTACAATATTTGCAATGTTCCAAGAATGAGATCAGATGGATGTTTGAGCTAAAAGTTGTGATGAGTCAAAGTTGAGAAAAAGATGTTGACTTTTTCTACTTAGAAAAATTCTAAGTTTTTCTTCAAAAGTGACCTATAATGTTTTGAGTTCAAACAAGGCCTTCCTCAAAAATGGAGCTTTAGCTTAAAGCAGACTTCCCAAAGAGAATTGTGAAACTTGAATCACTCAAAGATACCAAGTATTGAAAAAGTCATGGCCTTGTAAAATTGGTGAAAATTCATGAGGTGACTTATAATCCTTTGAGTTCTTAGGGCATCTTCCACTCATTTTCAAGCTTTGCACATAAAAGAACACGTAGGGCATCTCCCCCTAACGGTGATTGTTTGCGCGAGGGAGATGAACATGAGGCGGAGGTTGCAACGAAAGGGGGTTCGTCGGATTTGGAGGAATTAAAAAAAAGAATAGATTTTGTTGAATTGATTATTTGTTATGGTTTGGTTCATCCTTCTGTTAGTTTTCCAGGTTGACCTGTTTGAAAGTTTGTTTGAGGCATGGTTAGTAAAAGAAGAAAAATGTTGAAGGTGTTGTTGTTTGCAGGTGGAAAATATTGTCTTAGTCGTGCCGTGTTATAGTTTGGTCATGGATGTGTATGTGACTTGTGATTTGAGGTAAAAGTGGTGGATTTTAATGAGATTGGTCTGAAAATGTTGTGTTGAAAGTGATTTAAGGTTAGATATTTGAAAAATAGCTACAAAATGTAGCTGCTAATGAAATTTGTGTACCATAAAAAATCAGTGGCATGATATCGTAAATTGGTAAAAATATTTGTATAAATATTTAGAAAATATTTATAAAAAAAAAAGAACCATCAGAACGGAATTATCATAAGGTTTACACAAATTATAAATAATGGCCAAATCAAAGATGAATGATAATGTGTTTGTGAAATAGTAGAAAGTTGTTGAAAGAAAAAAAGTGTTGTCGTGTGTGTGAGTGAAATTGTGAGAAAATGTGTTGATTGTGTAATTTGTGGATTTTTGTAGATGAGAGTGGATGACTAAAACTGTGAAAATATAGGGTATTTATAGATGGAGGTTAGGTTAAGAGAATGAATGTGATTAATGTATCTAAAGGACCAAGTTGGTACAAATTAGGAATACCCATTGGACTTGGTTATGGTGATTGATTTAATGATGAAAAATATTGATTCTGAAGAAGATTTAATTTATTTTTGGATTTTGGCTAATTAGTGCATAAAATCAATTTTAAAAATAAAATTTTTAATATTAATATATATATATATATATAGGAAATCTTGGTATCTGACATTGCGACCGACTAATCCAAGAGGGACCAATCCCACCGTCCACTAGCGGGGGTCCCGTTTAAAACCAGAACAAAGTTATGTATAGATTGGTCCAACACAAGGATTGTTAGCACCTAGCAGGATTCGAACTCAGGACCTTGAGAGGAGCACACTCTCAAGGCCCAAGCCTCCATCGCTAAAAATATTAATAAAATAGAAAACAAAAATGCTAAATAAATAACCAAAAAACATATTTTGTTTTTTTTTGTGTGGGAATAATGACAAAATGAAAGGAAACTAAAATAAATAAAATATAAAAGTGTAGAAGGTGGGATTTGAACACAGAACCTTCCACTTGGGCCTCCTTATAAATGCTCCTTTGTCAGCTGTGCTATATAATTTATTTGAAATTAAAAGGCATTATGGAACATATGAAGGGTGAGACAAATTTGGGGTATGACAGAAGTATCCAAGAAAGATACATTCATCGGCTTTTGTGCCAAATTTTCAGAGACTGTCCTTTCCATTATTTAAAACAAAACATTTGCATTCAAATACATGAAGATGCGATAAAATTGATTTTCTACCTTTTAAAATTTCATAAGGAATTTTGTCAAGAATAGGACGAATAAGTATTCTATTCAAAACATAACATGCCGTGATAATAGCGTCGACCCAAAAATATTTTGGTAGACCATAATCATTGAGCATTGTTCTTGTCAACTCCTCTAAAACACGATTTTTGCGCTCCACAACACTATTTTGTTGTGCAGTTCTAGGAGCTAAAAAGTTATGTTCAATACCAAATTTATCACAATATTATTCAAGGAGGTGGTTTTCAAATTCACCTCCATGATCGCTTGGGATGGAAACAATTTTAGAATTTAATTTATTTTGGGATAACTTGGCGAAACGTATGAAAGCCGCGAATGTTTCATCTTTACTACATAAGAAGATAGTCCAAACAAATCTTGAGTAATTGTCTATAATTACAAAATTATAGTAGTTTTCACCTATGCTTTTTGTTTGTGACGGTCCAAATAAATCCATGTGAAGAAGCTCAAGAGGTCTCGAAAGAACATTTTTAGATTTAAAAGAGACTTTTGTTTGTTTTCCCTTTTGACATGCATCACATAGGTGATATTTTGAAAATTTTATTTTAGGTAATACCAATTACTAAATCTTTTGCAATTATCTTGTTAAGTAGATCAAAGTTGACGTGTGCTTCAACAACGTACGCTCTACTCAGAAGTAGTGAACTGTTTGAATGTATGATACGGTGGAAAATATTAGATCAAACACTAATGCTTGAGAAGCATGGTGTTTTGGTTGTGATATCAGAATCATAGTCCAGAAGAACTGATACATAATGTGTGGCGTTATTCAATCAAGCTCAAATCAAGTTTTGATTCTTTATCAAGTGTTGATAGAAACCAGGTTCTGAGATAAAGACCAGATGTTCTAGTCAGACTCTGATGAGTTGCTATAGGAAAGTGTTACTTCTTTATTCTTATATTCTGGATACTGAAAATTTATTTTGTGATCTTGGGCTCAGGGGGAGACTCTTAACAAGCTTAAATGAAATTTTGGGTTTAACAGATTCAGGGGGAGCTGTGAGCTTAAGTCTGAATTTGGCGGTTACGGTGATTGCCCTGTATAAATTTTTCTATCAAAATACATGATTTTTTCATCATAAAAAATGGGGAGATTGTAAGAACAAGAAGGGTTTCCTACATCTGGCCTTAAGATTTTGATGATAACTTCACATGTTATCTTAGAGAACAATTGTATACACTAATGGTTTCGTCTAGTGTGTAGTTGCTGCTATAATATTCTGACTCTGGTACAAGGCTTGTGATGTCATCAGGTCCTGAATATACACTCTGGAAGAAAACATGTGGTTACATGTTTCGGTAAAGTCAAGGTTCTAAACTGATCTTATGCAACGTGTCTTAGGAACGTTAGTACAAGAAGTTCTGATCGTGGCTTTGTGGTTTAGCTTTGGAGGCCTTCTAAAGGTTTACTTCTGTGTTACAAGTTCTGAAGATTATGAAGACGAAGTTCTGCAAAAAAAATTCCGATGATCTGAAGAAAAGGAAGTTCTTACAACCAAGTGTTGAAGTCTCTGAAAATAAGGTTCTATGTGACAAGTTCTGAAGACTCCGAGACTTAAGTTCTAAGGCTAAAGAAAGATTCTTCTACAACAAGCTTCAACACTCAACATTCAAATATCTAAAGCCTATGTAGATCAAGAAGAAAATTTCAAAATGGTTAACGTGTGATAGTGTACAAAAGGTACATAAAGTGACAGTGACCTTTACTCTTCTAGACTGGCGCAAGGACAGTTCTTTTGTACTTGACAATGACTACTCTTATTATAACGGTTGAGAACAAACAGATAGATTTCCGATTTATCTTTCTACCCTTTTAATGGATCTCTTTTACAAGTTACAAAATAAAGACTTGGAAGCTGAAGAAAAGTAACAAACTACATTTCAACGACAAATCTATCAGTTCAAATCAAGCTCAACAAAACTACACTAAAGCGTTGTGAAAACTCTATAGAGAAATCATCTGTGTATAGTTTTGTAAATAAGCAAAGAGTTGTTGCTCGTATCTTGCAGTAGAACAGTTACGTGTTCTTCATTGTACTAAAAAGCCTGTGTAATCTGCCTACAGGAAGCAAATTTGTAATACACTGAAAGTTTTCAACTGTTGTTGAATGATACCTTGAGATAGTGAGTGAAGGTCTTAGCGCAAGAAGACTCCTGCTGCAGCTTTAGTGGATTTACATTAAGGATTGACGAAGTTATTGGGGGTGCCAATAAAGTTGATCATACATGTTGTGGGTTGTTCTCTAATAAGTTTGGTTATAGTGGATTAAGTCCTTGTTGATGGAGAAATCATCCTTGCGAGCATGGACTGGAGTAGCTTAGTTAATAGTGAACCAGGATAAAAATAATTGTGTTCATTTACTATTTTATGTTCTAAGTGCACTTAGTTTGTCACCAACAAAAAGATTTTATTTGGTGAAACCCAATTCAAACTCCTTTTTCTTGTGTTTCTCGCACCTTCAAAATTGACCCAAACAAACAGTATGTGCTTGACTGAAATATGAATGTGCTGGGACATAGAGCTGAAAACAACAGTATGTGCTGACCTGAAAAGGCTTACGTGCCAGCCTATGCGAAGCAGAACCTACATGCTTTATTATTGAGTTACATGTGCCATCCTGAAAGTCGTATGTGCCGACACATATAACTGAAACTTACAGTATGTGTAGGCCTGAAGACTGTATGTGTCGTCCTATTCTAAACAAAAACTACAGGCTTCATAATTGAGTTACATGTGTCGGCTTGAAAATCGTATGTGCCAGCACATGCAGGTGAGTTTTGTGTAGAAAATGAATTTTGATGTTTTTGTCCAATTTCAAGATGGTTTTGAATGATTCCTAAGACCTCTAATGTAAGGGTGCACCATATTACATTGAGATACCGTCAAATATATAGAAATGATATGTTTTTTTAGTTTTGACATCATGAAAAACATCTAATAGTGAAGTTGCACTCACATACTCCCCCTTTTTATGATGGCAAAAATTGCGACGAGGCATATCATGTTGTTATCGAAGGCTCCCTCTGACTTTGTGCTTATCAACTTCATCTTGCATATGCTTCTCCCCTTTTAACAACATTAAAAAGAAAGATAGCAAATCGTGAGAAGTGTCATAGTTCAATGCAAATACTAATATATCACTCAGAGGCGTTTTTGCAAAGAAGAGCAACAAATACATATCCCTATATATATATATATATATATATATATATATGTATGTGTGTGTGTGTGTGTGTGTGTGTGTGTGTGTGTGTGTGTGTGTGTGTGTGTGTGTGTGTGTGTGTGTGTGTGTGTGTGTGTGTGTGTGTGTGTGTGTGTGTGTGTGTGTGTGTGTGTGTGTGTGTGTGTGTGTGTGTGTGTGTGTGTGTGTGTGTGTGTGTGTGTGTGTGTGTGTGTGTGTGTGTGTGTGTGTGTGTGTGTGTGTGTGTGTGTGTGTGTGTGTGTGTGTGTGTGTGTGTGTGTGTGTGTGTGTGTGTGTGTGTGTGTGTGTGTGTGTGTGTGTGTGTGTGTGTGTGTGTGTGTGTGTGTGTGTGTGTGTGTGTGTGTGTGTGTGTGTGTGTGTGTGTGTGTGTGTGTGTGTGTGTGTGTGTGTGTGTGTGTGTGTGTGTGTGTGTGTGTGTGTGTGTGTGTGTGTGTGTGTGTGTGTGTGTGTGTGTGTGTGTGTGTGTGTGTGTGTGTGTGTGTGTGTGTGTGTGTGTGTGTGTGTGTGTGTGTGTGTGTGTGTGTGTGTGTGTGTGTGTGTGTGTGTGTGTGTGTGTGTGTGTGTGTGTGTGTGTGTGTGTGTGTGTGTGTGTGTGTGTGTGTGTGTGTGTGTGTGTGTGTGTGTGTGTGTGTGTGTGTGTGTGTGTGTGTGTGTGTGTGTGTGTGTGTGTGTGTGTGTGTGTGTGTGTGTGTGTGTGTGTGTGTGTGTGTGTGTGTGTGTGTGTGTGTGTGTGTGTGTGTGTGTGTGTGTGTGTGTGCGTAATGATGCAAAATTGATAAATAACTAGCATAAAACATTCCCAAACATGTAATGCAATGCATGAATAATAATGAATGTGATGCAAGAGGAAACTTTTCAAGTTTCTTCTATAGCGTCACGATTATGTAACACAATATCTGATGTCGCACAAGCATGTGCCTAGCATTGCGACAAAAATGTCCTCAGTCAATCCAAAATGAAAATATTGTCATAACATGTGACTCAACTACAATAAGAACCGTATATGCAAATAACATGCATGCATTCAACTCATGCGCGAATGCATGAAATGATAATACCAACGCATGTTAGTACAAACAAGAACAAACTTATACAAATGAGAAAGAATTAATACATGAAGTCATTATAAACATATACCTTGAAAACACACAATGGTTGTCAATCAAAAAATTTGGAAATGAACATTCATGGTTTTCATCATTTAGCAGCATAGTAGGCATTTTTACCCAACCAAAAAGATTTATTAAGAAAAGTTTTACTTTCAATGAGAAATTTGAAACAACTTTACCTCACTCTTAATGGAACGGAAGTTGCACTCATATGATGTAAAATACTCGAATAAAGTGTTAGAGCAAAAATATAAAGTGTAAGCAACATAATAAAGATTAAGCAACATTGGAGATATAAATAATCTCCAATTTCCCACCTATGTTGAAAATGGTTCGGTTTCAAGAGGTTTAGTAAAAATCTCGACAAGTTGATTTTTACTATCAACATGCTCAAACACTACATCCAATTTTTCAACATGATCGTGAAGGAAATGATGACATGTCTTAATATGTTTAGTGAGAGAATGTTGCACCAGATTGTTGGTTAGATTAATTGCACTAGTGTTATCGCACATGATAGGAATACATGAAAGTTTAATGTCAAAATCAATTAATTGTTTCTTAAACCACATGATTTGGGAACAACAACTACCTGCTGCCACGTATTCTGCCTCGGCCATTGACAGCTACAGAAACTTGCTTTTTACTATGCCAAGTTACCAAGGATTTTGAAAACATGTGACAAGTGCCACTAGTACTTTTCTTATCCGATTTATAATCGAAAAACTCGAAATCGGAGTAACCAACCAAGATACAATCACTTCCCTTGGAATACCAAAGCCCAAACTTAAAAGTACCAATAAGGTATCTAAGAATACACTTAACCACTTTTAAGTGTGATTCCTTGAGAGCCGATTGATATCGGGCACACATGTAAACACTGAACATAATATCTACCTAGATGTTGTAAGGTATAGAAGTTATCCAATCATACCTCTATATTTCTTGACGTTCACATCCTTGCCCTTTTCATATCTATCCAAATTTCCATTTTTTGCCATATGAGTGTCAATTTCCTTTGCATCGTCCATGCCGAATTGTTTTAGTAATTCAAGACAATAATTGGTTTGACATACACATGTTCCTTCATTGAGTTGCTTTATTTGAAGTCCGAGAAAGTAGTTCAACTCCCTCATGAGACTCATTTCAAACTCTCCTTGCATAAGCTTAGAGAACTCCTTGACAAGATGCATGTTAGTTAATCCAAAAATGATATCATCAACATAAATTTAAACAAGTAAAATATGTTTTCCTTGATGTTTAATAAAGAGAGTAGTATCTACCTTCCCTCTCGTTTAAGACCATACAAAGCAGGTTTAGCTTAAAAACATGATTGGGATACTCGTGATTTTCAAAACCGAGAGGTTGTGAAATGTACACCTCTTCATGTATGTATCTGTTAAGGAACACACTTTTCACGTCCATTTGATATAGTATAAAGTTCTTGTAACATGCATAAGCTAGTAAAAGGCGTATAGCCTCGAGTCGGGCAACATGAGCACAAGTCTCCTCATAATCAATTCCATCCTCTTGGTTATACCCTTGAGCCACTAACTGGTCCTTATTCCTTGTTATCACCCATGTTCGTCAAGTTTATTCCTAAACACCCATTGTGTGCCTATAACTTGATGATTTTGTGGATGAGGGACAAGGTCCCAAACATCATTTATTTAAAATTGATTTAATTCTTATTGCACGGCCATCAAGTAGGGCATCCTTTAGCGTTTTTAGGTTGAACTTGTGATATGTACGCGTGGTGATAACAAAAATTACTTATCTTAGAGCACATTGTTACCCCTTTTGTGATGTCTCCAATAATGTTGTCAATTGGATGATCCTTGAAGGTTCTCCATTCCAATGGAAGATCATCATCTTCTTGTTGACTTTCATTATCCTTCTTTTCTTGTTTGTCATCTTCCTCCTTCTCAATCTCCATCGCTCTAGGTTGATCAACTCCTTTTTAGGTGCTCTTGAGTATGTCTTTCATAGATGCACCTACATCATGAAAAGTAATATTTTTTCCAACACTATTTGGGCAAGACTCATCAAAAGTAACATGAACTGACTCTTCGACAATAAGCAATCTTTCATTGTAAACTCTATATGCTTTACTAGATAGGGAGTTGTCGTAACTGGCAAAAAATACGAGAGTTGCCATCACTACTTTTTGTCCTAAGGACTGGAAAGGAACTAAAAACCCTAATTGTTTCAAAGATTACTAGCTTTGCGAGTTAATTAGATAAAAGGAAGGTGTTAGGCACCCTTTATCTCCCTTGTACCCAAGGGAATCCTTTTTAGCTTTAGGACTTGCAGGGGATATTTCTTTATTTAATCATATTGTCATATATAATAAAAACAAGGGAAAATTTTAGTTTTTTAAGTTAGTGGAATCGCCTTAGTTTTTCAATTGTGTGCCTATGTGTCCTCTTAAGAAGAAATCAGAGACCTTCGAAGTTCGAAGTGTTTGATTAATTTTTTTATAGGATTGCGTTGAGTTTCTTTTGAATGATTTTTGAACCTGCCTGAGTTTGAAAGTTGAGTGATTGTAGGCAAAATTTTGTACTCATTACGAAAGTAACACGACAATCCTTTATTGAAAAAATTCTTTGAAGTTTGATTATGTTAGTAGAAAAATGTTTTTATTTGGTTAGATGTCTTAGATTAGGTTTTAATTAAGTTTTTTGAAGAAGAGTTGATCTTTCTTATAATGAAATCGCGCTAGACAAAGAAATTGATTTGATTGATTGATGAATTTTAGTGTCTTAATTTGAATAATTAATTGGTAAGGCGTTTGAGCCAACCAAGTTAATTACTCGAAAATGCGGTGAATGTAAAATTCACTTATCCTATTTATTTAGGAAAAATATAATTAATTTGATTTAGAAAAGTGTTTGAATTTATGTATAAGTTAATGGAGTATTTAATCTAGAAATAAACAACCGAATTAAAAATAAAAAATGTATTTTTTATAAAACAAAATTAGCACTAACAATAAATTAGTTAACTAAGAGTTAACTAATCCAATTGGAAAAATTAAACAAAAGAAGATAGAGAGGTGCTAAGATAAAAATATGAGTGTAGAAAAGTAAAACTAGTAAATCATCAAAGGAGCTTAAGGCCCACATGGCATCTCTAGAAACTTAAATACAGAGTGACCAAAAAACAAAACAAACAATTCCCTCTTCCCTCGAAACTCTCCTCGAGTATCAATTTTCTTTCGTCACACAAACAATAATAAAAGAACCTGGGTGCTGGCATATCCAAGCGGTGTTGTGTGGCTGGGCAACGAGATCTACGGTGGTGGTTAATGAAGGTTGAGCGGTTGGGTCTGCAGTGTTGTGTGAGTCCATGCGTGGAATTTCTGTTGACGGTGATTGTTTGCGGGGAGATGAACATGAGGCAGAGGATTTAGAGGAATTAAACATAAGAATAGATTTTTAAATAAGAACCATCATAATGGAATTATCATATGATTTACACAAATTAGAAATAATGGCCAAAACAAATATGGTTGATAATGTGTTTGTGAAATAGTAGAAATTTGTTAAAAGAAAAAAAGTGTTGTCGTATGTGTGAGTGAAATTGTAAGAAAATGTGTTGATTGTGTAATTTATGGATTTTTGGAGATGAGAGTGGATGACTAAAACTGTAAAAAATGTAGGGTATTTAAAGATGGAGGTTAAGTTAAGAGAATGAATGTGATTGGTGTATCTAAAGGACCAAGTTGGTACAAATTAGGAATACCCATTGGGCTTGTTTATGGTGATTGATTTGATAATGAAAAATATTAATTCTGAAGAAGATTTAATTTATTTTTGGATTTTAGCTAATTAATGCATAAAATCAAATATATATATATATATATATATATATATATATATATATATATATATATATATATATATATATATATATATATATGAAATCTTGGTATCCGACTTTGCGACCGATTAATCCAAGAGGGACCAATCCTACCGGCCACTAGCGGGGGGTCCTGTTTAAAACTAGAACAAAATTCTGTATAGACTAATGACAAAATGAAAGGAAACTAAAATAAATAAAATACAACAGTGTAGAATGTGGAATTTGAACACAAGACCTTCCACTTGAGCCTCCTTACAAATGCTCCTTTGTCAATTGTTCTATCTAATTTATTTGAAATTAAAAGGCATTATGGGACATATGAAGGGTGGGGCTTATTTGGGGTATGACAGGAGTATCCAAGAAAGATACATTCATCGGCTTTTGCGCCAAATTTTCAGAGATTGTCTTTTCCATTATTTAAAACAAAACATTTGCATTCAAATACATGAAGATGCGATAAATTTGATTTTCTATCTTTTAAAATTTCATAAGGAGTTTTGTCAAGAATAGGACGAATAAGTATCATATTCAAAACATAACATGTCGTGATAATAGCGTCGGTCCAAAAATATTGTGGTAGACCATAATCATTGAGCATTGTTCTTGTCAATTCCTCTAAAACACGATTTTTGCGCTCCACAACACTATTTTGTTGTGCAATTCTAGGAGCTAAAAAGTTATGTACAATACAAAATTTATCACAATATTCTTCAAGAAGGTGGTTTTCAAATTCACCTCCATGATCGCTTGGGATGGAAACAATTTTAGAATTCAATTTATTTTGGGATAACTTGGCGAAACGTGTGAAAGCCGCGAATGTTTCATCTTTGCTACATAAGAAGATAGTCCAAAAATATCTTGAGTAATCGTCTATAATTACAAAACCGTAGTAGTTTTCACCTATGCTTTTTGTCCGCGACGGTCCAAATAAATCCATGTGAAGGAGCTCAAGAGGTCTCGAAACAACATTTTTAGATTTAAAAGAGACTTTTGTTTGTTTTCCCTTTTGATATGCATCACATAGGTGATATTTTGAAAATTTTATTTTAGGTATACCAATTACTAAATCTTTTGCAATTATCTTGTTAAGTACATTAAAGTTGACATGTGCCAAACATCTATGTCATAACCATGAATTTTCACTTATGGTAATAAGACATTCGACATTGCTCAAGGATACATCTCTTAAGTCTAGCATATAGATATTGTTTACCCTCATGCCATTAAACATACAATCCTTCTTCTCATTATGTACTATCATGCAATTATTTTTGGCAAAGGTTACCTTATAACCATTTTCGCTACAAGGTCGGAGAATAGAGAGATGTCTCCCATCATGTGTCTCGAACATCCATTATCGAGAATCCATTTACCCATCACAGTGTCAAGACACTCAACCTACAAAATCAAATAAAGGTGTTTGGTACTCAATTCTCATTGGATCATTGGAAGTGAGTGAAAAATTGGTTGCATTTTGGAAACCATTGAAAAATACCTTTAAGAAATAAGAAGCACCTAAATTTTCGTTTTTCAATATTATGTCTTTTCGCAACAATAGTGACAAAACAACCTATGATGAGATTTAATTTTGCTATTTGAATCATTCTTGATCAAACTATACTTTTTAATTAGGATTTGAAACCTTTGGAGAACTAATAGAAAAAGTAACACATGCTTGTGATTCCTTGTCCACTTTGGTTACAAGAGTACTCACCTCTTGTTGCCAAATTAGACAAGTTTCACATCCGATCCTACATCGTTCCTCATCCTTGTAACGCCCGTTAATTTAATTAATTATTTAATTAAATTATTTTTGAGTTATTTGTTGAAAAGTTGTGAGATGTTGAAATTTGTGCGTATAAGTTGTTAGATTATTATTAATTAATTAAATAGTTGATTAATAATAATAATAATATTGGAATTAATAGAATAACTGTGTTGGGCTTATTTTAGTGGTTGGATGTAGTAAAGTGGGGGTGTGAAAGTTAAGCCCAATTGGACTAATGATATAAGGTTAAGCTGACACAAAGGTTTGATTTAGTTGGTGATTAAGGGTTTGTACGCTAGCCGTAAGAGCTAAACGGGGGAAGGAGCAAGTTTCCTGGTGTCGAACAGAGCAAAACAAGGATTATGGTCGGAGCTTTGGTTGAGCGAACTTCAATCCAGGTAAGGGTGGGATTCTGACCTTATAATGGGAATAATGATGTGTATCACATGGGAATTGGTCGTTGTAGGCCTATTGCGCGTTGATGTTTAGGGATTTGTTATCGAAGTTGCCCGTTTATTCATGTTGTAGTCGTTTAGGGAGTTATCGTACGACGTTTTAATGAACCTGTTTTAGGAAGTTTCCCGTTAGTAGTGTTGTGATATTTTTGAGTTGTATGTACGATCGCCCGGTTGGATCAATGATTAGGTTAGTGTAGTTTATCACTGGGTGATGTGGTCGTTATGATGATGTGGTATTCCGAGCATTTGGCAGGAAACTAGGGATTGTAGTTGTGGTCGTTTTAGGAAGGTTTTTGCGTGACTGTCTTGTATGATTAATGAATTTGTTGATAGGAAATATAGTCGCCCATTGTTGTGTTATTCCGAGCGGTTCACCGGAAATTATGGGTTGTATTGATGTGGTCGTTTTGACATTGTATTGTTCCATGTTGTTGGCTGAAGTTAGTGGTCGAGGAGGATGATGATGGTGTTAGATGTCAAGCGGAGTTTAGGCTGCAAAGTGTGTCGATGCATATGTGTTAGATGTCGAGCAACAATAGGCTGCGAGGCGTGCCGAGGAGCACGGTACTATTGTCGAGCAGAACAAAGTTGCAGGTTGTGCCGAGGAACATAAGTAGTTGCTATAATTTTGTTTCTGTATGTGTCGAGGAGTATTGGGTCAGGTATTATTCTGTCTTATTTGTTGTGTATGTCGAGGGGCACATAGTTTCCCTAGTTCTATTGCCTGTTTGTGTCGAATTGGTCGTCACAGTGTGTTGTATAAGTTATTCTGAATTGAGAATTGCAGGTTGATGATTTATATTGAGATGCCTCTAATCATGGGCAAATATTAAGTTGTGGGCTTATGGCCAATGTTGATTAATTTTGATTTATGTTGAATTATTGTTGAAGTTATAGGCTTATGGCCAACGTTGATTTATGTTGATTTATGTTGAATTATTATTAAGTTGTAGGCTTATGCCAATGTTGTTGTGTTGTTGTGATGGGAAAGGGCAATTTATGATTTTTGACCTAGAAAATGGTCAATTGGTTTAAGGAATAATCTCAAGAGTCTAATTGTATCATTTTTACCTAATGGCATGGTTCAAAACATTGCAAGTCCATTGGATTGATAGATGAGTTTTCCAATCAACTGATCAAAAGTCAATTGTATACTGAAAAGTCAAACTTTGACTTTTTGGTCAAATTCAAGTGCCAAAGATCATAATTCATCAAAACATGTCAAAATATGAAACTTATTCATCAATAAATCAAAAATTCAAGATTTCATTTTGAAAAGTCAAAATTTCTAAACTTAGAAATTTTTCTAAGTGTTAGAAATTTCATGTTTTTTTATAACTTTGAACAAAATTTTCACCATGATGCAAGATGATTCAAGAGAAACTTCCAAAATGAAAGTTGTAGATCTCCATGAAATCTACAACTTTGATTTGCATAACTCCTTCCAAAAATTCTTGGATCTCAAGTTATAATTTTATGAACATGTGGTCATGAAACTAAACACTTAGTGAAATTTTGCCCTAATTTGGTCAGGATTTTGACCCAACTTCATGGAACTTTTTCATATAGTTTCAAGGGGAATATTCAAAAGCAATTCAAAGAGGGTTTGTAGAGCACATTTCAAGCTTTCCAAAATGTCCAAGAAATCCTTGAGGTCATTCTTGAGTAGGGAGAATTGAAGAGATGAAATTAGGGTTTTGTCACTTGAATTACAAGTCATTTTTGATGAACACATGAACCAAATCCATGCTAGGCTGCATAATATTTGCTTTGTAGGCCTCAAACTTGTTTGTCACTCCATAATTAAATGTTTACACAACTGTTAGGGCTTTGATCCAAGCAATTGAGCTATTGTCTATATTGCATTTTCATTTATGGCACAAAGTTAACAATGCCATTCTTGTAAAGCACGCTTTTTGCATAAAGTTCACATTGAGCCTCTAACTTGTTCCCTCTGATCACACTCCATCCACAAAGTCAGAAGCAAGCTTGGTTAAAGCATAACCACTTTACCTTAGCAAGTACACAAGGCATAGAAACTTGTTTTGTCAAAAAATCACATGTTTAACTTAAACATGTAAATTTAAATTTTGATCAACTAGAGCACTCCAAACTTGTTGCTTATAAATAGAGTCACTATTTGTGAGCTAGGACACGAGCTTGAAGACCTTAAGACACTCCCAAATTCCCTCTATCCAGAAATTGCACAAAAAAAACTCCATTGATACACAGTTCTGACATTAAACTTGTATCTCCCATTTCCCTCAAATTCATTCCTAAAGCTTCCTCATACCAAATACAGACCATCCCTGTCCCTGTTTGCAAACTGTAACTCTATCTTCATCAACTTCCATAGCCAAAAATAGAGCATTGCAGTTGGACTTATCCAGGTCATTTCAGCCACTCTCAACTCAAGCAAACCATTGCATTGGCTTCCTAGGATCTCAAGGAAGCTAACCTGATCATCACCACTGCCTGAAACAAGCTCAAACTCCAAACACGATTTCCAATTTTGAGGTAAGTTTTCTCAACTTGGAACTCTTCATGCATGCATCATCAATAGTTTATTTGTGAACAAAACATGTAGATATCATTTTACTGAAGCTAACCATATCCATATTTTCCATTAATTTTACTTGAGCTTAGAGAATTTTGAAACTAAAATCTATGAAAATTTTAGGGTTCAGATTAGGGCCATTAAAATTCATGTTTATCTTTGATCTATAGTTTTAATACTTTACATTTCTGGAATCATGAGAAAATTTGCTACAAGTTTCATGTTTATAGTTTTTATTTTTGATGAGAAATGAGCAATGTGATACGGTGGGAGAGAACTGACTGTTTTTTGGAATGCTGGTTCGTGTTTTGCGTTTGTTTTCACAAAATGTCGCGGCAAGCAAGAGTCGCCATCAACTTTTATTTTATCCAACAAGGAAAGGAAAAAGGCACAGAAAAATTCCTTTTTTGAGATTTTTCTCGGGTTCGGGGGGTAGATTATAGAAAGGGAAGGTGTTAGCACCCTCTCTATCCGTGGTTATCCACGGGCTCTTAGGTACTTGCTCATATTGTTTTCAAAATTGCTTTTCTTTGTGCTTGTGGGTTTGAAAAAGTTTTTGTTTTTGAAACTTCGTTTGAAAAGTGTAAGTGTGAAAAGTTTTTGTTTTTTGAAAGAGCAAGTACTTAAGAACCATCTACCTACTCGAAAAGGGAATCGTTCTATGCTATCTTCCTTTAGACAATGTTATCCCACTATGAATGAGTGGGTAGCACCATCGTTGGAGTTTAAGGGTCAATTCGAATAAGGGACATGCGATCACTAAAGTAACGTTAGGACGCCTTAGCGGTAACTCTAATGTCTTAGATCATTTTATCCGAGGCAACCGTTTCGAGGCAACTATGATCTTTGGACAAGAGGGCGACCTCTAAAACTTCCTATACTCAATGACCGCGTACGAAGGCAACCAAGTGGGGTGTACCCTAAGAGTGCGCATGTGCGAGTGTGTCATTTTCAGTTAATTTTGTCTTTTCATGTTAATGGTGATCTATGTTGATTTTAGGTTTAAACGTTCAATCTTGTCATGCATCCCCTATTATCAAACATCTAACAGTTCATAAGTTGCGGAAATTAAATTGCGGAAATTTAACTAACTATTACAAGGCGTCGTGTATTTACACCGCCAAAAGCAACCCTTTGAAATTTAAATGCGGAAAATAAATAAAGCGATAAAAATATTTAAAGTCCTATTAAGCTATTACATTCCGGGAACAAATACAATATTGAATAAAATGGATCGCGTGCGGGAAATTAAATCGGGCGCAAGTTCTAGGGTTTTGACCTTTTGTTATTAAAGAAAATTTTTTTTTTGTTTGTTTTCGAATTTTAAGAAATAAACAATCCTAAATTAATTATTAAATTAAATTAATTAAACTAATTAATAAAAATAAATATTTTTGAATTTTTGTGTTATTTAAAGAAAGAAAATAAAATTGATCAATGTTAATAAAAACCTAATTATGTCTAAGTTAATTTTAATTATTGAAAAATATATTAAAGTTATTCCTAATTAATGGCCTAAATTAATTAAATTAATATTTGTTAATAATAAAAAATAAAATACTGAAATTTAATTTAATAAAGAAAATATTTTTTTGGTTTTAATTTTATAAAGAAAAAGATTTGATTGGTTAATGATTAAATAAAAACAATAAATAAATAAACAAAACAAAAATAAAAAAGAAATATAGAGAGATAGGGGGTATGGGCCTGATTAGAGGTGTTTGAGAAGCAATTCCATGGCCCATTAACACACTGACCTGGTTGACTTTGTGAATTCCCTATGCGCCTTTTGACTTGGTCCCATGGTGGACCATCATCCTGGATCACCAGATCTGGCCTTGGGCCATCTGGCGCTTGATTGAGTGAGGGAGTATGGTAGGCTATGCACTTGGATCTGCATGTGATAACCTATAGAAATATAACAAATGCAATTTGGAGGACCAGGGATTCGAACCCAGGTCCTGTTGGATGTTGGATGCACGCCTTTACCACTCAGCCACTTTATTCTATTTGTCAATATATTAAGCAATTAAAATAATAAGAGAAAACGCGTTAATGTGCCAGAAATAAAAAAAAGTGCGCGAAAATTTGAAAGGGCTAATCAGAAGGGGACACGTTGTCGTCCCTGTCCTCAGGCCTGCAAAGAAATTACCTGCGGATTTGAATCCACAGCTAAATGCCTAGGTCGTCCCAAAAACTCATCTTAGGTCATATAAACTCCTCCCAAGACCATGGTTGCATTCGCCTTCCTCTCCCGGTCACGTCCATGGCCATTAATGAGGTTAATTTTACCTGTAATGAAAAACCCTATTCCAAGAGGAAAAACCCTAACAATGGCGTTTTGCACCACAGAGCAGATAAACAAAATCAAATAATATGGAAAGCTTGGAAATTATCTAGTGGTTACAAATATACCATTGATTTCTTGTAATGATGCATGGATTTTGAAATACGAAATCAAATTTAGAGGGGGACCGTGTGACACTTACAATGCGTTTGAGCGTGTATGGAGGCTTGCTAGGGATTGGTTCTGACTCAGTGAACCTCCAGTAATCGATTGGTGTTGAGTTTTGCTTCTGAAAACGCCTCCAAGTGTGATTTTGGTTTTGCACTTTTTACCACTTTTTCCAAGTTTTTCTTTCAGTGTTCTTGCAGCCTCTAGCCCTCAATTTCGTGTCTTTGGCTTGTATATATATCATGGAATGTGTTAGGTTAACATTTGTGGATTGAATCTTTGCACATCAATGCCATGAGATTTGATTTGATCCACCATTGAAAGCTTGCCTAATTTGTCAAAAATCCATCTTTTTGTTCATGATATGGTAAGATACGAATTTGATGCTGACCATGATGATGATTAAGTCCTGAAAATAGCAAAAGATCTCATGTAATCAAGTTTTGGGATTTAATTTGATTTAATTTAATTTAAAATGAAATAATTCAATAAAAAATCAAATAAAATAATAAAATTGATAAATGGACACAAGGCTGAAGCTAGGACACGTGTGCAATGTGGCAAGTCCAAATCACGTGGAAAAGAATGGGCCCATTTGACAAAATTTGAAGTTTTGGGGATAATTGACTTTTGGCAATTTTGCAAAAAGGCCCAACTTCAACAATGCATAACTTCTTCAATTTTGAACTTTTGGAAGTGTTCTTGGACTTTTTAGAAAGCTTGAGATGTCCTCTAACCAAAAATTTTGGTCTAATAGCATTTTGATATTCCATTCCAAAGTTATAAGCTTTGGAAAAAAAGGTGTTTTGTTGACTTTCAAAAATGACCTATAATGTCCAAATTTATAACTTCTTGTGAGTGCATTTTATGATCTTGGGGTATGAAGATGGATTGTAGGAAATTGAATCCTATTCAAAATGAGCTTTGGATGGGTCATTTATCATAAAGTATGAGAAAGTTATGCTTGGTCAAAGTTGAGTTGACTTTTCCTACAAAACCCTAATTTAGCAACTTTTGAGTCTTGATGAATTTTGAGCAATCCTTGATGAATCATGATAAAACCTTGATCAAATGATTAAATATACTTCAAAATGAGAACGTTGACAAAAAATCTTGAAGTTTGACTGTATTTGGGTCACAGTTGACTTTTGCCCTAGCATTGTCGATTTTTGGACCCTTTGAGCAATTGACTGAGCAAACTTCCTCTGCAAGGCTTGAAATTTGACATGGATGACCTTGAGAACATATTAGGACATTGTGGGAGCACTTGAGGTCATTTGGACTCAAGGATCTTGATGCAACACAAAACCCTAATTTGGGGTTGACTGCCTTAGGAGATGATTTGTCTGACCCACTCTTGAGCAAACTTGAGCCACTTGGAGATTTTTCTTGCAATGTTTTGAGAAGTATGAGAGGGAAAATTTTGGGGTACAAAAACTTCCCCTGTTCAATCTTCTTAAACTTGAGTATATAGATTGGCTTTCGGGCCTTTCGTGATCCGAAGGTGGAAGATGATTGAACACTAGAGTGCCCAGAAATTTGCACTCGCATGAAGTGGTATCAGCCTGGTGATGTCGGGAATGGGCTTACAGATGCCATTTGGAGACTGTTGATAGGAGGTATGAACTTCGACTGGAATAAGAATCAGGGAGATCTTAGCATCCATCTGACTGAACCAGAGAAGGTCTTGGATTAACTTTGAGTGGATAAGAATCAGAAAAATCTTAGAATCGATTTAACTGAACCGGACGAAAGTCTTGGAATATCTTCAACTGGAATAAGAATCAGGGAGATCTTAGCGTCGATCTGACTGAACCAGAGAAGGTCTTGGATTAACTTTGACTGGATAAGAATCAGAGAAATCTTAGAATCGATTTAACTGAACCAGACGAAAGTCTTAGAATATCTTCAACTGGAATAAGAATCAGGGAGATCTTAGCGTCGATCTGACTGAAACAGAGAAGGGCTTGGATTAACTTTGACTGGATAAGAATCAGAAAAATCTTAGAATCGATTTAACTGAACCAGACGAAAGTCTTGGAATATCTTCAACTGGAATAAGAATCAGGGAGATCTTAGCGTCGATCTGACTGAACCAGAGAAGGTCTTGGATTAACTTTGACTAGATAAGAATAAGAAAAATCTTAGAATCGATTTAACTGAAACAGACGAAAGTCTTGGAATATCTTCAACTGGAATAAGAATCAGGGAGATCTTAGCATCGATCTGACTGAACCAGAGAAGGTCTTGGATTAACTTTGACTGGATAAGAATTAAAAAAATCTTAGAATCGATTTAACTGAACAAGACGAAAGTCTTGGAATGTCTTCAACTGGAATAAGAATCAGGGAGATCTTAGCGTCGATCTAACTGAACCAGAGAAGGTCTTGGCTTAACTTTGACTGGATAAGAATCAGAAAAATCTTAGAATCGATTTAACTGTACCAGACGAAAGTCTTGTGATATCTTTATGAGGAATCCGCTGAAACAGCCCTCAATAGATGTAATTTTTAAGGGGACTACCAGATCATATAAGTAGTCAACGATGTTTATTGATTCGTCTTTCCCTGAAAAGGTAAAGAGTTAGTCATATGCAATGTCATGATGTATGAAATGCATGATATATATCACGCAATGATGCTCTCAAAATAAATGATATTGTATGGTATGATGCGTATATGCCTGTATCATGATGTATGGAAATGTAATGTTTCTAGCTAGGGAAAATAAATCCCGAATAGCTGCTGAAGAATAGAGCTGGATTCTTCGTTTCTGTTGGGGATGGCGAACGAAGAGAATAAACCTGCAGGAGAGGATGGCTCCGTTGGGGGAATAAACCGACGAGGAGATTACTCTGTGGGGAAGAGATGTTCTGCTGAAGATTCCACTGATAAATTCCGTCGGGATGAATTATCATTGCTGGTGATATTGAATCCTATTGGGGATTGAATTCCTGTTTGTGAAAGGAAAGAACTCCACTGGGGATGATCTCTCAGTGGCAACTTTACTGGGGATAACCTGTTAGACTTTTATGGGGATAATCCTTTGAGTTCTGCTGGGAATGATCCTTTGAACTCGGCTGGGGAGATTTATCTTTGTACTCCGCTGGGGATAAACTTCCAGAGTCTACTGGGGATGATTCTCCCAACTCCGTTGGGGAAGCTTTTTCAGACTGCGCTGGGAAAATTTTAACTCCACTAGGGATATCTTGTACCCTGCCGGGGATCATTCTTATATTCCATTGAGGAATATTAAGACTGCCGGGGGTATCAAGCCTTTTTAGTGTTGATGGTAGATAAACTCTGCTTGGGGAGAATATTACTGATTCATTCACAGTTGCAAGTCTCAGCTGGGGAGAGCTATCATTACTGTCTTACTCTGCGGGGAGTGAAGATATCTTAGCCATATTCTTCAGCTGAATCTACCTTGTACCTGGTGAACAAAGCAACTGTATAGTTTGGACAATTTTTATTGCCCCTGTTTCTGATGTTACCCGTAATCGTCTTTTGTTTCGCATGTAAATATTCATGAGCAGCAATTAATGTCAAATGCATATATCAAAAATGAACATTGGACATTCTTTGCAAATCAAAACAGATAAAGAAAAAAAACAGTTTGAAATTTCTTTGAAGATGAATTGTATTGATTTTGAAGTTTGGCCTGTAAATAGGCGTTTTTGTACAATCCCACTGGGTTCCAATTCTGTTATTGCCTTTATGTCCTCGAGCATCTCATCACTTTGCTACTTGGTTGAAGGTAGATCAGATTGATTAGCGCCGTCCGAGCTTGATAGTCGATACCGAAGTCTGGAAGCAAGATGATCCAATGAGACATAGTGTTACGCTGATCCCTAATTTTTGCCTGGACCGCCCCTTCGGGTTTTCAGTCCACCGGGATACCCTTTTTTGCCCAAGCCGCCTTTTCAGGTTTTCGACTTGCCGGGTGTACAGATTTATTTTCATTTTCATCCCTTATTTTTGCCCAAACCTTTTTGGTTCGCCGGGAAGCCCTTATTTTTGCCTAGGCCAGTCAACCTAGCGGGTCTTTGATTATGCGTAGTATCTTTTCACTATGTTTGCATTGACGGGGCGAGGAAGGTCGTCACCATCCATGGTGGTTAGAATCATAGCTCCGCATGAGAAAATGTTTTTAACCACAAATGGCCCTTCATAAGTAGGGGTCCATTTGCCCCTGGGATCACCTTGAGGTAGGATAATGCGCTTGATAACCAAGTCCCCAACTTGATACTCTTGTTTTCTAACTTTCTTGTTAAATGCCTTGATCATCCGTTTTTGATACGTCTGACCATGACAAATAGCAGTAAGTCTTTTTTCGTTGATTAAGTTCAGCTGATCAAGCTGGGTTTGAATCCAGTCATCTTCGCTCAAACCTGCATCCTTCATAATCCATAGAGAGGGTATCTGAACTTCAATGGGTAGTACGACCTCCATGCCATATACCAAGGAATAGGGTGTTGCCCCTGTTGACGTCCTTGCTGAGGTACAGTACCCATGAAGAGCAAATGGTAACATCTCGTGCCAGTCTTTGTATGCCACTGTCATCTTCTGCATAATCTTCTTAATGTTCTTATTAGCCGCTTCAATAGCCCCATTCATCTCTGGCCGGTAGGGAGAAGAGTTGTGATGCTGTATCTTGAACTGCTTGCAGAGCTTAGTGATCATCTTGTTGTTAAGATTGGTACCATTGTTTGTGATGATCCTCTCTGGTACACCGTATCGACAGATCAGATTATGCCGAATGAACCGTGCCACGACGCTCTTGGTTACGGTGGCAAAGGAAGCTGCTTCAACCCACTTTATAAAGTAATCAATTGCTACCAGGATGAAACGATGCCCGTTGGATGCCGTAGGTCTGATCTTGCCGATCATATCAATGCCCCACATTGCAAAAGGCTAAGGTGCCATCAAGACATTCAGAGGTACTGGAGGGATGTGCACCTTATCAGCATAGACTTGGCACTTGTGACATGTCCGAGAATGCTGATAACAGTCGGCTTCCATTGTGGACCAATAATATCCTGCCCGTAGGATTTTCTTTGCCATGGTATGTCCACTGGAATGAGTTTCGAAAGTACCTTCATGTAACTCAACCATGATCTTTTCTGCTTCGTTCTTATCCATACATCACAGTAGGGTTGAATCATGGTTACGCTTGTAAAGGATGCCATTGCTGATGAAGAACTTTGCTGCGAACCTCCTTAGAAACTTCTTGTCATTAACAAATGCACCCTCGGGGTATTCCTGAGCCTCAAGATACCTTTTTACTTCGTGAAACCAGGGCTTTTATGTTACCTCTTCAGTCTCAATGTCACAGCAATGTGCGGGTTCGTCCAATATTTCAATGATAATCCGGGGAGCTTCGTTGTCCCAATTGAATTTGAACATAGAAGACATCGTAGCCAGCGCGTCCGCCAACTGATTCTCCTCTCTAGGGAAGTGCTCAAAGGTTATCTCCTCAAAATGTGGAAGCAACGTCAATACATACTCCTTGTAAGGAATAAGATTTAGGTGTTTCGTATCCCACTCGCCTTTGATCTGACTGATCACAAGAGCGGAATCTCCGAAGACAGTCAAGAACTTAATCCTTAGGTCAATTACTGCTCGAAGACCCATAATGCACGCTTCATACTCCTCCATATTGTTGGTGCAGTTGAAACATAGTCGGGCGGTAAATGGAGTATGAGAGCCTTTAGGAGATATGATCACGGCGCCGATGCCATTGCCCAAAGCGTTCAAAGCTCCATCAAAGTACATAGACCATCGGGATCCCTCCTCAGGTCCTTCATCCGGTCCAGGTGTCTCACAGTCAATTACCAACATGATATTCTCGTCTGAAAATTCAAAGTTCATAGACTGGTAATCATCCACTGCTTGATGTGCCAAATGGTCTGCCAACACACTTCCCTTAATCGCCTTTTGGGTCGTGTACTGGATGTCATACTCAGTCAAGATCATCTTCCATCTTGCTATTCTTCCGGACAAGGCAGGCTTCTCGAAGATATACTTGATTGGATCCATCTTTGATATCAATAGAGTAGTGTGAGTCAGCATATACTGTCTCATCCAGCGAGTAGCCCATGCCAAAGTGCAACAAGTTTTCTCGAGCAACGAGTATCGGGTCTCACAATCGGTAAACTTTTTGCTAAGGTAATAAATAGTATGCTCTTTTCGGCCAGACTCGTCATACTGACCCAACACGCACCCCATTGAGTTGTCGAGTACTGTCAAGTATAAGATCAAAGGTCTCCCTTCAATTGGAGGCATCAGAATGGGTGGCTCTTGGAGATACTCTTTGATTCTTTCGAAAGCGGCCTGACATTCATCATTCCATCTTACCACTTGATCTTTCTTCAGTAATTTAAAGATTGGCTCACAAGTAGTAGTCAGGTGCGAGATGAATCGGGCAATGTAGTTCAGACGTCCCAGAAAGCCTCTGACTTCTTTCTCTATTCTGGGAGCTGGCATTTCCTGTATAGCCTTCACCTTGGCAGGGTCCACTTGAATACCTTTGTCGCTTACGACGAAACCCAGCAGCTTACCAGATCTCACCCCGAAGGTGCACTTGTTCGGGTTTAACCTCAGCTTGTACAACTTCAACCTGTCAAACAGCTTCTGAAGGTGGTCAAGATGTTCTTCCTCCGTCTGGGATCTTGCAATCATGTCATCGACGTATACCTCAATCTCGTGATGGATCATGTCATGAAACAAAGCAACCATGGCACGCTGATACGTTGCCCCAGCATTCTTCAATCCAAAGGGCATGACCTTGTAGCAAAAGGTACCCCACTAAGTAACAAAAGTTGTCTTCTCCATGTATTCGGGAGCTATCTTAATCTGATTATAACCGGAGAAACCATCCATAAAGGAAAAGACCTTATGCTGAGCAGTGTTGTCAACCAGGACGTCGATATGAGGCAGAGGGAAATCATCCTTGGGGCTTGCCCTGTTCAGATCCCTATAGTCAACACACATTCGAACCTTACCATCCTTCTTTGGTACAGGAACCACGTTGGCCACCCACTGTGGGTAAGAAGTAACTGCTAGAAAACCGGCGTCAAACTGTTTCATAACTTCAGCCTTGATTTTCTCAGACATCTCTGGGCGCATTCGGCGGACCTTCTATTTCACTGGAGGACAGTCTTCCTTGGTAGGTAGGCGGTGAACCACAATATCGGTATCCAACCCAGACATATCTTCATAAGACCAGGAAAAGATCTCAACATAGTCACGCAACATCTGAATCAACCGTTTCTTCACACTAAGCTCCAGATTTGCACCGATCCTGACCTATTTCTTGTCTATCTCTGTACCCAGATTCACTGATTCCACCAGCTCTTCGTGCGGCTGAATAACCCTCTCTTCCTGAAGTAACAGTCTTGCAAGTTCACCAGGCACTTCTCAATCATCTTCACCATCGTCTTCGGCTAAGTTGATCGGATTTTCAAAGTCATAACTGGCAGTAGCAGAGTCGTTACCAGTGAGATCCAGAGTGGATGTAGACCTGTATATGTGAGTGTGTGTAAAATAGCTATTTTGCAATATATAATAAAAGAAAAACAAGGAGCGCAAAATTTGAAATGCAAGAAACGTCCAATGCTTTTATTAATGATATATGTAGATGAAACACATAAAGCCCTCACAAATGAAGCCACGGTGCCCCGGGTAAGACACTGAGTCGTAAAGTTTAAAACATTGTCTGTTACAAATTCAAAACAAAAGTCTCATTACTGGGTGATAACAGAAACGGGCATAGAATCCTTCGCTGTCTAGTTTCTTAGTCCATTATTGGCAGTCGGGTAGATCCAACTGTTAATATCAAACTCTTGACCATTGTCGTCCCCGATAGCATTCACTCCCACATCCTGTTTAGGCTTTTCCGGTGCTCCGAACTCAATCTCCTTAGCATCAATTAAGTCCTGTATTTTGTTCTTCAAAGCCTAACAGTCATTTGTATCATGTCACGGGCTATCAGAGTGAAAAGCACAGCAGGCATTAGGGTTGTACTTAGGCGATGCAGTGTTGGGATTCTGCAGAGCCTCCCTTGGAGTTACTAGATTGGTTTTCAATAACTGTGGGAGAATCTGAGACAAAGTCATGTTGAGATGGGTGAATTTCCTTCGAGGTCTCTCAGCCTTTTGTTGATTGTTGCGCTGAGGGGCCCCAACAAGTCTTGAAATAACAACTGCATTAACAGCTTGGCGGTGTTCAGGTCTATTCTGGCTTTTCGAACTGTAAACAACACTGGACTCCTTCTTAAAAGGCTTTTTCTTGGTGCTCAATGAAGCACCCTTTTGTATCTTACCAGACTTAATACCAGCCTCAATCCTTTCACCGGTCATAATTATCTCTGTAAACCCAGATGAAGACCTTCCGATCAGATGGTTGAAAAATGGACCAGACAAGGTCCCCAGAAACATATCAACTAGCTCCCTATCAACCAAGGGTGGTTGCACTCTTCCAGCGAGATCCCTCCACTTCTGAGCATAATCTTTGAAACCTTCGCCCGTTCCCATAGACATACCCTGGAGTTGGGTACGCGTAGGAGCGAGGTCGACATTGTATTGGTACTGCCTGTAGAAAGCAGCAGCCAAATCTTCCCAACTGCGGATACTGGCTCCTTCTAACTGGTAAAACCATTCAAGTTGAGTCCCTGAGAGACTGTCTTGAAAGAAGTGGATCCATAGGTTCTTATCAGCGGTGTACGGTTGAATCTTCCTTACATACAACCAGAGGTGCAGTTTCGGATAAGAAACTCCGTCGTATTTAGCAAAGGCTGGTGCTTTGAATTTGTGGGGAATCACCACCCCATATGATAGACCCAAATCACCAAAGTCCAGGCCAGGCACTTTCTGTACTTCCATCGCACTCAACCGGTCTTCCAGTTGCTTGTATCTATCCTCGGCCGGAGGATACTGGTCTTCGTCGATGTCTGTCTCGTTGTCTGAAACCACAGGGCTAGGAGCCCTCCTTTCTTCCTGGCTATCTTTCCCTCCAGATGAGGTGGTCAAATCAACTTCATCTCGCAAATTGTTTCCAAATCTGCGACCCATGTTGAACAGGACCGTCTTCTTCTTCTTCTTATTCTTCTTATCTTTCAGAATAAGGGTCTTCAGATCTTGCTGACCCTTAGCTAGATTCATGAACAATTCTTGGAACTGGGCGTTTTGAGCCTGTAGAGCCTTGATTGCTTGCTCAGTTGATGGCTCAGAAGACATGATGCTGAAATAAACATCGATGAAGATAAGAGACTTGTAAGGGTACCTGTTATGAAGTGCATGGGATGAAATGCGTATGATATGATTTCAAAGACATTGAGAGTTTCAAATACGTAAACAAGAAATGAAACACCCTTTTATTAGATAAAATTTGAAATTAATTGTTCAACAAATTGCCCTTAAGGCGTTACAAGAGAGGAAATACTAAAAAGGAAATAAAAACTGGAAAGGAAATAATCAAAGGACAATCAGTGCTCCCATGGTCGCTTCTTGTCGGTGCGGACATAGTCATTGAGGATCCGCTCGTTCTCCAGCTGTCTTGTCAACTTCTGAATCTTTTGCTCTTGCTCGTTGAACTTTTCTCGGTAAGTATCCCGCTCTTCTCTCAGCTGCATCTAGGACCTCTTCAGTGCCCCAACGTCAGTGGGCATGTAAGGATGGAGGATGGTAGGAAGAACCCCCTCTTCATTAGCAACTTCAACAATGATAGGCAGGACAGCTTCATACGGCATACCCATCTTTTGGGCATGGATACAAACCCATCTGAGATATGCCTCCATCGGAAGAGAAGTCTTTGGACCCAGTTCATGTGGATCAGATCTGTAAACTCTATCCCAAGCCCTTATGAATTTGCGGTGTTGCTCGTCACTATCCCCTTGAAAATCAAAGATGATACTAGGCATTAGCAATTCATGAGGACCTTCCCTCCTAGCACGCCCAAACTGACGTAAGGCCAAGCACGAATTATAAGTGATTCCCCCATTGGTTCCTATCAGTGGAACATTGGGGTACTCCCCACACCGATCAATAATAGCCACCTCGTCCATACCCTTGATAGTCCAGATGATGTCATTATGAGAGAGAGACATAACCCTATAGGCCCAACCCATGCCTTCTTTGTTCTTCAGAACTGATTTGGGAAGGTGAGAAATAAACCACCTTGCCAACAATGGAGCATAACACATCAAAGTTCCCCGCTTCCGAGCAGTAAGGGCATAAAGCTGATGAAGAATGTCACCCAAGAGAGTGGGTACAGGATTACGAGAGATGAATATTTTCACCGCATTCACATCAACAAAGGAGTCAGAGTTCGGAAACAATACCAAGACATATATCAGAAGAGCCAGAATATCTTCGAATGCCTTAAAGTCTAGACTATCCCAGAAATAATTAGCCTTACCAACCAAGAACTTAGTCAGAAAGCCCTTTGCTCCACTACGAGTTTCCCAATTAGCCATTACCTCATCCTTTGTCATATGAAGGGCTGAAGCAATCTCTTCTGGCCTAAGGATCTCCTCCCAACCTGTGAACGAGGTCTGCTCTAGAATAGAGATACCAAGCAGATCAGAGAATTCTTCTAAGGTGGGGACCAACTGGTAGTCCTAAAAAGTAAAGCAATGGTACAATGGATCATAGAATTGGACTAAGACACTCATCATCTGCTCGTCCAATTTGGAAGTGACCAAGCTAAGAAGATGCCCATGTCTTCTGATGAAGGAGGTAGTATCAGACATCTTTGCAACCAACTCTTTAAGCATAGTGGGAACCTGGACAAAGTGTATCCGGATGGTGTTCCTACGCATGGGTATCATGACCTACAAAACAGAACAAAGATGAATCTCTCCTGTCTTTGAAATAGGTTAGTCCAATGCAAGATCTATGTAATGTTATGATGTCATGACATCATGATAGAAAGCACACCAAGTATCCACAAATAGCAAACATGGTGAAGGCATACAAGTCACACAGAGAGCCCTTAGATTTCAGGCTGGCAAGGAGTCTAGGTACTACCCTCTTTCAGTTCAGTTGGTTTAAACCTGTCCTAAAAATAGTAACCGGGTTCTAGAGGATCTCAATATCACTGACTACCATCGATCGGTTATAATTCCAGTTTAGCAACCTTTTCTTGCAGCCGGAATCATCGCGAGAGTTTAGTCTTAATGAGTGTAGCATACTGCTACTGTTCTATGGCCAAGTTGGTCAATTTAAAGGTTCTAAGGTCAGTTGGTGCTTAATGACCCCTTAGAAGACCCATATTCTCCTTGTTCCAACACAAGGGATATCGGTACAAACTAAAGTGCCACACCAACGTAGCTACTGCTTCAACCGTATCGGTCTACGCCGTACAGTTCCCTCACAGTTTATTGCTACTTACCTAAAGGGTGCCCCCAGATCCGGGTTAGGATCTATAGTAACTCTGATACAAGCCCACAAATATAAAGCATACAAAGCAAACAATTGAAAACATAATGATCTAATCCTAAGGTATACCCCACTTATTAAGAGCTCCCCAGCAGAGTCGCCAGTTCTGTGATACGGTGGGAGAGAACTGACTACTTTTTGGAATGCTGGTTTGCGTTTTGCGTTTGTTTTCGCAAAATGTCGCGGTAAGCAAGAGTCGCCACCGACTTTTATTTTATCCAACAAGGAAAGGAAAAAAGCACAGAAAAATTCCTTTTTTGAGATTTTTCTCGGGTTCGGGGGGTAGATTATAGAAAGGGAAGGTGTTAGCACCCTTTCTATCCGTGGTTATCCACGGGCTCTTAGGTACTTGCTCATATTGTTTTCAAAATTGCTTTTCTTTGTGCTTGTGGGTTTGAAAAAGTTTTTGTTTTTGAAACTTCGTTTGAAAAGTGTAAGTGTGAAAAGTTTTTGTTTTTTGAAAGAGCAAGTACTTAAGAACCATCTACCTACTCGAAAAGGGAATCGTTCTATGCTATCTTCCTTTAGACAATTCTATCCCACTATGAATAAGTGGGTAGCACCGTCGTTGGAGTTTAAGGGTCAATTCGAATAAGGGACATGCGGTCACTAAAGCAACGTTAGGACGCCTTAGCGGTAACCCTAATGTCTTAGATCATTTTATCCAAGGCAACCGTTTCGAGGCAACTATGATCTTTGGACAAGAGGGCGACCTCTAAAACTTCCTATACTCAATGACCGCGTACGAAGGCAACCAAGTGGGGTGTACCCTAAGAGTGCGCATGTGCGAGTGTGTCGTTTTCAGTTAATTTTGTCTTTTCATGTTAATGGTGATCTATGTTGATTTTAGGTTTAAACGTTCAATCTTGTCATGCATCCCCTATTATCAAACATCTAACAATTTATAAGTTGTGGAAATTAAATTGTGGAAATTTAACTAACTATTACAAGGCGTCGGGTATTTACATCGCCAAAAGCAACCCTTTGAAATTTAAATGCGGAAAATAAATAAAGCGATAAAAATATTTAAAGTCCTATTAAGCTATTACATTCCGGTAACAAATACAATATTGAATAAAATGGATCGCGTGCGGGAAATTAAATCGGGCGCAAGTTCTAGGGTTTTGACCCTTTGTTATTAAAGAAAATATTTTTTTTGTTTGTTTTCGAATTTTAAGAAATAAACTATCCTAAATTAATTATTAAATTAAATTAATTAAACTAATTAATAAAAATAAATATTTTTGGGTTTTTGTGTTATTTAAAGAAAGAAAATAAAATTGATCAATGTTAATAAAAACCTAATTATGTCTAAGTTAATTTTAATTATTGAAAAATATATTAAAGTTATTCCTAATTAATGGCCTAAATTAATTAAATTAATATTTGTTAATAATAAAAAATAAAATACTGAAATTTAATTTAATAAAGAAAATATTTTTTTGGTTTTAATTTTATAAAGAAAAAGATTTGATTGGTTAATGATTAAATAAAAACAATAAATAAATAAACAAAACAAAAATAAAAAAGAAATATAGAGAGATAGGGGGGTATGGGCCTGATTAGAGGTGTTTGAGAAGCAATTCCATGGCCCATTAACACACTGGCCTGGTTGACTTTGTGAATTCCCTATGCGCCTTTTGACTTGGTCCCATGGTGGACCATCATCCTGGATCACCAGATCTGACCTTGGGCCATCTGGCGCTTGATTGAGCGAGGGAGTATGGTAGGCTATGCGCTTGGATCTGCATGTGATAACCTGTAGAAAAATAACAAATGCAATTTGGAGGACCTGGGATTCGAACCCAGGTCCTGTTGGATGTTGGATGCACGCCTTTACCACTCAACCACTTTATTCTATTTGTCAATATATTAAGCAATTAAAATAATAAGAGAAAATGCGTTAATGTGCCAGAAATAAAAAAAAGTGCGCGAAAATTTGAAAGGGCTAATCAGAAGGGGACACATTGTCGTCCCTGTCCTCAGGCCTGCAAATAAATTACCTGCGGATTTGAATTCGCAGCTAAATGCCTAGGTCGTCCCAAAAACTCATCTCAGGCCATATAAACTCCTCCCAAGACCATGGTTGCATTCGCCTTCCTCTCCCGGTCACGTCCATGGCCATTAATGAGGCTAATTTTACCTGTAATGAAAAACCCTAATCCAAGAGGAAAAACCCTAACAATGGCGTTTTGCACCACATAGCAGATAAACGAAATCAAATAATATGGAAAGCTTGGAAATTATCTGGTGGTTACAAATATACCATTGATTTCTTATAATGATGCATGGATTTTGAAATACGAAATCAAATTCAAAGGGGGACCGTGTGACACTTACAATGCGTTTGAGCATGTATGGAGGCTTGTTAGGGATTGGTTCTGACTCAGTGAACCTCCAGCAATCGATTGGTTTTGAGTTTTGCTTCTGAAAACGCCTCCAAGTGTGATTTTGGTTTTGCACTTTTTACCACTTTTTCCAAGTTTTTCTTTCAGTGTTCTTGCAGCCTCTAGCCCTCAATTTCGTGTCTTTGGCTTGTATATGTATCATGGAATGTGTTAGGTTAACATTTACGGATTGAATCTTTGCACATCAATGCCATGAGATTTGATTTGATCCACCATTGAAAGCTTGCCTAATTTGTCAAAAATCCATCTTTTTGTTCATGATATGGTGAGATACGAATTTGATGCTGACCATGATGATGATTAAGTCCTGAAAATAGAAAAAGATCTCATGTAATCAAGTTTTGGGATTTTATTTGATTTAATTTGATTTAAAATGAAATAATTCAATAAAAAATCAAATAAAATAATAAAATTGATAAATGGACACAAGGCTGAAGCTAGGACACGTGTGCAATGTGGCAAGTCCAAATCACGTGGAAAAGAATGGGCCCATTTGACAAAATTTGAAGTTTTGGGGATAGTTGACTTTTGCCAATTTTGCAAAAATGCCCAACTTCAACAATGCATAACTTCTTCAATTTTAAACTTTTGGAAATGTTATTAGACTTTTTAGAAAGCTTGAGATGTCCTCTAACCAAACCTTTTGATCTCATCTCATTTTTATATTCCATTACCAAGTTATAAGCTTTGGCAAAAAAGGTGTTTTTGTTGACTTTCAAATATGACCTATAATGTCCAGATTTATAACTTCTTGTGAGTGCATTTTATGATCTTGGGGTATGAAGATGGATTGTAGGAAACTGCATCCTCTTAAAAATGAGCTTTGTATGGGTCATTTATCATAAAGTATGAGAAAGTTATTCTTGTTCAAAGTTGAGTTGACTTTTCCTACAAAACCCTAATTTAGCAACTTTTGAGTCTTGATGAATTTTGAGCAATCCTTGATGAATCATGATCAACCCTTGATAAAATGATGAAATATCCTTAAAAATGAGAATGTTGACAAAAAATCTTGAAGTTTGACTGTATTTGGGTCACAGTTGACTTTTGCCCTAGCATAGTCAATTTTTGGACCCTTTGAGCAATTGACTGAGCAAACTTCCTCTGCAAGGCTTGAAATTTGACATGGATGACCTTGAGAACATATTAGGACATTGGGGGATCACTTGAGGTCATTTGGACTCAAAGATCTTGATGCAACACAAAACCCTAATTTGGGGTTGACTGTCTTAGGAGATGATTTGTCTGACCCACTCTTGAGCAAACTTGAGCCACTTGGAGATTTTTCTCGCAATGTTTTGAGAAGTATGAGAGGGAAAATTTTGGGTTACAACAAGCGAGTTACAGATGGTTTGGCTAGAGGTTGAAGATGAAGTCTTCAGGGCGCATTTTGCCTTACATATTTATTGTTTTACTTGTATTAACGGATGTATAGCCACCCCAGTGGTAGAAGCGCTCGCCTATAACCTATGGGACATGGGTTCGAGCCCAAGTGGTACCCTTTTGCATTTTTCATACATTTTTGGCATTTCTGACTTATTTTTTTTAGCGTCTGGGCCTTTATCGGGCTTGCCTTGTTATTTTATTTATCTTTTTTTTTTATTTTTCTTTTCTTAAATATATTTTTTTTTTCTAAATACTAAAAATCATAAAATACAAAAAAATGACATATTTATATTTTGACTTATTTTATTTTATTTTCCTACAAAAATATTTTTTTATTTATTGTACTTTATTTATGTATTAATTAAACCTTGTAAACTTAATTAATATTATGTTTTTATTTATTTATTTGTTTTTTCACACCATTTAAAATACATTATTTTAATATATAAAAAAAAGACTAAAAATATTTTATAATACTATAAATATTTTCAAGATAAAAAATACCAAAAAAATACGTTTCTTAAACTTATTTTCTTTTGATTAATTAATAGAATTAGGGTTTTCATTTAAAATCTTTTCTTAATAAATTCAAACTTAATTAACTATTTTCTTTATTTAATTAAGTTAAGACAAAATCTTTTTTTCATGAAAACTAAACAAAATTCATTTTCTCTATATTTTGCATCCTTGTACATTTGTTCATTTTTATACTTTGTATTTATTCAATTCTTTGTATATTCATATCAATTCAATATGGTTGTAATAGACTAATTAGGTTTAAATTATTGCAAATCCCCATTCATGAATTTGTATACCCCTCCCTACAAATGTTGTAATAGCGTAGTAACTTTAAATTTCGCAATTTATCGCTTTTATATGACATGCTAGTAATTAGGGTTTGTATGGAAAGACTAAAAGCAATACTTAGAAAACCCTAATTCAAGACAAAAACAAGCATGAAAACAATACACTTGCACACAAGCACCCCCTAGGATTATTCCATTTGGTTGCCTTATACAAAATAGCCATATTACGCATGTAAGGTATCTTAGCAAAAACAAGCAAATACAAGATCATAGTCCCTCGATGACGCTATCTAAGTTGCCTTACAAATGATCTTAGTTCCTAAAAAAGAATGCTAAGATACCTTGCAACATTGCTAATCATGGTTATACGATGACCCACTCCCGTCCCGTTTACATCCAAAGATAAGGTTGCTTACCAAATCAATGGTAAGACAACAATGTCAAAGGAAAAGAAAATGAACAAGAAAGACATTTGAGTAGGTAGATTACTCATAATTACTTGCTCCATTTCAAAACAAACATCCTTGCTATTTTCAAAACAAACACTTACACTTTCAAACATCTTACAAACTTGAAAACATTTTCAAAAGATCAACATCTTTGTATACATTCTTACAAAGAAGAATCATTACAAA
Source organism: Vicia faba (assembly GCA_948472305.1). Lineage (NCBI taxonomy): Eukaryota > Viridiplantae > Streptophyta > Magnoliopsida > Fabales > Fabaceae > Vicia > Vicia faba. The sequence continues at coordinate 319,104,420 of OX451738.1, read as the reverse complement.
GATTGCCTAAACAATAGCCTCTTTACAAAAAGCTTTTAAAAATCACACAAAGCACAATTTCAAACAAAAGCAAGTGATCTAGAAAGTAACTAAGAGCCCATGGATAACCATGGATGTAAAGGGTGCTAATACCTTCCCTTTTCATAATCTACCCCCCAAACTCAAGAAATAATCTCAAAGGTCTTTCCTGTGCTTTTTCACCTTTCCTTTTGGATAAAAGAAAAGTCGGTGGTGACTCTTGCTAACCGCGACATTTGCGATCAAACGCAAAACCTTCAAGTCAGTTCTCCCACCGTATCATAGAACTGGCGACTCTGCTAGGGAAAATTCTAAAAGTGGGGTTACCTTAGGGCTATATCACATTTATTTGCTTTCATTGTCTGACTTGTATGATTTACATTATGGTTCTTTATTTAGGTTTGAATCCTCTACCCGGATTTGGGATACATTATAGGTAAGTAGCAATACATTGTGAAAACTGTGCGGGGTATACCGACATGGTCTAAGCAATAGATATGTTAGTGCGACATATTTGTGGGTACCGGTAGCCTTTGAGTTAATCAAAGAGAATACGGGGCCGCTGAGTGATGTCATAAAGCACTAATGAACTTTTAGAACCTTTACTTGACCAATTTGGCCTTTAGGATATAGTGAGATGACCGGCTTTGGTGTAGTATGAAGTTGGTAGATACTCGATACTACACTCATTGAGGTTTGGTTTCTTGGGATATTTCAGTCGCCATTAAAGAGGCTTGTGCTGAAACAATGACCAAGGAAACAATCCAATGATATTGAGCTCCTTAGAACCCGGTTACTATTAGTAGGACAGGTTGAGCCAACTAAACTTCAAGAGGGTACTTACCTATGAGACTTCATGCAAGCCTAAACTTAGGAACTTGTTTTGTTTGTATATACATACTTGTACATAACATCATGAACATCATAACATCATACACATTCACTAACCATTTCAAGGATTTCTGGATTCATCTTTGTTCTTGTTTTGTAGGATATGGATTCTCTTCGCAGGAAAACTATTCAAGTCAACCTTGTAAGGATCCCTCCACAACTTAAGGAACTAGCTTCAAGAATTCCAGAAAACTCTCCATTCACCGAGAGACATGGTCGCCTACTCAACTTGGTCACCTCCAACACAGATGAAGACATGATGAAGGTGCTCTTTCAGTTATTTGATCCTTTACACCATTGCTTCACATTTACCGACTATCAACTTGTGCCTACTTTGGAAGAATTCTCCCGACTCTTGAGGATTCCAATTCTCAATCAACTACCTTTCAACGGTACAGAAAGATACCCAAAGCCAGAAGAGATTGCTCAAGCTCTACACTTATACTCATCTGATGTCACAACTCATTGGGAAACAAGGAGTGGTGTCAAAGGTTTCCTAGCAAAGTTATTGTTTGAGAAAGCCCAAAACTGTTGGAATTCCTTGGATTTGCAAGCCTTTGAGGAAATTGTGGCTCTCCTCATCTACGAGATGGTTTTGTTTCCAAATCCTGACCAACTCATAGATGTGAACGCCATCAAAATTTTCATATCCCGTAACCTGGTGCCTACATTGCTAGGGGATATCCTACACTATTTTCACACTCGCACAATGAGGAAAAGAGGTGTCCTCATGTGTTGCACTCCTCTCTTGGCAAGATGGTTTATTTCGCATCTTCCCCAATCTGTACTAAAGAATGAGCAAGGATCAAGGTGGTCACAAAGGTTGATGACACTCAAACATTCAGACATCCATTGGTGCTCCAAATCCATAGAGAATGTTACTATTGTCGACCGTTATGGAGAGTTTCCTAATGTCCCTTTACTTGGAATTAGGGGAGGTATCACCTACAACCCCTGCTTAGCTTTAAGACAGTTTGGTTATGCCCGAAGGGATAGCCTGCATGAGATGCTGATTCAAGGTTTGGTATTTGACTATGACAACGACGATCAAGGCCTTCGCCAGAGATTTTCCCGAGCTTGGAGGATGTTAAACAAGGTAGATAGCAAGAATTTGGGGCATAAAAATTCCATCCCTCTTGAGCCTTACCTCAAATGGGTACAAACTCGTGCTCAGAGTCTTATGATGCCTTACCCATCCATTCTCCCGATAATCATTGAGCCTGTCATGGAAGGAGATGTTCCATACACTATCCTACATCCTGACATGCCCACCTCTCTTGAAGACCTACAAAGAGATTGGAAACAACTCAAAGGGGAGAGAGATACCTTTGAAGCCCAATTCTATGCAAGCAAGAAAAAGGTTTTGGAACTCACTAGACTACTTCATGAGGAGCAGACTCTGAATGCCTACATTGCACCAAAGAGGATGCGTACTACCTTTTTATCTTAGACTTTTTGTATTATTTTACCCGAGAAGGCATTGATGTATTCAAGCTTTAATATATTAATATAACGTGTGTTTCCTTTTTGTCTAAAAACAAATTTAAATCTTAAGATCCTTGAAATTATTGCATACGCATTTATCATTCATCATAAGATAAACAGGTTTCTTGCAACAAGTCTCCTCATATCTCTACTGTTTATTTCTGTAAGATGGATCTCGAACAAACGGTGAAAGACCTCCAAGCTCAGAATGCATAGTTTCAACAGTTGTTCTTAACTCTGGCCAAAGGACAAGAAGAGTTGAAGACCTTGCTGGTAGAAGATAAGAAAAAGAAGATGAAGAAGATAACCGAAATTCTAAACATGGGAAGAAGATTCCAAAGGCAGACAAGAAGGGCCTTAGACTTTGCAACGACATCCAGTGAGAAAGACAACCAAGATGGAAAGGGTAAGGAAACAGTTGTTCAGTCTGATTCAGAAGAGGAAGAGGAAGAAGAAGACTATTCTGAAGAGCAATACCCTCAAGCTGATGACAAGTATAAGCATCTAGAAGAACGGTTGAGCGCAATGGTAATCCAAAAAGTGCCTGGCATGGACTTTGAGGAATTGGGTTTAGTGTCGGGGATTGTCATTCCTCCAAAATTCAAAGCACCTGTGTTAGCCAAATATGACGGAGTTTCATTCCCTAAAATGCATCTCCGGTCCTATGTAAGGAAGATTCATCCCCATACCGCTGACAAGGACTTATGGGTACACATCTTCCAAGACAGTCCGTCTGGAACTCAAGCCGATTGGTTTTATCAGTTAGAAAGAGCCAATGTCCATAACTGGGAAGATCTTGCTGCAACCTTTTACAAACAATACCAATACAATGTTAATCTTACGCCTACCCGTACTAAGCTCCAGAGTATGGCCATGGTTTCAAGTGAAGGCTTCAAGGACTATGTGAAAAAATGGAGAGACTTGGCTGGAAGAGTTCAACCTCCCCTATCTGAAAGAGAATTAATAGACATGTTTTTGGGCACCTTGTCTGGTCCCTTCTTCAATCACTTAATTGGGAGTTCATCGGCGGGTTTTACTGAACTGATATTGACCGGAGAGAGGGTAGAAGCCGGAATAAAGAGTGGAAAGATTCAGAAAGATGCATCCTCTACTACTGTAAGGATGCCATTCATCGGAAAGAAAAAAGTGGTTGTTGTATATCCTCAGAGAAATCAAGATAGGGCTGAACGTCGTCCAATGATGGGGGGAGTTATGATTCCTAAACCTGCGCCTGATCAGCAAAGAAATAATCAGCCAAGAATGGAAAGACCAGTCAGACAATTCACCAGAATTAACATGACCCTATCTCAAGTATTGCCACATCTGTTAAGATCCAACCTAGTGACTTTGAAAGAAGCTCCAAAGAACCCTAACACAACATCTCCTAACTATCATCCTAATGTCCGTTGTGCATACCACTCTGAGAGTCCCGTCCATGACACTAATAATAGTTGGGCTCTAAAGAACAAAGTACAAGACCTCCTCGAAGCCAAAGAGATTGAATTCGATGCGCCCGAAAAGCTAAATGTCATTTCTGCCCCTATGCCTAAACATGGCCATAATGCCCATGCTATTGAAGAGGATATGTTTTTTACTTCAATTGATGAACTTATGACCCCACTTCTGACTATCAAAAAGAACTTATTGAATGCCAGTGTTTTCCCGGGCTGTGATGAAAGCTGCCATTTCTGTTTATCCTCACCAACCAGCTGTCCTTTGTTGAAAGCAAGCGTTCAGTGCCTAATAGATAATAAGGAAATTTTGTTCGAAAAGACTTCTGTTCCACCTATTTCTTATAATGATGTTTCCATCGTAACCATTTCCGATAATTCTTCCAGGGTCTCCACCAAAAGACCCATTAGAATTACATCAGTTCCAAAAGTAGCTCCTTTGATAATTACAATGCTTGGACCAGTACCATACCATGGAATTATGGAGGGGATGTCTACCACCACGGTATCAAGCAAGATTTTCCAGCTACCGAAGATTCAAGTCCTGAGAAGATTGACTCCGATGTCAGTAATATTGTAGGGACTATTAATATTACCCGAAGCGGAAGGATATTCTCTCCAGAAATTGCTCCCCCAAAAGCATTTTCTGGACCCGTAATCATTCCTGTTGTTGTTGCTCCTCCGAAGGCTATTCCCAGTCCCACAATCATCTCCACCTATGCTCCAACTGACAAAGCTAATACGACTCCTGTTATCACTCCTACTAACATTCTTGCTGCCGAGTCAACCGATACTCGAGGTAAAAGTATTCTGATTGAGCCTGTCCGGACGAAGGCGCAATCATTGGGTATCCCTGAGACCTCCCGAAAAGAGATGGAGGAAATTATAAAGATCATAAAAATAAGCGACTACGATGTAGTTGAACAACTGGGGCAAAATCCATCCAAAATTTCCATGCTGGCTTTACTACTCTATTCTGAGGCACATGCAAAGGCCTTGGTAAAATTCCTGAAGACTGCTCATGTACCCCAAGAAACATCTGCTGACCAGTTCTAAGACTGCGTAGCCAGCTTGACTGTAGATAATGGTCTAGGTTTTTCAGATGCTGATTTAACGCAAAGAGGAAGGAAGCATAATGAGGCATTGCATGTCTCAGTTGAATGTAGTGGCACAACCTTGGCTCATGTTTTGGTGGACACTGGATCATCTCTGAATGTATTACCTAAAAAAGCTCTTGATAGGCTTGACTGTGAGGGATTGACGTTAAAGCCAAGCAACATAGTAGTAAGGGCTTTTGATGGCTCGAAAAGAATGGTGCATGGGGAAGTAGATATCCCCATAAAAGTTAGAAACCAAACATTTGATTCAACTTTTTATGTAATGGATATTCACCCTTCATAGTCCTGCTTTCTAGGACGACCATGGATTCACAATGCTGGCGCTGTCACTTCTATGTTGCACCAAATGCTGAAGTATCCGATTCAAGGGAAGATTATCACCATTCATGGAGAAGAATAGTATATGATCATCCATCTCAATTCCTTCAGATATGTGGAATTAGATGGTGAATTTATTGAAACTTCATTCCAACACTTTGAGGAAGTCCCACAAGATGTGGCAGTAAGCAGCGCTTTTCCCAAGATCATAAGGCCTCCACTCAAGATGTCATCTTTAAAGGATGCAAAAGCAGTGATAGAAGAAGGTGGGTGCACTATCCGGGGAAAACTCCCAGATATCCCATATAAATCTGATAAGTTTGGCCTAGGTTTCACTTCAAGTTCTCAGAAGGCTGTACGTCACGCTCGTGCTGGAGGACCACCCCAGAAGATTAGCAACCGTGAAGTCAACGCGGTAGAGGATGACGAAGATGGATGCAACCTGGAGGATTGGATCTTCCCAACTGTCAGTGGAGGGCTCAGCAATTGGGAGGCTAGAGATTTTGTCCTGGTCACTTTTATCCCGCAATAATTTGTCTTTACATTTTGTTGGATCTGTAATATTAAAACAATTCAAACTCTTAAAACCTTGTGTCTTACCTGAGGCACAATAGTCCATTTGTAAGGGTTATTATCTCATTTCCATATGACATCAATGAATCATGGATGTTTTGCATACAAACTTTGTGCTCGTTATTTTTCCTTTTTACATTTTCATTTCTTTCAAAGATAGTTATACCCTTACACACACTCACACTCACAATGCAGGTCTACATCCATTCAGGATCCCATGGATAACGGTTCTGCTATGGCCTTCTGTGACTCTGAAAATATAATCTACCAAGCCGAAGACGAAGTTAAGGAAGATTATGAAGTACCAGGGGAACTTGCCAGATTGCTACTACAAGAAGAGAGAGACATTCAACTCCACGAAGAGCCAGTGGATACAATCAACCTAGGTACCAAAGAAGACAGAAGAGAGGTCAACATGGGTGCCAATCTTGAACCCAGTGTCAAGGAGCATCTGATTCAGTTGTTACACGATTATATAGAGGTCTTTGCCTGGTCGTATGAAGACATGCCAGGACTTGATGCAGATATTGTGGTACATCATCTACCTATAAAAGAGGATTGCCCGCCAGTAAAACAAAAGGTCTGTCGCGTGCGACCAGATATGTCGAAGAAGATTAAAGTAGAAGTCATGAAACAATTCAATGTTGGATTCTTGGCTGTTACCTCCTATCTGCAATGGGTTACCAATGTTGTTTACGTGCCCAAAAAGGACAGCAAGGTACGAATGTGCATGGACTACAGAGATTTGAATAGGGCAAGCCCTAAGGATGATTTCCCACTTCCCCACATTGATATTCTAGTTGAAAATACAACACAACATAAGATGTTTTCCTTCATGGATGGTTTCTCAGGGTACAACCAAATCAAAATGGCGCCTGAGCACATGGAGAAGACAACCATTGTCACACAATAGGGAACATTCTGCTACAAGGTGATGTCGTTCGGACTAAAGAATGTTGGGGCAACCTATCAGCATGCCATGGTAGTTCTATTTCACGATATGATACATCACGAAATAGAGGTCTATGTTGACGACATGATAGCTAGATCTCAAATAGAAGAAGAGCATCTTGATCATTTACAGAAACTGTTTGAGAGGCTAAAGAATTATAAACTAAGGTTGAACCCAAATAAATGCACATTTGGAGTAAGGTCTGGTAAACTCTTAGGCTTTGTCGTCAGCAATAAAGGTATTGAAGTAGATCCTGCCAAGGTGAAAGCGATACAAGAGATGCTTGCTCCTCATACTGAGAAGGAAGTTAGAGGATTCTTGGGACGTTTGAACTACATTGCCAAATTCATTTCTCACCTAACAGCTACTTGTGAACCAATCTTCAAACTACTGAAGAAAGATCAGGTAGCCAAGTGGAATGATGAGTGCCAAACTGCTTTTGATAAGATCAAAGAGTACCTACAAGAGCCTTCTGTGTTGATGCCACCAATTGAGGGGAGACAATTGATCATGTATCTGATCATTTTGGAAAGATCAATGGGGTGTGTATTGGGGAAGCATGACGAGTCTGGCCAAAAAGAGCATGCTATTTATTACCTGAGAAAAAAGTTTACCGACTGTGAAACAAGATATTTACTGCTCGAGAAAACTTATTGTGCTCTGGCATGGGCTGCTCGCCGGCTAAGACAGTATATGCTGACCCATACTACCTTGTTAATATCTAAAATGGATCCAATAAAGTACATCTTCGAGAAACCTGCTCTCTCTGGGAGAATAGCGAGATGGAAGATGATCCTAACAGAATATAACATACAATATACTACCCATAAGGAAATAAAGGGGAGTGTACTAGCTGATCACCTTGCTCACCAAGCCGTGGAAGACTACTAGTCCATGAAGTTCGAATTCCCGGATGAATACATCATGATGGTAAACAACTGTGAAGAACTCAAGCCATATGACGGACCTGAACAAGGATCCCGATGGACCCTGGTTTTTGATGGGGAATCTAATGCACTCGGTAATGGTATTGGTGCAGTACTCATATCTCCTGAAGGGTGTCATACTCCATTTACTGCAAGACTTTGCTTCAATTGTACAAATAACATGGCGGAATACGAAGCGTGCATCTTTGGTCTCAAAGCTGCCATAGACTTGGGGATCAAATCTTTGAATGTATTCGGAGATTCAGCTTTGGTTATTAGCCAGATAAAAGGGGAATGGGACACCAAACACCCTAACCTTATCCCTCACAAAGAACATGTTTTGACGTTGCTCACACATTTTGAGAAGATTACCTTCAAGCACTTCCCGCGAGAAGAAAATCAGCTAGTCGACGCACTAGCCACAATGTCATCTATGTATAAACTTAAATGGGATAATGAGGCTCCCCATATCACCATTGAACAAAGGGATGAGCCAGCACACTGTCACGAGATTAATACTGAAGAAGTAGTGGACCAACCTTGGTTTCACGAAGTCAAGAGCTATCTCGAGGCTCATGAATATCCATAAGGAGCTTCAGTCAATGATACAAAGTTTTTAAGAAGAGTCTATGCTAAATCCTTCCTTAGTAATGGCATTCTTTACAAACGCAATCATGACTCTGTGTTACTTCGGTGCGTAGACAAGGTTGAAGCTGAAAGGATTATGGCTGAGTTACATGAAAGCACTTTTGGCACCCATTCCAGTGGGCATACGATGGCAAAGAAAATCCTACGGACATGCTATTACTGGTCTACCATGGAAGCATATTGCTATCAACACTCTCGAACCTGCCACAAGTGTCAGATTTATGCTGACAAGGTGCACGTACCTCCGGTTCCTCTGAATGTCTTGACAGCTCCTTGGCCCTTTTCTATGTGGGGAATTGATATGATTAGGGAAATCAAGCCAACAACTTCCAATGGACATCGCTTCATCTTAGTGGCCATTGACTATTTCACCAAGTGGGTGGAGGCAGCTTCTTTCGCTTCCGTGACCAAGAATGTTATCGCCCGGTTCATCAAGCAAAACCTCATCTACCGATATGGTATCCCGGAGAGGATCATTATAGACAATGGTATGAACCTGAACAATACTATGATCACCGCCTTGTACGAGCAATTCAAGATTCAGCATCACAATTCTTCCCCTTACCGGCCAAAGATGAATGGTGATGTCGAATCCGCAAATAAGAACATTAAAAAGATTATAGAAAAAATGACTATCACATACAAAGACTGGCATAAGATGCTACCATTGGCTCTCCACGGATATCGTACCACGACACGCACATCAATCGGGGCAACACCCTATTCTCTGGTATACGACATGGAAGTTGTCTTGCCTATTGAGATTCAGATCCCCTCTCTAAGAATCATGAAGGATGCAGGTTTGAATGAAGATGATTGGAACCAGACTCGACTTGATCAGCTGAAATTAATTGATGAGAAAAGACTTACTGTTGTCTGTCATGGTCAAATGTATCAAAAACAGATGATCAAGGCTTTCAACAAAAAGGTCAGACGACAAGTATATCAAGTTGGGGATCTGGTGATCAAATGTATCATACTTCCGCAAGGTGATCCCAGGGGAAAATGGGCTCCTACATACAAAGGACCATTTGTAATCAAAAACATTTTCTTTGGTGGAGAAATGATCTTGACCACCATGGATGGTGACGACCTGCCGCACCCTGCGAACACAGACATAGTCAAAAGATATTACGCATAAGAGACCCGCTAGGTTGACACACATAGGCAAAACAAGGCCATCCCGGCGAACCAAAAAGGTTCGGGCAAAAATTAGGGATAAAACAAAAATATCTGTACACCCGACAAGTTGAAAACCTGAAAGGGCGACTTGGGCAAAAAAGGGTTTCCCGGTGGACTGAAAACCCGAAAGGGCGGTCTAGGAAAAAGTTAGGGAACTAAAGCGTATAACTATGTCCCGTTGGATCACCTCTACGGATAATCTTTGGCTTCAACTGACAAACTCAGAGGTTCTGATCAATTCAATCATCTTTGGACGAGACAACAAATAGACAAGATGCTCAGAGATATAAAGGCTATAGCAGAATGGGACCCCCATGGGATTATTGCACATAGCTATATTTTCTTTGTATTAAAATTTTCATTTTTTACGAAATTATTCTCTTACTAGAATATTTGTCTCATTGTACAAAAATACTTACTCAAAGTCAATACAAAGATATCCCTTTGAATGTGCAAAACTATCTGTTTTTCTTTACTTTATTTTGTTGTTTACAAAAAACGTCTAATGATTCATTTTTGAACATAATTACTGTTTACAAATAAACAAAATAGAAATACAATCACTGATGGCTTTAAGGGTAGGGAAATATCTCTATGCTATAATCCCCCGCAATGTGCAATTTAATCCCCAGCGTAACAAAGCTTCCAGTTATCAATCCCCAGTAGAAGTCGTCAAATTTCTCAGGATTCCCCAATAGGATTTTACAAGCAGTATATGGCATTCCCCTTACAACAGAGTTTATTTCTCCAAGCAGAAATTCATCAACACTTAGACTTCACAATATGAAGACCTATACTCCATATCCTCAACAACAGTCAGGGAAATTTCTTATCGCTTTAATACTTCAAATTTCTTATCGCTTTCTTCAAGCTGTGCTTCCAAGTATGTGAATTTTTTTTCATTCAAAGCTAATTTCTTATAAGTATGTAATGCATCTTTTTGTATATGTTCAAAAGCCTTTTTCAATTCAATAAAAGACAACTTATCAATGTTATAGTATTTAGAATGACTAACATTATTTTTCTTGCTTTGACATTGATTGGCCATGAAACAATAATTTTCCTCCTCATCACTATCACTTGATATTTCCTTGCTTGAGACATCATTATCACTATCCCAAGCAACATACAATTTTTTATCTTTACTAAACTTGTTTTATTGGCCCTTTCTTTTTTCATTTTCAAGAGATGGTGATTCTAGTCTAAAATGACACGATTTTCCACATTCATATCATATACCTCTTGGTCTATCCTTTTTGTTGTATTCATCTTTAGAGGATGCAGATTGAATTCTAAATTTTACAATATTTTTGTCAGAGTGTTTAACATCATTCTTCCAAATGTATTGATTGTATCTCCTCATAAACAATCCCATTTTCATCATCCGAATCTTCTTCATCACAAAAATCACTATCATAAACGTGCTCACCTTTTGAGGACCTTGAACTCGAATCCCTAAGAGCTTTAGACTTTGTTCCTTCCTCCTTATCAATGTATTTCTCCATTTTCTTCTTTTTCTCAAGTATCTTTTCATGTTTTTCCAAGCAAGTGAGTTCTTGCTCGTGTTCTTCCAACTTTCCAAACAAAGTGGTGAGATCAAGTGTTGCAATACTTTTGGCTTCCTTGATCACCGTGACCTTTGGTTGCCAATTCCTAGTAAGACATATAAAACCTTATTAGTAGAAATTGAATTGGAAATATGATTACCTAGCAAGTTTAAACGATTAATAATATGTGAGAACTGCTTTTGCATTTGAGCAATGGTTTCACCATGCTTCATACGAAAGAGTTCAAACTCTTGATTAAGTGTGTTAATTCTAGATTGTTTGACCTCATTAGCCCCCTCATATGTAACTTGTAGAGAGTCCCACACGGCCTTAGAAATTTTACAATGAGAAATGAGATAAAAATCATCAACACCAAGAGCGGGTATGATAATGTTTTCGCTTTCCAATCATGTCCCCACTTCTTATAATCTTCCTCATTCCATAGTGTTTCCGGCTTAGGTGTGACAACACCATCAACAAGATGTGTAACCGGTGTTGGACCATTTTGAATGACCTCTCACACACCCTTATCATATGAGTTAACATGAATTTTCATACAAGCTTTCTAATAACTATAATTTGTCGAACACTTGGTGTGCGATCGAATTTTCATAATTTTCATAATTTTCATTTGAGTTTTATTGATATGAAAATTCACTTATAATCAAAGTGATAATAAGCTAATAAACAAACCAATTTAAATAAAAACAACCACAGAAAAATTCTTACGATTCAATCGATCAATCAATGAAAATAAATAAATAATTTAATGAAAAATAAAGCGAGTAAAGAGATAAGAGAGATCGACATAAGTATTTGTTTAGGAAGTTCACCAATCGTCTTCGTTATGGTTACGTCTCCACCTAGTTTCATTTTTGAATTGAGATAAATTTCTTACTTTGCAAAAAGTTGATTACAAGAGAAGTGTTCCAAGAGCAACCCTACAAACCCTAACCATTTGTTGTTGATTCAAACCCTTCTCTTCCTTTGATATTCAACAATACCAAGGCACAATAGCTACCAATTGATTTATCGAATCTTAATAATTCTTTTGGTACCAAACTCCAAATCTCTTTCGCGCATGATGAATTGTAACTATTGCACACAAGCACTTCCAATTTGATTCCTTGTTCTCTCGGTAGTTCTTTGGTACCAAATTCCAAAGCTCTTTCACTTGGCCGCAATCCTCTTTTGAAAATCTTGTACAAAACCCCCAAATCTATCAAAGATTTTGGAGGACAAGCCCTAGGTTTTTCCGGATGAAACCACCACAATTCTCAACCCAATATTCTCGGTTACACAAAACCTAATTGGACTTTATCAAACCTCGCCTAGATGACACTCTAACAAAAAATGATTATGTGTGATTTATTAATGTGTGTGCATAGGTTGGAGGTTGAAGATGAAGAGAAATGGTGGTAAGTGTTTATAGTTTCACCAAGTTAGAATGATGTGCGAATGATGTATTTATAGTTGTGAAAATTTGTATGAAAAGAGGTGATTTTTAGAATTAAAAAGAATTGAAAAATTAATCCAAACAAATAATATGTGTCGGCCTGAAATATAGATGTGCCGACACATAGAGCTGAAAACAACAATATGTGTCGGCCTGAAAAGGATTACGTTCCGGCCTATGCGAAACATAAGCTACAAACTTCATTATTGAGTTACATGTGTCGGCCTGAAAGTCGTATGTGCCAGCACTTAGAACTGAAACTTACAGTATGTGTCGACCTGAAGACTGCATATGTCGGCCTATTCAAAATAGTAGCTACAATTTATTATTGAGTAACATGTGTTGGCCTGAATATCGTATGTGCCGGCACATGCAGGTGATTTTTGTGCCGAAAATGAATTTTGATGTTTTTGTCCAATTTCAAGATGGTTCTGAATGAATCATAAGACCTCTAATGCAATGGTGCACCATATGACATAGAGATACAGTCCAATGTACATAAATGTTAAGTTTTCCTAGTTTTGACATCATACAAAACATCTAATAGTGAAGTTGCACTCATAAATAAATACATTTCTTTATTGCTCCCATTAATATATCTCACACGATGATCATATTCAACCTTATTTGGAGTGTGTTGGCTCTGATCATATTATCAAATTCACATTATATGTCATTGATGCTAAAATTATCCTCACTCTTATAAAAAGATGGAGATCTAAGACACACACATTTCATATACCAACCAGAGAATTCACTGTGACACTCTAGAATGTACACATGTTTTTTAATCTTTGTGTTGATGGAAAGGCAGTAAATGGCCTAACCAAAGTGGATGAGCAAATATCCCAAACAATATTGGATACTCTCTTGAAAAAATAATATAAGACGTCAATGTATTAAACTTTTTTAGCTTAAAAAATATAAAATAATTTAATATTAAAGTAGATGTCTTCTGAGGAAGAAATGATAATTAAAACTAATGTTTACATTACACTAATTATAGGTCTTTTTTATTTTTAGATACATCAGGTTTTAGTGTCCTATAATGTATTTATTTTTATTAAGAGACATAAAAAAAAATAGAATCATATAGTTAGGGTTTCACTTGTTTGTTGTCTCTTTTATAGATCCTTGTGTAAAACTGTAAGGGTATATGTGCATACCTTTTTTGGATGCACGACCTTGCTTTAAGTATGATGTTGGTTGAGAATGTCTTCCCTAATGTCAATAAATCATTACACTTTCATCTTTCTATACGCAACAAAGTAAATTTTTAATTTGATAAATATACATTTATTTAAGTTATACTATTTACTCTCACCTGATTAATTTTTCTAGGTGCTCCGCCTATATGGTGGATTATGAAAGATGTCCTCTTCATTGTGTTGTGGCTTATGAATCATTATCACGAACACCTAGAATCAGATGATATATCACCACTAAACTACTCATTACTTAATATATTTTTAATATTAATTTTTAGTAAACTAAAAAAATTATTTTATGCATCAACTTATTTGAAGGTCATATATGACTCTAAAAAATGCTTATGCAGAGGATAGAGATAATGCAATCATCTAGCCTTCAACAACAATAATTATCATGTTCAATGTTATGGAAATGCACCATAGTAATCGTGTTAAACTATAATTGGACATGTATCAAAACATCTTATATCCGTCAAGGTGCTTTATAAAACACTACAAAAGTAAAGTGTTAAATTAATAGTTATTAGACCGTTAAAAAGACTTCGCCAAGACAGAGTATCGTCAATGGTGAAACTATTACAACTTTGTCATGACCGACTATGTCATGCCAATTGTATGTAAATCAAATTGTCTACTCAATCGACCTAAGTGAACAACCATCATCGTCAAACGTCCCATACAATCAACAACAAACTTATCCATATCCTAATCCAACAAAATTACCAAACTATTTCACATCCTTTTGTTAGCACCCTAAACCAATACATGTCGAACACTTAATCACAAAACTAAGAATATATCCCCTTACTACCAATAACAAACATCAACCACCAACCCATACTCATAACAATACACACAAGAAACACCTCAGTTAAACATAAAATTTCAAACACCACAACAAATTCCTTTTTTACTCTAACCAAACATTTCCCCCAAACTCACCCACTCCACCAAAACTATTATTGCCCAACCATTATCATATCAATCCAAACCACAACACAACTAAACTATGAACACATGGGAAAAAAAATCAAGTTCTAACAACACCTTCATGGAACAACAATACTTTGACGAAGTCGAAGAATGATTTATATCTAATCTAAGTGTGGAAATATTTTCTCAACCACCTCAACAGAAACAAACGAGACCTCCACGATCATTAGTATTTCTTCTGTATAAAACTAATTGTCCTTTAAATGAATGTATTTGTTAAAAATTAAAATACTATTAAATATATTAAATTATATTAATTTATTATTACAAATATTTGAATACTAACTAATTAAATAGAATTTAAAAAATAGGATACTCATGCAATAGGCATGTCCTATTAAACATTAGAAACTCTTGCGCAATAAAAAAAAATTGTTTGAAAGTGAAATATATTATATATTAGAATTTAAGTTGAAAATGAATTATTTTTGGACAATAGGTTAGAAATATGGGTTAGGTTATTTAAAAAAATTCTACTATATCAATGAATCTAACAATGAAAAACATAAATTGCTTAATAACCAAAAGATGTTCAGATAATTTCTCAACCCCACAGCCCTCTACACAAAACCTCCACCATCTACCACAACCATATAACCATATCAACCACATACATATTTTTATCAATAAATAAAATAAAGTATATAATATTTTATTTCAAATATAAATAAATACACAGAAACATATATCAGTGACACACCTAAGATGTTAACTACTCAATTACAACAAAATTGACAAGAGAACAATGAAAACGATTGGTGACTACGTCCACTTGAGAGTAATAATGATCCTTATACAACATGGACGACTGAATAAGTCAGAAAATAAGTGCAATAAATTTGATTTATAAAAATTGTCATATTCATGTCCAACACAAACAAACAAAACAATGTCATATCATTCTTATTGTAGAAAATTAAAATTATATTTACTAACATATTTTTATCATTATTCACAAAAAATATGAAAACATTCAAAACTTAAAAAAAAAAAAAACAAAAAAAAAAAAACTACAATTATGTAATAATAATTAATACAAAAAAATAAAAAATATTAAAATAACACAATACCTGAAATGATTTGTTATCTATAAAATAACCTATAAACCCTACCTTTCCACTATCTCTACTATCTAATCAAACCAAGTCAAACTCATGTTTGACTAGGAAGCTCAAGGGACACACTAACTCCATTAATTATCTACAACAACTCACCAAAGGTTAGATATATCAAATAATTTTGAAGCACAAAAAAAACATAATACTAAGAACATGAAAACCTAGAAACAAGATCTAGTACAAGATATAGAAAATATACACAAGCATGCATGGCTCCTCGTACGCCATTCATTAAACCCATCACCTTCTTGATGAACTCCACAAATGGCATACAGGGAGCCAGGCACACAATTAGCATACATATATCTATACATAAATATATAGATATATAATCTTACCATTGATGATGATATTTGCTTCAACAAGAAGTGATCTGAAAGTAATGAATGAGAGAAATTGATGAGAAGAAACATATATACAGAAAAAGGTAAGAAGGAGAAGAAAATGAAGTTTCCTTCTATAGGTTTTCAACCAAAGACAAAAGGGTCCCTCATATCTTTGAAAATAAAAACCAAGCTAGCTTTAAAGTTGGAAAATTTGAATGAAGAAGTAAAAGCAAAGTTTGAAAGAGTGAAGACTATGTCTTTTTCTTACACCTTTATAGAATATCATAAGGTTAATATAACAATAAATAAAAAAATTCAAAGTTTTTTGGCAGTGATTTTTACTGGATGATGCTATGATTTATGAGAGGCTAGCTAGGGACTCTTGGGTGTTGAATTTTATTATTACAGTGCATAAAAGGGAATTGTTTAATTGATGTTCTGAAATATAAATTTGTCTTCAAGTGTTTGGATCATATTAGATTCCTATCACCCCACTATTGAATATCTTCAGAGAACGAGATCTTTCACTCCCTTGTCCTTTTCCATTTATACTTTGTGTTGTTTCTTTTTATATAAATTTTATTAGTATTAGTATTACTTTTGGTACACGTGATTTTGTATCAATAATAATAATAATCTTACCATTAGGAATAGTTTAGGTACTTGTTCCTCTATCTTTGTTTTTCTTTTCTTCCTTTATGTCCCTTCTTTCTACATGTTTCTGCAGGCATTTCAAATCAATTATTATACGGTCAAAAATATAAATATATATATATATATATAGCTTAGCTTATGCAATGAGACAATTAATATTATCTTAATAAAGGTTTAATATTAACTTACTTAACTTTATATTATCATTATTATTATTCAAGAACATGTGACACTTAAACTTGGAACATGACCTTGATAATTTTTTTAAATTGAAACATAGAATGACAAGTGTCAAAAGTCTTAAAATTTGTTTTAATAAGTAATGAAAAACTTATGGTCATACAAGAGTTGAATGATCATAGAAAAGAAACTTCATAAATCTTTTTTTTTTCTTCTTTTCAAACAAGTAAAAGTAATAGATCTATATTATTACCATTGGTTAACATAAATAGATGTGACAGGCAAAGGCACATGCACAAGGCAGAGTGACCGAATAAAAAGGTTCCCTTCAAGTAAGACATGGAACCTAAGTAGGACCATTCAAACAAAACAAAGGCCACTGCCCTACACTTTCAACAACAGTCAACAAAATATAAATATTTTCTTTTACAACAAAATCTTAATTTTCTGCATGATTGCAAAGAAAAACTCAATTTGTCATCTTTGTTTTTCCTTTCTCATATGAACTTAAATATTTGGCATTGTCTATATGTTTGGACTAACCTTGTTACCCTTTGTTTTGAAGATTCTATGCTTCTCTTCCTCTTTGTTTTCTTTCTTCAATGTGAACTTTGCATTATTATTCTACATGGGGTGGGGTTGATCATCATCATAAAATAAAATTTGGTACTCATGAAAATAGGTCAAGGATTCAAAGTACCTTTTATAATAGCATGATGATGGACACACAAATTTTTCCAAACACGTAACGTTAAAATGACCTAATAGTCAATAACACTTTATTTCTATACACATTCAATTGCTCAATCTTCTCCTTGAATGGTGAAATTAATTATTCTATTTCATTTATAGAATTACATTTTGATTTATAAGGAAATAAAATAAATTTTGAAAACTGTTTTATTAATAACGGATATTATTGTATTTATGGAATTTCATTTAATATTGAATCACATTTTGGTGATTTTCTTTTAAATAACCATTTTAAAAAAAAATAATTTAAATAACTACATTTTCAAAAAATTTATCAAAGTAACCACTTTTCAAATAAAAAAATTCGTCATACAGAGGAAGCGCCACCATCTGTGGCGCATGTATAGAAAATAAAGGGAGGCGTCATACTGCATGGCTTGTCCTGCTATGTAATGCCATGCAGTGTGGCGCATGCATGCATAATTAAAGAGGAGGTGCCACCTTGTGTGGCTTGACAGCTGTATATGGTATTCTATAAATGCAACCACTCATCTTCTTCAATTTTTCACACAATTTCTCACATCACTCTTAAAAAATGTTTTCCACTCTCTTGCCAAGTGTTGTACTCCAAAATTTGTCCTCTCATTTTTCAAGTTATCTCCTCATTCTCCTAGGGTTTTCATTTGCTCAAGGGTACTCAAGAATTGATCAGACAAATTCTCCTCCTAAGTCATTGACCTACAACTAGAGTTTTGTATTTCTCAAGGAAGATTGGGTTTCTAATGTCTCAAGTGGATTTCATAGTTTCTTATATGTCTCCAAGAATGCTCATACCAAGTTTCATGCTTTTCCTCACAAGTTTGCTCAGTCAGTTGCTCAGATGATTGAAAATCAACTATATTGGACAAAAAGTTAATTGTGGTCAACATACAGTCAAACTTCAAGATTTTTGGTAAACATCAAAGTTTTGAAGTTATATTCATCATTTGATCAAGGGTTGATCACGATTCATCAAAAGTCAAAAGTTGTCAAATTAGGGTTTTCTTAAGGGAAAGTAAACTGAACTTTGACCAAGCATAACTTTCACATGCTTCATCAGATTTTCCTTAACCAAAGCTTATTTTGAAGGAAATTCAATTCTCTACGACCTTGTCTCTATAATCTTAAGTCAAAAAAATGCTTCATTTGAGAGATATGGGCTAACACATTATAGGTCATTTCAAAAGTCAACAAAAAGATACTTTTTTTCAAGACAACTTACATCAAGATAAAGTCTTCAAATACAAAAATAATAAATATAAAGATTTTAGAAGACATCTTGAGCTTTCCAAAAAGTCTAAGATCGCCTTCAAATGATAAATGAGAGAGTTATGATTGATGCAAGTTGGGAAATTTTGAGCAAATGCATGAAGTTCAAATTGAGCAAACTTAAACTTATGGGCTAATGGGCTATTGTTTCAAGGTCCAAACGTGTTTTGCAGCTTATAATGAACCTCACTTCTTACTCATATACTCCTTGACCTTTTATTCTATTTATTTTGATTTTTTATTCATTATTAATTCAAAATAAATAAGATAAAAAACAAGGCTTGTCATACAAAGTCCAAGCCCATGTTTGGATGACCTAATTTCAATTTACATATTCTCAGGATTTCAGACCAAGGCTCACACGAAACCCTTGTTCAAGAACATCTTCCAAAAAGTCACAAAATCACTAATAACTAGGGCAACCTTAAAACCATATTTACAGCTGTTTCCAAAGCAAACAAACTTGTTCATTCACTTCCAATAACCCTAAAGAGTAAGAATGAATCAAACCTGATGGTCCAATGCTCACAAAGTCTGCACGCATACATCTCTGTTTCATATTTTTTTGCAAAATTCTTATCTTTATTTCTTTCATGTTTCATTGCATCCTGTTGTACCCCAAAATTTGCCCTCTCATTTATCAAGATTTTTCTCACAAGACCTATTGGACTCAAGACAAGATTAGGGTTTGGTCAGCTCAAGACATCATCTTGCACTGATAACCTAAAATTAGGGTTTGAGTTTGCACAAGGATTTTTGGATCATAAATTCTTCATGTGACTTTCATACACCATCTTGAACCCCTAATTGCCCATGTTAAGTTTCAAGCCTTGAATCACATTTTTGCTTAGTCAATTGGACAATTGACCTAAAAATCAGCTGTATTGGGGAAAAAGTCAACCATGGCCAATTTTCAGTCAAACTTCATAATTTTTGATCCACAACCACATTTTAGACTCATATGTATCATTTGATCAAGTTTGGATCACAACTCCTCAAGAAATTTGATCAAATCATCAAAAGGGCAAAATGGACAAAATTAGGGTTTTGACTAAGAAATGGCAATTTCTGATTTTTAACCTAGCCAATGACCAATTGAGTTCAAACATGATTTCAAGGATCTAATGGCATCATCTTGACCTAATTACATAGTTCAAAAGATCTCATGTTCATTGGATTGACAGATGAATTTTCCAGTCAACTGATCAAAAGTCAACTGTACATTGAAAAGTCAAACTTTGACTTTTTGGTCAAAATCAAGTGCCAAGGGTCATAATTTATAAAGATATGACAAAATGTGAAACTTGTTGACCAAGAAAACCAATTTTGAAAATTAGGGTTTTGAATTTGAAAAATTTCATAACTTAGAATTTTTCTAAGTATGGAAATTTTCTTATTTTCCCCAACTTTTCACCACTTTTTCACCATGATGAAATTTGATTTAAAGAAAACTTCCAACATGAAAGTTGTAGTACTTCATGAAAGCTACAACTTTGATTCACAAACTTTTCCCAAAAGATGCTTGGATCTCAAGTTATGAATTTGTGAACATAGGTCCATGAACTAAATAACTTAGTGAAAATTTGCCCTAATTTAGGCAGTTTGTTGATCCAACTTCATGGACATTTTTCACCTAGTTCCAAGAGGTATCTCAAAATTCATTTCAAATATGGATTATATATCACATGACAAGATTTCCAAAATGTCCAATAACTCTCCAAAATCATTTGTGGTTAGGGAGAATCGAAGAACAAAAATTGGCATTTTATCACTTTTGTTCATGCCATTTTCACAAAGTATCAAGTTGCAAATCTGATCTTGAATGCTTGTACCTTGAATTACAGGTCCTAAACTCGTTCTAAACTCCATAATTAAATGCAAACTCAGAGGATAATGTCTTTATTTTCACTTTTGAAGCATTGTATAAGTTGTAATTCCATTTTAGGCATAAAGCTCACATTGCCATTTTCATAAAGGTGAGATTTTGCAACTTTATCAACCTTGAGCCTTGGACCTGTTCATTTGGTACAAACAACTTCCACAGATATCAAGCAAAATATACCAACTCTTATCAGCCCTTGAGGTAGCCAGTACAAGCATGTTGCATTTGTCTTGTCACTTTTCTTCAAATGCAAGAAAAGTTGCAAAAGAAGTCAGAACTTGTACATCAAGGGAAGAGTAGACTTTGTATCATTCTATACATATTCACAAACTTATCACAAGCCAGAACACGAATTGATAGCATCCAAAACACTCTCAAGCTCAAAAAACACATTTTTCTGTCCAAACATTGCAGTTCTGCAAAATCATTGCCAACTTCATTTTGGCTCGTGCGTTTTTCCCTTTAACATTTGAAACACTTTGTCCACATCATATCAAAGAATTCCAAGCATTCATCTTGCATCTGTGAGCCCTGTTTCAGCCATTTCCATTTTCACTTTGGAAGCTTGCAACTTGACTTGTGCAGAGACTTCTGGCCATCCACAAAGCAAGCTAGGTATTGGAATAGCTTGAAGGAACTTCAAGGAAGCTCACACGATCCTCAGGCCTCACTCAAAGTCCCCACATTGCCATATCCAAATCCAGCTGAATGAGGTATTTTTCAAAACTCTCTCTCTATTTAGGCATCCTCAAGCCACAATGTGTGAAGCAAAAATGTAGTCCTTAACATGGTGAAGCTGTACATATGCATACTTTCCATTTATATTAACTGAGCTAAGAGAATTTGAAGCTTGAAGTTGCTGAAATATTTAGGTCACGATTTAGGGCCATTAAAATTCTCCCTGATCTTTGAGAGTTAGGTTACGAATTTTATATCATTGGAATCGTGAGATAAAATGCCACAAGTTTCATGTTATGGGTTTTTGTTTTTGTGCAAGCATGAGCAAGTTGCAGGTTTGAACGTGATGCACGCGCAGAGCTGAAGGACAAGGACGAAGATGACTGGCTTGGGCCTTGGCGCGCCTGGGCCTTCTGCTTTTATTTTTGCACCCCCCTGACCACTATTTGCACCCCCTGATTCTTGTTTTATATTTTTTGCATTTTTCTTTATATTTTCATGTTTATTGCTTTTAATAATTTTTTCTGAACTTTAAAAATCCTAAAAAATAATAAAATATTTTTTGCAATTTTTTTTCACATGAAAAATAGTTTGTTTTAATAATTAGAACTTATTTTCTTATAATAAATTGTAAATACATTTAAAAATACTATACATTTTTATTTTATTATTTTACACATAAAATATTCATTTTCTCATACATATTTAATTTTTGATATTGACATATAATATTATTTATTATTTTTCTTGTACAAAAATGGACAAAATAAATAATAGGAAACATATATTTCTTTTAATCAAAAATTAGGGTTTCCCCCTTTCAAAAATAATAATATTATTTTTCCTTATTTTCTAGGGTTAATTAATTTTTTTTTCTCATACCTTAAACAAATACAAAACATTTTTCCATAAATACATTGCATTGCATATTTAAATATTTGTATATTTATTTATTTCGCACAATATTCAATTGGGTTGTAATACTATTTTTAGGGTTTATTTTGTGCAATATCCCCATTCAAAAACTTGTATCCTCCCTCCCATAATAATTGTTGTAATAGCTTAGTTTACATTTACGCAATTTATCGCATTTATACCATGTTTAGTAAACTAGGGTTTGCATGATAAGACCAAAAACAAACAAATAGAAAAGACCTAATCCAAGACAAATCAAATGCATGAAAAATGACACACTTTGCACACAAGCACCCTTTGGGTTTCACCCACTTGGTTGCCTAAATAAAAATGGGCATGTTATGCATGCGAAGTATCTTGGCAAAACAAAACAAAAATAAGATCATAGTCTCTTGATGACGCTATCAAAAAGTTGCCTAAAACAAAATGATCTTGGTCCCTCAAACATGCTAAGATACTTGGCAACATTGCTATCATGGTCATACGATGACCCACACCCGTCCCGTTTACATCCAAAGATAAGGTTGTTTACCAAATCAATGGTAAATCAACAATGTCAATGGAATAAAAATGCATAGGAAAGACATTTGAGTAGGTAGATAACTTCTAAGTTACTTTCTCTATTTAAAAACAATCCTTGCTATTTTCAAAAACAAGCACACACACACATTTCAAAACATTTCCAAACACCTTACAAAACATTGAAACATTTTTCAAAAGACAAACATCTTTGTATACATTCTCACGAACGAGAATCATTACAAAGATTGCCTAAACGAATGGCCTATTTTCAAAATACTTTCAAAACCACACCAAACACAAAGCACCATTTCAAACAATTTCAAAAGCAAAGCAAGTGATCTAAGCAAGTAACTAAGAGCCCATGGAAAACCATGGATGAAAAGGGTACTAGCACCTTCCCTTTTCATAATCTACCCCCCGAACTCAAGAAAACATCTCAAAGGTCTTTCCTGTGCTTTTTTACCTTTCCTTTTGGATAAAATAAAAGTCGGTGGCGACTCTTGCTAAACCGTGACATTTGCGACGAAGCGCAAAACCTCAAGTCAGTTCTCCCACTGTATCACTGAACTGGCGACTCTGCTGGGGAAAATTATAAAAGTGGGGTTACCTTAGGGTTTAGATCACCTTTATTTGCTTACCTTGTTTGATTTGTTTGCTTTACACTTTGGTTCTATTGTTTGGGTTTGAATCCTCCACCCGGATTTGGGAAACATTATAGGTAAGTAGCAATACGTTGTGGAAACTGTGTGGGGTATACCGACACGGTCTAAGCAATAGCTATCTTAGTGCGAAATATTTGTGGGTACCGGTAGCCTTTGAGTCAATCAAAGAGAATACGAGGCCGCTGAGTGATGTCATGAAGCACTAACAAACTTCTAGAACCTTTACTTGACCAACTAGGCCTTTTAGGATGTAGTGAGATGACCGGCTTTGGTGCAATCCGAAGTTGGTAGATACTCGATACTACACTCATTGAGGTTGGTTCCTTGGAATATTTCGGTCTCCAGTCAAGAGGCTTGAATTGAAACAATGACCAAGGAAACAATCCAGTGATATTGAGCTCCTTAGAACCCAGTTACTATTTCTAGGACAGGTTGAGCCAACTAAACTTCAAGAGGGTACTTACCTATGAAACCCCATGCAAGCCTAAACTAGGAACTTGTGTGATTTGCTTGTACATATATACTTGTGCATAACATCATGGACATCATGAGCATCATATGCATCCACTAACCATTTCAAGGATTTTGGAAATTCATCTTTGTTCCTGTTTTGTAGGTTATGGATTCACTTCACAGGAAAAATATCCAAATCAACCTTGTAAGAATTCCTCCACAACTCAAGGAGCTAGCTTCAAGGATTGCTGAGAACTCTCCATTCACCGAAAGGCATGGTCGTCTACTCAACTTGGTCACTTCCAACACAAAGGAAGACATGATGAAAGTTCTTTTCCAGTTCTTTGATCCTTTGCATCACTGCTTCACATTTCCTGACTACCAACTTGTGCCTACTTTGGAAGAATTCTCTCAACTCTTGAGGATTCCTATTCTCAATCAACTACCCTTCAACGGTACGGAAAGAGATCCAAAGCCAGAAGAGATTGCTCAAGCCCTGTACTTGCACTCATCTGATGTCACAACCCATTGGGAAACTAGAAGTGGTGTCAAAGGCTTCTTGGCAAAGTTCTTGTTTGAGAAGGCCCAAAGCTGTTGGAACTCCTTGGATTTACAAGCTTTTGAGGAGATTGTAGCTCTTCTTATCTATGGGGTGGTCTTGTTCCCTAATCCTGACCAACTCATAGATGTGAGCACTATCAAAATCTTCATGTCTCGCAACCCGGTGCCTACATTGCTTGGAGATATCTTACACTCTTTTCACACTCGTACAATGAGGAAAAGAGGTGTTCTGATGTGTTGCACTCCTCTCTTGGAAAGATGGTTTATTTCTCATCTTCCCCAATCAGTTTTGAAGAATGAGCAAGGTTTGAGGTGGTCACAATGGTTGATGACACTTACACATTCAGATATTCATTAGTGTTCTCAAACCAAAGAGAATGTTATCATTATCGACCGTTGTGGGGAATTCCCGAATGTCCCTCTACTTGGCACTAGGGGAGGCATCACCTACAACCCCTTCTTGGCTATAAGACAGTTTGGTTATGCCCGAAGGGATGATCCACATGATATGCTGGTTCAAGGCTTGGTTTTTGATTTCGACAACAACAATCAAGGACTTCGACAAAGGTTCATCTGAGCTTGGAGGATGCCAAACATGGTAGACAGTAAGACCTTGGGACACAAGAATTCCATCCCCCTTGAGCCTTACCTCAAGTGGGAACGAACCCACGCCCAAATTCTTATGATGCCTTACCCCTCCATTCTCCCAGTGATTATAGAGCCTGTTAAGGAAGGAGAGGTTCCACAACCCTCCTACATCCTGACATGCCGACATCACTCGAAGACTTACAAAGGAGTTGGATACAGCTCAAGGGAGAACGCGATACTTTCGAAGCCCAATTCTACGCTAGCGAGAAGAAGGTTTTGGAACTCACGCGACTACTTCATGAAGAGTAGACTCTCAACACCTACATTGCACCAAAGAGGATGCGCAACGTCTTTTTATCTTAGAATTTTTGTACTATTTTGCCCTAGGGGCATTGATGTAATCAAATTCTATTTTATTAATATAACGTGTGTTCCTTTTTGTTTGACACAAATTTGAATTTTCAAATCCTTGAAAACATTGCATGAATACATATTGTGATACGGTGGGAGAACTGACTTGAGTTTTGCGTTTGTTTTCGCACTTGTTGGGTTTAGCAAGAGTCGCCACCGACTTTTTATTTTATCCTAAAGGAAAGGTTAAAAAGCACAGGAAAAACCTTTTGAGATGTTTCGTGGGTTCGGGGGGTAGATTATGAAAAGGGAAGGTATTAGCACCCTTTTCATCCATGGTTATCCATGGGCTCTTAGTTACTTGGTTTTAGATCACTTGCCTTGATTTTCGATTTCTTGAAATTGTGGTGTGTTTATGTGTGTTTTTGAAAATGTTTTTGAAAAAGACGCCTTCGTTTCGGCAACCGTTGTAACAATTCTTTACTCGAATGTTTTACAAATGTGTGTATCTTTTTGAAAAGATGTTTCAAATGTTTTTGAAAGTTTGTTTTGAAAGTGTTTGTGGAATGTGGTTTTGAAAAGGAGGCAAGTGTGTTTTGCAAGTTTGGACCAAGTAACTAAGAGTTTTGTCTACCCCTAAGTTTACTCAAAGGTTTTTCTCATGTTTTAACCCTTTTTAACAATTTTGTTCCACCATTGTATTTGGTGGGCAATCTTGCGTTTAGGATGTTTAACGGGACGGGCGCGGGTCATCGTATGGACCATGAATGCAATGGTGCCAAGTGTCTTTGGAAATTTTGCTTGAAGGGACTTATGATCATTCCATTTAGGCAACTTCGAAAGCGTCATCGAGGGACTTATGATCATTTGAATTGTTTTGCCAAAGAAACTCGACGTGCAAGCATGGCCCATTTTGGAAGGCAACACGTGGGATTACCCTAGGGGGTGCAAGTGTGATTGTGTATTGATTTCATGTATTTGTCTTTGTGTTAGGTTATCTAGCGTTTGATTTTATGTACATACAAACCCTAGGTCTAACCATGGTATAATTTGAAAGCGATAAATTGCGGGAATTTAAAGTCTACGCTATTACAAATGAGTGTGGTACGGTGGGAGAACTGACTATGGTTTTGCGTTTGTATTCGCAAATGTTGCGGTTAGCAAGAGTCGCCACCGACTTTTTATTTTATCCTAAGGAAAGGTTAAAAAGCACAGCAAAAACCTTTTGAGATGTTTTCTTGGGTTCGGGGAGTAGATTATAGAAAGGGAAGGTATTAGCACCCTTTCTATCCATGGTTATCCATGGGCTCTTAGTTACTTGCTTAGATCACTTGCCTTTTGTTTTCAATTGTTTTAAATGGTGCTTGAGTGTGTGGGTTTGAAAATGTTTTGAAAAGAAGCCAAAGTGGAGGCAACCTTTGTAATGATCCATGTGGGGATGTATACAAAGATGTATGTCTTTTGAAAAGGTTTTCATTTGTTTTTGAAAGTTTGTTTTGAAAGTGTTGTGAGGTATGGTTTTGAAATTAGGCAAGTGTTTTGTTTTGCAAGTTTGATTCAAGTAACTAAGAGGTTATCTACTCCTAAATTTCTCAAAAGATTATTGCTAGGTTTTAACCCTTTTAACAAGTTTGTTCCACCATTGGATTTGGTGGACAACCTTATGTTAGGATGTGAAAGGGACAGGCGCGGGTCATCGTTTAGACCATAATTGCAACGGCGTTAAATGTCTTTGGGCAATTTTCTTTAAGGGACTTGATCATTTGTTTTTGTTTGTTTTGAAAAGTTTTATCAAGGGACTATGATCATTCAAATTGTTTGCTTTGCCCAAAGAAGTTCAACATACAATATGGCCCAATTTTGAAAGGCAACAAGTGGAATACCCTAGGGGGGTGCAAGTGTGATTTGTGTGTCCATTTTCATGCTTGTTTATCTTGAGATTAGGTCATAACTATTTTTGTCGTTTTTCGCATACAAACCCTAATTCTAACATGTTATCATTAGAAAACAATAAAGCGCGAAAATAAATTTACTAAGCTATTACAAAACCAAATATGGGAAAGGGGGTACAAGTGCTCAAATGGGGATATTGACAAGTAATGTAAACCTAAAACTATTACATCAATTTGAATTTACACAATTTAATTAATGTACAATAATTAAATAAATAAAAATGGAATAAAAATGCAAGATGCAAAAGAAATGTTTTGTATATGTATGAAAAAAATATTATTTATGTAAAAGAGAAAAGAAAATAAAAATATATTATTTTTTGGAGTATTTTGAATTTAGGGCAAAAACCCTAATTTTATTAAGAAAAATGTATTATTGTTTAATTTAATACAAACATTTATTTATTATGTACAAAAATAAAAATAATGAAGTATATTATGAAAAAGTATTTTTTGTATAAAAATGAAAAAAATTCAAATATTTTTATATTCTAACCTAAATATATTAATAAACATATATATATTATATTAAGTTTTTAATATACATTATGTGCAAAATATTTAATATTTAATAAAATAAATAAAAGAAAGTATTTTTTTTATGTGAAATATTTTCAGAAGGTTATATAACATAAAAATAAAAATAGGAGTATTTTACATATTTTTTCTATTTTCATTATAAATAAATATATATCTATTCATATACAAATCAAAAGAAAAATCAAAATAAAAATCAAATAAAATCAAAAAATGATGAGAAAAATATTTTCAAAATTTTAATATGCTGAGAAAAAATAAACAAGTCAAACAAAAAAAGAAAAAGTCAAAAAGAATTAAAAATAAGACAAATGGGCTTGGGGGGTGAGAAAATGGAAATAAGGTGCAAAAAGAAGAAACCACACAGGCCCAGCCCATGTAGCTTCATCTTCAACCTCAGAACACTTCCTTGTTCAAAAACACGCGTTTTCTAACTTCTCATTCCTTGATCTTTTGCCAAATCTTCCAACATGAAACCTGTAGAGCTTGAAACCACGGTTCTAGACATATAAAGAAGTCAAGCTAACTCTCAGAAATGAGAGAGAATTTCTTCTCTCCCAAATCCTGACCTAAATTTTTAACCATGTTCAGACATAAAATTCTCTAAGCACACGAAATATAAATGAAATCTAATCATATGAGCATGTTCAGGGCTATGATTGTGACATATTTTCTTCACAAACCTAAAGCTAACAATGCCTAATAAGAGAGATAGAACTTCATGAACTTACCTGTTCAGTTGGAATCGAGCTTTGCAATGGAGGATGTTTCAGAGTGAAATGATGACTTGTATAGCTTCCTTGAAGTGTAAGGATGCTTTTCCAAGTCCTACTTTGTCTTGAAACTCCCTGAATCGAGCTAGTGAACTCCAACTGCAAAACAGAAAATTAAAAATGGTGAAGTGGCTTGGAGGTGTTACAGGTCAGGCTTCAAGTCATGGTTAGCTTTCATAGGTTGTAAGGAAGGTAGAGGAACAGGTTTGGGCAAGAATGCTTGAAGGGATTGAGAGATAGCACTCAATCTGCAGGGGTTCCCCTGTTTGAGCAGTTTCAAGGTGATTAGGGCAATGAGAGTGTTTGAGAGGCCAAGGGCTCGTGTGTTAGCTTGAATATGTTCTATGGAATGTGTTTGATAACTTCTTTCTTGTGTGCTTAAGCTGAGATGAGAGATGGTACAAGTTATGGACTTTTCTTGAACTTGAAGCAAACAAAAGCAAGTTGGCTTTCTAGGTCAGCAGAGGACCCCCTAATGTGCTGCATAATCCTCTCTTGATCAGTGTGTTATGCACATAATCTTGTGCCAAGCAGATTTTCCATGTACTTTCTTGATTTGCAATTGGACATAAAGTTAATCTTTTCAAAAATGGAAAGTTCACTTTATCTAGTTTAGGATTAATCTTGCATACAATGCTTGCACTCAAAGAACAACTCTCTAACACATTGAATATGCATTAAATTATTGAGTATGGAATGGTTCAAGGACCTGTAATCAAGCATAAAGCAAGCTGAGTTCAAATTTGCAAAGTTATGAACATGTTTTGATGAAGAACAAAAGTGAATTTTTGCCAACTTGTGAAATTCGAATCTCTCAAGTTATGAGGTTGTTTGATGAGTTCTTGGACATTTTGGAAAGCTTGGGATGTGTACTACAATACATCTTTGAAATGCAAATTAAAATTCCAAGTGGAAGGGTATGTAAAGTGGCCTTGAAGTGGGGTAGAAAACCTTGTCAAAATAGGTTAAAATTTCACTAAGTTAAAAATGGTTTAGTGCCCTTATTCAAAAAATTGTAACTTGAGATACAAGCTTCAAATGAGAAAACTTTGTGAATCAAAGTTGTAGATTATGCAACAAGCTACAACTTTCATGTTTTGACTTTTGTTTGAATCCAAATGGATCTTGGTGAAAAGGTGGGGCAAAGTTGGGAAAAAATTAGGGTTTTTCATAACTTAGAAAAATTCTAAGTTATGAAAAATTCCATTTTCAAACCCTAATTTGCATTTTGTGATTTCTTGGTGAACAAGTTTCATGATTTGGCATGTTTTGATGAAAAATGAATCTTGACTCTTGATTTTGACCAAAAAAGTCAAAGTTTGACTTTTCAGTATACAGTCAAAATTGATCAATTGACTGGGAAATTCAACTGTCAATCTTGGGTACTTGGGATCTTTTGAGCTTGATGAATGTGTCAAGACCATTTCATTGAGTCCTTGAGGCTATATGTGAGCTTGGTTTGCCATTGGCTAGGTCAAACAGTCAAAAATTGCCTTTGTGCAGTCAAAACCCTAAAAATGACCATTTTGCCCTTTTGGTGATCTGATCAAATTTCTTGTGGAATTGTGATCCAAATTTGATCAAATGGTCCATATGAGTTCATAATGTTGATGTGGATCAAATTTCATGAGATTTGACTGTCAATTGGCTACAGTTGACTTTTTCCCCAATACAGCTGATTTCTAGGTCAACTGTCCAGTTGACTGAGCAAAACTTGGAATCAAGACTTGAAACTTGGCATGGGTAAACTTGGGAGTCCAACATGAAGCATGAAAGTCATATTAGGCATTTTGGGTCAAAACATCCTTGGGCAAACACAAACCCTAATTTGAGTCCATAGTGCAAGGAGAAGTCTTGAGCAGAGGAAACCCTAACTGGATCTTGATCTTCAAAGGTCTTGTGATGAGAAAATGTTGAGGAAATGGGAGGGCAAATTTTGGGGTACAACAGTTGCCCCTGTTCAATCTTCTTGAACCTGAAGAGTTAGATTGGCAAGTTTGCCTTTCGCGACTCGAGGGTAAAAGAAGATTGGACACTAGAGTGCCCGGAAATTTGCACTCGCATGCTGGAGTCTCAACAACGTGGTGTCGAGAATGGGCTTATAGATGCCATTTGGAGAGGTGGTGGATAGGGAGATGGGCTTATAGATGCCATCTGGAGATGTGACAGAACTTTGTCGGGAATGGGCTTATAGATGCCATTTGGAAGCGTCGATCGCATAAGAGATTCCTTAGCGAGAACTTGTGTATTTGAGAAAGACGGATGTTTTCCTGGCTTGTTACAGGTGTTTGATCCTCAGTCCCCTTATGCAGATATGCCCTGGCTAGATACAGGAGTCGAATATGGAATTGGTTGCTCACAAATGTGCCCTGGCTGGATACAGGAGTCGAATCTGGAGATAGTCGTTAATAGATGTGCCCTGGCTGGATACAGGAATCGAATCTTCGGACTCTTCAGACATGCCCTGGCTAGATACAGGAATCGAGTCTGGAAACGGGGTCAACAGATATGCCCTGGCTGGATACAGGAATCGAATCTGGCGTTGCGATAGTTGCTAGATATGCCCTGGCTGGATACAGGAATCGAATCTTCGAACTCTTCAGACGTGCACTGGCTAGATACAGGAATCGAGTCTGGAAACTGATCACTCTCAGATGTGCCCTGGCTAGATACAGGTATCGAATCTGGAATTGTGACAGTTGAAGGTAGTTGTTTTTGGGATTTGTCTTTTTCCTGAAAAGGCAAAAACATAAGTTGTATGCAATGTCATGATGTATGATATGCACGATGTCATGATGTTCAACATGAGATGGTGTTGTATGCACTTTATCACGTATGTAAGCAAGATGTATGAAAATGTGAAATGTTTATGAATGTAATTTCGTCTTAGGAAAATAAATCCTTGACGAACGGCCGGGGAGTTGCTTTGTGGAAGAGATACTTGGCCGAAGTTTTGATGAGAGGCCTGTTGAGGACTTTAATGATGGATTCCGCTGAGGATAATGACGATAAACTCCGCTGGGGATCACCCAAGATAAACTCCGCCGGGGATTTGAAGGAACTTTGCCGAGGGCGGTCTTCCGTGGTTTTTAGCTGAGGATAACCCAGTTATAAGTCCTTGTGAGGAAATAACTCTAATAAAACTCGGGAGAGACGTCCGTGTACTATAGGGAACAAGCTTCCGGAATCTACTGGGGATGAGCTTTAAGACCTGCCGGGGAATGTTGTGACTTTAGGATCGACGGGGGACCAACTCTGCTTGGGGAAAGTACTGCTGAACCTGGTTTTACTTTGCGGGGAGTTGAGATGATTTGGCCACATTCTTCAGTTGAACCTACCTTGGTACCTTGGCGGACAAAACAACCAGACTGCATTAGACAACTTCAATTGCCCCTGTCTCTGATGTCACCTGTAATCAATCTCTTGTTTCATATGCAAATATTTATGAATCAGTAATTTAATGTCAAATGCATATATCAAAAATGAACATTGGACGTTCTTCGCAAGACAAAACAGAAAAAAGGAAAACAATGGTAATTTGTATGGACAAGTGAATTTGTATTGATTTAAACTTTGCCTGTGAATAGGCGTTTTTTTTTTGTACAAGAGGCTGACATCCTAGTAAGAGGACGCCGCCAAATAGTATAGAGTTTACAATTTGAAAAAAAAAGGAAACAAAACAGCTATGTGAACAATCCCACTGGGTTCCAACTCTGCTATCGCCTTTATGTCTTCGAACGTCTCATCGTTTTGTTGCCTAATTGAAGATGAAGCTGATTGGTCAATGCCGTATTCTGAGCCAGATAGTTGATGCCGAATTCCGGATGCGAAGTGATCCAATGAGACATAGTGTTACGCTTTTATCCCTAACTTTTGCCTGGACCGCCCTTTCGGGTTTTCAGTCCACCGGGATACCCATTTTGCCCAAGCCGCCCTTTCAGGTTTTCGACTTGCCGGGTGTACAGATTTTTATTCATTTCATCCCTTATTTTTGCCCGAACCCTTTTGGTTCGCCGGGAAGCCCTTATTTTTGCCTAGGTATGTCAACCTAGCGGGTCTTTTATTTATGCGTAGTATTTTTTCACTATGTCTGCATTGGCGGGGTGAGGAAGGTCGTCACCATCCATGGTGGTTAGGATCATGGCTCCTCCTGAGAACACACGTTTAACCACAAATGGCCCTTCGTATGTAGGGGTCCATTTGCCCCGAGGATCACTTTGAGGAAGGATGATGCGTTTGATTAACAGGTCCCCAACTTGATATTCTTGTGGTCTGACTTTCTTGTTAAATGCCCTGATCATCCGTTTTTGATACGTTTGACCATGACAGATAGCAGTGAGCCTCTTTTCGTCAATCAGATTTAATTGATCAAGTCGAGTCTGGATCCAATCATCCTCATTCAAGTCTGCATCCTTCATTATCCGGAGAGAGGGTATCTGGATTTCAATTGGCAAGACTGCCTCCATGCCATAGACTAAGGAGAAGGGAGTTGCCCCGGTTGACGTCCTTGTTGAGGTACGATACCCATGAAGAGCGAACGGTAACATATCGTGCCAATCCTTATAGGTCACTGTCATCTTCTGCACAATTTTCTTGATATTTTTATTGGCTGCCTCTACAGCCCCATTCATCTTCGGTCGGTAGGGAGAAGAATTGTGGTGCTGTATCTTGAATTGTTCACAGAGTTCAGTGATCATTTTGTTATTGAGATTGGTACCATTGTCCGTAATGATTCTTTCCGGGACGCCGTACTGACAGATCAGATTATGCCGGATGAAACGTGCCACGACGCTCTTGGTTACTGTGGCATAGGAAGCTGCCTCAACCCATTTTGTGAAGTAATCGATCGCCACCAAGATGAAGCGATGCCCATTGGATGCCGTCGGTCGAATCTCACCGATCATATCGATGCCCCACATTGCAAAAGGCCAAGGCGCCGTCAAGACATTCAAAGGAACCGGAGGGATATGCACCTTGTCAGCATAGATCTGGCATTTGTGACAAGTTCGGGAGTGCTGGTAACAATCGGCTTCCATTGTGGACCAGAAATATCCTGCCCGAAGGATTTTCTTAGCCATGGTGTGTCCACTGGAATGTGTCCCAAATGTGCCTTCATGCAGTTCCATCATGATTTTCCCTGCTTCTGCCTTATCCACACAACGTAGCAGAGTTGAATCATGATTCCGTTTGTAGAGAATGCCGTTGCTGAGGAAGAATTTTGCAGCAAACCTCCTCATGAACTTCTTATCATTGACAGACGCACCTTCAGGGTATTACTGAGCTTCCAAGTACCTCTTCACCTCATGATACCAGGGTTTTTCAATCACCTTCTCAGCCTCCAGCTCACAACAGTATGCTGGTTCATCCAACTTCCAGATAATGATTCGGGGAGCCTCATTGTCCCATTTAACTTTGAACATTGAAGACATCGTAGCTAGGGCGTCCGCTAGCTGATTCTCCTCTCTAGGGAAGTGTTCGAAAGTTATCTCTTCAAAGTGGGGAAGCAAGGTCGACACATACTCCTTGTAAGGAATAAGATTCGGGTGTTTCGTATCCCACTCGCCTTTGATCTGATTGATCACGAGAGCGGAATCTCCGAAGACACTTAGAAACTTGATCCTCAGGTCGATTGCAGCTTGTAAACCCATGATACATGCCTCGTATTCTGCCATGTTGTTGGTGCAGCTGAAACATAATCGGGCGGTGAGGGGAGTATGAGCTCCTTTGGGAGATATGATTACAGCGCCGACGCCGTTACCCAAAGCATTGGAGGCTCCATCAAAATGCATAGACCATCGGGATCCTTCCTCAGGTCCTTCATCCGGTCCAGGTACTTCACAGTCAGTTACCACCATGATGTCTTCGTCTGGAAAATCAAAGTTCAATGATTGGTAATCGTCCACAGGTTGGTGTGCTAAATGATCTGCCAGGACACTTCCCTTAATTGCTTTCTGAGTTGTATACTGGATGTCATATCCTGTCAAGATCATTTGCCATCTCGCTATTCTTCCAGACAGAGCGGGCTTTTCAAATATGTACTTGATGGGATCCATCTTTGAAATCAATAAAGTAGTGTGAGTCAGCATATACTGTCTCAGCCGGCGAGCAGCCCATACAAGAGCGCATCAAGTTTTCTCAAGCAGTGAGTAACGAGACTCACAGTCGGTAAACTTTTTGCTCAAGTAATAAATAGCGTGCTCTTTTCGGCCAGACTCGTCATGCTGCCCCAGCACACACCCCATTGAATTATCAAGCACTGTCAAGTATAGTATCAGAGGTCTTCCTTCCACCGGTGGCATAAGAATGGGTGGCTCTTGGAGATATTCCTTTATCCTTTCAAAGGCGGCCTGACATTCATCATTCCAGCGTACTACTTGATCTTTCTTCAGTAATTTGAAGATTGGCTCACAAGTAGCAGTCAAATGTGAGATGAATCGGGCAATGTAATTCAGTCGTCCCAGGAAGCCTCTGACTTCTTTCTCTGTTTTTGGAGTCGGCATCTCTTGTATGGCTTTTACCTTGGCAGGGTCCACCTGAATACCTTTATCACTTACAATGAAACCTAGCAATTTTCCGGATCTTACCCCAAAGGTGCATTTGTTGGGATTCAACCTCAGCTTGTATAACTTGAGTCGGTCAAACAACTTCCTCAGATGGTCAAGGTGCTCCTCCTCAGTTTGAGACCTCGCAATCATGTCATCAACGTATACCTCAATCTCATGATGGATCATATCATGAAATAAGGCAACCATGGCACGTTGATAGGTTGCCCCAGCATTTTTCAATCCGAATGGCATGACCTTATAACAGAAGGTGCCCCACTGAGTCACAAATGTAGTCTTCTCCATATCCTCTGGAGCCATCTTGATCTGATTATACCCTGAAAAACCATCCATGAAGGAGAACACCTTGTGTTGAGCTGTATTGTCAACAAGGACATCAATGTGAGGTAGGGGGAAGTCATCCTTGGGGCTGGCCCTGTTCAGATCCCTGTAGTCAACACACATTCTGACTTTACCGTCCTTCTTCGGTACTGGCACCACATTGGCAACCCACTGAGGGTAAGAAGTCACTGCAAGGAACCCGGCATCAAACTGTTTCATAACCTCGGCCTTGATCTTTTCAGACATCTCTGGACGCATCCGTCGGACTTTTTGCTTTACCGGAGGGCAATCTTCCTTGGTTGGCAGGTGGTGAACTACAATGTCGGCATCCAAACCAGGCATATCTTCATAGGACCAAGCAAAGATCTCCATGTAATCCTGTAGCATCTGGATCAATCGTTGCTTCACGCTGAGCTCTAGATTGGCACCAATCTTGACCTCTTTCCTATCTGTCTCAGTACCCAGATTAATTGTCTCCACCGGCTCTTCATGCGGTTGAATAGCCCTCTCTTCCTGGAGCAGCAGTCTTGCGAGTTCACCAGGTACTTCGCAATCATCTTCACCTTCGTCCTCGGCCAAGTTGATCGGATTTTCGAAGTCATAACTGGCGGTAGCAGAGCTGTTACCAGTGAGATCCAGAGTGGATTGAAACCTGTATAAGTGAGTGTGTGTGAATATAGCTGTTTTGCAATATATATAACACAGAAAGGAAAAGAGCATAATATTTAAAATGCAACAAACGTCCAATGTTTTGATTGATGATATATGAAAATGTCATACAAAAAGCCCTCACAAATGGAGCTACGATGCCCCGGGTAGGACACCGAGCCAATAAAGTTTTAACATATTGTTCGTTACAAATCGGAAATCAAAAGAAATTAATTACTGCGTGACAAATGTGATAGGGGTAAAATCCTTTGCCGTCCAGTTGCTTGGTCCGTTGCTGGTAGTCGGGTAGATCCAACTGTCAAACTCTGCTTCCTCTACATCCTCCTCAATAGCATTCACCCTTGAACTGGAGATAAACACCGGAGCCTTTCTGACCTTCTCCTTGCGCACAGCCCTCTGAGCCTCTGCAGTAAAGCCCAGCCCAAACTTGTCGTTCTTCTGAGTGAAGTCAGGAAGCTGACCCCAGTTTGCACAATTGCCTTTCTGAACCACAGCCCGGGCATCCCTTAGGGAAGCCATCTTCAAGGAAACACTCTCTTCGACTGTTGCTTCTGCTGCTGCTGAAATTGGATGTACCTCCTCAAAATGCTGAAAGGGGGTTTCAATAAACTCCCCGTCCATCTCAATGTATCTGAAGGAATTCAAATGGCTCACCATATACTCCTCTTCTCCTTGCACAGTGACAATCTTCCCCTTGACAGGGTACTTCAGCTTCTGGTGCAAGGTAGAGGTCACTGCCCCAGCTTTATGGATCCAAGGTCGACCCAGTAGACAAGAGTATGATGGGCGTATATCCATCACATAAAAAGTAGAGTCAAACACTTGAGAGCCCACACGAATAGGGATGTCAACCTCTCCATGAACCATCCTCTTGGAACCGTCAAAGGCCCTGACGATGATATTGCTGGGCTTCAGTTCTAGGCCTTCATAATCCAAACGGTCTAAAGCTTTTTTCGGTAGAACATTCAAGGAGGAACCAGTGTCCACCAATACATGCGCCAGAGTAGTGCCCCTGCATTCGATAGAGACATGCAGGGCATCATTGTGGTCTCTTCCCTTCGCAGTCAGGTCAGTATCTGAAAAACCCAAGCCATTGTCTGCTGTCAGATTTGCTACGCAATCAGTGAACTGGACTGCAGACGTCTCCTGCGGCACATGGGCTGTCTTGAGAAATGAGATTAAGGCCTTAGCATGGGCCTCGGAGCATAATAATAAGGAGAGCATGGAGATCTTGGAGGGCGTATGCCCCAGCTGCTCGACAACATTGAAATCACTTTTCTTTATTATTTTCAGGATCTCCTCCACTTCTTGTTGGGAGGCCTCAGCATTTATAGGTATCGGTGCCTCCATCCGGGCAGGCTCTTCTTCAATCTCTTTGCCCCGAGCATTAGATGACTCGGCAGCAGGGGACACAACTTGATCAGTAATAGGAACAGGTAAACTTGTAGGTTTTATAAGGAGGGGTTTTCTAATAGCGGGCGGTGCAATGTCAGGCGAGAAGAGCCTGCCACTGCGGGTGACCTTGGCTGGACCAGTGATATCACAGATACTGGCGCTAGTGTCGAATTCTTGTTTGATTCCATTCACATATACGTCCGCCCCATAATGCCAGGGTACAGCTTTATCAGATACGTAGGGGAGAGGCCCCGGAACAGTAATAATCACAGGTGCAACAGTCATGATTTGAACAGGCTTCTTTGGGAGAGCCTTGATTGGATTATTGAAGATGGTAACCACAGAAACTTCTTTTACCGGAACCAACTGAACAGCAGACTTCTTGAATAGAATCTCCTTGCTATCCATTAGGCTTTGGACGCCTAACCTCAACAAGGGACAACCAGATAGGGAAACAGCACAGAACAGGCAACCTTCACTGCAACCCGGAAATAAACCGGCCCGCAGTAGGTTCTTCTTGACGGTCTTCAGAGGGGTAACAACTTCATTTACCGAAACAGCATACAATTCTTCCTCAATGGCATTTACTCTATGCTGGGGCATAGGAGCAGTCACAACATTTGGTCTCTCCGGCGCTTCAAACTGAATTTCCTTCGCGTCGATCAGATCTTGCACTTTGTTTCTCAAGGCCCAGCAATCATCAGTAGTGTGCCCGGGACTATCAGAATGATAAGCACACCGGGCATTTGGGTTATACTTAGGAGACGCAGTGTTGACGACCTTAGGAGCTTCTTTGAGGGTCACCAGGTTGGTGGATAACAGTTGGGGTAAAATTTGAGATAAGGTCATACTCAGTCGAGTATACTGCCTCTTGGGCCTTTCGCTTCTTTGTTGATTGTACTGCTGAGGAGCAGCGACAGGTTTGGAGATGACCAAAGCATTGACGGCTTGGCGACTTTCGGGCTTGACTTATCTTCTAGTACCATAGACGACACTTGCTTCTTTCTTAAACAGCCTCTTCTCAGCACTTGTGGAGGCAGCCTTTTGTATCTTGCCTGACCTGATGCCAGCTTCAATTCTTTCTCCCGTCAATATCAAATCTGTAAACCCAGCGGAGGAGTTACCAACCAAATGATTGAAAAACGGACCAGACAGCGTCCCTAGAAACATATCAACCAGCTCACGATCAGTTAATGGAGGCTGCACCCTGCCAGCCAAATCTCTCCATTTTTGAGCGTACTCTTTGAACCCTTCACCCGTTCCTAGAGACATACCCTGAAGTTGGGTACGCGTAGGAGCGAGATCAGAATTATATTGGTATTGTCTGTAGAATGCAGTTGCCAAATCTTCCCAGTGTCGGATGCTAGCTCCATCTAATTGGTAGAACCATTCAAGTTGTGACCCCGAGAGGCTATCTTGGAAGAAGTGAATCCAGAGGTTCTTATCCGCCGTGTAAGGTTGGATCTTCCTTACGTACGACCTCAGATGCAGCTTTGGGCAGGAGACCCCATCATACTTGGCGAAGGCAGGCGCCTTAAACTTGTGTGGAATTACTACCCCAGAAGATAACCCCAAATCTCCGAAATCCAGCCCTGGCACATTCTGAATTTCCATGGCGCTCAAGCGGTCCTCCAATTGCTTGTATCTGTCAGCAGCAGGTGGGTATTGTTCGTCGTTATAGTCCGTCTCGTTGTCGGAGACTGCGGGACTAGGAGCTCCTTCCCCTTGGGGACTATTTTTCTCAGCAGAAGAAGTAGTTGGATCAGCTTCATTGTGGAGTGTGTTCCCAAACCTGCGTCCGGTGTTGAACAATGCAGTCCTCTTTTTCTTCTTCTTCTTCAGGAGTAGAGTCTTCAACTCTTGCTGACCTTGGGCTAGGCTTAGGACCATCTCTTGAAACTGTGCATTTTGTGCCTGAAGGGCCTTGATTGCTTGCTCACTGGAGGAGTCTGGATTCATGATGACTGTTCAAAATAAACAGCGAAGGAGATTAAGCAACCTGTGAAATAGGGTACCTGCTATGCATATGGTGCAATGGAATGCGTATGTTTTATGTTTTCAAAGACAAACAAGATTCAACTTTGTAGACAAAAAGGGAAACACACTTCATTAGATTAAGATTTTCAATTGTTCAACAATTTGCCCTTAGGCATTACAGGAATGAGAAATACTGGAAAGGAAATAAACTATAAAAGGAAACATCCAAAGCTCATCAATGCTCCCATGGCCTCCTCTTTTCAGTGCTGATGTAGTTGTTCAGGACCCGTTCTTCCTCCAATTGCTTAGTCAGCCTCTGGATCTTCCGTTCCTGCTCGTTGAACTTCTCCCGATAGAAATCCCGTTCTTCCTTTAGCTGCGCCCAAGATCTCTTCATGGTGTCAAAATCAGTAGGTATCTGAGGAGGGAGGACAGTTGGAGGAACCCCATCTTCAACAGGAGACTCAAGAATGAGAGGTCTAACAGCTTCGTAGGGCATACCTAACCTTTGAGCACGGATGCGGACCCATTTGCAATAGGGCTTCAATGGAAGAGAAGTCTTTGGTCCCAACTCATGTGAGTTGGCTTTGTGGATTCTGTCCCAGGCTCTAATGAATCCCTGGCGTAGTTTGTCACTGTCTGCCTGAAACTCAAAATGGAAGTGAGGAACCAACATTTCATGAGGCCCATCTCCTCTGGCTCTTCCAAACTGACGGAGAGCTAAACATGGATTGTAAGAGATTCCTCCTTGGATACCAATCAACGGAACATTAGGGTATTCTCCGCAACGGTCAATAACAGCTACCTCATCCAAACCTCTGAGAGTCCAGGTGATGTCATTATCGGTAAGAGCCATTAACCTCCGAGCCCAACCTTTTCCTTCTTCATTCTTCAGCACGAACTTAGGAAGGTGCGAAATAAACCACCTTACTAGTAAAGGAGCACAACACCATGGAGTTCCCCGCTTTCGAGCAGTACGAGCATAGAGTTGTTGTAGAATATCACCCAAAAGAGTGGGTACCGGATTCCAAGACATGAAGATCCTTATGACATGGATACTGATAAAAGTGTCAGGGTTGGGAAACAATACCAGTCCATAGATCAAAAGAGCCAGAATATCCTCGTATGCCTTGAAGTCCAAGTCATTCCAGAAATCATTAGCCTTGCTAACCAGAAATTTGACCAAAAAGCCCTTGATCCCATTTCTAGTTTCCCAGTTGGACAATACCTCTTCCTTGGTCAAAGGGAGAATTGCAGCAATCTCTTCAGGCCTAGGAGTCTTTTCCAAACCAGTGAATGGAGTTTGTTCCAAGACAGGGATCCCAAGCAGGTAAGAGAATTCTTCCAGGGTAGGAACCAGCTGGAAGTCTTGAAAGGTGAAACAATGATACAGAGGGTCATAAAACTGGGTCAGAACACTTATCAGTTGTTGGTCCCATTTTGCAGTGATCAAGCCAAGGA
This sequence comes from Vicia faba, assembly GCA_948472305.1. Classification (NCBI taxonomy): domain Eukaryota; kingdom Viridiplantae; phylum Streptophyta; class Magnoliopsida; order Fabales; family Fabaceae; genus Vicia; species Vicia faba. Next base: position 319,063,112 of record OX451738.1, on the reverse strand, counting down.
GAGACCCATGTCTGTTGATGAAGGAAGAAGTGTTTGGAATCCTTCCAACCAAATCCTTGAGTAACACTGGTGGTTGAACAAAGTTGAGTCGGACAGTATTCCTACGCACGGGCATCATGATGTCCTACAAAACAGAGCAAAGATGAAACCTTTTTGTCTTTGAAATGGGTTAGCCCTTTATACAGGATGCATGCAATGGTATGATGGCATGATGCTATGATGAAGCACACCACAAGTATTCACATAGGCAAATAAGGCACACAAGTCACACAAGACACCCTTAGGTTTCAGGCCAGCATGAGTTTCAGGTATTACCCTCTTTTGGTTTTATTGGTTAAAACCTGTCCTATCGAAAGTAACCGGGTTCTAGAGGATCTCAAATCATTGGCTACCCTCAATCGGTCATAACTCCAGCATCACAATCTTTTCTCGCGGCCAGAACCATCTCGAGAGTTTAGCCTCAATGAGTGTAGCATACTGCTACTGTCCTAATAGCCAAGTTGGTCAATTTAGGGTTCTAAGGTTGGCTGGTGCTTAATGACCCCTTAGAAGACCTATATTCTCCCTGTTGCAACACAAGGGATATAGGTACAGACTAAGATGCCACACCAACGTAGCCACTGCTTCACCCATGTCGGTCTACGCCGGACAGGTCCCTCACAGATTATGCTACCTAAAAAGGGTATGTCCCAGATCCGGGTTAGGATCTATGAAACTCCGATGCAAAGCCCACAAATATAAAATCAAACAAAGCAAACAATTGAAAACAAAGGTGATCTAAGCCCTAAGGTTACTCCACTTTTAAAGAATTCCCCAGCAGAGTCGCCAGTTCCGTGGTACGGTGGGAGAACTGACTATGGTTTTGTGTTTGTATTCGCAAATGTTGCGGTTAGCAAGAGTCGCCACCGACTTTTTATTTTATCCTAAGGAAAGGTTAAAAAGCACAGCAAAAACCTTTTGAGATGTTTTCTTGGGTTCGGGGAGTAGATTATAGAAAGGGAAGGTATTAGCACCCTTTCTATCCATGGTTATCCATGGGCTCTTAGTTACTTGCTTAGATCACTTACCTTTTGTTTTCAATTGTTTTAAATGGTGCTTGAGTGTGTGGGTTTGAAAATGTTTTGAAAAGAAGCCAAAGTGGAGGCAACCTTTGTAATGATCCATGTGGGGATGTATACAAAGATGTATGTCTTTTGAAAAGGTTTTCATTTGTTTTTGAAAGTTTGTTTTGAAAGTGTTGTGAGGTATGGTTTTGAAATTAGGCAAGTGTTTTGTTTTGCAAGTTTGATTCAAGTAACTAAGAGGTTATCTACTCCTAAATTTCTCAAAAGATTATTGCTAGGTTTTAACCCTTTTAACAAGTTTGTTCCACCATTGGATTTGGTGGACAACCTTATGTTAGGATGTGAAAGGGACAGGCGCGGGTCATCGTTTAGACCATAATTGCAACGGCGTTAAATGTCTTTGGGCAATTTTCTTTAAGGGACTTGATCATTTGTTTTTGTTTGTTTTGAAAAGTTTTATCAAGGGACTATGATCATTCAAATTGTTTGCTTTGCCCAAAGAAGTTCAACATACAATATGGCCCAATTTTGAAAGGCAACAAGTGGAATACCCTAGGGGGGTGCAAGTGTGATTTGTGTGTCCATTTTCATGCTTGTTTATCTTGAGATTAGGTCATAACTATTTTTGTCGTTTTTCGCATACAAACCCTAATTCTAACATGTTATCATTAGAAAGCAATAAAGCGCGAAAATAAATTTACTAAGCTATTACAAAACCAAATATGGGAAAGGGGGTACAAGTGCTCAAATGGGGATATTGACAAGTAATGTAAACCTAAAACTATTACATCAATTTGAATTTACACAATTTAATTAATGTACAATAATTAAATAAATAAAAATGGAATAAAAATGCAAGATGCAAAAGAAATGTTTTGTATATGTATCAAAAAAATATTATTTATGTAAAAGAGAAAAGAAAATAAAAATATATTATTTTTTGGAGTATTTTGAATTTAGGGCAAAAACCCTAATTTTATTAAGAAAAATGTATTATTGTTTAATTTAATACAAACATTTATTTATTATGTACAAAAATAAAAATAATGAAGTATATTATGAAAAAGTATTTTTTGTATAAAAATGAAAAAAATTCAAATATTTTTATATTCTAACCTAAATATATTAATAAACATATATATATTATATTAAGTTTTTAATATACATTATGTGCAAAATATTTAATATTTAATAAAATAAATAAAAGAAAGTATTTTTTTATGTGAAATATTTTCAGAAGGTTATATAACATAAAAATAAAAATAGGAGTATTTTACATATTTTTTCTATTTTCATTCTAAATAAATATATATCTATTCATATACAAATCAAAAGAAAAATCAAAATAAAAATCAAATAAAATCAAAAAATGATGAGAAAAATATTTTCAAAATTTTAATATGCTGAGAAAAAATAAACAAGTCAAACAAAAAAAGAAAAAGTCAAAAAGAATTAAAAATAAGACAAATGGGCTTGGGGGGTGAGAAAATGGAAATAAGGTGCAAAAAGAAGAAACCACACAGGCCCAGCCCATGTAGCTTCATCTTCAACCTCAGAACACTTCCTTGTTCAAAAACACGCGTTTTCTAACTTCTCATTCCTTGATCTTTTGCCAAATCTTCCAACATGAAACCTGTAGAGCTTGAAACCACGGTTCTAGACATATAAAGAAGTCAAGCTAACTCTCAGAAATGAGAGAGAATTTATTCTCTCCCAAATCCTGACCTAAATTTTTAACCATGTTCAGACATAAAATTCTCTAAGCACACGAAATATAAATGAAATCTAATCATATGAGCATGTTCAGGGCTATGATTGTGACATATTTTCTTCACAAACCTAAAGCTAACAATGCCTAATAAGAGAGATAGAACTTCATGAACTTACCTGTTCAGTTGGAATCGAGCTTTGCAATGGAGGATGTTTCAGAGTGAAATGATGACTTGTATAGCTTCCTTGAAGTATAAGGATGCTTTTCCAAGTCCTACTTTGTCTTGAAACTCCCTGAATCGAGCTAGTGAACTCCAACTGCAAAACAGAAAATTAAAAATGGTGAAGTGGCTTGGAGGTGTTACAGGTCAGGCTTCAAGTCATGGTTAGCTTGCATAGGTTGTAAGGAAGGTAGAGGAACAGGTTTGGGCAAGAATGCTTGAAGGGATTGAGAGATAGCACTCAATCTGCAGGGGTTCCCCTGTTTGAGTAGTTTCAAGGTGATTAGGGCAATGGGAGTGTTTGAGAGGCCAAGGGCTCGTGTGTTAGCTTGAATATGTTCTATGGAATGTGTTTGATAACTTCTTTCTTGTGTGCTTAAGCTGAGATGAGAGATGGTACAAGTTATGGACTTTTCTTGAACTTGAAGCAAACAAAAGCAAGTTGGCTTTCTAGGTCAGCAGAGGACCCCCTAATGTGCTGCATAATCCTCTCTTGATCAGTGTGTTATGCACATAATCTTGTGCCAAGCAGATTTTCCATGTACTTTCTTGATTTGCAATTGGACATAAAGTTAATCTTTTCAAAAATGGAAAGTTCACTTTATCTAGTTTAGGATTAATCTTGCATACAATGCTTGCACTCAAAGAACAACACTCTAACACATTGAATATGCATTAAATTATTGAGTATGGAATGGTTCAAGGACCTGTAATCAAGCATAAAGCAAGCTGAGTTCAAATTTGCAAAGTTATGAACATGTTTTGATGAAGAACAAAAGTGAATTTTTGCCAACTTGTGAAATTCGAATCTCTCAAGTTATGAGGTTGTTTGATGAGTTCTTGGACATTTTGAAAAGCTTGGAATGTGTACTACAATCCATCTTTGAAATGCAAATTAAAATTCCAAGTGGAAGGGTATGAAAAGTGGCCTTGAAGTGGGGTAGAAAACCTTGTCAAAATAGGTTAAAATTTCACTAAGTTAAAAATGGTTTAGTGCCCTTATTCAAAAAATTGTAACTTGAGATACAAGCTTCAAATGAGAAAACTTTGTGAATCAAAGTTATAGATTATGCAACAAGATACAACTTTCATGTTTTGACTTTTGTTTGAATCCAAATGGATCTTGGTGAAAAGGTGGGACAAAGTTGGGAAAAAATTAGGGTTTTTCATAACTTAGAAAAATTCTAAGTTATGAAAAATTCCATTTTCAAACCCTAATTTGCATTTTGTGATTTCTTGGTGAACAAGTTTCATGATTTGGCATGTTTTGATGAAAAATGAATCTTGACTCTTGATTTTGACCAAAAAAGTCAAAGTTTGACTTTTCAGTATACAGTCAAAATTGATCAATTGACTGGGAAATTCAACTGTCAATCTTGGGTACTTGGGATCTTTTGAGCTTGATGAATGTGTCAAGACCATTTCATTGAGTCCTTGAGGCTATATGTGAGCTTGGTTTGCCATTGGCTAGGTCAAACAGTCAAAAATTGCCTTTGTGCAGTCAAAACCCTAAAAATGACCATTTTGCCCTTTTGGTGATCTGATCAAATTTCTTGTGGAATTGTGATCCAAATTTGATCAAATGGTCCATATGAGTTCATAATGTTGATGTGGATCAAATTTCATGAGATTTGACTGTCAATTGGCCACAGTTGACTTTTTCCCCAATACAGCTGATTTCTAGGTCAACTGTCCAGTTGACTGAGCAAAACTTGGAATCAAGACTTGAAACTTGGCATGGGTAAACTTGGGAGTCCAACATGAAGCATGAAAGTCATATTAGGCATTTTGGGTCAAAACATCCTTGGGCAAACACAAACCCTAATTTGAGTCCATAGTGCAAGGAGAAGTCTTGAGCAGAGGAAACCCTAACTGGATCTTGATCTTCAAAGGTCTTGTGATGAGAAAATGTTGAGGAAATGGGAGGGCAAATTTTGGGGTACAACAATGAGTATCCGGGAGTGGGGGTACAAGTATACACAAATGGGGATGAGACTTAAATAATTACAACCAAATCGAATTGCGATCAAATGTAATATGTAATCAAATGTGCAGCAATGTATAAGAATAAAACAAATGTAAATGTGTCAATGTATGTGTGTATTGTAAGTGATTTATTTACAGGTTGAGAAATGTGAACTTAAATGCATTGTTAAGTATGTTTGATTTAATTTTGTATTTTGGTTAAGTATGTACAAATTAATGTATTTTAAGAAAAGAAAAATGTATTTACCTTAAAGAAAAAATTATGTATTGATGTAATTATGTTTAAATAAAAATTTTGATCTTAAGGAAAGGAAAGTATTACGTATCGATGTACACAAATATTTAAGAAAAGAGAATATTCAAATTCTATATATTAATGTCTTTAAAGAAAAGTAATCCTTATTAATGTATTTTACTTAATCTTTTTATGTACAAAGGAGAAAAATTAATTTAAAAAAAAAAGAAAATGTTTTTAAGTTCTATTCTTTTATGTATTTTTAATTAACTAAAAAAGTAATTAAACAGTTTTTTTTTTATATAAAAGGAAATCAATGTATCATTTATAAACAAAATTATGATTATGTAAAAAAGGGAAAAACAAAGAGTTAATGAAATTTGGAATGATAAAAAAAATAGTATGTTAATTAATAAAAAGATTTAAATATTTTGTATAAAAAAAGTAGTTTAGAGATTGAATGGGCTTTAAGGGTTTATGCTGACCCAAAGTAGCAACGTGGTGGGGGAGGGGGGGGGGGGTGTAGGCCAGTTTACTTGGGCTTAAGGCGCTGAGGAGGGCAAGGCCCAGAGCTTGAGACAAAATGTTTTTTTAGGGTTTGTCAAACTTTGTTTCATTTGGGATTCTAGGGTTCGTGAAACAGAAGCGGTGCCGTTTGTCGTTCGTCTTCGTTCCTTCCTCTTCTCCGGCCAAGCGTCCAGAACAATGCCCCTTGCCCAGCCACCAACGCCATCATGCATCTTCCTCCTCATGCTCACTCAAACGGCGGTAACAAGAAGGTTATGATTTTCTTGCTTATGTCTTAAGGTTTTCGTTAATCCCTTTTTGCATGTTTAGTTTTTGTGATTATTGATTCTGATTAAGCTTCGTTATTGTTTGTTATTGAGGTGTATGAAAGGAAAGAGGTACTACCTTTTGGAGACGGAGGTGGAATGAGGGTGGAGGTGTTCAGGCGGCTTTGACGGTGAGGGGAACGATGACGCTGAAGCTAGCTTGCTGGAACTTGGTATTCTGTGTCTTCACCCTTTTTTACGGTTTAATGATGCTTTCTGAAAACCTCTTTGTCACTTCTTTCTTCTTCTTGCTCGCTTTCTGTATGCTTGTGTTGCCTTGGATGATGTTGCCTTCAATGATGATTTACTGAGATATTCTGTATGCCTAGACAATTGCCTTGTATGCTTTGATGATGAATATGGTTGCCTAGCTTGATTTGCTTGATGCGGAACAGTTTCTTGATGATGTATTTGATGATTCTGAATATGCTTATTGGTATGCTGAGATATGTTGTGATGCTTTGGATGGCCCAATGATGAAACTTTTCTGAGGGCCTTGATGGGTGGTTTGAATGCTTTTTTATTTTGTGACTTTGAAAGATTGAACTTGAGGGCCTTGAAGCTCTTAGTCTTGATGACAGGTTGGCACTTTGAAGGTTAAGTTTTAGTGTGAGGTTATGGCTTTCTGGTTCATGGCTATGTGTTTGAGGTTTGTTGAGGGTTTTTGACCAAGGTTTCAGGTTTATGGCTTTCAGGCTGGACAGTTTGTGGTTATGTGAACTGGTTTAAGGCTTGTGCTGTTTAGGTCTTTGGCTTTGAATGCATGTAAGGTTTTTATGCAGGGTATTTGATGAGAAGCAGGTTTTTGAGAGCTTGTACAGGTTTTGAGTTCAGTTGTTCAGGCAGGTTAAGCTTGAGGCTTGGCTTCCTGTTAGTTAATGCAGGTTTCCTTTTTGATAGTTCAGGCTTGTATGTTTTGAGCTTGTTGAATGCAGGGTCCTTTTGACAAGTGAAGGCTTTGGTGTTATATGCTCCAAAAGAGGTTCAGGGTTTGAATTCGGTTTGAAGGTTTAAGTGTGGATAGATAATTTTGTTTCTTTTTCTTGACAATTTTGTTTTTATTCTGATTTCTTCATATCTCTGCCTTCTGCCCCACTGTTTTATTGCAGTTTTGTTTTTATATATCTTGTCCTCATGCCTAAACCTGTAAGCCTATTCTTTTCCTCTCTTCTTCTCTCTCCAGTACAGCTTTAAGCATTAAATAATGTTATGTTTGTACTTTATTCTAAAAAGGCAATGCTGGAAAATGATGAAAATAGGAGGTTGCTTGCAATGTAGTTTAGTTCTGCATATTTTATCTCTTTTCCATACTGCCTGCTTCTTTGGGATAGTTTGAATGTGAACTCAGTTTGGACTCTTGACTTGGTTTAGGCCATTCCGTTTGGTCTTGGACTTTGTAGTTTGTTTGGCAATTTTGAAATTATGCAGTAGGTTTGACAACATTTGAATTTGTGCATTTCAACTTTGTGCATTCATGTTTAGCAAGCATTATCCATCCCTCTCTATGAACTGGGAGAAATCCCGTGATTTGCAGAGAGGGCTAACTGATTCCAGTCAGTTGCCTTTAATGATGAGCCTAAATTAACTGTCTGTCTCTTTAATTTATCTGCTTCAATTGACTTTTTCTTTTCTTATTTTTTTTTTTGCATATGAAATCAAATGGAGCAGAGGGAGCATTGGATAGAAGAATGAAGATTAGGAAGCTTAGAAAAATTAGGATAGTTTTTTATTTCATTTTAAATATTTGTAAAATTATCATTGTAAATACTTTGTAAATATTTAAATAATAATTGTAACAAATAAATTAAAGATGAATAAAATCTATTTTTTACCATTTAATTCTTTTTCTCCTTTTCAATTGTTTATTTTATTATTTATAATTCTTTTAAATTATAATAATTGAAAATAAATTCCAACCATTTAATCTTAGAATAATAAATAATCCATAAACGTCCGACGTTTTGAATAATCAAAGCAATGCACCGTCAAATCACACATGCCCCAATGTCTCTTCTTTTTACTGATTTTAATCAAACACTGCAAACTCAATCCAAATGCCTCTTTTAACTGATTTAGTCAAACGCTGCGAATTCAATCCAAATGTTTCAGTCCACATCTCAGAATAACTTGACAAGCACTGTAGAATTAAATCTTTCTGAGGAATCTGCGTACAAACCCTAGTTCTTGATTAAAAGTCAAAGAAGCGTCCGCCTGATAAAAAACTGAGCCGAAATCAACCAAACCCTAAGAAAACTGTTTGAACTGTTCCCGAGCCATGAAAACCCTAATTTTTGTCTGACTGATAAGAAAAGTCTGTTTGACTGAATCTTACGCCAATCTGAAAAATCAGGAAAAGCCTGAAGCTGTGATTTCTTGTGGAAAAATACGAGGGCAAATTTTGGGGTACAACAGTTGCCCCTGTTCAATCTTCTTGGACCTGAAGAGTTAGATTGGCAAGTTTGCCTTTCGCGACTCGAGGGTAAAAAGGAGATTGGACACTAGAGTGCCCAAAAATTTGCACTCAGTGATGTGGTTGTAGAGGGAATGGGCTTACAGATGCATTTGGTGATGGGCTTAACGATGCCATCTAGGGATGTGATAGAATCTTGCTGGGGGATGGGCTTAGAGATGCCATCTGGAAATGGGCTTAAAGATGCCATTTGGAAGTGTTTGGAGAAGGATGGGCTTATAGATGCCATCTGAAGGTGATTGTTGAACTGTATGTCACTGGCGAGTGGACGAGTATCAGAAATGTATCCTTGTTTTGGAACGTCTCTGAACTGGGGGTCTGAACAAGCAATAGATTAACATCCGTATCTGGAGAATCCGTAAACTGTCTTCAGGAGTTGGAGTTGAATAAGCAATAGAACAACATCCGTTGTTGGGAAGCGTCCGTAAACTGTTTTCAAAAGTTGAGAAGAATCTGAGCAAGCGATAGATTAACATCCGGTGTTGGGAAGAATCCGTAAACTGTTTTCAGAGGTTGAGTCTGAACAAGCGATAGATTAACATCCGTATCTGGAGAACCCGTAAACTGTTTTCAGAGGTCTTGGAGTTGAATAAGCAATAGGTTAACATCCGTGTCTGGAGAACCCGTGAACTGTTTTCAAAAGTCGAAGCTTTATTAATCTTATCCTGAAAAGGGTAAAATATTAGCTGAAACACCAAGTTATGTTGCATGAAATGTATGATGCAATACATATGTTATATCAATGTTTATGATATATAAATGTAGTGAATGCGCATGTAAGCTGATGAGCTGTCTTGCTGAGGATAGATGAATCTTGGATAGCCGGAGATAATAGAATCTTGACTGCTGTCGGGGAAAGTGAATCCTTGACTGCTGCAGGGGATTGCAAGAATCTTTTGATCGTTGGAAATGAGAAGTCCTGGAACCACTGTTGGGGGATCAGGAGCTTGGGTTGTATGCCAATCTACTGGGGAATTCCTGTCTTGAGGAGACCTTCACTGGAGAATATTCGAATATTCTGTGAGGAACTGAGAATGGTTCTTCATTCTGCTAATGCTTAACTGTTATCTGGTTGATCTCTAGGCTTTCACAAAAGTTTGTACTGTCATCTGGTCGTAATCCAGGCTTCACAATAGCTTGCTAAGCTGCTATCCGGTCAAATCCAGGCTTCACGGCTTTGGTTAAAGGTATACTACTATCTGGTCGATTCCAGGCTTTGTAGTATTCTTGACTGCTGTCTGGTCGAAATCCAGGCTTCACAGAAGTTTGTATTGTTAACTGGTCGTAATCTAGGCTTCATGATAACTTGATAAGCTGCTATCCGGTCAAATCCGGGCTTCACGACTTTGGTTAAAGGTATACTACTATCTGGTCGATTCCAGGCTTCGTAGTATTCTTGACTGCTATCTGGTCGAAATCCAGGCTTTACAGAGGTTTGTATTGTTAACTGGTCGCAATCCAGACTTCACAATAGCTGTAGCGATCAAGATACTATCCGGTCGGATCCGAGCTTTGTAACTTGAATTCAGGAGATCCCACTATCTGGTCGTAATCCAGGCTTTGCGGTAGTCCAACACTGTTATCCGGTCGTAGTCCGGTCTTCACAATGTGTTGTAGCGATCAAGATACTATCCGGTCAAATCCGGGCTTCATAACTTGAATTTTGTGAGAATTTGATCTTCGACGACTGTAGCTTCCAACAAATGATGAAGGAATTTTTGAACGACCGATCAATCTGAAGTGTAATTTGTTCTGGAGAATAAACCCTGGACAAATGTTGGGGAAGTAAACCCATAACCAAAGTTGGGGATAGAAGAACTCTGGGGTTACTGAGGATGACAAATCCTTGTTGTCTGCTAACTGCTTGGGGAACAAGATCTTCACTGGTTGAGGGATCTTGGGACCACTGCCGGGGCTCAGAGCTTCTTGATGACTTGCGGGGTGAGAGAATTCTGATGATCTCTGCTGGGGATTTCAGAACCTGGTAGACTTACGCTGGAGAGGTATGACTGTGAATCTTCGGTCCGGTGGGAAATGTCTCTGTGGGGAGAATGTTTACTGGTCTAATTCCACTAGGGATTGATAGTTGGAAATTTTAGCTCCGCTGGGGATTTGGAACTTATCTCTGAGGGGAACTAAGTTCTGGAAGGCTCTCTGGCTGGGGAGATCAGCTTTGAGAAAGCTCTTGTTCTGCTGAGGATCCTGGAGTTTAACTCTGTTCGGGGAATCCTTGTGAAAGGGCATTGAGATATCTATCCGTACCTTCAACCTATCAATAATCATCTTTTCCTGATTTGTAAGGAAATGATTATGTTCAAATGCATATGCCTACTTAACAAAACATTGGACGTTTCTCGAGTAAACATAAGTGCAAAAGGAAAAATAGAAAACAAAGCAAATTTATGCATTTGGAAAAGTATTTGTATTAACTTTTTATGGGCATCTTTGTACAAAGGAGACAGGCATCCTAGTAAGAGGATGTCGCCGTAAAAATTGAAAATTTTATACAAAAGAAAGATGGCTATGTGAAATGACTCCATGGGATTCCATTCTGCTATAGCCTTTACAACTCTGAATATCTGCCCGTTCAATGCTTCGTCTGCCGGTGACTGAATTAACCAGAAGCTTGGAGCTGGTTGATGAAGAGATTGTCCTTAACGTGATCCGACGAGACATAGTCATACGCTTTAATTCCCTAACTTTTGCCTGAATCGCCCTTTCGGGTTTTCAATCCACCGGGAAAACCCCTTTTTGCCCAAGCCGCCCTTTCGGGTTTTCGACTTGCCGGGTGTACAGATTTTTTTTGTTTTATCCCTAATTTTTGCCTGAACCGCCCTTTCGGGTTTTCGGTTCACCGGGATGCCTATTTTTTCCCAAGTCGCCCTTTCGGGTTTTCGACTTGTCGGGTTATTTCATGCGTAGTATTTTTTGACTATGTCTGCGTTCGCAGGGTGCGGCAAATCGTCGCCGTCCATGGTGGTCAGAATCATTGCACCACCAGAAAATATGTTCTTGATTACAAATGGTCCTTCGTAAGTAGGAGTCCATTTGCCCCTGGGATCACTTTGCGGCAAGATAATCCGCTTGATCACGAGATCTCCGACTTGATATACTTGACGTCTGACTTTCTTGTTGAAAGCCTTGATCATCCGTTTTTGGTATGTCTGACCATGGCAAACAGCAGCGAGTCGCTTCTCGTCGATCAAATTGAGTTGATCAAGTCGGGTCTGAATCCAATCGTCTTCATTCAAACCTGCGTCTTTCATAATTCTTAAGGAAGGAATCTGAACTTCCATGGGCAGGACAACTTCCATGCCGTATACCAGAGAAAATGGGGTTGCCCCAGTTGAAGTACGTGCTGTGGTACGATATCCGTGCAGAGTAAACGGTAGCATCTCATGCCAGTCCTTGTAAGTGACCGTCATTTTCTGAATGATCTTCTTAATGTTTTTGTTCGCAGCTTCAACAATACCGTTCATCTTCGGTCGATAGGGAGATGAATTGTGATGATAAATCTTGAACTGTTCGCATAGAGCGGTGATCATAGTATTATTCAGATTGGTTCCGTTGTCTGTAATGATCCTGTCAGGGACACTGTACCGGCATATGAGGTTTTGCTTGATGAAGCGGGCAACCACATTCTTTGTAACAGAGGCGAAGGAAGCCACTTCGACCCATTTGGTGAAATAGTCAATGGAGACCAGGATGAAGCGATGTCCATTGGATGCAGTGGGCTTGATCTCTCCAATCATGTCAATGCCCCACATTGCAAATGGCCATGGAGTTGTCAGAACGTTGAGAGGAATCGGGGGATATGAACCTTGTCAGCGTAGACTTGACACTTGTGGCAAGTACGGGAATGTTGATGGCAATCAGCTTCCATGGTAGACCAGTAATAGCCTGCCCTTAGGATCTTCTTAGCCATTGTATGCCCGCTCAAGTGAGTGCCAAATGTTCCGCTGTGTATCTCGGTCATGATTAACTCTGCTTCAGCTTTGTCTACGCATCAGAGTAAAACACAATCATGGCTTCGTTTGTAGAGGATGCTGTTGCTCAGGAAGAACTTGGCGGCAAATTTCCTTAAGAACTTCTTATCATTTACGGAAGCTCTTTCGGGATATTCTCTAGTCTGGAGATACCTTTTGATTTCATGGAACCAGGGTTGTTCCACTACTTCTTCGGTATTAATCTCGTGACAATGTGCAGGTTCATCCATTCGCTCGATGGTGATTTAGGGAGCCTCGTTATCCCAATTGAGTTTAAACATGGAAGACATTGTAGCCAGAGCATCTGCTAGCTGATTCTCTTCTCGCGGGAAATGCTCGAAGGTGATTTGCTCGAAATGAGGCAACAATGTCAATACATGTTCTTTGTATGGGATGAGATTGGGATGTTTGGTATCCCACTCTCCTTTGATTTGACTGATAACCAAAGCCGAGTCCCCAAATACGATCAAAGATTTGATCCCCAAGTCTATAGCAGCCTTGAGACCAAAGATGCAAGCTTCATATTCAGCCATGTTGTTGGTGCAGCTGAAGCAGAGTCGGGCTGTGAAAGGCGTGTGGCAACCTTCCGGGGAAATGAGTACCGCACCGATATCGTTTCCGAGTGCATTCGAAGCACCATCAAAGTATAGGGTCCATCGGGATCCCTTTTCACGTCCGTCATATGGTCCATTACCTTCAATGTTGTCCAAATTCATGATGTCCTCGTCTGGGAAGTCAAATCTCATGGATTGATAATCTTCGATAGCTTGATGAGCTATATGGTCAGCTAGTACACTCCCCTTTATGGCTTTCTGAGTGGTGTATTGGATGTCATACTCAGTTAAAATCATTTTCCATCTAGCTATTCTTCCAGATAAAGCAGGCTTTTCGAAGATATACTTGATAGGATCCATTTTGGAAATCAACAGAGTGGTATGAGTCAACATATATTGTCTTAGTCGGCGAGCAGCCCATACCAAAGCGCAGCAAGTTTTCTCGAGCAGTGAGTAGCGAGTCTCACAGTCGGTAAACTTTTTGCTAAGGTAATAAATAGCATGCTCTTTTCGACCAGACTCGTCATGCTGGCCCAAAACACACCCCATTGAGTTATCTAAGACGGTCAGATACATGATCAATGGTCTTCCTTCGACGGGTGGCATTAGAATAGGAGGTTCTAGCAAATACTCCTTGATCTTATCAAAAGCAGCTTGGCAATCGTCATTCCATTCGACTACCTGATCTTTCTTTAATAGTTTGAAAATTGGCTCACAGGTAGAAGTCAGATGAGAGATGAATCTGGCAATATAGTTCAAGCGCCCCAAGAACCCTCTAACCTCCTTTTCAGTACGGGGAGCAGGAATCTCTTGTATTGCTTTCACTTTTGCTGGATCGACTTCAATGCCTTTGTTGCTTACAATGAATCCTAGAAGTTTACCAGACCTAACTCCAAAAGTACACTTACTTGGATTCAGCCTGAGTTTGTATTCTTTCAACCTGGCAAACAGCATTTCTAGATGCTCAAGGTGTTCCTTCTCTGTTTGTGACCGAGCTATCATATCGTCTACGTAAACTTCGATCTCATGATGTATCATATCATGAAATAAAGCTACCATGGCGCGTTGATAAGTTGCCCCTGCGTTCTTCAGTCCGAACGGCATCACCTTGTAACAGAAAGTACCCCATTGTGTAACAAAGGTTATTTTCTCCATGTCTTCGGGGGCCATTTTGATTTGATTGTAACCCGAGAATCCATCCCTGAAGGAAAACACTTTATGCTGAGCTGTATTGTCGATCAAAATGTCAATGTGCGGTAGTGGAAAATCATCTTTAGGACTAGCCCTATTCAAGTCCCGGTAGTCCACACACATTCGGACCTTGCCGTCTTTTTTAGGTACTGGCACGATGTTAGCAACCCATTATGGATAGGATGTAACAGCCAGAAAACCAGCGTTGAATTGCTTTATCACTTCTGCTTTAATCTTCTCAGACATGTCGGGCCTCATTCGGCGGACTTTTTGTTTGATCGTTGGACAATCTTCTCTTGTAGGGAGACGGTGAACCACGATGTCTGTGTCTAAACCCGACATGTCTTCATAAGACCAGGCGAAGATTTCAACATACTCATTTAATAACTGTATCAAGCGTTCCTTGACACTTGGCTTCAGATTGGCACCTACTTGTACTTCCTTCCGGTCTTCCTCTGTTCCTAAGTTGACGGTTTCCAACAACTCTTCGTGAGGCAAGATGGTCCTTTCCTCTTGTTGTAGAAGTATGGCTAGCTCTCCCGGTACTTCACAATCTTCGTCATCTTCATACTCAGCCTGATTGACCAGATCTTCAAAGTTATTGAAGGACATAGCAGAATAGTCACCCATAGAATCCAGAGTGGATGGGTACCTGCATTTGTGAGTGTGGGTGTGTGTAAGGGATAGCCATCCTTAAACAAACAAAAATGAAAAAAGGAAAGAAAATGAACACATCGGTTTATCAATGAAAAACGTCCAATGAATCATTAAACATGGCATATGGATATGAAGATAATCAAAACCCTTACAAATGGACCTACATGCCCCGGGCAAGGCATGAGGTGAAAAAGTAGTGTACGGATTGTTCAAGAGTAAATATTACAAATCAACAGGAAATGTTCGACAGATAATTACTGATTAATAAAAGTAATGGGGACAAAGTCCTTTGCCTCCCAGTTGCGTAGTCCTCCATCGACAGTCAGGTAGATCCAATCTTCAATGTTGGCTTCTTCGTCTTCACCTCCCAGAGCATTGATTCCATAAGGAGAAATCTTGATGGGCGCTCTTTCAACCTTCGAGCGGCGCATAGCTTTCTGTCCCGCAGCAGTGAAACCTAATCCAAACTTGTCCGTTTTATGAGGAATATATGGCAACTGACCCCATGTTGAGCTCTTCCCTTTCTTCAATGCAGCTTTCGCGTCTTTTAGAGATGCCATCCTAGCCATCTTCTTTGGTGCCTCAGCTACCACTTTTGCTACTACCACTTTAGGAGAGACTTCCTCGAAGTGCTGGAATGGTGTTTCAATGAATTCTCCTTCCACCTCTACATACCGAAAGGAGTTCAAGTGGCTGATCATATATTCCTCTTCACCATGCACGGTTATGATCTTTCCTTTGACAGGGTACTTCAACATTTGATGTAAGGAGGAGGTAACTGCCCCAGCGTTATGTATCCACGGCCTTCCCAGTAAGCAAGAGTATGACGGACGGATGTCCATCACATAGAATGTTGAGGGGAATACTTCTGTGCCAACCTTAATGGGAATGTCTACCTCTCCATGTACCATTCTCTTCGACCCGTCAAATGCCCTTACAATGATATTACTTGGCCGCAACTCCAAGCCTTCACAATCTAAACGGTCGAGAGCCTTCTTGGGCAGCACGTTCAGAGAAGAACCAGTGTCGACCAGAACATGGGCCAGAGTAGTTCCTTGGCATTCTACTGACACGTGTAATGCGTCATTGTGTTTCCTTCCTTTTGAGGTCAGGTCCGCATCAGAGAAACCTAAACCGTTGTCTGCCGTAAGACTGGCTACACAGTCTTGGAATTGGTCGGCAAAGGTTTCCTGAGAGACATGGGCTGTCTTCAGGAATTTGATCAATGCTTTGGCGTGCGCCTCAGAACAAAGCAGTAATACTAACATGGAGATCTTCGAGGGGGTTTGCCCCAGTTGCTCTACCACGTCATAATCACTCTTTTTAATTATCTTCAGGATCTCCTCCATCTCTTTCTTAGAGGTCTCCGGGATGACCAAAGGTTGAGCCCTCGTCCGGACGAGCTCATCTTGGGTCCCTTTACCTTTATCGACAGAAGTAGGAGGGACAATAACAGTTTCTTCAATCAACGGAGTTTCGGCGGAAAGTCTTATTGGTGCAGGATTAACTTTGGCAGCAGCTGAGGGTCCAAAGGTTGCCTTTGGGGGGGCAATCTCTGGAGAAAATATTCTCCCGCTTCGGGTGATCTTGCTTGTACCAGCAATGTTTCCAATGCTGGCCTCTTCTTCATCAGAGCTTTCTTCGGTCACTTCGACTTTCTTAACACCATGGTAATAGATGTCTCCACCGTAATTCCATGGTATTGACTTGTCAGAACTGTAGGGGACTGGCCCAAGCATAGTTATTTTCAATGGAACAATCTTTGTAGCTGATGTAATCTTAACAGGCTTTCTGACGGCCTTGGAAAGATTGGCGTGAATGGTGATAATTGAGACATCTTCAGTAGGGGTTGGAATAGCAGGAACCTTTTCAAACAGAATTTGTTGACTGTCCATCAGGCCTTGGATGACTTTCTTCAGTGATGGGCAGTCAAACGGTAGAGAGTAACAACAATAGCAGTCTTCTTCGCATCCCGGGAAAATCCTGGCTCTTAGCAGATTCAACTTGGTGGTTAACAGTGGAGTCCTCAGGTCATTAACATCAAAAACATATAAATCTTCCTCGATAGCATGGACATTTCGACCGTGCTTCGGCATCGGAGCAGATATCACGTTTGGCTTCTCTGGAGCGTCGAACTCCACCTCTTTTGCATCTATCAAGTCTTGGATTTTATTTTTTAGCGCCCAACAATCGTTTGTGTCATGTCCGACGCTATCGCAATGGTAGGCGCATTTGGCATTGGGATGATAGTGCAGTGAAACGGTATTCACAGTCTTCGGTGCTTCCCTAATCTTGGTGAGATTCAAATTCAGCAGATGTGGGAGAACCTACGCAGGTGTCATATTGATGCGGGTAAACTGTCGTGGTGGCCGTTCTGCCCATTGCTGTTTAGGTCTGGACTGGTGATTGCGAGGTTGATCGTTTGAGGGATTTTGGATCATTACGGCCCCCACAGTCGACCGACGCTCACTTCTTCCTGCTCCTCTCTGAGAATACACAACAGTCGTTTCCTTCTTCATCGGAAATGATTTCTTAACCGTAGTAGATGCAGAGGCATCCTTCCCATTCTTGATACCGGCTTCTACCCGCTCGCCAGTCAGAATTAATTCGGTAAACCCTGCGGAGGAGCTACCGATCAGATGATTAAAGAATGGACCAGACAGGGTCCCCAGAAACATATCAACAAGTTCTCTATCAGACAGAGGTGGCTGCACTCTCCCGGCCAAATCGCGCCACTTCTGGGCATATTCCTTGAACCCTTCACCTGAGGCCATCCCCATACTCTATAGCTGAGTACAGGTTGGTGCCAGGTCGGAGTTATACTGATATTGGCGATAAAAAGCAGTTGCAAGATCCTCCCAACTATGTACCTCTGATCTCTCAAGGTTGTAGAACCAATCTAGCTGTGTGCCAGACAGGCTATCCTGAAAGAAATGTACCCAAAGGTTTCGGTCAGATGTGTGAGGTTGGATTCTTCGGACGTATGACCTTAGATGCATCTTTGGGCAAGACAGCCCATCATATCTTGCAAAAACTGGCACTTTAAACTTCGGGGGGATCACAATTCCGGCGATTAATCCCAAATCTTCGAAATCTAAGCCTGGAACTCTCTGCAGCTCCATAGCTGCCAACCTGTCCTCCAAACTCTTGTACTTGTCATCGGCCGGCGGGTATTGTTGTTCCGAGTAGTCTTCGTCTTCTTCCGCCTCTTCCTCTTCAACTTCGGATTCAGACGGTATCGCGGCCCCTTTTCCTTTACTGGTTCCCTCTTCAGATGTAGGGGGAAATTCAAGGACCCTTCTGGCTTCACCTTCAAACCTTCTTCCCAGGGTAGCCACCCCGACTCTCTTCTTCTTTTTCTTCACTTGCTCCTTGTTCCCGAGCATGGCTTTTAGATCTTCCCGACCCTTTGCCAAGGTCATCAGAAGATGTTGAAATTGTGAGTTCTGAGACTGTAGATCTTTGACCGTTTGTTCGAGATCCATCTTACTGAAATAAACAGCAGAAAGATAAGGAAACCTGATGTGGAGACCTGCTTATGCACATGATGAATGATATGTTTATTTATGCAATGCATTCAAGGATTTAGAAATTCACAATTGTTGCAGACAAAAAGAACACACGTCATATTAAGAAGAAATTTTGTTAGTACATAAATGCCCCATGGGCCAAATATTACAAGAACTTCTCATGGTAAAAAGACGTTGTGCATCCTTTTTGGTGCGATGTAGGTGTTAAGGGTCTCTTCCTCGTGGAGTCGGCGGGTAAGTTCCAAAACCTTCTTCTCGCTGGCGTAGAAGCTGGCTTCAAAAGTATCCCTCTCTTCCCTGAGCTGGATCCAACTCTTCTGCATCTCCTCCCATGACGTTGGCATGTCGGGGTACAGGACGGTGTAGGGAACCTCTCCTTTCTTGACGGGCTCTCTAATCACAGGGAGAACATGAGGGTAAGGCATTATTAGACTCTGGGCTCGGGTTCGGACCCACTTGAGATAAGGCTCAAGAGGAATGGAGTTCTTGTGCCCCAGCGTCTTGGTATCTACCTTGTTAGGCATCCTCCAAGCTCTGATGAACCTTTGACGGAGTCCTTGCGCATCGTTGTCGAAGTCAAAAACTATGTCAGGAATCAACATGTCATGAGGGCCATCCCTCCGTGCATATCCAAACTGCCTCAAAGCCAGACAAGGGTTGAAGGTAATGCCTCCCCTAATTCCAAGTAATGGAACATTAGGGAACTCTCCACAATGATCGACGATGATGATATTCTCTCTGGACCGAGAGCACCAATGTACATCAGAGTGAGTGAGAGTCATCAACCGTTTTGACCACCTTAGGCCTTGGTCATTCTTCAAGACAGACTGTGGAAGGTGCGAAATAAACCACCTTGCAAGGAGAGGAGTACAGCACATGAGAACACCTCTCTTTCTCATTGTTCGTGTGTAAAATGAGTGGAGGATGTCCCCAAGCAAAGTAGGTATGGGATTCCTGGATAAGAAGATCTTAACGGTGTTGACATCTATAAGCTGGTCAGGATTTGGGAACAAGACCAACCCATAAATGAGGAGCGCCACAATTTCTTCAAAGGCTTGTAGATCCAAGGAATTCCAACACTCTTGTGCCTTCTCGAACAAGAATTTTTCCAAGAAGCCTTCGACACCGCTTCTAGTTTCCCAATGTCCCTTGATGTCGGATGGTTGCAAGTGTAGTGCTTGAGCAACATCTTCAGGCTTTGGTTCCTTTTCTGTACCATTGAAAGGTAGTTGATTAAGGATAGGAATTCTCAGGAGTTGAGAAAATTCCTCCAAAGTGGGCACCAATTGGTAATCGGGGAATGTGAAACAGTGGTGAAGGGGGTCAAAGAACTGGAACAAAACCTTCATCATGTCTTCGTCAATGCTGGTGTTGACTAGGCTGAGCAGTCTACCATGTCTTTCACTGAAGGGAGAGCTTTCGGGAATTCTGGATGTGAGCTCCTTGAGTTGGGGAGGGATTCTCACAAGGTTGACTTGGATAGTTTTCCTGCGAGGAATTTCCATGACCTACAAAACAAAAACAAAGGTGAAGATCCAAACCCTTGAAATGGTTAGTGTATGCATATGATGCTTTATGATGTTCATGATGTATGCACAAACATATGTACAGGCAAATCACACAAAACCCTAGTTTCAGGCTTGCATGGGTTTCATAGGTAAGTACCCTCTTGAGTGTAGTTGGCTTAAAACCTGTCCTATAAATAGTAACCGGGTTCTAAGGAGCTCAATATCATTGGATTGTTTTCAATGTTCATTGTTTTGGTTTAGCCACTTAACTAGCGACCAAAATATTCCAAGAAAACAACCCTCAATGAGTGTAGTATCGAGTATCTACCAACTTCGGACTGCACCAAAGCCGGTCATCTCACTACCCCTAACAAAAGGCCAAGATGGTCAAGTAAGGTTCTAGGTCATTAGTGCTTAGTGACATCACTCAGCGGCCCCGTACTCTCCTTGATTGAACTCAAGGGTTACCGGTACTCACAAATATATCGCACTAATATAGCTATTGCTTCAACCGTGTCGGTATACCCCACACAGTTTCCACAACGTATTGCTATCTATGAATGTTTCCCAAATCCGGGTGTAGGATTTCAAGCCCAAACAAGAGAACCACAAAGGTAAAGCAAACAAAGCAAACAATTAATCATGCGAGAGGGTGATCTAAAAACCCTAAGGTAACCCCACTTTTTCAAAATCCCCAGCAGAGTCGCCAGTTCTGTGATACGGTGGGAGAACTGACTTGAGTTTTGCGTTTTTTTTCGCACTTGTTCGGTTTAGCAAGAGTCGCCACCGACTTTTTATTTTATCCTAAAGGAAAGGTTAAAAAGCACAGGAAAAACCTTTTGAGATGTTTCGTGGGTTCGGGGGGTAGATTATAAAAAGGGAAGGTATTAGCACCCTTTTCATCCATGGTTTTCCATGGGCTCTTAGTTACTTGGTTTTAGATCACTTGCCTTGATTTTCGATTGCTTGAAATTGTGGTGTGTGTGTGTGTTTTTGAAAATGTTTTTGAAAAAGACGCCTTCGTTTCGGCAACCGTTGTAACAATTCTTTACTCGAATGTTTTACAAAGGTGTGTATCTTTTTGAAAAGATGTTTCAAATGTTTTTGAAAGTTTGTTTTGAAAGTGTTTGTGGAATGTGGTTTTGAAAAGGAGGCAAGTGTGTTTTGCAAGTTTGGACCAAGTAACTAAGAGTTTTGTCTACCCCTAAGTTTACTCAAAGGTTTTTCTCATGTTTTAACCCTTTTTTAACAATTTTGTTCCACCATTGTATTTGGTGGGCAATCTTGCGTTTAGGATGTTTAACGGGAAGGGCGCGGGTCATCGTATGGACCATGAATGCAATGGTACCAAGTGTTTTTGGAAATTTTGCTTGAAGGGACTTATGATCATTCCGTTTAGGCAACTTTGAAAGCGTCATCGAGGGACTTATGATCATTTGAATTGTTTTGCCAAAGAAACTCGACGTGCAAGCATGGCCCATTTTGGAAGGTAATACGTGGGATTACCCTAGGGGGTGCAAGTGTGATTGTGTATTGATTTCATGTATTTGTCTTTGTGTTAGGTTATCTAGCGTTCAATTTTATGTACATACAAACCCTAGGTCTAACCATGATATAATTCGAAAGCGATAAACTGCGGGAATTTAAAGTCTACGCTATTACAAATGAGTATCTGGGAGTGGGGGTACAAGTATACACAAATGGGGATGAGACTTAAATAATTACAACCAAATCGAATTGCGATCAAATATAATATGTAATCAAATGTGCAGCAATGTATAAGAATAAAACAAATGTAAATGTGTCAATGTATGTGTGTATTGTAAGTGATTTATTTACAGGTTGAGAAATGTGAACTTAAATGCATTGTTAAGTATGTTTGATTTAATTTTGTATTTTGGTTAAGTATGTACAAATTAATGTATTTTAAGAAAAGAAAAATGTATTTACCTTAAAGAAAAAATTATGTATTGATGTAATTATGTTTAAATAAAAATTTTGATCTTAAGGAAAGGAAAGTATTACGTATCGATGTACAAAAATATTTAAGAAAAGAGAATATTCAAATTCTATATATTAATGTCTTTAAAGAAAAGTAATCCTTATTAATGTATTTTACTTAATCTTTTTATGTACAAAGGAGAAAAATTAATTAAAAAAAAAAGAAAATGTTTTTAAGTTCTATTCTTTTATGTATTTTTAATTAACTAAAAAAGTAATTAAACAGTTTTTTTTTATATAAAAGGAAATCAATGTATCATTTCTAAAAAAAATTATGATTATGTAAAAAACGGAAAAACAAAGAGTTAATGAAATTTGGAATGATAAAAAAAAAAGTATGTTAATTAATAAAAAGATTTAAATATTTTGTATAAAAAAAGTAGTTTAGAGATTGAATGGGCTTTAAGGGTTTATGCTGACCCAAAGTAGCAACGTGGTGGGGGGGGGGGGGGGTGTAGGCCAGTTTACTTGGGCTTAAGGCGCTGAGGAGGGCAAGGCCCAGAGCTTGAGACAAAATGTTTTTTAGGGTTTGTCAAACTTTGTTTCATTTGGGATTCTAGGGTTCGTGAAACAGAAGCGGTGCCGTTTGTCGTTCGTCTTCGTTCCTTCCTCTTCTCCGGCCAAGCGTCCAGAACAATGCCCCTTGCCCAGCCACCAACACCATCATGCATCTTCCTCCTCATGCTCACTCAAACGGCGGTAACAAGAAGGTTATGATTTTCTCGCTTATGTCTTAAGGTTTTCGTTAATCCCTTTTTGCATGTTTAGTTTTTGTGATTATTGATTCTGATTAAGCTTCATAATTGTTTGTTATTGAGGTGTATGAAAGGAAAGAGGTACTACCTTTTGGAGACGGAGGAGGAATGAGGGTGGAGGTGTTCAGGCGGCTTTGACGGCAAGGGGAACGATGACGCTGAAGCTAGCTTGCTGGAACTTGGTATTCTGTGTCTTCACCCTTTTTTACGGTTTAATGATGCTTTCTGAAAACCTCTTTGTCACTTCTTTCTTCTTCTTGCCCGCTTTCTGTATGCTTGTGTTGCCTTGGATGATGTTGCCTTCAATGATGATTTACTGAGATATTCTGTATGCCTAGACAGTTGCCTTGTATGCTTTGATGATGAATATTGTTGCCTAGCTTGATTTGCTTGATGCGAAACAGTTTCTTGATGATGTATTTGATGATTCTGAATATGCTTATTGGTATGCTGAGATATGTTGTGATGCTTTGGATAGCCCAATGATGAAACTTTTCTGAGGGCCTTGATGGGTGGTTTGAATGCTTGTTGATTTTGTGACTTTGAAAGATTTAACTTGAGGGCCTTGAAGCTCTTAGTCTTGATGACAGGTTGGCACTTTGAAGGTTAAGTTTTAGTGTGAGGTTATGGCTTTCTGGTTCATGGCTATATGTTTGAGGTTTGTTGAGGGTTTTTGACCAAGGTTTCATGTTTATAGCTTTCAGGCTGGACAGTTTGTGGTTATGTGAACTGGTTTAAGGCTTGTGCTGTTTAGGTCTTTGGCTTTGAATGCAGGTAAGGTTTTTATGCAGGGTATTTGATGAGAAGCAGGTTTTTGAGAGCTTGTACAGGTTTTGAGTTCAGTTGTTCAGGCAGGTTAAGCTTGAGGCTTGGCTTCCTGTTAGTTAATGCAGGTTGCCTTTTTGATAGTTCAGGCTTGTATGTTTTGAGCTTTTTGAATGCAGGGTCCTTTTGACAAGTGAAGGCTTTGGTGTTATATGCTCCAAAAAAGGTTCAGGGTTTGAATTCGGTTTGAAGGTTTAAGTGTGGATAGATAATTTTGTTTCTTTTTCTTGACAGTTTTGTTTGTATTCTGATTTCTTCATATCTCTGCCTTCTGCCCCACTGTTTTATTGCAGTTTTGTTTTTATATATCTTGTCCTCATGCCTAAACCTGTAAGCCTATTCTTTTCCTCTCTTCTCCTCTCTCCAGTACAGCTTTAAGCATTAAATAATGTTATGTTTGTACTTTATTCTGAAAAGGCAATGTTGGAAAATGATGAAAATAGGAGGTTGCTTGCAATGTAGTTTAGTTCTGCATATTTTATCTCTTTTCCATACTGCCTGCTTCTTTGGGATAGTTTGAATGTGAACTCAGTTTGGACTCTTGACTTGGTTTAGGCCATTCAGTTTGGTCTTGGACTTTGTAGTTTGTTTGGCAATTTTGAAATTATGCAGTAGGTTTGACAACATTTGAATTTGTGCATTTCAACTTTGTGCATTCATGTTTAGCAAGCATTATCCATCCCTCTCTGTGAACCGGGAGAAATCCCGTGATTTGCAGAGAGGGCTAACTGATTCCAGTCAGTTGCCTTTAATGATGAGCCCAAATTAGCTGTCTGTCTCTTTAATTTATCTGCTTCAATTGACTTTTTCTTTTCTTAATTTTTTTTTTTTGCATATGAAATCAAATGGAGCAGAGGGAGCATTGGATAGAAGAATGAATATTAGGAAGCTTAGAAAAATTAGGATAGTTTTTTATTTCATTTTAAATATTTGTAAAATTATCATTGTAAATACTTTGTAAATATTTAAATAATAATTGTAACAAATAAATTAAAGATGAATAAAATCTATTTTTTACCAGTTAATTCTTTTTCTCCTTTTCAATTGTTTATTTTATTATTTATAATTCTTTTAAATTATAATAATTGAAAATAAATTCCAACCATTTAATCTTAGAATAATAAATAATCCATAAACGTCTGACGTTTTGAATAATCAAAGCAATGCACCGTCAAATCACACATGCCCCAATGTCTCTTCTTTTTACTGATCTTAATCAAACACTGCAAACTCAATCCAAATGCCTCTTTTCACTGATTTAGTCAAACGCTGCGAATTCAATCCAAATGTTTCAGTCCACATCTCAGAATAACTTGACAAGCACTGTAGAATTAAATCTTTCTGAGGAATCTGCGTACAAACCCTAGTTCTTGATTAAAAGTCAAAGAAGCGTCCGCCTGATCAAAAACTGAGCCGAAATCAACCAAACCCTAAGAAAACTGTTTGAACTGTTCCAAAGCCATGAAAACCCTAATTTTTGTCTGACTGATAAGAAAAGTCTGTTTGACTGAATCTTACGCCAATCTGAAAAATCAGGAAAAGCCTGAAGCTGTGATTTCTTGTGGAAAAATACGAGGGCAAATTTTGGGGTACAACACATATCATTCATCATGAGCATAAACAGGTCTTTGCAAGAAGTTTCCTCATCCTTCTACTGTTTATTTCAGCAAGATGGATCTAAAACAAATGGTTAAAGACTTGCAAGCTCAGAATTCACAATTTCAATAGCTACTCTTGACCTTGGCCAAGGGGCAGGAGGAGCTCAAGACTCTGCTGGAGAAAGAGAAAGAGAAAAAGAAGAAGAAGCCAGCCGGTGTGGTTATCATGGCAGAAGGTTTCAGGGACAAGCCAGAAGGACTTTAGAATTTCCAACAACCTCTGAGGAAGGGGAAAGAAAAGGAAAGGAGACGGCAGTACCATCAGTTTCTGAAGCAGAAGAAGAGCAAGAAGATGACTACTCTGAACAACAGTACCCTCCGACCGATGATAAATACAAACACTTGGAAGAGCGTCTAAATGCTATGGAGATACAGAGAGTACCGGGGCTATACTTTGAGGAGTTAGGGATGGTATCTGGAATAGTAATCCCCCCAAAGTTTAAGGTGCAACTATTTGCCAAGTATGATGGGGTGTCTTGTCCCAAGATGCACCTCCGCTCATATGTCAAGAAGATGCAACCACATTCTGCTAACAAAGACTTGTGGGTTCACTTTTTCCAGGACAGTTTATCAGGAATGCAGCTTGATTGGTTCTACCAGTTAGAGAGGTTTGATGTCCACAATTGGGAAGACTTGGCAGAAGCCTTTTATAAACAATATCAATTTAACAACAACTTGGCACCAACCTGTACTCAACTCCAGAGTATGGCCATGGTATCCAATAAGGGTTTCAAAGACTACGCTCAAAAGTGGAGGGATTTAGTCGGAAGGGTGCAACCACCATTATCTAAAAGGGAGATAATGGACATGTTCCTGGGAACTCTATCAGGTCCTTTCTTTAATCACCTGATTGGAAGTTCCTTTGCCGGGTTTACTGAGTTGATTCTAACTGGCGAGAGGGTGGAAGCCGGTATTAGAAGCGGGAAAATTCAGAAGGACGCGGCTACCTCTGCTGCTGTAAAAAAGCCCTTCACGGGAAAGAAGGAAGTGTCTGTTGTCTATGCACAGAGGAATCAGGGAAGAACCGAGCGCCGACCAATGGTGGGGGCCGTTATGATTCAAAAGCCTGCATCAGACCAGCCAAGAAACAATCAGCCGAGAAATAATCAGCAAAGGGTGGAAAGGCCAGTACGGCAATTCACCAAGATAAACATGACTCCAGCTCAAGTCCTACCACATCTTTTGAAGTTGAATCTGGCCATGCTAAAAGAGGCCCCTAAAAATCCCAATACTGCATCTCCCCACTACCATCCGAATGCTAGGTGCGCATACCGTTCTGAAAGTCCAGGGCACGACACCAACAACTGTTGGGCTCTGAAGAACAAGATTCAAGATCTGATCGATGATAAGGAAGTTGAATTTGAAGCTCCTGAAAAACCGAATGTTATCTCCGCTCCAATGCCTAGGCATGGACACAATGCCAGTGCTGTTGAGGAAGACTTATTTGTTGACACCGTGGATGAATTGTTAACTCCGCTCTCGACCATCAAGTTGAATTTGTTAAAGGCTGGGGTGTTCCCAGGTTGTGACAAAGATTGCCATGTCTGCCTATCTTCATCATTTGACTGCCCTCTGTTGAAAAAAGGTATCCAACAACTGATTGATAATCAAGAAATTTTGTTTGAGAAAGCTCATGTTTCACCCATTCCAGTTCCAGAAGTTTCAATAATAACCATATACGTCAATCCTTCCAGGGTCCCTAAAAGACCCGTTAGTATTACATCTGCTCCAATGACTACTCTGTTGAAGATTACAATGCCCGGGCCAACCCCGTACAAATCAGATAAAATGGTACCATGGAATTATGGTGGAGAAATCTACTACCATGGTGTCAAACAGATTGAACAGACTGCCGAAGAAGAGAGCTCCGAAGAAGACAATTCCGACATCAGTAACATTGCTGGAACAAGCAAAATTACCCGCAGTGGGAGAATTTTCACTCCAGAGATTGCCCCTCCAAAGGCAGTCTTTGGACCCGTGGCCGTTCTGAATATTACATCTGTGCCCGTGATTGTACCTGCAAGTGTACCCACCAACAATGACAATACAATTCCTATCCCTACTTCCACTACTGAGAATAAAGGAAAGAATGTTCAAGAGGAGCCTATCTTGACGAAGGATCAATCACTAGTTATTCCTGAAACATCCAAGAAGGAGATGGAAGAAATCCTTAGGATCATTAAGAAGAGTGATTATGATGTGGTTGAACAACTGGGGCAGACCCCCTCCAAAATCTCTATGTTAGCGTTGCTTCTTTTCTCTGAGGCACATGCTAAAGATTTGGTAAAATTTCTAAAGACGGCTCATGTACCGCAAAAGACGTCTGCAGATCAATTCCAAGAATGTGTGGCCAGTCTGACAGCTGACAATGGCCTGGGTTTCTCCGATGGTGACTTGACCCCCAAAGGGAGAAAACATAACGATGCACTACATGTCTCAGTGGAGTGTAGAGGAACCACCCTTTCCTATGTCTTGGTTGATACGGGATCATCTTTAAACGTCTTGCCAAAGAAAGCCCTTGATAGGTTGGATTGTGAGGGGCTGACATTAAAACCCAATAATATAATTGTGAGAGCTTTTGACGGCTCTAAGAGGATGGTCCATGGGGAGGTGGACATACCGATCAAGGTGGGTACCCAGACGTTCAATTCAGCATTCTACGTGATGGACATCTGTCCTTCTTACTCTTGCCTGTTGGGACGCCCCTGGATTCACAATGCCGGTGTTGTCACTTCCACTTTGCATCAGATGCTGAAGTACCCTGTCCAAGGGAAGATCATAATTGTCCATGGGGAAGAGGAATACATGATTAGTCATCTGAATTCTTTTCGATATGTAGAATTGGATGGTGAATTCATTGAAACCCCTTTCTAACATTTTGAAGAAGTCTCTCAGGAAATAGCAGCGACCAAGGCGGTATCCTCAACTCCTGTTATCACAAGACCTCCACCTCGGATGTCTTATCTAAAAGATGCAAAGGCAGTAGTGGAAGAAGGCGGAAGCACCATCTGGGGGCAGCTTCCAGACTTTCCTTACAAATCAGACAAGTTTGGCCTGGGATTTACTTCGACCACTCAGAAGGCTATACGCCGCGCCCGTGCCGGAGGGCCACCTGTGAAGATCAACCACTAAGGGGTTAATGCATTAGAGGACAGTGAAGAAGATGGCAACTTGGAAGATTGGATATTTCCTACTGTCAGCGGCGGACTGTGCAACTGGGAAGCAAAATACTTCATCCTAATTACTTTCATACCACAATAATTTATCTTTTACATTTCTGTTGGACTTGTAATAATTCACAAACAATTCGTACTTTTTCAACCTTGTGTCTTAACTGAGGCACAACGGTCCATTTGTAAGGGTTCTTATTTCATTTTCATATGTCATCTAATGAATCATGCACGCTTTTTCATATATAAACCTTTTGTGCTCATTGTCTTTCTTTTACATTTTGTTGTTTTAAGATGGTTATGCCCTTACACACACCCACACTCACAAATGCAGGTACCCTTCCATTCTGGAACCCATGGGTAACGATACTGCTATAGCCTTCAGTGACTCTGAAGATCTGATCTACCAAGCTGAATACGAAGGTGAGGAAGATTGTGAGGTGCCAGGGGAATTGGCCAGATTACTACAACAAGAGGAAAGAGCTATTCTGCCTCATGAGGAGCTGTTGGATACAATCAACTTGGGTAATGAGGAAGACAAAAAGGAAATCAGAGTGGGTGCCAATCTAGAGCCGAGTGTCAAGGAGCGCCTAATTTAGTTGTTGCATGATTATGTTGAGATCTTTGCCTAGTCATACGAAGACATGCCGGGACTTGATACTGACATTATGGTACACCATCTACCCACAAGAGAAGACTATCCACCAGTGAAGCAAAAAGTCCTCCGCATGAGACCTGACATGTCAGAGAAGATCAAAGCCGAAGTTATGAAACAGTTCAATGCTGGATTTCTTGTTGTTACTTCCTATCCACAATGGGTTGCTAACATTGTTCCCGTGCCTAAAAAGGACGGAAAAGTGAGAATGTGCATGGATTATAGAGATTTAAACAGGGTCAGCCCTAAAGATGATTTTCCACTTCCACACATCGACATCCTGGTTGACAATACAGCTCAACACAAAGTATTTTCTTTCATGGAAGGATTCTCAGGCTATAACCAGATCAAAATGGCACCTGAGGACATGGAGAAAACTACATTTATCACACAGTGGGGTACGTTCTACTACAAAGTGATGCCATTCGGACTGAAGAATGTCGGAGCAACCTATCAGCGCGCCATGGTAGCTTTGTTTCATGATATGATACATCATGAGATAGAGGTCTACGTAGATGACATGATAGCCCGATCACAAGCTGAAGAAGAACACCTTGATCACCTGCAAAAGCTGTTTGTCAGGTTGAAGGAGTACAAACTAAGGTTGAACCCAAACAAGTGCACATTCGGAGTCCGGTCCGGTAAGCTCTTAGGTTTCATTGTCAGCAACAAAGGCATCGAGGTTGATCCTGCCAAAGTCAAAGCTATACAAGAAATGCCTGCTCCTCGCACTGAGAAGGAAGTCAGAGGTTTCTTGGGACGCCTAAACTACATTGCTAGGTTCATTTCTCACCTAACACCTACTTGTGAGCCAATCTTCAAACTGCTGAAGAAAGATCAGGTAGTTAAATGGAATTATGACTGTCAGATTGCTTTCGATAAAATCAAAGAGTATCTACAAGAACCTCCTGTCTTGATGCCACCAGTCGAGGGAAGATCTCTAATCATGTATCTGACCGTCTTAGAGAACTCAATGGGGTGCGTATTGGGGCAGCATGACGAGTCTGGCCGAAAAGAGCATGCCATTTATTACCTTAGCAAAAAGTTTACCGACTGTGAAACCAGATATTCACTGCTCGAGAAAACTTGCTGCGCTTTGGTATGGGCTACTCGCCGACTAAGACAGTATAAGTTGACTTATTCCATTTTGCTGATATCTAAGATGGATCCGATAAAGTACATCTTCGAGAAGCCTGCTTTGTCTGGAAGGATAGCTAGATGGCAGATGATCCTAACAGAATATGACATACAGTACACGACCCAAAAAGCTATAAAGGGCAGTGTGCTAGCTGATCATCTGGCTCATCAAGCTGTAGAAGATTATCAATCCATGAAGTTTGACTTCCCTGACGAAGACATCATGACATTGGACAATATTGAAGATTTCAGACCATATGACGGACCTGAACAAGGATCCCGATGGACCCTGTACTTTGATGGGGCATCCAATGCACTTGGTAACGGTATCGGTGCTATGCTCATATCCCCGGAAGAATGCCATACTCCTTTCACTGCCAGACTTTGCTTCAACTGTACGAACAATATGACAGAATATGAAGCATGCATCTTTGGACTCAAGGCTGCCATAGACTTAGGAATCAAATCTTTAGTTGTGTTTGGGGACTCAGCTTTGGTCATCAGTGAGATCAAAGGAGAGTGGGACACTAAACATCCTAATCTTATCCCTTACAAAGAACATGTCTTGACATTGCTACCACATTTCGAGCAGATTACCTTCGAACACTTCCTGCGAGAAGAAAATCAGCTAGCAGATGCTCTAGCTACAATGTCATCCATGTTTAAACTTAATTGGGATAACGAGGCTCCCCAGATCACCATTGAACGAATGGACGAACCAGCCCATTGTCACGAGATTAATACCGAAGAAGTAGTGAACCAACCTTGGTTTCATGAAGTCAAAAGGTATCTTGAGGATCAAGAATACCCAGAAGGAGCTTCAGTCAATGACAAAAAGTTCTTAAGGAGATTCTCAGCTAAGTTCTTCCTAAGTAATGGCATCCTATACAAGCGCAATCATGATTCTATTCTGCTCCGTTGTGTGGACAAGATTGAAGCTGAAAAGATCATGGCCGAATTGCATGAAGGTACCTTCGGCACTCACTCTAGCGGGCATACGATGGAAAAGAAGATTCTACGGGCAGGCTATTATTGGTCTACCATGGAAGCTGACTGCTATCAACACTCCCGGACTTGTCATAAATGTCAAATATATGCAGACAAGGTGCACGTGCCTCCAGTTCCTCTAAATGTCTTAACAGCTCCTTGGCCCTTCGCTATGTGGGGAATTGATATGATTGGGGAGATCAAGCCTACAGCCTCCAATTGACACCGCTTCATTCTAGTGGCCATTGATTATTTCACAAAGTGGGTCGAAGTAGCTTCCTTTGCATCCGTTACTAAGAATGTTGTTGCCCGCTTCATCAAGCAAAATCTCATTTGCCGGTACGGTATCCCAGAAAGGATCATAACTGATAACGGTACAATCCTTAACAATACTATGATCACCGCCTTGTGCAAACAGTTCAAGATTCAACATCACAATTCATCCCCCTATCGGCCAAAGATGAATGGTGCTGTCGAAGCTGAGAACAAAAACATCAAAAAGATCATACAGAAAATAACAGTCACCTACAAGGACTGGCATGAGATGTTACCGTTTGCTCTCCACGGGTACCGTACCACGGCTTTCACATCAACTGGGGAAACACCCTATTCTTTGGTTTATGGCATGGAGGTTGTTTTACCTATTGAGGTTCAGATCCCCTCTTTAAGAATCATGAAGGATGCAGGTTTGAGTGAAGACGATTGGATTCAAACCCGACTTGATCAGTTAAACTTAATTGATGAAAAAAGGCTTACTGCTATTTTCCATGGTCAGACGTATCAAAAACGGATGATCAAGGCTTTCAACAAGAAAGTTAGACGCCAAGTGTATCAAGTTGGAGATCTAGTGATCAAGCGCATCATCTTGCCACAAAGTGATCCCAGGGGCAAATGGACTCCTACCTATGAGGGATCATTTGTAATCAAGAACATCTTTTCTGGTGGGGCAATGATCTTAACCACCATGAACGGCGACGACCTACCGCACCCTGCGAACACAAACATAGTCAAAAGATACTACGCATAAAAGACCCGCTAGGTTGACACACCTAGGCAAAACAAGGGCATCTCGGCGAACCAAAAGGTTCGGGCAAAAATTAGGGATACATAAATAAAAAAATCTGTACACACGGCAAGTTGAAAACCCAAAAGGGCGACTTGGGAAAAAAAGGGTTTCCCGGTGAATCGAAAACTCGAAAGGGCGGTTCAGGCAAAAGTTAGGGAATTAAAGCGTATGACTATGTCTCGTCGGATCACTTTAAGGACAATATCTTCACTAACAAACCTGGAACTTCTGATCACTCCAATCATCTTCGGACGAAGCAACAAATGGACAAGATATTCGAAGACACGAAGGCTATAGCGGAATGGGAACCCCATGGGATTCTTACACATAACTATCTTTCTTTGTATAAAAATTTTCTTACTTTTATGACACCATCCTCTTACTAGGATGCATGTCTCCTTTGTACAAAACACTTATTCAAAGTAAATACAAAGATATCTCTTTCAAAGTATAGAAAAACTATTTGCATTTTTCTTTTACACTTGTGTTTTTATTTGCAAAAAACGTCCAATGATTCATTGATGAACATATGCATTTGAACATAATTACTGTTTACAAATAAACAGGAATGAAAAAGAACAATTACTGACGGGTTGAAAGGATAGGAAAATGGCTTTAGGTTATTCCATGAACAATCCCTACAGTACGGCATTAAGATCCCCAGTGGAGCCAAAACTTTGAACTACCAATCCCCAGCGGAGCCAAACTTCCAACTACAGATCCCCAGTGGAGCCAAAATTTCAAACTATCAGTCCTCAGCGGAAACCATTCAGTTGCTCCAAATTTCCCAGCAAGTTATCTTGAAATCTGAAAACCAACCGGATAGCCGTCAACTTCTGTTCTCCCCAACCTAGGATGATTCCCCAGTAGAGTGGCATACAATCCAAACTACTGAACTTTTTTCAAACAGGAATAAGCTTTTTTTCCCACAGAGTCGTCACTACTCCCCAGCAGGATAGCTTTCTTTCCCACAGAGTCTTCACTACTCCCCAGCAGGATAGCTTTCTTCCCCACAGAGTTTTCATTGCTCCCCAACAGGATAAAGATTCTCATTCTTAGTTCCCAGCAGAAGTCATCAAAGTTCTCTGGATTCCCCAAGCAGATTTTCTCAAGTAGTATTTGGCATTACTCTCACAACAGAATTTTTGTCAATACTCCAATTTCAAGACATGAAGGATCCCTATATCCCCAGGAAAGTCATCAAGGATTTTTAATCCCCAACAGTCGCCAAGGATTTCTCATCCTCAGCAATCAAGGGTTTATTTTCCCCGGCAGCAGTCAAGGATTTATTTTCCCCGGCAACAGTCAAGGATTTATTCTCCTCAGCAAAACAGCTAATCAGCTTACATGCGCATACATTACATTCATAATCATAAACAATGATAAAGCACATTTATTGCATCATACATTTCATGCAACATAACTCTGTGTTTCAACTAACATTTTACCCTTTTCAGGATAAGATTAACAGCTACTATTGACAATGTTCAAAGATTTCAGATACAGTACAGATACGCTCCAGACAAGGATGCCATTCTGATACTCATTCAGAGTTCAACTATCAAGATACAATCCAGATACACTCCAGACACGGAAGTCATTCTGTCAATTATAGAGATTCAGTCCAGATACACTCCAGACACGGAAGTCATTCTGTCACTTATTCAGATTACAGTACGGATACACTCCAGACACGGAAGTTATTCTGTCACTTATTCAGATTACAGTACAGATACACTCCAGACACAGAAGTCATTCTGTCACTTATTCAGATCCTAGTTCAGATACGCTCCAGATACAGATTTCATTCTGCCGCTTATTCAGATTTCAGATTCTAGATACAGTACAGATACACTCCAGACACGGAAGTCATTCTGTTATTCATTCAGATTCAAGTACAATTACAGCTCAGATACGCTCCAGACACGAACGCCATTCCATTGCTCATACAGATTCAGTCTCCAGATACAGTTCAGATACGTTCCAGACATCATTCTGATACTCATTCTTTTGACTTACAACTTACAATTCAACAAACACTCTTGTATGGCATCTACAAGCCCATCTCCAACAAGATTCTATCACCTCTCCAAATGGCATCTTTAAGCCCATTCCCTCAACTACACTTTGACGAGTGCAAATTTACGGGCACTCTAGTGTCCAATCATCTTTTACCTTCGAGTCACGAACGGAAAAACTCGCTAATCTAACTCTTCAGGTTCAAGAAAATTGAATAGGGGAAGCTGTTGTACCCCAAAATTTTCCCTCTCATTTATCAAGATTTTTCTCACAAGACCTCTTGGACTCAAGACAAGATTAGGGTTTGGTCAGCTCAAAACATCATCTTGCACTGATAACCTAAAATTAGGGTTTGAGTTTGCACAAGGATTTTTGGATCATCAATGCTTCATGTGACTTTCATACACCATCTTGAACCCCTAAGATTTCCCATGTTAAGTTTCAAGCCTTGAATCACATTTTTGCTCAGTCAATTGGACAGTTGACCTAAAAATCAGCTGTATTGGGGGAAAAGTCAACCATGGCCAATTTTCAGTCAAACTTCATAATTTTTGATCCACAACCACATTTTAGACTCATATTTATCATTTGATCAAGTTTGGATCACAACTCCTCAAGAAATTTGATCAAATCATCAAAAGGGAAAAATGGACAAAATTAGGGTTTTGACTGAGAAATGGCAATTTCTGATTTTTAACCTAGCCAATGACCAATTGAGTTCAAACATGATTTCAAGGATCTAATGGCATCATCTTGACCAAATTACATGGTTCAAAAGATCTCAAGTTCATTGGATTGACAGATGAATTTTCCAGTCAACTGATCAAAAGTCAACTGTACACTGAAAAGTCAAACTTTGACTTTTTGGTCAAAATCTAGTGCCAAGGGTCATAATTCATCAAGATATGTCAAAATGTGAAACTTGTTGACCAAGAAAACCAATTTTTAAAATTAGGGTTTTGAATTTGAAAATTTTCATAACTTAGAATTTTTCTAAGTATGGAAATTTTCTTATTTTATCCCAACTTTTCACCACTCTTTCACCATGGTGCAATTTGATTCAAAGAAAACTTCCAACATGAAAATTGTAGTACTCCATGAAATATACAACTTTGATTCACAAATTTTTCCCAAAATATGCTTGGATCTCAAGTTATGAATTTGTGAACATAAGTCCATGAACTAAATAACTTAGTGAAAATTTGCCCTAATTTAGGCAGTTTTTTGACCCAAATTCATGGACATTTTTCACCTAGTTCCAAGAGGTATCTAAAACTTTATTTCAAAGATAGATTATAGAGCACATGACAAGCTTTCCAAAATGTCCAAGAACTCTCCAAGATCATTTGTGGTTAGGGAGAATCGAAGAAGAGAAATTGGCATTTTATCACTTTTCTTCATGCCATTTTCACAAAGTATCAAGTTGCAAATCTGATCTTGGATGCTTGTACCTTGCATTACAGGTCCTAAACTCATTCTAGAGTCCATAATTAAATGCAAACTCCTAGGATAATGGCTTTATTTTCACTTTTGAAGCATTGTACAAGTTGTAATTCCATTTTAGGCATAAAGCTCACATTGCCATTTTCATAAAGGTGAGATTTTGCAACTTGATCAACCTTGAGCCTTGGACCTATTCCTTTGGTAAAAACAACTTCCACAGATATCAAGCAAAGTATACCAACTCTTATCAGCCCTTGAGGTAGCCAGTACAAGCATGTTGCATTTGTCTTGTCACTTTTCTTCAAATGCACGAATAGTTGCAAAAGAAGTCAGAACTTGTACAGCAAGGGAAGAGTGGACTTTGTATCATTCTATACATATTCATAAACTTATCACAAGCCAGAACACAAATTAATAGCATCCAAAACACTCTCAAGCTCAAAAAACACATTTTTCTGTCCAAACATTGCAGTTCTGCAAAATCATTGCCAACTTCATTTTGGCTCGTGTGTTTTGCCCTTTAACATTTGAAAAACTTTATCCACATCATATCAAAGCAGTCCAAGCATTCATCTTGCATCTGTGAGCCCTGTTTCAGCCATTGCCATTTTCACTTTGCAAGCTTGCAACTTGACTTGTGCAGAGACTTCTGGCCATCCACAAAGCAAGCTAGGAAATGGAATAGCTTGAAGGAACTTCAAGGAAGCTCACACGATCCTCAGGCCTCACTCAAAGTCCCCACATTGCCATATTCAAATCCAGCTGAAGGAGGTATTTTTCAAAACTCTATCTCTCTATTTAGGCATCCTCAAGCCACGATTTGTGAAGCAAAAATGTAGTCCTTAATATGGTGAAGTTGTACATATGCATACTTTCCATTTATATTAACCTTGCTAAGAGAATTTGAAGCTTGAAGTTGCTGAAATATTTAGGTCACGATTTAGGGCCATTAAATTTCTCCTTGATCTTTGAGAGTTAGGTTACGAATTTTATATCATTGGAATCGTGAGATAAAATGCCACAAGTTTCATGTTATGGGTTTTTGTTTTTGTGCAAGCATGAGCAAGTTGCAGGTTTGAACGTGATGCACGCACAGAGCTGAAGGACAGGGACGAAGATGACTGGCTTGGGCCTTGGCGCGCCTGGGCCTTCTGCTTTAATTTTTGCACCCCCTGACCACTATTTGCACCCCTTGATTCTTGTTTTATATTTTTTGCATTTTTCTTTATATTTTCATGTTTATTGCTTTTAATCATTTTTTCTGAACTTTAAAAATCCTAAAAAATAATTAAATATTTTTTGCAATTTTATTTTTTTTTATTTTTTTTTCACATGAAAAATAGTTTGTTTTAATAAATAGAACTTATTTTATTATAATAAATTCTAAATACAATTAAAAATACTATACATTTTTATTTTATTATTTTACACATAAAATATTCATTTTCTCATACATATTTAATTTTTGATATTGACATATAATATTATTTATTATTTCTCTTGTACAAAAATGGACAAAATAAATAATAGGAAACAAATATTTCTTTTAATCAAAAATTAGGGTTTCCCCCTTTCAAAAATAATAATATTATTTTTCCTTATTTTCTAGGGTTAATTAATTTTATTTTCTCACACCTTAAACAAATACAAAACATTTTTCCATAAATACATTGCATTGCATATTTAAATATTTGTATATTTATTTATTTCGCACAATATTCAATTGGGTTGTAATAGTATTTTTAGGGTTTATTTTGTGCAATATCCCCATTCAAAAACTTGTATCCCCCCTCCCATAATAATTGTTGTAATAGCTTAGTTTACATTTACGAAATTTATCGCATTTATACCATGTTTAGTAAACTAGGATTTGCATGATAAGACCAAAAACAAACAAATAGAAAAGACCTAATCCAAGACAAATCAAATGCATGAAAAATTACACACTTTGCACACAAGCACCCTTTGGGTTTCACCCACTTGGTTGCCTAAATAAAAATGGCCATGTTACACATGCGAAGTATCTTGGCAAAATAAAACAAAAATAAGATCATAGTCCCTCGATGACGCTATCAAAAGGTTGCCTAAAACAAAATGATCTTGGTCCCTCAAACATGCTAAGATACTTGACAACATTGCTATCATGGTCATACAATGACCCACGCCCGTCCCGTTTACATCCAAAGATAGGGTTGTTTACCAAATCAATGGTAAATCAACAATGTCAAGGGAATAAAAATGCATAGGAAAGACATTTGAGTAGGTAGATAACTTCTAAGTTACTTGCTCCATTTCAAAATAATCCTTGCTATTTTCAAAAACAAGCACACACACACATTTAAAAACATTTCCAAACACCTTACAAAACATTGAAACATTTTTCAAAAGACAAACATCTTTGTATACATTCTCACGAACGAGAATCATTACAAAGATTGCCTAAACTAATGGCCTCTTTTCGAAATACTTTCAAAACCACACCAAACACAGAGCACCATTTCAAATAATTTCAAAAGCAAAGCAAGTGATCTAAGCAAGTAACTAAGAGCCCATGAAAAACCATGGATGAAAAGGGTTCTAGCACCTTCCCTTTTCATAATCTACCCCCCGAACTCAAGAAAACATCTCAAAGGTCTTTCCTGTGCTTTTTTATCTTTCCTTTTGGATAAAATAAAAGTCGGTGGCGACTCTTGCTAAACCGCGACATTTGCGACGAAACGCAAAACCTCAAGTCAGTTCTCCCACCGTATCACACATACTAATTATATTAACGTGTTCATAAGGTCTCAATATACAGGAAAAGTCAATCACATGACCTCCATGCTACCAGAATCACGCATCATCATAACCATACTGATCCATGACATTTTTTATATATCTCCTAAACCAGCGCGATTCAGCCCAAACTAACCATTCCATTGAATTTGCAGGCCTTGATTTAGGAGGGTAGGGTCGCTCTGGGTTTCTAATATTTGTTATTTTTTGCAGGAATAAAAAAGACTCATTGGAGAAGACGACCGAAGCTAGGGCTCCGGCGCCTCTCCGATCCAGGCATGGATTTTATGTTATATTTAATTTGTTTCATCAATAACACTAGATGTATCACCACCTCAGTGGTTTAAACGCGCGCTAAGGCATACCTGTACCAAGGCATGGGTTCGATCCCTTCCTTTTGGTGTTTTGAATTATTTTCATATTTATATGTTTTGTAGGAATAACAAAACACGTTGGTTTCCATTCTCAATCACAAGCACGTGCTTGGTGCAGTGGTGAACCGGTTGGCTGAGGAAGCTAAGGGCGTGGATTCAACACCCACCCTTGGAAACTTTGGTTTTTTCCTATTCTTCTTACTCTTTTTTCCTTTTCCTTTAAACCCTAATTTCACAAAAAAACCTTTTTAACAAACCTAATTATTTTTCAAAACCTTTTTTTTCATGATCCCTAATCAAATTAGGTTTTTAGGTTCTTTTTTATTAATTTAATTAATCAATTTTTTAATTAAAATTAATTATACTTTTAGGTTTATTTATTTAATCATCAAAAAACCTTTTTCGTCAAGAAGTCATTGAAAAAACATTGTTTGTTTTTTATTATTCTTACATTCTTTTTCGAGTAGTTTATTATTCTCCCTTTTTTTTCGTTATTGTAACTGTTTCCCGGGATGTAATAGTAATTAGGGTTTACTTTCCCGCATTGTCTTACTTATGTACCTCTCCCAAAGCGATGTAATAATCTAGGGTTTATATTTCCGCTTTTACTTTCCGCACCTTTACAGTTTTTTTGTTATATTATTGTTGTTAGTAATTAGGTCTTGTATGGCAAGATAATAACGAATCAATAGCTAACTCTAACTGAAAAGATAAATATAACTGAAAACAACACACCTCGTATACTCGCACCTCTAGGGTAACCTCCCTTGTTGCCTCCGGATTACAAAACAGTCATGTCCATCGAAAGTAGGGACGCTTTAGCAAAGTCCCTAGAAAATAAAGATCATAGTCCATCGATGACCCTTTTGACATTGCATTCGGTAAATGATCTAGTCCTTTAATGATAATTGCTAAAGCATTGTTACCAGTTTCCTTAGATGATTGTACGATGACCCACGCCTGTCCCTTCACATCCAACGATGTGGCTTCCTACTAACTAATGGTAGGATAGCACTATCTAAAGGAGGAGGAAAATATAAGAATGACCTTGAGTAGGTATAACTCTATTAACTGCTTGCTCACAAGCTTTTCAAAACAAAAAAAAACATTTCCCACAAATAATTTCAAAATATTTTCAAAACACTTTGTACGCATTCTCGAGAACGGATACGAGAATCATTACAAATTTTCGCCTTACATTGGCAGTTTTTCAAAATATTTTTCAAACATACACAACACTAGGCATGGAAAATAAACCCGCCCCCGCCCCAAAATTAGCGGGGAAAACCCGATTTTTATTTACGGGTGCGAGTGCGGGGGAGGGTGATGCTAGTACCCACCCTGCACCCACACCCGCCCCGCATCCGCCAACTAAATTTAATTTATTTAATTTATTTTTTAATAGTTTTATTACTCATTTACACTTTTTAATGTTATAATATCATATTTATTAGAATTATTATTTATTTATTTTTTAAAATACAATTTAAATAAAAATATCAAACATAAAAATTCTTTTAAAATAATTAACTATTTAGTTTAATTATTAATTTTTATTTTTATTGAAAAAAATATAAATTTTTAAAAATTAATATTTTATTTGGGTGGGTGTAGGGAGGGTACGGGGAAACCCGTTTCTTATTTAGGGAGGGGGTGGGGGAACAAATATTAGCCCCGACCGAGTTTAGGGGCGCGAGTGGGTCTGGGTCTGGGTGGCGGGTGCGAGTCTGAGTGTGCTTAAACCTGACCCACCCTGTTGCCATCCCTACACAACACAAAGCAATTTTCAAAGAAAGTGAGCTAAGCGATTAAGAGTCCGTAGATAATTACGGATGAAAAGAGTGCTAACACCTTCTCTTTTCATAACTTACCCCTCGAACTCAAAACAAAAAAGGTATTTCCTGTTATTTTCACCCTTTCCTTATTGGATAAAATAAAAATTGGTGGTGACTCTTGCTATCCACAACAGTTGCGATAAAACGCCAAAACCAAGTCAGTTCTCCCACCGTATTACACCAAGGTTTTCACTGATCAAAAGAGATGTGCATGTTACTTTTTCAGCGAAAAAGCCTCCGATGAAGATCAAACCCTGGAACACGCAGACATTCGACCATTTTAAGAGACACTTGATTCGCTGGTTGGAAGGAGACATTCCTGAAGGTGAACAAATCAGAAAAATTGAAAGAAAAATTAAAGTAAGGAACGGAAATGGAGTAAGTCGATCATGGAAAAATGTGAGATGCGACGTTGATGTCATGATGTTGATGCTTGAACCAGACGATATTATGTTGATGATTTTTATCTATTAGATATTATGATGTATTTAGTTGTTTTGTCTGATTATCATGTGGTTGTGTTGTTTTCTTGAGTTTGTTGTGTTGTAATTTTTTGGGTCATTATCTGAAGGTTGTTGTAATCGAATGATAAATTGAACATGAAATGAAAACCCAAATTTAAATTTAAATTTATTGCTTACAACAAATTAATTACTCCGGAAAGTTTGCTATAAAAAAATTAGGTTATAGAGCTAGATCCAATATTCGGACAATTTTTCGATTGTGTCCGGGAAGACGACATGTACTGCATAATCTTATCATTTTGTTGGTCGTATCCATTTCAGTTCTAATATGAGTGCTATTGGGGCGCCCATTTTCTTTCATCGCATTTTTTCATTGTGCCAAACAATGTCCCCTTGATAAGCAGGCCGATAATCCTCCTTTTCCAACACGGAGAAGGTACTGATGTACACACTTAAAACTCTCTTTACTGTGTAAACGGGGGATATATGTTGTATTAGGTCCAAGCGAACATGCGAACATGCCACTAAGACATGAGAGCAAGGCATACAAAATGCTTGAAACTTTCCAAAATCACACCAACTTCTATCTAGTTCGACCCGATAATATCCCATTGGCATCCCCTCATTATGATCCATTGTTTCTTGTTCACTGAACCAACCGTTAATACGGTCAAACACGGTGACACTATCGGTGTTTGCTTTGGCAGCCTACTCGTTAAATGATTTCCTTATGCATTCACTGAATAACTGCCCTTATTGTAACATTGCCCTCCATTTGGAACTTCTTGTGTCGAACAATGACACCATCCTAAAACATGTTTCTCTAATCAAAGCAATAATTGGTAGGTTTCAGATGCATTTGAAGACAGAGTTCAATGATTCCATCAAATTTGTTGTCATGTGGCCCCATCGTTGACCATTGTTAAATTCCCGAGTCCACTTCTCCACTGGAATATTATCGATCCACCTTAATGCTTTTGAGTTTGTCAACCAGATTTCTTCGCGATAATGTTAAAATGATGGTTCTGTTAAGGCATACCCTGCATTAATAACTTTCTTTCAAAGTGACTTGTCTTTGATATGGAGCATGAAGTTTTGTGTGATATGTTTAATGCAATAGTCATGTTTTGAAGGGGGATCCTGCCAACCGTTATTAGGGTTATTATATGCATTCACAATCAATGGATGTTTGTCAGAAATCGAACAAAGTTAGGTTGAGGAGCAATGTGTAATCGGAGATTCTTCAAAAATAAATTCCATGCACCACCTGTCTCACCTTCAACTAGAGTGAAGGAAATCGGAAAAACATTATTGTTGCTATCTTGTGCCACTGCCATGAGTAATGTTCCTTTATCAGGTTGATCAGGTTGATGTAATAAAACATACAGCTCAATCTCATTGAACCTGGATTGTTCATGAGGTCGAAACATGTTCCGGACATCATCATCGCCGTGCACCTTTAGTTGATAAAATCTGACTTGGTTGTTGTCAAATAGAAATGGAGACTTGTAAAGAATTTGGTAAACTGGATCACAATGCAATTTTGCTTCTAGTCTATCTTTGAAGTGTGCAAAACTTAATTTCTTGTTTGTCCGAAAGCAGATAAAATCGGTATTACGAAAATTAAAACCAAAGTTATTGTAGTTGAATATATCACCGTTAATATGAGAAACAATATAATGTTGTGAATGATCCATATGTTGAGCTATGTTTTTGTGAGTTATGAATGTATACCAGTAATGCGCCCTAAATAGACGCTTAAATAGACTGATGAAAGTATGGGGTGTATACCACTAATGTGCCATCCAAGATGGATTCTCTTTTAACAATACAACACATGCGTTACCTAGGGTGGCTTGTCACGTGAACGATAGACTTGCATGCATGCCATCTGATCACTGCCATGCTACAACTTTGCATGCATGCAAAAAGTAACAAGCCATGTTGAATGGTGCCTTAGTGCAAAAAATAAAAGGATGTGCCACCTAGTGTGGAGCCTATGTGTTAATTGCGTGTAGAGCATTCTCATGTGAATGCATAGTGTTCCTCCATAACTTCTTGTAAATACATATAACATTCACCCTATATGTTCATCACAATCATAACTCACACACTATTTCTTTCTTGAAACATCAACAAGAACACAAGAGTAACTAAGAAAAAATGGCTCTCTTGACCATGTGCGATCAACATAGAGGAACTTTCGACAACATTGAAACCTTTGTAAGTTTATTTTCTTCAATACCTGTTAATTGTCGAAAAATTTGATTTCCGTAGTTCTTATGATTATTATACGTAAATCTAATATTTCTTATACGTAGTTCATGT
This sequence comes from Vicia faba, assembly GCA_948472305.1. NCBI lineage: Eukaryota > Viridiplantae > Streptophyta > Magnoliopsida > Fabales > Fabaceae > Vicia > Vicia faba. The sequence continues at coordinate 319,019,675 of OX451738.1, read as the reverse complement.
TTTTAATAGGATATTAAAATATTCCATTATCGTATCCATGAATATGTCCCTTACGATGTACAAATTAAACCATACTTACGAGAAGCCGGTTTTGGTTTGTTACTCAACATAGTCAATTACCATGTTGACTATAAAATTATTCTCGCATTAGTAGAAAGATGGAGACCTGAAAGTCACACCTTTCATCTTCCATGTGGTGAATGTACCGTCACACTAGAGGATGTGTACATGTTATTTGGTCTATCGATCAATGGTAAGGCTGTCAATGGCCGAGTCAACTAAGACAACACCATATGCGAGGAACTTTTGGGAGCATGTTTATTTGAACAAGGGTCTAGGGGCCAAGGTATTAATCTTCGTCTTCTTAGAGAATATCATAGTAGTCTTGTAATAATTGAAAACTCTACCGAGCAAGAAAAAATTATGAAAGCTCGGTGTTACATAATGATATTATTTGGTAACTTTTTATTTCCTGAAACAACAGGTAATATTGTTAATATCATGTATTTATCTTTGTTAAGACATTTTGATAAAGTAAATATATATAGTTGGGGCTATGCTATTTTAGCCCATTTGTATAGTTCCTTGTGTAAAAACGCATTGAACCTGTGACTTTTTGCTCTAGACATGGTATTGGTCGAGAATGCCGTCACTCGCCCCCACAACACAAGGCCATTCGTCTTCCCCTTTTCTACAAAGTAATATTATGAAAACACAAATTTTACATACTATATACGATAACCAACATGTATTAATTTATTATCCATTTTTTCTATGTAGGTGATCTGTTCCTGGAATGAATTACAATAAATCCACTAGAAACGCAATAGTAGTCTACTGAAATATTATTGATCATGTTGGGCCTGAAGAGGTATTACGCTTACATATTTTATACAACGCTTTCAATAGGTTAATTAAGTTTAATATTAATATTAAATTAAAACTCTTTTTACTCTACAGTTTTTATGGAGGCCGTATAAGGATCTCGACCATGAGATTAACCTAGTAGATGCTGATGTCTGGACTGCAAAAACAACGCTCATTAGGTTCACTACTATGGAGATGAAGCACAGTGATCGTGTGAAGCTACAGTTCGGCATGCAACAGGGTATCCCAGACCCCCCTACATGTTTGGGACAATGGCATCTACTCAGAGTTGACGACCAATGGGGATTTAATGATTTGAGAGACTTCGCTAGAAATCAATGTCGTCAATGGAGGCATCGATATGAATTGGTCCTAAGGGAGCCGATCTCGCAAGATGACTTAAAACTAACTCTACAATATTTGACATGGTACACATCGGTTTCAACAAATTTGTTTCTGTCTCATGAGACATATTTGATCGACCCACGTCAAAGAGCTGCATCATACACCCAACAACAACCCCAACATAAAACCCCTCATCAATACCAAACCCAACAATAATTTCAACCCACTCAAACCCAACAACCATATGTAGCGGTAAAAATGTTGAGACTAAGCCATTGGATTGACTTAACTCGCATAGATCCTAAAAAAAATTGTCACTGCACTTTATTGTTTCCAAAGGAATGGGAAAAGAGCTAATAACCCAAAAGAAGGGGAGAGAATCTAAGTTCGGGGTTGGTTATGCCAAGGGAAGGTATTAGCACCCTAAATATCTACGGTACTCCGCAGGAACCTCTTTGAAAATTTGTGTATTTTGACTATAAAAGTTGTATACAAAAAATAGATTGTGGGGACGAGGAAAGAAGTATTTTTTTAATAATTTTTGCATCCGCCGCGGTTGCGAACCTTTAGTGTCTATGTACCACCTTCTGTGCAATAGGGAATCAGGGTACTCGTAGTTCACCTTTAAAAATTTTAAAACACAAGTGTGCTGGTTAATTTTAAGAGACGAGACATCATCGTCTTATCCGAGTGGAAGAACATACTTACTACCCACAATTATGAGAAAGGAAAATTTGCGTCATCTCAAAATGGAGGATATGGCTTGGATTTTAAAATCAACAAAGCCTCGCTCAAAACCCAAGTGGAAAACATCTCACTTCACTATATATCGTAGAAGTATAATACCTCACATCACTACAAGGATTGGCAAGAGTCTATCTTTTGAGAAATTTTTTAAGCAAAAAGACAAAGAGGCTAAGATGGTTTGAATGAGATTGATTGACTTTTAGTCTTCTCATAAAAAATGTCAAAGTATTATTAAGTTGTTTAAAGTTTGATTAAGAAAAGTTTTTTTGAAAATGCATGGACCTAAGTCCAAGTTTATTATGAAAGCGGTTCAAGTTTGGAAAACAAGAATAGTTTTAAAAAGGAGGGATAAGACTTTTGAAATTAAAGAAGGTGGGATGAGAGGAAGGGACTATCCTAAAGTATAAGGTAAAAGCTAGGGAAAAGAATCGTCTAACCAACAAGAAGCCAACACTTGACACAATGAGTCAATGTAGAATTCTCATCCTTTGGATTTGAAACCAAACAAGCAAAGATAATAAAACCTCTTAAGAAAACCAAGCTTCAAAGGCATTAAGTCTTCACAAAAATTGGGCAGAGTAACGACTGTATACAGATGAATTCTCAATCAAAGACAAAACACATAATCAGAATAACCTGCACACAAAGAAAACAAACAATCCAATGTCTTGGGAGTAAACCCCAAGAACTCCAGACCAAATTGCAATAGAAGACACAAGGTCTAAAGGTAGGTCAAGGTCTCTAATATTTAATAAAAAAACTTTAAATGGTTAATAAAAGGGAAATAATTGGTAAAATACACAAGGTATATTAAAACCACAAATAAAAATATCAAAAAAAAGTCAGAAGTCAAACATGAGTTAATAAGTGTTGACAAATTTTTTTGAAATTTTTTATAGTCAAAAAATATTTTTAAAATTTAAAGAAATATGAAAAATAAACCAAAAATTGTAAAAAATACTAAAATCAGAAAAGACAAAAAATGAGGTCACCAAAAATGAGGACACTTCCATAATTTTTCCAGAATTTAAAAACCAAAAAAAGTATTTTTAATCATTTAAAACAAGTTAAATAAAGTGAATAATTATAAAAAAATCAAATCACAAAATAAAATTAAGTAAAAATAAAATCTGAAAGAGAAATATAAAAAGTATTTTTAAGAACTTTTTTTAGAATTTTAGAAGTCGAAATGAATTTTTTATGAATTTTTGAAGTTTAAAACAATTAAAATATAAAATCAGAAAATAAAAATAAAACCAAAATGATGTAGACCATTGGATTAATGTTAAAACACGTTAGTAATCAAACCCAAGGGATCTGGCACGCTGTGCATATCATGGATATTAGTAAATAAACCACCAAATCATTAATTAAAAACAGATTTGAAAAAACAAGTGGCGCCTTGTCATTGGTTGAGAGATGACACGTTGGTCATCTTCAATCTCCAGCCACATGAATTGTAGATCTCATAGACTATAAAATCAGGAGCTCATACTAGTGTCATTCGCTTCGTCTCTTCAAGACGATTTCAATGGTACCCTCAAAATTTTTTTATATAAATTATAGCTCAGTCGATTTGAAGAATACCAGAAAAAAAAGTTGAATAGGGATTTGAAAATTCATGATTGAAACTCAATTCCAGTTAAAAAAATGATGCGATGAGTATTAAAGTGATAAGAGCTTCATTGTAGTAAAAAAATTTGAGAGAATTGATGGATGAATCAACCTGTTGAAGTTCAAATTCAGAGCTCTAAAACTTGGCTTGGCTAGCACGATTTAGGATACTTCAAGGCTTGTCTCTTCTTCTGTTAGATTCAATGAAGTTCAAGGATGAATAATTAGCAAAGAAAATGAATTGAAAAAGGTTGTAGAACCAAATTCGAAGTTACAGAATTATGTGTTATAGAGAAAGTTTGGCAGGGTGATTTTGACTGCCCAAGCTTAAGAAAATTAGTGGAATAGGGTCTATATTTATAGGAGAATTGAATGCAATGCTGAGAGAGGGTGAATGATAAGCAATCAAGTGAAATTGTGCACACCCTGATCATGACAAAAGTGTGACTTGCAAGTTGTCAAAACTAACCCATTTCTTGCGTTTTAATCCTTAATATGGTCTTAGCAACCTTGTTAAACATATTTAAGTGGAAAACACACACAAAATTGGTGTTTAGAAGCCACATTATGAAAATCAAAATCTGAATGTTTTGACAAAATCAATTTTAAGGTGCCAACTTTAAATCCATGGTGCATCCAACTCAAGAAGCTTTATGGCATAATTCTTAAAGCAATGGAAAGATCTAACCATAAATTTCAGAGCTAATAGAAAGGAAGCATTTGGATGCTTAAGCAAAAATATATGATCAATTGAAATTGTGAAAAACACAGTGAATTGTGGACTTAGAAAAATTCCAAGTTTTGAGTTCAAAAGTGACTCATAATCTCTTGCCTTAAATCACGACCTTCCACTCAAAATTATGTTTTTGTCAATGAAGATGTCAATAAGTAGACTTATTAAAGAGCATTGTGAAACTTGAATCATCCAAAAACTTAAAAAATTGAGAGAGTTATGACCTTATGAAGTTAATGAAAATCCATGAAGTCGCCTATAGTCTTTTGAAGTCTTAAGACATCTTCTAACCATTTTCAAGCTTTTCACATAAAATAAGAGTTGAATTTCACACTGTTAAGATCATTATGGAAAAATAATGGGCTCAAGGAGATAAAAATTAACCGAGTTATGATCATTTGAAGTCAAACCCTAAAGTTTAAAGTCCTTTCAAGGAGATTGTAACATTTCTCAATCATTAATGATCTTTCATTCAAAACTAGCCTTAGATTTATTAAAGAGATCTTGTTAAGGACCCTCTAAAGAGAATAATGGCTTTGGAGCCACTCAAAAATCACAAAATTTGAGTAAGACATGGTCCTTGGAAGTCAACAAACCCTAGCTCAGAGAGTGCCAAAATGACTTGAACCCCTTTCAACTTTTGATGATTTTTCTTGCACAATTGGATCTTGTCATATGAAGAGAGGTTTGTTTTTGATGATGATAAGAATCCATAGAAAAAAGAAACAACTCAAAATGTTGAAAATTGAGAGAGTTATGCACTTGTGATCACTGGATCAAACATTTCCTCAATTAGGTCAAACTTGTTGAACCAAACATTGAATATTTTGATATTTCTTGGAAAGATAAAGCATGATTAATAATAATAGGTTTTGAAATGGTATTGTCTTGAAGCACACTAAAAAATGGAGCTTAAGTCTTAATGAATCTTGTTGAAGAAGTCATGGAAATAAACACATGAACTTATCTCTTTGAAGAATGTCAACACCAACTTTGTGGAAAGTTTGACCTAAATAAGTTGAGCGAATTCTTTGAACCACAAATCTCTGGTAACATGGACATAGCCTTGAAACTTGAGCTCTTGCAACCCATTGAAGAGTCATTTGATAGAGAACCAACCCTCAACCCTCATTTATATGGTGAGATGAATGCAATTTTATCACCACCTACAATATGAACATTTAAAGAAACAAATATACATATTTTGATGTTAGTTTAAAGAACACATGTACAAGATACACACTTCAAGGTGCTTGGTAATCCCTCAAGAGCAAACTTAAAGGTAGGATGAAGATAGGCAGAACCAATCCCTAATGTGTGATCTTGTTGTATTAATAAAGGTGAGATGATGAGATATCTTAGGGGGGAAATTATGATATAACATAGACGGTGCGAACCAGAAACAACGTTTTTGCTGGTTTGAGCTTAGAAATCCACAACTCGCAATTGGGATACTGTTTTGAATTGGTTCTTCAGGCGTTGGAACTGTCTTGGTATTTTCTTCATTTCATATGTTAAGACGGAAAGTCAATTATGTGAAAAAAGTCTCCAAAGAATATGATTTCTCTAAAACTGTAATTGAATTTAATGACCAGTTATCTGCTTCTCGGGTGTTTGGAAATTCATAACTTTCATTCGATTCAGTGTTTTTGGTTGATTCTTTGATCTTTGAGAGCGTCTTGCTTTTCTTATCATTTCTCGTGTTCGGATTGAACGCTAATTTTGTGAAGAAGATCTTCGAGAATTATAATTATTTGAAGACAGTGGACTTGAATTTATTTGTTGGTCCGCCTTTTTGCGGGTAATAAAAAATTCATAACTTCTTATTGGAATATTGTTTTGGAGCGGTTCTTAAGGAGTTAAAACCATCTTAATATCATATTCAGTTCACATGTTCGGCTCGGAAGCCGATTCTATAAGGAAGGTCTTCGAATGTGCAGATACTTTGAGAAGAGTACAGTAAAAATACGATGAAAATGGTATGGTGAACCATTATTTTTCAGACGTTCAAAAATTCATAACTTCCGTCCGATTCAACTTTTTTAGTGGTTCTTTGGGAGAAAAAATACGACTTTATGTCTTCTTCTTTTTGTATGTTTAGGTCGAAGACTGTTTCTTTGAGGAAGACCCCCAAAAATGCGAATTACCAGAGAAATTATTATGCTAAACCAGATTTTTATTCCACCATCGTAAAAATCATAACTTCTTTGATTTTTATCGTATCGAGACGATTCTTTCGGCATAATTTCACAAATGATGTTGGCTACAAGTTTGCTTCAGAATCGATTTTGGAATCAGTACCAAAGACTTTGTTTGATGTCTCGCTTCTCAAACCAAAGTTTGGATTCAGCTCCAAAGACTTCATTTGATAGCTCGCTTCTCAAACCGAACAGTGAAAAATTCTGCATTACTGAAAAAGACAACATCAGTGTCAAATGCCCTCACCACTCAAAAATTCATAACTTGCTCGATTTTTATCGTATTGCGCTCGTTCTTTATGCATGACGTCACAAATTTCGTCACCTACGATTTTGTCGTTGGTCTCGCATCGAGATTTCACACCGATTATAATTGAGTTTGTGAATTTCCCGTTTGAATGCGTTTGTTGACACTGAAAATTCAACTTTGTGAAGAAATTGATTAGGATTTCTCTTGACCCCAACCAAGTCCCAATTGTCAAGGCTATATATTGTTTTTGCCTCTCTATTTTCATAACACTTGACTCATTTGCTAAATTTCACACTCAAACTCTCTCTACTCTCTCCTGAATTCAAGAACAAGAAAAAGTTCAAAATCTCTTTTCCCTCAAAGAACTCCTTCTCTCTCTCGCACGATCAACTCTCTCCCACCGAATTTCGCTCACGTGCCACCACCTATGATCACCAGACTCCGCAACTCCGGCTGCTCCTTATGCCGCCATCGTGCAAGTTTGGCCTCCGCTTCCTCTTTCTTCACGCGAGTTTCACAGAGGTTCTCTCTCTGCCGTCTCTGATTGCGACTACGATGAATACTCCCTCTTTTGGTGCCCTGATTGCTAGTTCATGATCCTTCATCTTCTCCTCTTCTATTTAGATTAGGTAATTTCTCATTCTCTTAATTTAAGTGATTTTACATAATTGATTTTGTGCATAAATGCTTTTTCCTTGGATTGATTGTTCATGAGTTGAATTTTACTTGAATTATTGAAATCAATTATTAATGGAATTGTTGATGTTCAATAAATCAAAAATTGGTTGAATTGAGGAATTAAACACTTATTTGGATAATTGATTTTATGATAAGTGCTTATTTGAGAATTGTGGATTAAATTGATTCTTGAATAGTAAATGTTGCAGAAATATGGAGTTGATTAATTGTTTGAGAATCTCATGAAGCTTACGCATCGAAACTGGTAAATTGCTCGTAATTTCTAATTAACGTGTCGAAATTGGATCCAATTCGGTGCTTTGTGCATAATTGTTGATTTTCATATCGGAATTGAATTTTGATACGTTTAGTTGATTTAGACACGTAGAATATTTTTTACTTGAGGTGGATTTAATTCATGCGGGTTTGGATTTATTTCATTACAAGTCATTTGTGAATTTTAGGCAATATTTCATGAGTCGATAACTGTTTTCGACATGTCTGAATGAAGTCTTAAAATTCAATCTTTGATGTTCGTTGACTCATGAGTTGCTGCCCAGAATACTCGAACACATTATAATTGATGATTTAATTGTTATTTAACACATAATCGGCATTGTTTTGGTTATTGTGTGATACCTGTGTGAAGTTTCAACGATTTAAATTTGATTTTCAAGCAATTTCATGAGCTTATTGAGTTGCTTCCCGGAATATGCAAGTAGATTGTAATTTTCATTTCCTTTTGTGTTAAGTACATCTTTACTCATAATTGGACATTTGTTGACTATTGGCATTGAGTTTTACCGTTTTTAATTCAATTTTCCGAGAAATGTTGTGTATTGATGTAGTGCTGTCCCGAAAATAAAGGTGCACTAAAATGCTGTGTAATTTGTATCGAAGTATGTTTTCTTATCACTCGATGTTTGTTTGACATTTGTGTTGTTTCCTTAGGATTTTAAATTGATATTTTAGCATATCATATGCAATAAAGATGTTGTCCGGAATTTATGTTCATGTGTTTCTAGCCTTAATCGCACAATTATGGAACGCTGATGTTTATTTCGATTAATTTTGGGATGACTTTTCATGCACACATGTGAAGTAAAACGATGCTTCCCGGACACTTTTGTCACACATTTTTAGTGATACATTGTGCATCTCATGTTTCTTTACCCATAGTTGTTCAATTGTTGATAATTGTGTTCGAGGTTACTCGATTTGATAAGATTTTGTGTGTTTTGTCATATGTGTGAGTTGATGCCCAGTTTTAGAAGTCAAACTACGAATTCGTTTTAATTGTTAAATCATGAAAAATTAGCCTTATTTTTATGCTTGTTTGGTATTGACTTCGAGTCTTGTTGATTTTATGATGATATTTCGTGTGATTCATGTTATGATGCACATGTTGCCCCATGTTTGGTTTTGCATTTCCGTTACTTGTTTGTTATCGCTTAATGCATGATAATATTCCATTTTGAGTTGTGGTGTCGATTGTTGAGTTATATTTGATATTATTTGTTATTTGCTAACTCTTCTTGTGACATTGTGCAAATTTTGGAAGGCGATTCATCGCGATGCATTTGTTCGTATTTTACTCTTTGCTTGTGTAGCATTGCTTGGTGCAGGACATTAGCCGGATGCGCGTATAGCTTGCGATTTATTTTCGCATTGTAATATTATATGATTGTATTAAATATTGTATATGATTTTATTTGTTGTTGATGCTAGCTCGCTCGAAGACCATCGGGTTTCTTGGCTTGTATTTTCTAAATAACTAACTCTTACCCGTTTGGTATATTTCTTGTTTTTTTCTTCTGCATTTATTTACTACTTTTCTGATACCATGAGAAGTAGGGCTAGAGATGCATGTTCTGGGAGTCCTTATGTTAGGCGGCCAATGCTGTTTTAAAAGACCTGTAGCAGGAAATTCCTACTTCTGCTTGATTGTTTGCCATTCCGCGTGCTTACATTTGTGCCAAACACCTTGATGAAGGCGTCCCATTCCCATTCCATATTGATAAGTCCTCAAAGAAGGCAAGTGGAAAAGGATACATAATCGAAACCTACAATTTCTAGTCCACGGGTCATTCATAGCATGCATCATATGTCGATGCTACGAATCGTGCTATTCTTGTAACGAGTCGGTCAAGTGGAGAAGGGTTTGCAATCAACCCCCACGCTTTGTCATTAGCTCGCATTCCTTACATGTTGACGCTCCAATGTGATCTCATTATTGCCTTCTATATATTACCTTGATAATGTGATATCTTGATTAGGTGTTTAGTCGCTTATAACTATTTACTCTCGTTCTTCTCTTACCTAGATAACAAAATTTCTTGGTTAAGAGTCGACACCCTTATTATTCTTTCCATGATGACGTGCTATCATGGTTAAGGACTACCTATTCACCCATTCTTGCTTTCCTTGATGATTCAATATCTTGGTTAAGCCTACCTTTATCCTACCTTGATTACTCGATATCATGGTTAGGTTCCCCTTCTCCCTTGTCCTACCTCTATGACACGATATCATGGTTAGGCGCGATCCCTCTCCCTTTCTTTCCTTGGTAACATGGTACCTCGATTAGGCGTGTTCTACTTGAGTGAGTGGATACTCCTCAAGCTTTATGTGTTTACTTTCTATTTCATGTTCACATGCTCCCGTAGGATTTCTCAATTCAATCTTAGAAAGAGAATTGAGATAGACCTTAGGTTTCAAACCATGCATGCTAACATAGGTAGATTTCCCATTTATCCTCAATTATAGGATCAACTTTGCATGACAACTCTAGGCTTACTTTCCTAGACTCCCTTAGACCTATTTCTTTCTCTTTTGCATTTGCATTAAAACTAAAACTTCTTTTTTTCTTTTAACTTCAAAACACTCTAATAATTCAAAAACCATTTTTCAAGGTAAAAAACCCCAACCAATTCAAACTTCATTTTTTTGTTTGGTTTCTCTTTTAAGACCCTTTTTCCAAGTAAAAATGATACAACAAACCAAAACATGTGAGCCGAACTACGACGCTCTGATTCCACGAAAGGGATACGTAGACATTAGGTCGCGGGGCCTATGCGAGCAAAACTTTGTAAATATTCCTTCTTTTCCCCGTATTTTCTTTCACATGCATTCCCTCTTAGCAATAAGCTTTTTACATAGATTTTTACACACCCTTAGATTAGAGAAAACAAGAGTGAATCCTGTGGAGTACCACAAACGCGTGGGGTGCTACTACCTTCCCCTCACATAACCAACTTATGCACCCTTTCTCTTGGTCGCAAGACCATCTTATCTATTTCTTTGGAGTTCTCTCTATATCTTTCCTTCCTCCGGGATAAATAGAGTTCAGTGGAGACTCTGTGTTTTTTTCCGTAGCGCTACAGCTGGAGACTTTGTCGGGGACTTCTAGAAATTTGATCCTAGCTTTTGTTTGTTTTTTTTGTCTTTGGGTGTTTTTGCGTGCTATTACTTTATTGCTGCCTTATTTACATGCTTTTGTGCATATGTTTGCATAGCATTTTATCGCTTTCCATATATTGATGTTATGCTGTGTTGTTTCCTTGGTGGGAGGGTGTTCCATGAGGTAAATGGCCCATTACCAAGGTTGTTGACACATAGGTTAGATGGATACTCATGTTGAATCCCGTGTTCCTTTGACATGTGTGAGAAAACATGAGATACCACACTCAGACGGGGTTTTCTTGACGATGCCTTTTGTCTTGCACCATTTGTGCATAGACGAGGTGTTCAGATGGAAAACTCCCGACTCTGATTATCATTAGGGCCTCTATTCTAATTAGGTCTTACCTATGAGTTGGGGTGGGAAATCATTCTTACAGGTACAAATGTTGATCTTTGATACTTGATTCTTTGGTATTCTGATATGATCCGGGTTGTTAATCCTGTTACATGTGACCGTGATTCTGTTATCAGCACAACTGTGGTTCAGTTTATGGAAGCCATGATCCCATTGAATTCATGAAACATTATATTAACCTCAGTTTAATATGCATGTTTTCTTATTTCCAGGTATTATAGTATTTGAGTCTTGTTGTTAGGCCACCTTTGAATGCACCTCTCATAGGTATAAGGGGTGGTATCAACTATAAGTTAACTCTTTCTCAAATATAATTGGGTTATTCTATGAGAGGACCACCTGAAGAGGAGCATGTGCGAGGATCCCTATTCTATGATGTTCCTGACGGCACCAGATGGATGGATTCATCTTGAAGAAGGACAATATTTTGGTATGAAGGACCCTACTGCTTATGCACCTTATGTTCAATGGATCAAAGAGAGAAACAAAGATCTTCGTTGGTTGTTCACCATAGAGAGGCCTTTGTATCCTCAAGAGATGAATCTTCCTGGTGTAGTACCAAAAGGAGATTATAAGCTAGTGCAAGCTCGTAATTGGCGTTTTCTTGAGGAACGTGAGACCATGCAGGTAAAATGTCTTGAGGCTACTCAAGAGAAGACTCGACTAGCCCAAGAGCTCAAAATATTAAAGGGAGAGGTATCAGGTGTTTCAAGGAAGAGATCAAGAGTTGATGGAAATTCTATTTCTTTGGAACTTCACCAGAAATTTATGGTTGAAGTTGAAAAGAAATATAAATAAAAGTTCCAGGATTGCGAAATCCTTAAAACATCCAAGTCTGACATGGATAAGAGATATGAAGCTAAGGTCAAAGAGTTGGAAAATCAACTTTTGGAAAAAGGAACTCAGATTAAGGAAGAGAACACCCAGAGGCTAGTGGCGGAAACTCAGCTTAAGGGGCACAATATGTAACTAGCATAGGCCGTTGAAGAAAGTACCAGTCTTAAAAGTCAAATGGAGGGACAAAGAGTTGTAAGCTATCTGAAGTCGGATGTTTAGATGTTATATTTTCTTTTCCGAAGATCATCATCACGCTTTTTGTTGATATCTCTCATATGATTATTGTATTACTTTTAGAAATTGATGACTGAACTATTTATATTGCTTCTTATGTTAGTTTAATGAGAATTTAGTTTATTAGTGTCTATTATCTTGTCTCTGGCTCTCACCTAAGAACTTGACTCAAAGTTCTAGAATCCTGGGAATATTTAAACATTTCAATGCATTCATATCATGCATATCATTTATATCATTCATATAATGTGCATTACACGTTTATTCATAATGGTCTTCTTATTTGTTGGTCCTTCTTCTTCTTATCAGGGATTTACAAGACAACTTCTCTACATCCATACCACACTCGAGCTAATCAACAAAGAATCATGGAACTGTTTGTTTAGAACTAAAATTCACTTTGTAAGGACATGGACACCATGGGGGAAAGAATGAATCAGCTTATGGAGACACTCCACGCTGTTATCTAGGGGCAGGAAGAACTCAGGCAGAATATCACAAAACTTGTCGATAATGCTGCTACTTTTGAGAATAGGGGACCTAAGACTGCAAAGGGGGGACTCATAAAGGGAATCCTTAGGTTATAGTGGATGATCATCACAATTTTATTGATCTTGATAACCCTCAAAATGATCTTACTACTGACTTATCTGAAATTGCCAAAATGTATCATGCTCTTGAAGAGCACCTTAGGGCTATGGAGTCTTCTAAGAAGCATAGTTTTAATGCTGCTGCATTTTTTCTGGTTTTTGGGTTTGTTATTGTAATACCCTTATAAATCCCTAGGAATATTCTTAATTATTTTAATAAATAAATCAGAGTATATCACCAACAAGAGTGTCACATCTTCATATAAAAAATCATAACAATACATCCGGCTTCGTAACATGGGTTGCAAAAACATTTGAATTCATATAACACTTTGGTACCATCATATAATCATTTCAAAATTCACAGTTGAATTAATAAGTCATATCTTCTTCATAACATTTAGTCATGCTTCATAATTCATACTTAAAAATCAAAACATCTCGAGTACCAGGTAAGGTGATTCAACATCTTAAAACAAAACAAAGAACATAAGTTCCAACCATTCAATCCTAACCCCGATATTACATATCAGAGCAAGACTCCCTTTATTCAACAAAAGTAAATAAATGCACTCTGAAGCTATCCTCCAATGTTTCTACGGGTTATTCTTGATCACCTGCGCGATAACCACGTGAAGGCAACATTCAAACAGAAAGGGTGAGCAAATCATAGTAATTATATAAGAAATAAGGAATAGACATAGTAAATATGAACATAAGAAAAGTGTAATACGGTGGGAGAGCTGACTTATTTTGCACTTTATCGCAAATGTTGCAGATAGCTAGAGTCGCCACCGACTTTTATTTTATCCAATAAGGAAAAGGTGAAAAGAATAAGAAAAGACCTTCGAGATTTTCTTAAGTTCGGGGGGAGGGGGGGGGGGGCGCAGGTTATGAAAAGGGAAGGTGTTAGCACCCTTTTCATCCATAGTTATCTACGGGCTCTTAATCGCTAGCTCACTTTGTTTGAAAATGCTTTTGTGTATGTGTTTGAAAATATTTTGAAAATGCCTAAGTACGGTAAACTTTGTAATGATTCTCGTATCAAATGAGAACACATACAAAGTGTTTGTTTTAAAAATATTTCAAAGAAAAGTGTTTGTGTGAAAGGATGTTTTTTGTGAGCACGCGATTACGAGCTATCTACCTTCTCAAAAGTCTTTCGTGTTATTTTCCTCCTCCTTTAGATAGTGTTATCTTACCATTAGTTAGTAGGGAGCCCTATCATTGGATGTGTAATGGACAGGCGCAGGTCATCGTACAGTTACAAAGGCAACTTGTAGGGTCGCTTTAACAATTTATCGTAAGGAACTAAGATCATTTACCGAAGGCAGCATCGAAGGGTCATCGAGGGACTACAGTCTTTTGTATTGGAGGGACTTTGCTAAAGCGTCCCCACGTTCGAGGGAAATGACTATTTTCCGAGGCAATGAGTGAGGTTTTCCTAGAGGTGAGTGTTTGAATAATGATTCTATTAAGTTATTTATGTTGTAATTAGGGTTGTCTAACGATTGATTTTAGATATTTCCATACATGCCTTAATTACTAGCATTTATAAGGAAAAGTAGTAAAGGGGAAAATAAAGGTCCTACGCTATTACAGAGCTTCGGGGAAGGGGGTACAAACCATAAAATCGAGGACAAAGAAAGCAAATAAAACCCTAATTAAAACTATTACAACCCTTTAGCAGTTACATAATCGGGAAAAATACTAAATGCGAAAATAATAAAGGTGCACAGAAATTTTAAAATAAGAGGAAAAATGTTTGATGAAAAAACTTGATGATTAACTTAAAGTCCAATTGATTTTAATTTAGAAAAGAATTAGTTGGTTAAAAAGAATCGGTTAATTAGGCAAACCCTAAAATCTAGGTTGATTTTTTATTCAATTGAGAAAACCTAAAAACTCAAATTAGGGTTAATCAACTAAAACCTAAAATTAAAAACCTAAAATTAAAAACCTAAAATTAAAACCAAAAATTAAAATTAGGGTTTGTTTTAAAAAAAAGTTTTGAAAAAAGGTTTGTAAAAGAGTGAGAAACATAGAATTGTAAAAAATAACCAAATTTGTAGGGGTGGGTGTTGAACCCACGCCCTCAAGCAATTTCAGCAGCAAGCAAACCACCCAGCCAGTGCGCTGGTTGTGTCAAGGTATTGCCTCCAACTTGTTTTGTAATCACACCTGAAAAGATGATGGAAATATGAAAAAAATATTAAAACCAGGAATCGAACCCGTGACCTGAGAGACCAATGCCTTAGCGCGCGCGTTTCAGCCACTGGGGTGGCTATAAATCCATTATATAAAACCAATCAATATAAATATATTATAAATCTGATTGCCTTGACCAGAGAGGCACCGGAGCCCTAGCTCTGGTCGTCTTCTTTGGTTATCCCTTTTGTACCACCTGCAAAATAAACATCATTAGGTAGCAAATAATACCCTACCCCCCTAAACTGAGGGCTGTGAGTTCAATGGTGTCCTTGTTTTAGACTAAAAAGGCATTGTTTAAGGGATAAGATGAAAATGATGCAAATCGGTGCTAGCATGGTGTTCTTTGTTTCAATGTGCACAAGACCCTTATGATGGTCTAGATCTGTTCAGATACACCTCAAGAACACGTTAGTGATATTAATACATTTCAAAACAAAGCAAAATTAAAAATATGAATTTGCAAGAATGTTAAATTGATTATGCCACGCGATGAAGTTTCACGTGTTTTGGAACATCAAAACCAACCAAACCTTACTCTGTGGGATTATTAGGAATGAATGAGAGGTTTGTTTGTAGTGAGAAGGTTTTGAAAATAGGGTTTGAGAACTTTAGGGTTCTTGAAAAACATTTGGAAATTTGGACAATTTTGAGAGGCAAGTATTTCGTGTCCTAGGGTTCTTCTCTTGATTATGAATATATAGAGAAACATAGAGACCATTAGGGCAAAATATGATGGGTTTGGACTCTTTGTAATTTTATCTTATTTATTTTATATTATTAATGAATTAAATCAAAAATAATAAAAATAATAAAAATAAAACAAGGCCAAGGGGTGTAAGAACAAGGTTTGAGGTATGGGAAGAGTATAATACACGTTTGGACTCTTAAACCATGGCCTAATAGCCCAAAATATCAAGCTTGCTCATTTTGAACTTCATGCATTTGTTCAAAATTTCCCAACTTGCAATGTTCATAACTCACTCAATTTTCATCTTTTAAAGGTGATCTTTGACTTTTTTGGAAAGCTCAATATGTCCTCTACAACCTCAATGTTGATCATTTTTGCTTTTGGAAATTTATCTTGGTGTAATTTTCCTTGACAAACAGTGTCTTTTTATTGACTTTTGAAATGACCTGTAATGTATTGGCTTATATCTCTCAAATAATTCATTTTTTGGACTTGAGATTAGAGTGAAAAAGTTGTAGATAATTGAATTCCCTTAAAAATAAGCTTTGGTTGGGTAAAATCTGATGAAGCATGTGAAAGTTATGCTTGGTCAAAGTTCAGTTGACTTCTTCTAAGGAAACCCTTATTTGGCAACTTTTGACCTTTGATGATTTGAGGGATTTTCTTGAGGAATCATGATAAACCCTTGATCAAATGATGAATATCACTTCAAAATGTTTATGTTTTCCAAAAGCTTGAAGTTTAACAGTATGTTGACCACAGTTGACTTTTTACCCAATATAGTTGATTTTCAATCATCTGAGCACTTGACTGAGCAAACTTGTGATGCAAGGCATGAAATTTGACATGGGAATTATTGAATACATATGAGGAACCATGAAAACAAATTGAGGCCTTGGAAAACTAATCTTATTTGAGAAATACCAAACCCTAGTTATGGACCCATTGCTTAGGAGGATAATTTGTTTGTTCAATTCTTGAGCCACCTTGAGCATTTAAGAACCTTATCAGAATATCTTGAATGAGAAATGGGAGGAAATTTTTTTGGGTACAACAACTTCCCTTGTTCAATCTTCTTAAACCTGAAGATTTAGATTGGCATGTCCGCCATTCGTGACTTGAAGGTAGAAGATGATTGAACACTTAAGTGCCCAGAAATTTGCACTCGCCTATGCATTAAGTAACATTGTTGGTTGATTATACCGGAAATGGGCTTAAAGTTTCCATTTGGAGATGTAACGGAGAGTCTTCGGAGATGGGATTATAGATGCCACCCAGAGTAACTGTTGATAGGAATATCATAATAAGTTTATGCATAACTTTGTCTTAAAAAATGTATTTGGAATGAGTCTATGTATGAATTTGTCAAAAAGAGTATTAGAGTGAACTACGCTTGAATTCATCTGTCTACGCTCGACTTTATCTAGAAGATACATTTGGAATGAATCTATGCCCGACTTCATCTAGGAGAGGTATTTTTTCAGAATGTTTCTCTTGGGGAAGTGCTTAAGTGGCTACTTGTCAGTTTTAGTCTCCGAGGGGAATTGTATGATCATGTAGATAGTCGCACCGTCTTTTTTCAGGAATTACTCTACGACCTATTAGAAAATTATTAATGATATTCGTCTGTTTGTGAGCTTTACCTGAAAAGATAGAGTTAGTATTTATGCAATGTCATGATGTATGTAGTGCATTGCATAACGATGCCCTCAAAATAGATGAGAATATGCTATATGCATTTCGTATGCATATGCTAAGACAAATGATGTATGAATGTGAGATGTCATTGAAGTGTATCGGTAGATTTTTATAACATTCTTGATCGGGAAAATAAATCTTGGACTACTGCTAGGGATAAATAATATGTGTGTTCTTCAATCTTTTCATAGAATGCCTTTGTTGGGGATTCCGGCTTGCTGTTTGAGGAAAGTCCATTGTGGAATGTTGATTTCTATTTGGGGAGAAGAGTTTAGGAGCACTGGTTGTTCATTGCTCAACTAGGGAAATTAATTTACATACCCTGACTGGGGATAAAAGAGATGGATAACCTTCCCGAGGTGCTGTCAGACCGATTTTTCGATATGGATGCCGACTCGTCTGGGGAGGATAAGATTAACTGATATCTGGTTCGGTTTCTGATTTTATAGAAACTCTTTGGGGATAGTGGTCTGGACTACCCTTTGTTGGAGAGAGAAGTTTTGCCGGTGATTTGCAGTAGTCAGAGGGTAGACTCAAGCTGGGGAGACTGAATTATGTTGGGGAAATAAACCCTATTGGGGAAATAAACCCTCTTGGGGAAATAAACAATGTTGGAGAAACACTCTGCTAAGGAAATAAACCTGCTGGAGGAATATATTTTGCTGGGGATATGAGCCTGGGTGAAGAAGAGAAATCTGCAGGGGATTTTCCAGTGTTGGAGAAATAAACTCAATTGGGGAAGAGAATTCCTATGAAATGTGATGTTATCATAATCTATTAAGGATTGGAATTCCGTAGGTTGGTGACATTGTCGGGGAAAATATTATACTCCTTTGTCCGCTAGGGGGGATCTGCTAGTGAGTACGGCCTGCGGGGAATATGTTCTTGTTGAAGATAAGCTTGTGTAGCTGATTCCGTGGGGGATAATCTTATGGAAATTGCTCTGTGGGGTGGCTTCACTGGGGATTGTTGTGTGGGGATTTATGGACGACTTGAACATTATCCCGCCTCCTAAAGTCTTGAATAGATACTTATTCCTGTTTTTATGCATATATTTGTCAACAGTAATCATATTCATATGCATATGCTCATTCAATTCATACACTGGACGTTTGTACAAACAAGATAGAAAAAGTAAATCAAAATTTGAACTTTGAAATTGTGTTTATGTTGATAGTTTGCCTATAAACAGACGATTGTTGTACAAAGAGACAAAAATCCTAATAGGAGGAAATCGTCATCAAATGAAAGGAGTACAAAAATATATAGATATGTGTAAATGATCTCGTCGGGTTCCAACTCTGTTATTTCCTTTATGTCTTCAAGCATCTCATCCCTCGCTTGTCAGATGAAGTTGATTGAATTGATTTGTACCATTTGAACTTGATGTTGGTAATAAAGTTGGATATAAGTGATCCAATGGGACATAGTCGTATGTTTTAATCCCTAATTTTTTCCTGGACCTCCCTTTTAGGTTTTTAGTCCACTGGGATACCCTTTTTTTCCCAAGCCACCTTTTCAGGTTTTTGACTTGCCGGGCGTATTGTCTTTTTTATTTATATCCCTAATTTTTGCCTGAACCTTTTTGGTTCACCGAGATGCCCTTGATTTTGCAAAAAGCAGCAGCCAAGTCTTCCCAAGTACGGACGTTGGTTCCCTCCAGCTGATAGAACCATTCGAGTTGTGTACTGTTGCACCTCAAAATTTGCCCTCCCATATTCTCCAAGATTTGTCAAGTCAAGGTCACAAAATTCCCCAAGGGTTATGCAGCTCAACTGTCTCCTATACAGTCAAAACTAGGGTTTGGATTCTGATCAAGAAAAGGAAGTTTTCAAAGGCCCAATCAAGTCTCATATGCCTACAAAGATGGTCAAGTATCCTCATATCAAGTTTCAAGGCATTCAGCTCAAAATTGCACAGTTAAAACCCTAAATTGCACTACAGTCAACTGTAGGGGCAAAATGGTCATTTGACAGTCAAAAGTTCAAATTTTTGGCCAACATATCATTTTGAAGCCACAAACATCATTTGATCAATGCTTGATCATGATTCTCAAAATTTGGCTCAGAAATCATCAAAGATGCAAAAGTTGCTATATTTGGACAGCTGAAAAAGTCAACTGAAATTGACCAGGGCATAACTTTCACATGGATTATCAGAAAAATTCCATCCAAAGCTCATTTTGAAGAGAAAGACATTTCCTACAACTCATCTTCATGTTCCAAGTCCAAGAAATGCTCTCACAAAAAGTTATCAATTTCAACATTATAGGTCATTTTCAAAAGTCAACAAAAAGGGACTTTAAGTCAAAGGCCATAACTTGAGATTGGTAAATCAAAATGACATGGGACCAAAGGAATTGGTTAAAGGACTCAAAGACCTTTCCAAAATGTCCAAGAACATGTGAAAAGCTTAAAAATTGAGCAAGTTATGCCTTGTGAAAGTTGGGAAATTTTTTGGGAATTTTGAAAAGTCAACAATGGTTCAAATGATCCAAAAATGCAAATGGGCCCATTTTTCTTCCAAGTTTCTTCATGCCAAGCCTATGCACGACCATTAGGCCCAAAGGGAAGTATTTTCATATTTTTTAATTATTTATTTGAATTTATATTAATATTAATTCATTTAAATTATTTTAATACATGAAAAATATAAACCTAACCTAAAAAAATCTTTTTATGCATGATTTGGCTTCTATAATTCGTGCACATGTTAATAGGGAAAGGTTTGGTGCTAATTGATCAGATTTGATACAAAATACATGAGAAAAAGATTGGAAAAGATCCTTGAAATCAAATATTCAAAAATCATCAAAGCAATGGATTTTGTCCAATTTTTCTTAACCTAATCACTCACTATATGATCAGGAAGGCAGACCTAATGCAAAGAGACTGCAAGCTGCGCCCCAAGAACCTTTGGCAAATTGAAATTTTTCCATAAAACACAAACACTGAAAACCAATTTCAAGGTCGATTCAAGCATCAATTTTCATTCCATTAGCATCCTGAGACATCATTGAACGTTTCTCAATCATTAACATCAACCAAAACCCCCTGAATTGGTACCCCTAAGTCAAACCGTACCTCAAAAATTCTGAATTCGTATAGCATGATTCAAGCATATTTTGGCATTTTTGTTTATGTATTCATATTCATAATGATGTTTCTGAGCTAACCATTGTGTTTGATTGCATTTTCATTAACCATACGTGAATCCACCATGCGCGTTTTTTAGGGTTGCAGGTTTTCCAAATTAGGGTTTTTACAATGAAACAAAATTAGGAGTTGAGGTTAAGACCATTGCAATCAGCGTGTTCCCATGAACAAGAAACATATCTCGCGATGAATTTATGTTGCACATAGCGCTAATCGCTATTTTTCCATAGCCTACTTTCTGCAACGCTTCAAAAACCGTGGCCTTACAGGTTTTGTTTTTACAGGGACGAAGACGATGGTGTCGTGTCACACGGGGACAGGCCAATTCAAATTTTGCGCGCGTTTTAATTACTATGCGTTGGTTTTGCTTTTTCATTATTTGTTTACCATAATATATCAATTAACGTTCATTGGCTCAGTGGTAACACGTTATGCATATGACATCAAAGACCTGGGTTCAAGTCCCAGGTCTGGCAAATGCTCAATATTATTTTTCAATAATTGATCCTATGCAGCGCTAACGTCCCAGTATACCATGCACACTCAAAAATTAACTAGCCACGCGTCTTGGAGATCTAATCAAAGGTTCAGGTTGAAGGCATATCATGGATGTAAGTCAACATAGCTGTAGGCCGTCCAAAAGGTCAACGAAACTCAAAGCTATTGGGCCAGAATTCCCAGGCCTGTACCTCACAATCTGGGGCTACACCCCACCCTGGTTTGCCTTCCCTAATCTTTTTTATTTATTTTTATTCTTGTTTTAATAATTACTTTTATTTAATTATGTTTATTTAATTAATTATTTTTAACAAAATACAAAAACACACAAAAATCAGAAAATATAAAAAATATAATATTTATTTTATTATGATTATTTTCAAATAAACATGTAAATAATTTAGTAAATTAGGTTATAAGTTTAATTCTTTTTTAACAAAAATGTAAAAAATATAGAATTAGGTTAATAAACACTTTTTCTTCCTTTTTTAATTTTTTTCCTTTTTTTTCCACAGTAATAATTATTTATTTATTTATTCTTTATAATTAAATTGCACATAAATAAATTAGGGTTTAATTTAGATTATATTTTAATTCTTTCATAATAAATAAAAATATTAGAATTAGGGTTTTCCTTTTAATTTAATTTCAATTAACTCTTTTTTTTTCTCATTAAATCTAAAAAATACAAAAAAATACCATTTTCATTTAATTTTAATTTTAAATTCCTTATTAATTCTAATTGTTTGCAAAAGGGTCCAACGCCCATTGTTTTAATTTATTTTGTGCATTTATTTTATATTGCTTATTATAACTTTGTATCTCTCCCAAAGCATTGTAATTTAAATTTCTCGCACTTTTATTTATCGCTTTATTTATTTTCCGCTAAATCGGGTCCGGTTTAATTTTGGCGATGTGGACCCGCGCCATTTGTAATAGCCTTAGATTTATTTTCCCGCAAACTTTATAACTGTTAAAAAGCATGCAAGAATGAATGGACAAATTAAAATCAAGCGTAGAACACGACAAACATGACAAGACGAATAACTGAAACATGACACACAATTCGCACACACCACCCCAAGGGTACGCCTCACTGTTGCCTTTCGAAAGGTGATCGTCGAGTAGAGGACGTCTTAGTAAGTCCTCATGATCCGGGAACCTGGCATGAGGGTAGCTTCTAAGGTGTCTTCCCATTGCTCTGGTGATCACCATGTCCCTAAAATCAAATTGACCCGAACACCTCCAACAGTGGTGCTACCTACCTCTCAATGGTGGGATGGCACTACTTTAAAGGACTCTTACACAGACGAATTCCTTAGGGTAGGTAGGTTCTCGTAGATACTTGCTCTCTTCAAAACAAAAATTCAAAGACTTTTCACACCGACACTTTTCAAAAGCTTTCAAAGCAAATTTTTCAAACACTCTGACGTACGAGTCGAACTGAAATTTTTTTCAAAGAAACTTTTTTAAACCCACATTGAAAAGCAAACAAAACATTTTGAAAACACATTGAGCAAGTATCTAAGAGCCCATGGATAACCATGGATAGAAAGGGTGCTAACACCTTCCCTTTCTATAACCTACCTCCCGAACCGAGAGCAATCTCTTTAAAGGAATTTTTCTGTGCTTTTGTCCTTTCCATTTGGAGAAAATAAAAGACGGTGGCGACTCTTGCTTCCGCGACATTTCGTGAACCAGCGTTAAACAGTCAGTTCCAGATCCACCGATCACAGAACTGGCGACTCTGCTGGGGACACTTAAAGTGAGGTGTACCTTAGGGCTAGCTTATAACTATGTTTTCAATTGTTTTCCTTGTGTGCTTTAAATTGTGGGTTGCTTGGGAGTTCTATAGATCCTAACCCGGATCTGGGGATACCTTCTTAGAAAGTAGCAACAAGGCTGTGAGGGAACTGTGCGGGGTATACCGACATGGTTGAAACAGTCTGCTACGTTGATGTGGCACTTTGGTGTGTACCGGTAACCCTTGAGTTCAGTCAAGGAGAGTACGGGGCCTCCGCGTGGTGTCGTGAAGCATCAACAGACCTTAGGAACCTTAATTGAACTATCTTGGCCTCTTTAGGGTAGTGAGATAACTGACTTTGGTGCAGTCCGAGGTTGGTTGATACTCGATACTACGCTCAATTGAGGGTTGCTTTCCTGGAATATTTCGGTCGCCAGTTCAGTGGCTAAATCGAAACGATGAACAATGAAAGCAATCCCGTGATATTGGGAACCTTAGAACCCGGTTACTTTGATTAGGACAGGTTGAACCCACCAACCTCAAGAGGGTACTACCCAGACCCCATGCTGGCCCAAACCCTAAGGGCTCTTTTGTGTGACTTGTGTGCCATCGTACTTGACTATCTGTGTGCTTGTTACCTGACACTTGTTTCTTGCAGGTCTTGTTTATAGTCCTTAACTAGGACTCATGACAGGGTTTATCAAATTTCTTGTAGGTGTTGTTTATAGTCCTTAATTGGGACTCATAACAAAGTATACTGAATTTCTTGCAGGGTCTGTTTATAGTCCTTAATTGGGACTCATAACAGGGTTTACCTACATCGCCCCATGCATAGCATGACATCATACCATTGCATACCATTGCATACATCCTAACCCATTTCAAGGATCTCAAAGGCTTGTGATGCAGGTCATGATGAATCAAACATCTAGCAAGGGGCAAAGAGGATTTATTTTCCTCTAGCCAAGGTTGTCAGGGGCTATGACCCACTGGATATGGTGAGCCTTTGACCCTTGAAGAAGGGCTCTCTACAACAGGAAGTTCCTTCAATCAAGTTGCCAGTTCCCAATTCTAACAAATTTTTGTCTACCCTGCGAGATCCTTGAAAACATTGCATGCATATCATACATATCATTGCATTACAGATACCCGTTCTTTGCAGGTCACTCACCCTTCTCGCTGTTTATTTCAGCAATGGCTTGCCCACAAGACAACCAGAACTTTCTTGATCAAGAGACTCGGTTCGGGGAAATCCTCCTGAATCTATCCAAGGGGCAGGAGGAGCTAAGGACACTTCTCACGGAGACCTCCGTCAGGGGCAATGCTGAGGATGGAAAGTTGGAACACCTACAAGCTGAGATGGATGCTATGAAAGCCCAGATGCTGGGACAGAAGAATGTCATTCACTGCCTAGTTCAAAGACAAGAGGAGCTCTGGTTTCTCTTCAACCAACTGCTTCAGGGTAACCTACTGGGGCAGACATCTGAGGGTAAAAAGCCATTCATCATCCAATCATCCTCGAGACAAGAGGATAAGGGGAAAGCTCCTCAAATGACTCCAGTGCCACAAATTCAGCGCCAACCTCGCCAAGTTCAGCCAGACAAGCCCAGGAGGCAATTCACCCAGCTCAACATGTCGCTGTTTCAAGCTTTGCAACGCCTATTGAGGTTGAATCTGATCACATTAAAGGCTCATCCCCGGAACCCCAACACAGCATCTCCTGCCTATGATCCCAATAAGAGGTGTGCCTACCACTCTGCTAGCCCAGGACATGATACCAATGAATGTTGGGAGCTGAGAAACAAAATCCAGAACCTGATCGATGAAGGGGCAGTGGAGTTCACACAAGATGGACAGGTTGAATTTTTCTACCATTCCTCCAAGGCTCATCAGTTGAAGTGACAAACTCCGAGACTAGGAAACTTTTGTTCATTCGAATGTTCAAGCTGTGTTTCTTTCTTTTGACCGTTCAAACATTTATTCATGTTAAAACATTGTTATTCCATTAATACATCGCTTATGTCTATTTTGAATCAATATATTCGCATTCACTATATGCAAATTGTTTTCATATTTTTTTCTGATGTCAACTCTTGATCTAAAATTCTAAGCCTCTTGAGGGAGGATGACGAAAACGATACCACGATCTTTACAGTATGCTTTTGAACAGACCCCGCTGATGAGGTACAGGCATTGTTTCAATCCCTAAACACTGGAGTTATAAGGAAGATAATCCCTCGTCAACCCATCAGGGCCAGAGAAGTAGGAGTTTTTATTTTTTTTCTTTTCGAAAATCAAAACCCATAATCATAACCTGGGGCAGGGTAGTTTCTCTCAGTTGATCCAAGTGCATCTTTACAAAACGAACAAAGACAGTGATGGTTCAGAACAACCAAAAGGACAGACAGTCATCATCAAAATTCATAAATGAAAAGCCCAAAAAGTCTAAACCCATGAAGGAGACTTACAAAACTGGGGCATCCCGCTGACTGTAATTCCAAAAAGGAAATAGTTCAGGCAAAAAAAGAAAGGGATAACAAAAATCAGACAAGAAAGAGGTCTTACAAACCCTCAACAAAAAGGAATGACTGCCTATTCAAAATAAGCTATCAACATCCGAATCATCACCGGAAAATCAGAGCAAAGACTCAAACAAGGTCTAACGTATGATCAACTGAGTTTAGGTTTGGAGAACATCACGAAGAGCGGGTGGGTACAAATAAAATTTGAGCCTTTATCCTTTGTTTCTTAAACCATGAACCAGGCCACGTTATAACCCTTAAAAGTCCTAGCTGAAGCATGGGTTAGTTCGAAAGCATACTGTTACGAAAGGTATCCTGACTCCTTAAGGCTTGCGGTAAAATACGGAGTTGACATCACGTTTTACAAACATCCATTTGTTTTATGGAAAAAGAATGCATTTTCAAAATCTTCAAGACAGACATAAGCTTTGCATTTTTAACATAACTTTGTTTGCATATGACTTTTTGTTTGAACAGCAGGGAAATTCGCACGAGAAATACCTAGTGAACAAAAGCACTTCCAATCAAGGGGCACAACATGATCATGGTCCAATCATCTGGGGCAGTTCAGTCAAGATTCAGAGAATCTCTCAAAAGGCCAACCAGCCTGGGGCAAATCTCCATCTGGATCACCTGGGGCATTCCGACAACGAATCTTGCCTGATCAGACATCTTCTAGTGGTACGGCAACGCAATACTACTGACAGGGGCATCTACCTGCATTCTAAGAGCGCGGACATAGTCGAAAAATACTGCGCACAATCAAAGACCCGCTAGGTTGGCATACCTAGGCAAAAATAAGGGCTTCCCGGCGAACCAAAAGGGTTCGGGCAAAATGAAGGGATGAAGTGAAAAAATCTGTACACCCGGCAAGTCGAAAACCTGAAAAGGCGGCTTGGGCAAAAATGGGTATCCCGGTGGACTGAAAACCCGAAAGGGAGGTCCAGGCAGAAGTTAGGGATTAAAGCGTACGACTATGTCCCGTCTCCTTGTCATCTGTCTACCAGAAGAAGGTTTGTCCATCAATAACTATCAGCACCTCACAGGTCCTCGTCTCCCTACATCAGAAACAGGGGCAATAAAGAGTTGTCCAAGCAATCTAGTTATGCTGTCCTCCCAGGTACCAGGGTAGGTTCGGCTAAAGAACATAACCAGACACCTTAGTTCCCCAGAGAGTGAGCCAGCAAGCAGTAGACTCTCCTCAAACAAGGCAGTTATCAACTTTAAGGAAATTGAGTATCTTCCAGTCGATCTCAAACATTCCCCAGCAGCAATACATATATTCTTAACAAGCATCCCCGGCAGTCTTGGTCTAAAGATTGTTCCCCGGCGGTATCTCAACATTCAAAGGAGTCACCTCCCCAGCATATCAAAACTTCTCCAGAAGAATCCAATCCAACTTCCCCAGGAGAGTTGGAATCTATCTTCCCCAAACAGTAAGCTTATCTCCAGTAGATTCTGGAAGCTTATTCTCGCAGAGCACGAACGCGTCGTCCGGCTTTATTTAAAGAGTTATTTCCCTAATAGGATATAACTGGGTTATCCTCAGCCAAAAGCCACGGAAAGGTCGTCGTCAACGTAGTTCTTTCCTATCCCCAGCGAAGTCCATTAATACTTCCAACAATAAGGGTATCCTCAGCAAATTATCATCAACGACTCAGCAAAGTATCTCTATCCCCACAGAGTACCGCTTCCCAGCATGGTCGCAAGAGTATCTTTTTCTCCCCGCAGACTCTTCATTTGCCAAGTTTATTCCACAAACGGAGTTATCTTCTCCTACCGGTATACTTGCAACTATCATCCCCAGCGGAAGCAAAATCTATTCTTCAACGTCAGCCCAGGATACAACTTCCCGGCACCCGTCAAGGATTTACCATTCCTAGACGAAAACATACATAAAACGTCACATACATCATTATAGCATGCATAATGTATTACATCATACAAGTCTCATTTATATCGAGAACATCATTGCTTGACCCATATCATGCGTTGCATATGACTGACTTTTACCTTTCAGGAAAGAGGCAGTTTAAATTCTCAATCATCGCCAAAGGCCTTCTCTGGTTCAGTCAGATCGACCCTAAGATCTCCCTGATGCTTATCCAGTTGAAGATGTTTCAAGACCTAGACCGGTTCAGTTAAATCGACCCTAAGATTTTCCTGATTCTTACCCAGTCCAAGGCCTTCTCTGGTTCAGTCAGATCGACCCTAAGATCTCCCTGATACTTATCCAGTTGAAGATGTTTCAAGACCTAGACCGGTTCAGTTAAATCGACCCTAAGATTTTCCTGATTCTTACCCAGTCCAAGGCCTTCTCTGGTTCAGTCAGATCGACCCTAAGATCTCCCTGATACTTATCCAGTTGAAGATGTTTCAAGACCTAGACCGGTTCAGTTAAATCGACCCTAAGATTTTCCTGATGCTTATCCAGTCCAAGGCCTTCTCTGGTTCAGTCAGATCGACCCTAAGATCTCCCTGATACTTATCCAGTTGAAGATGTTTCAAGACCTAGACCGGTTCAGTTAAATCGACCCTAAGATTTTCCTGATTCTTACCCAGTCCAAGGCCTTCTCTGGTTCAGTCAGATCGACCCTAAGATCTCCCTGATACTTATCCAGTTGAAGATGTTTCAAGACCTAGACCGGTTCAGTTAAATCGACCCTAAGATTTTCCTGATTCTTACCCAGTCCAAGGCCTTCTCTGGTTCAGTCAGATCGACCCTAAGATCTCCCTGATACTTATCCAGTTGAAGATGTTTCAAGACCTAGACCGGTTCAGTTAAATCGACCCTAAGATTTTCCTGATTCTTACCCAGTCCAAGGCCTTCTCTGGTTCAGTCAGATCGACCCTAAGATCTCCCTGATACTTATCCAGTTGAAGATGTTTCAAGACCTAGACCGGTTCAGTTAAATCGACCCTAAGATTTTCCTGATTCTTACCCAGTCAAAGGCCTCTCTGGTTCAGTCAGATCGACCCTAAGATCTCCTTGATTCTTATTCCAGTAGAAGACACCCAAGATTTTTCTCAACAAGCGTTGTTGAAGTTGAAGACACCCAAGATTTTTCTCAACAAGCGTTGTTGAAGTGAAAGTCGCCCAAGGTTCTCTTACCATCCATGCTAAGGCAGTAACCATCCCTGGTTCATTCATCAGCGTTTGAAGCTCCAGACTCAGCTCCTGTAACCAGTCAGGACATATCTATACCAAGCATCTAAGATCAGCTCCTGCAACGTGTCAGGTACTCATTTTTCTTTTTGCAGGTATGCAGGGTCTCGCTAAGGAATCTCCTACGCGATCAACATCCCGATGGCATCCATAAGCCCGTCATCCTATCCAGCAATCTCCAAATGGCATCTATAAGCCCATTCCCCCATCACTGCTATCATGTGAGCGCAAATTTCTGGGCACTTTAGTGTTCAATCATCTTCCACCCTCGGATTACGAAAGGCACGTCAGCCAATCTGCATCCTCAGGTCTAAGAAGATTGAACAGGGGCAACTGTTGCACCCCAAAATTTGCCCTCCCATATTCTCCAAGATTTGTCAAGTCAAGGTCACAAAATTCCCCAAGGGTTATGCAGCTCAACTGTCTCCTATACAGTCAAAACTAGGGTTTGGATTCTGATCAAGAAAAGGAAGTTTTCAAAGGCCCAATCAAGTCTCATATGCCTACAAAGATGGTCAAGTATCCTCATATCAAGTTTCAAGGCATTCAGCTCAAAATTGCACAGTTAAAACCCTAAATTGCACTACAGTCAACTGTAGGGGCAAAATGGTCATTTGACAGTCAAAAGTTCAAATTTTTGGCCAACATATCATTTTGAAGCCACAAACATCATTTGATCAAT
This sequence comes from Vicia faba, assembly GCA_948472305.1. Lineage (NCBI taxonomy): Eukaryota > Viridiplantae > Streptophyta > Magnoliopsida > Fabales > Fabaceae > Vicia > Vicia faba. Next base: position 318,990,401 of record OX451738.1, on the reverse strand, counting down.
GCTTGATCATGATTCTCAAAATTTGGCTCAGAAATCATCAAAGATGCAAAAGTTGCTATATTTGGACAGCTGAAAAAGTCAACTGAAATTGACCAGGGCATAACTTTCACATGGATTATCAGAAAAATTCCATCCAAAGCTCATTTTGAAGAGAAAGACATTTCCTACAACTCATCTTCATGTTCCAAGTCCAAGAAATGCTCTCACAAAAAGTTATCAATTTCAACATTATAGGTCATTTTCAAAAGTCAACAAAAAGGGACTTTAAGTCAAAGGCCATAACTTGAGATTGGTAAATCAAAATGACATGGGACCAAAGGCATTGGTTAAAGGACTCAAAGACCTTTCCAAAATGTCCAAGAACATGTGAAAAGCTTAAAAATTGAGCAAGTTATGCCTTGTGAAAGTTGGGAAATTTTTTGGGAATTTTGAAAAGTCAACAATGGTTCAAATGATCCAAAAATGCAAATGGGCCCATTTTTCTTCCAAGTTTCTTCATGCCAAGCCTATGCACGACCATTAGGCCCAAAGGGAAGTATTTTCATATTTTTTAATTATTTATTTGAATTTATATTAATATTAATTCATTTAAATTATTTTAATACATGAAAAATATAAACCTAACCTAAAAAAATCTTTTTATGCATGATTTGGCTTCTATAATTCGTGCACATGTTAATAGGGAAAGGTTTGGTGCTAATTGATCAGATTTGATACAAAATACATGAGAAAAAGATTGGAAAAGATCCTTGAAATCAAATATTCAAAAATCATCAAAGCAATGGATTTTGTCCAATTTTTCTTAACCTAATCACTCACTATATGATCAGGAAGGCAGACCTAATGCAAAGAGACTGCAAGCTGCGCCCCAAGAACCTTTGGCAAATTGAAATTTTTCCATAAAACACAAACACTGAAAACCAATTTCAAGGTCGATTCAAGCATCAATTTTCATTCCATTAGCATCCTGAGACATCATTGAACGTTTCTCAATCATTAACATCAACCAAAACCCCCTGAATTGGTACCCCTAAGTCAAACCGTACCTCAAAAATTCTGAATTCGTATAGCATGATTCAAGCATATTTTGGCATTTTTGTTTATGTATTCATATTCATAATGATGTTTCTGAGCTAACCATTGTGTTTGATTGCATTTTCATTAACCATACGTGAATCCACCATGCGCGTTTTTTAGGAATTAGGGTTTTTACAATGAAGCAAAATTAGGAGTTGAGGTTAAGACCATTGCAATCAGCGTGTTCCCATGAACAAGAAACATATCTCGCGATGAATTTATGTTGCACATAGCGCTAATCGCTATTTTTCCATAGCCTACTTTCTGCAACGCTTCAAAAACCGTGGCCTTACAGGTTTTGTTTTTACAGGGACGAAGACGATGGTGTCGTGTCACACGGGGACAGGCCAATTCAAATTTTGCGTGCGTTTTAATTACTATGCGTTGGTTTTGCTTTTTCATTATTTGTTTACCATAATATATCAATTAACGTTCATTGGCTCAGTGGTAACACGTTATGCATATGACATCAAAGACCTGGGTTCAAGTCCCAGGTCTGGAAAATGCTCAATATTATTTTTCAATAATTGATCCTATGCAGCGCTAACGTCCCAGTATACCATGCACACTCAAAAATTAACTAGCCACGCGTCTTGGAGATCTAATCAAAGGTTCAGGTTGAAGGCATATCATGGATGTAAGTCAACATAGCTGTAGGCCGTCCAAAAGGTCAACGAAACTCAAAGCTATTGGGCCAGAATTCCCAGGCCTGTACCTCACAATCTGGGGCTACACCCCACCCTGGTTTGCCTTCCCTAATCTTTTTTATTTATTTTTATTCTTGTTTTAATAATTACTTTTATTTAATTATGTTTATTTAATTAATTATTTTTAACAAAATACAAAAACACACAAAAATCAGAAAATATAAAAAATATAATATTTATTTTATTATGATTATTTTCAAATAAACATGTAAATAATTTAGTAAATTAGGTTATAAGTTTAATTCTTTTTTAACAAAAATGTAAAAAATATAGAATTAGGTTAATAAACACTTTTTCTTCCTTTTTTAATTTTTTTCCTTTTTTTTCCACAGTAATAATTATTTATTTATTTATTCTTTATAATTAAATTGCACATAAATAAATTAGGGTTTAATTTAGATTATATTTTAATTCTTTCATAATAAATAAAAATATTAGAATTAGGGTTTGCCTTTTAATTTAATTTCAATTAACTCTTTTTTTTTCTCATTAAATCTAAAAAATACAAAAAAATACCATTTTCATTTAATTTTAATTTTAAATTCCTTATTAATTCTAATTGTTTGCAAAAGGGTCCAACGCCCATTGTTTTAATTTATTTTGTGCATTTATTTTATATTGCTTATTATAACTTTGTATCTCTCCCAAAGCATTGTAATTTAAATTTCTCGCACTTTTATTTATCGCTTTATTTATTTTCCGCTAAATCGGGTCCGGTTTAATTTTGGCGATGTGGACCCGCGCCATTTGTAATAGCCTTAGATTTATTTTCCCGCAAACTTTATAACTGTTAAAAAGCATGCAAGAATGAATGGACAAATTAAAATCAAGCGTAGAACACGACAAACATGACAAGACGAATAACTGAAACATGACACACAATTCGCACACACCACCCCTAGGGTACGCCTCACTGTTGCCTTTCGAAAGGTGATCGTCGAGTAGAGGACGTCTTAGTAAGTCCTCATGATCCGGGAACCTGGCATGAGGGTAGCTTCTAAGGTGTCTTCCCATTGCTCTGGTGATCACCATGTCCCTAAAATCGAATTGACCCGAACACCTCCAACAGTGGTGCTACCTACCTCTCAATGGTGGGATGGCACTACTTTAAAGGACTCTTACACAGACGAATTCCTTAGGGTAGGTAGGTTCTCGTAGATACTTGCTCTCTTCAAAACAAAAATTCAAAGACTTTTCACACCGACACTTTTCAAAAGCTTTCAAAGCAAATTTTTCAAACACTCTGACGTACGAGTCGAACTGAAATTTTTTTCAAAGAAACTTTTTTAAACCCACATTGAAAAGCAAACAAAACATTTTGAAAACACATTGAGCAAGTATCTAAGAGCCCATGGATAACCATGGATAGAAAGGGTGCTAACACCTTCCCTTTCTATAACCTACCTCCCGAACCGAGAGCAATCTCTTTAAAGGAATTTTTCTGTGCTTTTGTCCTTTCCATTTGGAGAAAATAAAAGACGGTGGCGACTCTTGCTTCCGCGACATTTCGCGAACCAGCGTTAAACAGTCAGTTCCAGATCCACCGATCACATGTACCAAACAAACTTTCCTGAAAGTAGTGAACCCATAACTTTCTATCCGCAGTATGGGGTTGGATCTTCCAAACATAGGATCTCAGATGAAGTTTCGAACAAGACACACCATCATATTTAGCAAAATCAAGGACTTTGAACTTGTGAGGGATAACTACCCCCAGAATAAGACCCAGCTCTCTGAAATCCAATCCAGGAACTTTATGGATTTCCATTGCCTTAAGACGGTATTCTAAATGTTTCTATCTATCATGAGTAGGAGGATACTGTTCATCAGAATATTCTTCGTCCTCAGGCATCTTACTAGAACCAAGATTGCTTCAACCTTCAGCTATGGAACTTCTACCGTCCTCCTCTTGGTTGTCATCTTCATCAGAGGTGATATCAGTAGTTTGAACTAGTTTAGCAGGACCTTTGAGTCTTCTTCCATGTTGAGAATAGCAATTGGCTTCCGAGTCTTCTTCTTTTTTGCGATGAGCGCCATCATATCTTTCTGTCCTTGAGCAAGATTCAGGAGGGTCTCCTAGAATTGGGCATTGTGATCTTGGAGTTCCTTAACAGTCTGTTCAAGAGCCATATTTTACTGAAATAAACAGCAAGAAGATGAGAAAACCTATATGGGAAAACTTGTTTATGTAATGATGCATGATATAAAAATGCAATGTTTTCAAGGATCGTTGTGGGATTTAAATGTGTTTAAACAAAAGGAAATAAGAGAAAATTTAGTAACAAGCTCAAATTACAATTTCTTTTAATGAAAGAGTTACAAAATAGCAAAATATAAATTCAAGTCTCCCATGGACGCTTCCTCTTTGTGTTGACATATGCGTTAAGGCTTTGTTCTTCGTGGAGTTGTTTCGTCAGCTCCAACACTTTCTTCTCACTAGCATAGAACTGAGCTTCAAAGGTATCTCTTTCTTTCTTAAGCTGAATCCAGGACTTCTGTAGCTCTTCGAAGTCGGTAGGCATATCGGGATGGATAACGATATGAAGAACACCCCCTTCAACAACAGGCTCTATGATCACTGGTGGGATAGCAGGATATGGAATTTTGAGATTCTGAGCACGAGACCGCACCCATCAGAAGTAAGGCTCTAGAGGAATGGAATTATTGGGTCCAAAAGTTTTGCTATCAATCTTATTGACAGCGCCCCAAGCACGTATAAATGTTTGATGGTAGTTTCGAGGGTCGTTCTCAAAGTCGAATACAATACCCTAGATGAGCATATCATGATAACCGTCCCTTCGAGAATAACCAAACCGACGTAGAGCTAGAGAGGGATTATAAGTGATGCCCCCTCTTATACCAAGGAGTGGTACATTAAGGAATTCCCTACAACGGTCAATAATGGTGACATCTTCCTGAGATGGAGAATACCAATGGATATTTGCATGAGTGAGTGACATCAACCTTTGATACCACCTCAAGCCTTGTTCATTCTTTATCACTGACCGGGGCAAGTACAAAATAAACCACCTGGACAGTAGAGGTATGCAACACATAAGAGCTCTTCGATTCTTCATAGTACGAGTGTGGAGGGAATGTAGGATATCCGCAAGCAAAGTAGGTACCAGATTATGAGTGAGAAATATTTTGGTGGCATTCACATCTACAAACTAGTCTTGATTAGGGAATAGGGCCAAACCATAGATCAACAGAGCCAAAAAATCCTCAAAATCACGAAAATTTATGGCATCTAGAAATCCCTGAGCCTTCTCTATCAGAAACTTAGGAGAGAAACCCTTGACTCCATTCCTTGTCTCCCAACTAGATACAATGTCTGGTCGTTTCAGATGTAGGGCTAATACAACGTCTTCAGGTTTTGGAACTTGCTCTAAACTGGTGAAAGGTATCTGATTAAGAATAAGCACTTCGAGCAATTTTGAGAATTCTTCCATTGTGGGCACCAACTGATAATCTGGGAATATAAAACAGTGATGCTTCAGATCAAATAACTGGAAAAGAACGCTCATCATGCCTTCCTGAAAATCAATAGTAACCAAACTGAGTAGATGACCATGTCTCTTGGTGAATTGAGAATTGTCAGGAACCTTTGAGACTAATTCTTCAAGCTTGGGAGGTATTCTAACGAAGTTGATCCGGATAGTATTCCTAAGACTGGAAGCCATGACAATGCAACACAGAACAAAGATAAATACCCTAGATCCTTGAAATGGCCAGTCATGATATGATGTTATGATGTTATGATGTCATGATGACATGTTTAAATAGATAATCAAACACAAGCAAAGCATGCAAAAGGCCTTAGGTTTAAGGCTTGCATGGGGTTTGTATGTAAGTACCCTCTTGAAGTTTAGTTGGCTCAACCTGTCCTAAAGAAGTAATCGGATTCTAAGGATCTCAACATCACTGATCTTTCCCACAAGTTTTGTCTAGCCCGACAACTGACTTTCCACCAAACAAAACTCGAGAGTCGAATCTTATTGAGTGTAGTATCGAGTATCAACCAACTTCGGACTGCACCAAAGTCGACTATCTCACTACCTTCTAATGGCTAAGTTGGGTCAATTAAGGTTCTAAGGTCAGTTAGTGCTTATGACACCATGTGTCAGCCTAGTATGCTCCCCGACTGACTCGAGGGATACTAGTACAAACTAATGCATCGACTAACGTAGCCATCACTTTTACCATATCAATATACGTCGTATAGTTTCCATGATCTATTGCTACTTATCTTAAATGTTCCCCAAATACGGGTATAGGATCTTTGCAAGAAATAACCCAAACAACCCTTTTAAAAATGAACCACATAAATAAAACAAGGAAAGAATTTAAAAGTGATCTGACTCTAAGGTAACCCCACTTTTAGTTTCCTCGGGAGAGTCGCCAGTTCTGTAATACGGTGGGAGAACTGACTTGTTTTATGTTTTATCGCAAAAATTGCAGATAGCTAGAGTCGCCACAAACTTTTCTTTTATCCAATAAGGAAAGGGTGCAAAGAACAGGAAAAGACCTTCGAGATTTTCTTGAGTTCGGGGGGTAGGTTATCAAAATGGAATGTGTTAGCACCCTTTTCATCTGTAGTTATCTATGAATCTTAATCGCTAACTCACTTTTTCTTAAAATGCTTTTGTATATGTGTTTGAAAATATTTTGAAAATTCCTAAGTACGAAAAACTTTGTAATGATTCTCGTATCAGTTGAGAACGCATACAAAGTGTTTGTTTTAAAAATATTTCAAAGAAAAGTGTTTGCGTGAAAGGATATTTTTTGTGAGCAAGCGATTACAATCTATCTACCTACTCAAAATTCTTTCGTGTTATTTTCCTCCTCCTTTAGATAGTGATATTTTACCATTAGTTAGTAGGGAGCCCTATCATTGGATGTGTAAGGGGAAGGCGTGAGTCATGGTACAGTCATAAAGGAAACTTATAGGGGTGCTTTAGAAATTTATCGTAAGGGACTAAGATTGTTTATCGAAGGCAGCATTGAAGGGTCATCGAGGGACTACTATCTTTTATATCGGAGGGACTTTGCTAAAGCATCCCCACGTTCGAAGGACACGATTGTGTTCTGAGGCAACGAGTGAGGTTACCCTAGCGATGAGTGTGTGAATAGTGACTCAATTCATTTATTTATCTTATATTTAGGGTTATCTAACGATTGATTTTAGATCTTTCCATACATGCCCTAATTACTAGCAATTATAAGGAAAAGTAGTAAAGCGGAAAATAAAGGTCATACGCTATTACAAAGCTTTGGGGAAGGGGGTACAAAACACAAAATTGGGGAGAAAGAAAGCAAATAAAACCATAATTAAAACTATTACAATATTTTAGCAGTTACATAATCGGGAAAAATACTAAATGCGAAAATGATAAAGGTGCGCGAAAATTGTAAACTAAGAGGAAAATTGTTTGATGAAAAAAAATTTATGATTAACCTAAAGTCTAATTGATTTTAATTTATAAAAAGAATTAGTTGATTAAAATGAATCATTTAATTAGGCAAACCCTAAAATCTAGTTGATTTTTTATTCAATTGAGAAAACCTAAAAAATTCAAATTACAGTTAATAAACTAAAACCTAAAATTAAATTAAAACCTAAAATTAAAATTAAAACCTAAAATTAAAACCAAAAATTAAAATTAGGGTTTGTTTTAAAAAAGGTTTTGAAAAAAGTGAGAAACATATAATTGAAAAAAATAACCAAATGAGTAGGGGTGGGTGTTGAACCCACACCCTTAAGTTGTTTCAGCAGCAAGCATGCCGACCAGTCAACATGCTGGTTGTGTCAAGGTAACGCCTCCAACGTGTTTTGTAATCACACCTGCAAAGATGATGGAAATATGAAAAAATAGCAAAACCGGGGACCGAACCCGTGACCTGAGAGACCAATGCCTTAGCGCTTGTTTCTACCACTAGGGTGGCTATACATCCATCAAATAAAACCAATAAATATAAATATATTATAAATCTGATTTCCTTGACCAGAGAGGCGCCGGAGCTCTAGCTCTGGTCGTCTTCTCCGGCTATTCCTTTTGTACCACCTACAAAATAAACATCATTAGGTAGCAAATAATACCCTACCGCCCTAAACTGAGGGTTGCGAGTTTAATGGTGTCCTTGTTTTGGACTGAAAAGGAATGGTTTGAAGGCTAGGATGAAAACGATGCAAATAGGTGCTAGCATGGTGTTCTTCGTTTGAGTGTCCATGAGACCCTTATGATGGTCTAGACCTGTTCAGATACACCTCAAAAACATGTTAGTGATATTAATACAGTTCAAAACAAATAAAAATTAAAAATATGAATTTGCAAGAATGTTAAATTGATTATTCCATGCGATAAAGTTTCACGTGTTTTGGAACATCAAAACCAACCCAACCTTACTCTGTGGGATTATTAGGAATAAATGAGAGGGTTGTTTGTAGTAAGAAGGGTTTGAAAATAGGGTTTGAGAAATTTAGGGTTCTTGAAAAATATTTGGAAATTTGGACAAGTTTGAGAGGCAAGGATTTTGTGTCCTAGGGTTCTTCTCTTGATTATAAACATATAGAGAAAAATAGAGACCATTGGGACAAAGATGTGATGGGCTTGAACTCTTTGTAATTTTATCTTATTTATTTTATATTACTAATGAATTAAATCAAAAATAATTAAAATAATTAAAATAAAATAAGGTGAAGGGGTGTAAGAACAAGGTTGAGGTATGGGTAGAGTATAATACACGTTTAGATTCTTAAACCACTGCCCAATAGCCCAAAATATCAAGCTTGCTCATTTTGAACTTTATGCATTTGCTCAAAATTGTCCAACTTGCAATGGTTATAACTCACTTAATTTTCATCTTATGAAGGTGATCTTGGACTTTTGTAAATCTTAAGATATCCTCTACAACCTCTATGTTGATCATTTCTGCTTATGGAGACATTATCTTGGTGTAAGTTGCCTTGACAAAAAATGTCTTTTTGTTGACTTTTCAAATGACCTATAATGTATTGGCTTATCTCTCTCAAATGATGCATTTTTTGGACTTGATATTAGAGATTCAAATTTGTAGAGAATTGAATTCCTTTAAAAATGATATTTGGTTGGGGAAAATCTGATGAAGCATGTCAAAGTTATGCTTGGTCAAAGTTCAGTTGACTTCTCCTAAGGAAACCCTAATTTGGAAACTTCTGACCTTTGATGATTTGAGGGATTTTCTTGAGGAATCATAATCAACCCTTGATGAAATGATGAATGTCACTTCAATATGTTGATTTTAGCCAAATATGTTGAAGTTTAACTATATGTTGACCACAACTGACTTTTTACCCAATATAGTTGATTTTTAGTCATCTGAACAATTGACTGAGCAAACTTGTGGTGCAAGGCATGAAATTTGACATGGGCATTGTTGAATACATATTAGGAACCATGAAAACCACTTTAGTCCTTGGAAACCAAATATTCTTTTAAAAATACCAAACCCTAGTTATGGACCCATTGCTTAGGAGGAGAATTTGTTTGTTCAATTCTTGAGCCACCTTGAGCATTTGAGAACCTTATGAGAATATCTATAATGAGAAATGGGAGAGAAAATTTCGGGGTACAACACAAGGTATAATACATCACCATATCTTCATGTTATACTCATACCTTCACAACTACACCAATACACGAACGCACATCATCATACATAATGTATCATCAAGCACCAGAAATAAATCATTATGCAATGTCACATAGAATGTTATGCAACTTCATAGACTCATGCATGTGGTACCAAAAATTTACTGATGACTCAGTCATTATTGTCTCCAAATATCCCCACCATAGGGTTGATTCTCGCTTGGAACTAGAGCACTTCACTGTTGCATCCAATCCATATTATGGGATTGATGCCTTCACTGGAAAATCGTCCTATCATCTTTGTTAGACGAAATTCCTAACTTCACTGGACTGAAGTTCTAACATATGCCATGAATGCATAATGTGCAACTGCATAATAAACACGAACACAACTAGTCAAAACGAATCATCGTTCATGATTACATCATCATATCATCATCATATCATCGTCTAATCATCATATCATCGGCATAACATCATATCATTATATAATCATCATATCATCAGCATAACATCATATTATCATATAATCATCTTAATAAAACATCATATCATCATAACATCGTATAATCATCATCATAATATCATCATCGTGTCATCGTAATACCCAAACATCATCATATCATACAACATCATAGCATCATCATAGTAATCAACACAACATCATAGCATCATCATCATCATAAACAAAGCATAATCATAAACAAAACATCATTGTGATTCTACATGGGGAACCTAATTCTATTCTAACTTATGTATCAAAGATACACTCTTTAATTATTATTTTATCCATATAATTAAAGTTCATTGCGTTAGCTATCCCATGCTTTGAATGACACCTCAATTCGAGCTCTAGAACTAAAGTTATGATCATTTTAAGATTTCCAACTTGGACAATCAATTCTGCCTTCCGTCGCTTGGCGACACACTTTCGTCACCTAACAACGCTACCTTCACCTTAAACTTCACTCAGTAAAACTAGGGTGACACACTCTAGAAGCTTCATCTTTTGTGCCTCCATTTTCCATCACTTTCTCCTGGAAACTCATCTTCTCCTGGCGACACTACCTTCGTCGCCCAATGACACAACGCGAACATGGTTTTCCTGTTGTGATTTCCTGCATAAACCAGTCCAATTCTCTTGCGATTTTATCATGTTACATGTCCTAAAACACCATATAATCATAGTGTTTCATCATTTATCAATAACCTAGAATTCTATACTCATTATATATCAATTATAAACTATTATTCATCACCAATTCAACAATTTCTCATCAAACAACACCAAATCACCATCTATAAAAACCTAAGGAAATCTACCAATCATCTAAGCCTTAAATAAAATATAATAACAATGATAAAACTCCCCTTACCTTAAGATTATAGAAGTAATTCAACTTCTCTTTGGTTTTCTACGGAAATCTACTACCTCTTTGTGCCCTAGCCTCATTTCTCCACAATGTCAATTTCTTTCTCCCAATTCTACGATCATTCCATAATGACTTTTGTAAGTGTTTGTTGGCAGCAATTTTGGCAAAATAATATGTTGTTAATGTTTTGCTAAATGTCATGACATTTGTAGCAAACTATTTTGAATGATGTCAAAGCAGATGTCTTGACATCTGCCTCCTGTACTGAACTCAGCCAACATCAGTTTAAGTTTTCTATTTCCTGATTTTCTGCGCATTATAATTTAGGATTTTTGACTCATAGGCTGCGAAAAATATGGAGGAATATTTTTCAAATTGCATAGATTTTATCTTGGCCTGTTTTTATGGAAATATTCAAAAGAATTGAATATTTGGTTTTAAGCCCTAGCCCACAACTGCGTATATATAATGACTTGCTTTCTTATTCAAACCACTACAACTTTTGAAGAATAATACTTTCTTTCTGTCTTAGAAGTCTAAGTCTTTTAATTTCCAAACACTCTAGTATTGATTTAATACTTGTGTTGTTATTTGGATTGTTAATTGTGTATCATTTATAAGCTTTTAAGAATTGAATAATTGAAGTTTTTTAACTTTTTATTACTATTGTTTCTTCACTGTAAGTGATTGAAGGGATTTGAGGAGGGCCTCATACCTAGGTGAGTCTTAGGTAGAAGTATAGCACGTGTAGTGATTAAGTGATTAGTTCGTAAACTGGTTGTTTACTGAGGGTCTATGAATTGATACTATTTAGTGGACTTGTCCCTGGCTTGGTAGCCCCCAGAGTAAGTGTTGTTGTACACTAAACTGGGTGAACAATCTCTTGTGTTTTTACTGCTTTTTTTTATTACTGTTCTTTACGTGTAAAGAGATATTTGTGTCGTGACATCTCTTTCGACATCACATATCTGATACTAGAATTTCAATTGGTATCAGAGCAGGCATCCTACTCTCTATCTGGGTGAGATATGGGGAAGATACTTTCTGGTACTATGGACAAGGAAGGAGGATTTGTGAATAGACAACCACTTATGGATGGAAGCAATTATGACTATATGAAACTGTTGTACCCCAAAATTTTCCCTCTCATATTTTTCCAAGATTTTCCTCTTGCATAGGTGGTTACAAACCTTTGCCTAAAGACAAGGAAAATTTTCAAATAATGGTTAAAGGTATTTTGATTGGCACCTACAGAATGCTCTTCGATTGGCATCTCCAAAGTGCCTTTTGATTGGCATCTCCAAAGTGCCTTTCAATTGGCATCTCCAAAATGCCTTTCGATTGGCATCTCAAAAGTTCCTCTCGATTGGCGTCCATAAAATGCCTTTCGACTGGAATCTCCAAAGTTATTTTCGAATGACATCTACATAGCGTCCTTCGATTTCCATATACATAGTGTCCTTCGATTGACAACTGCAAAAGGCCTTTCGATTGGCCTCTTGACAAGCCTTTCGATGGGCATGGTGTCAAAGCCTTTCGATTGGCATGGGAAGGGATCCTTTGAATTAGCATTGTGTCAAAACCCTTCGATTAGTATTTGGACAAAGGCCATTCGAAGAACTCCTTCCAGGCCATTCGAAAGAGGCCATCAAGAGGGCAATCGGAAAATATGTCCAGGCCAGATTCTTGCCTTGTTTGGTCACAATTCCACAAGAGCTAATTCGACCAGGGATTTCTCTTCAAAAGGACAGGAAATTGAAGCAAAGGGTGGTCAAATTGAAGGAGTCTTAGTATTGAAGCTGGCACATTTTTATTCAGAACCATTAAGGAGAATAAGGTTATAATAAGGAAAGTCCTGATTAGTTCGAATTGGAGTTTAAGGCTGGCAAGGAAGGCATATTCGAAGGAATGGAGATGGGATTTGTTCCAAAACAAGCCAGAGAAATCAAATAATCGAAAGAATATTTTCTCATCAGGTGAAGAGTAAAACAGGCTGGCAAATCAAAGAAAACGCGTGGGAAAAACACAAAGATTTGGCCATTTTAGAAACAAAAGATACAAGACACAAATCAAATTTGTTCTCACTCAATCTTCAAGATTTAGTTCAATTTTGTTAACCTAATTCATTCTACTATGTATACATAACAAACCCTGATCATAAAAGGAGGAATTGGTCGTGTAGAACATCCAGAAGACTACTCAGAATTTTGACAAAAAGTGGTGATCGAGTTTTTCTCTAGAGGGAGATTCAAGGCGCTTCAAAGACTGCAATCCCTTCCCAGGCTTATTTGGAAGCTATCTGGACCACTCTCACGCATCAACACATCCAGAAATAGGCTACCCAGGTATCACGGTTTGCTCTTTTTATTGAAATCGGTTTAGACTATACACGCATGATTAATGAATTCTAAATATATATTAATGTCTGTATAATCATTTAGGACATGTCTGCATAATTAATCGTGTGTTTTGATGCATATTTGACTGAATGCCATTGTTAGGTTTCAAGGTTCTTTTTTATTGTCTTTCGTTTCAGGGAAAATCAGGGCAAAAGATGAGTACCATTGTACTCACGAGACCAAACCAAATTGATCTTCATATTTGGTTTGAATTTATATTTCCTGGTGGTGATTTTTGAGAATTGCAGTTTTTTAGCAACAGACGTGTCTATGGGTAAAAACCCTTAGCCTAAAACGACAGTCCCAACGAAGAAGATGACTGCGTGTCAAAACCTGAGTGGCTCATTTGATTTTTTGCGTGTTTTTATTACAGCCACTGACCATCATTACATATAATGTATCTTGTTTGCTTGTATTAACGATTGAACAATTGGCTCAGTGGTACAAGTGAAGGCTTTTCAACGCGTGTGTGAAGGAGGTCAGGGGTTCGATCCCTGCCTCCTACATGTTATTTTTCTTAATAATTCTTTGCAGATTCCATGTTGTTCTTCCAAGTGTGAACACCCTAGGCCTCCAGATCATCGTCCTTGGATCAATCAACGCTTTGATCCAATGCCTCCAATGAAGCACCCCATGGTGGACACTCCTGGCACAGCCACACTGGATCCCACGTTGCTATGGGCCAACTGGATTGGGCTTTGAACAGAAATTCAGCATGCGCCCTCCAACTTGGGTTTACACCCCTCAAGCTTACTCTATTTTCCCTTTTAATTTTGTTTTATTTAAATTAGTTTATTTATTTTTTTTAAATCAATTTTTTCCATAAAATCATAAAATCAACATCACAATAAATAGGACTTAGCTTTTCTCAATAAATTAATTTTTGTAAATTAATTAATTTCATCAACTTTTATTTGTTTCATTAATTAAAATTAATTAGAAAAAATTAGGTCAAACACCAAATCTTTTTTCATAAAAATCCCAAAAATATTTTCAACGATCAAATTAGGGTTTTTTAGGGTTTCAATTTTATTTCAATTTTTTACTCTCACGTGTAACTATTTTGGTCGTACGATTAATTTTTATTATTGATGTAACTGCGCCCGGTTTGTAATAGCTTAATTAGGGTTTTATTTTTGCATTTTTGCTTTCAGTCAACTCCTTATGTATCTACACCAAAGCCTTGTGTGATACGTGGGAAAACTGACTTGAGGTTTTGCGTTTGTGTTCGCAAATGTTTCGGTTTAGCAAGAGTTACCACCGACTTTTTATTTTATCCAAAGTAAAGGTCAAAAAGCACAGGAAATGCCTTTGAGATGTTTTCTTGGGTTCAGGGGGGTAGATTATGAAAAGGGAAGGTGCAAGCACCCTTTTCATCCATGGTTATACATGGGATCTTAGTTACTTGTTTAGATCACTTGCTTTTGCTTTTCAATTGTTTGAAATGGTGCTTTGTGTGTGGTTTTGAAAATGTTTTGAAAAGAGGCCATCGTTGTGGCAACCTTTGTAATGATTCTTGTTTGAATATATACAAAGGTGTTTGTCTTTTGAAAAGATGTTTCAATGTTTGAAAGTTTGTTTTGGTAAATGTTTTGAAATTGTGTGGTGATGTGTTTTTGAAAATAGCAAGGATGTTTGCAAGTTTTGATCAAGTAACTAAGAGTTGTCTACCCTATCTACTCAAAGATCTTTCCTACACATTTTAAACCCTTTTGACAGTGTTGTTTTACCATAGTATTTGGTAAACAACCTTGTGTTTGGATGTTAAACGGGACAAGCGCGGGTCATCGTATTGACCATGATAGCAATTGTGCTAAGTATCTTTAGCAAATTTTTGAGGGACTAGATCATTTTGTTTAGGCAACCAAGATAGCGTCATCGAGGGACTATGATCTTTTTGTTTTGTTTTTGTTTTGCCAAGATACTCAACATGCATACCATGGCCATTTAAAGGCAACAAGTGGATGAAAACCCTAGGGGTACATGTGTGGATTGTGTTGTCAATTTACATGCTTTTATATCTTGTATTAGGTCTAGCTATTTGTTTTGATTTTGGATATTTGCATACAAACCCTAATCTCTATCATGGCATATTTGAAAGCTATAAATGCGTAAAATAAATCTACGACTATTACAACATTGATATGGGAAGGGGGATACAATTTTGAATGGGGAGTATTTGCAAGAAAATAAAACCCTAAGATTAGCTATTACATCCAAATTGAATTCTTTGTATCAAACAATAAATAAGCAAATATTTATATAGACAATTAAATAAATATGCAATATATCATAAATATGTAAAAAATGTCTTTTGTTTATTTTTATGTATGTAAAAATAAAATATTTAATGTATTAGAAAAATAGGAAATTAAAAGGTTATTTTTGTTAAGGGGAAAAACCCTAATTTGTTTTAAGAAAGTATATATATATATTATTTATGTTATTTATGTACAATAAAATAAAATAAAATATATACAAATGTCAAAAAATAAAAATATGTTTAAAAAAATATTATTTAAGTATATAAATAATAAAAATAAAAATATAATATTTTTTGTAGTATTTACAAGTTTTTCTTAAATAAAATAAAAGTATATACTATTTAATAATTATTTCTATGTCTAAAAAAATAATTAAAATAATAAAATAAAATGTGGAAATTTATAAAAGTATTTTTAGTATTTTTAATGTTTAAGAAAAATAAAATAAAGTCAGAAATGAAAAATGAAATTCAAAAATATAAAAATATAAAACAATGGGCCAAGGGGGTGTGAGAAGTAAGCTGGGGGGGCCAAAAGTGAGAAATAGCCAGGCCCAGCCCAGCTACTTCATCTTCAACCTTCGTTCAAACAAAAACGCGCGTTTCCTGTACAAATGTCCAACTCCTGCATACGTGCTCTAAAGCAAAAACTTACAACACAAAAGTTATGGTATTTTTCAACACGATTCCAACCATATAAAGAACTTAATCTAACTCTCAAAGACCAGAGAGAATTTCTCTGGCCCTAATTTCTAACCTAACTTTTTCAGAATGTTCACCAATCAAATTCTCTCAGCACACTTAACTTAAATGAAATCTATGCATATGTACAGCTTAAGGGCAATGAGTACTACATTTTTTATTCACAAACCTAAGCCTAATGATTCCTAAATAGAGAGATAGAAAGTTGGAAAATACCTGCTTCGGTTGAACACGAGTATGGCAATGTGGAGGTTTTCAATGAGGCCTGAGGTGTTTGTGAGCTTGTCTGAACTTCCTCTGACCTTCCACAATGCTTGGTTTGCTTTGAGCTTGCTTGAATAAGCCTGTAGAAGTCAACCTGCACAAGCTGGAATCAGAAATGGTGAAGCTTGCAAATGGAGTTACAGTCAATGGCCAATGGGTGGGATAGCTTAGGTGGGTTATATGGAAGGTATTGGAACTGGTTTGGGACAAAACGCACGAATGGTTTGTGAGATGGAAGTGAAAGTGCAGAAATTGCCCTGTTTTGCAAGAAGATGGTGTTTTTGCATTTTGGAAGGCTTGAGGGTTGGATAGCTCGTGCTTCTGACTCAAGGCAATGTGCAAAAGTTGTTTGGAAAGGTTACAAACTTTGTTCTTATCAGATTTCAAAGATATGGATCTTTTGCAAGTTTACTTGGTTTTGAAGTAAAAGTGTGAAGTGATACAAGACAGACCTGTACAGGCTATCTTCAAGCATGCACAAGATTGTTGTACCTTTGCCTAAGTTTATGGAACTTGTTTGCTACAAAGAGAGGGGTCCAAGGCTCAAGGGAAGCCAGTTGACATAAAGTTGCCTTTATCAAAATGGCATAGTTCACTTTTTGCCAAAAATAGATTACACCCTTGTGTAAACTTCCATTAATAAGAATAATGCCTTAAAACAATGAGTTTGCATTCAATTTTTGAGTGTGGAAGGGTTTAGAGACCTGTATTCAAGTACAAAGCAAAGTTGGACAGATTTTGTAACTTGTGTCAACATGAAAATGCCATGGATCAAAGTGAGTTTTTGCCAAATTCAAATCTTCGATTATCCCTAACCATAAATGATTTTGGAGAGTTCTTGGACATCTTGGAAATCCTGTAACATGCTCTACAATCCATCTTTGAAATGTATTTTGAGATTCCAAGTGGAACTAGGTGAAAAATTGCCATGAAGATAGGTCAAAATCCTGCCTAAACTAGGGCAAAATTTCACTAAGTTAAAAGTTTCATGGACCCTTGTTCCAAAAATCATAACTTGAGATCCAAGATTCTTTTGGGAAAACTTTGTGAATCAAAGTTGTATATTTTGTGGAGGACTACAACTTTCATGTTGGAAGTTTTGCTTGAATCCAATTGCAACATGGTGAAAAAGTTTGGAAAAGTTGGGGGAAAATAAGAAAATTTCATAACTTAGAAAAATTCTAAGTTATGAAAATTTTCAATCTTAATGAACAAGTTAGGTTTCTTGATGAACAAGTTTCATGTTTTGACACATCTTGATGAAAAATGACCCTTGGCACTTGATTTTAACCAAAAAGTCAAAGTTTGACTTTTCAGTGTACAGTTGATTTTTGATCAGTTGACTGGAAAATTCATCTGTCAATCCAATGCAATTGAGATCTTTTGAACCTTGTGAATAGGTCAAGATGATGCCATTGAGTCCTTGAATCCATGCTTGAACCTAATTTGCCATTGGCTAGGTTAAAAGTCAGAAATTTCCCTTCTGCAGTCAAAACCCTAAAAATGACCATTTTGCCCTTTTGATGATCTGATCAAATTTCTTGAGGAGTTGTGGTCCAAACTTGATCAAATGGTTAATACGAGCTTATAATATTTATGTGGATCAAAATTTATGAGGTTTGACTGTAAATTGGCCATAGTTGACTTTTTCCCCAATACAGTTGATTTCTAGGTCAACTATCCAATTGACTGGGCAAAAATTTGATTCAAGGCTTGAAACTTGGTATGAGCAATATTATAAGTCCAACATGAAGCATGAAAGTCACATGGGGCATTAGAAGTCCAAAATTCATTGTGCAAACTCAAACCCTAATTTAGGTCATCAGTGCAAGGAGATGTCTTGAGCAGAGCAAACCCTAGCTTGGTCTTGAGTTCAAAGAGTCTCGTGAGGAGAAATCTTGATAAAAATGAGAGGGAAAATTTTGGGGTACAACACCTTGTAATAGCTTAGGGCGTTTATTTCTCTCTTTTATGTTATATGCTTGTATATAATTGTTAGCAACCTAGGCGTGCATGCTCAATCAATCAATCTTAGATCACTAAAATTAAAGATAAATATATCTGAAAAAGCACACTTTTGCACACGTGCACCCCTAGGGTATTTCCCACTTTGGTTGCCTCGGAAACAGCGGTCATGTCCCTCGAACATAGGGATACTCTTAGCAAATACCCTCAGTTTAAAGTCATCATAAATATCATAGTCCCTAAATGTCCCTCGAGTTTCCTACGAGAAATGATCTTATGATGATATTCCCTTTGAAATGCTAAGGTATCCTTACATGTTGCCTTCAATGACCATTACGTCTCTTTCGATAGTCCCTCAACATCCAACGACTAGGGTTACCTACTCACTAATAGTAGGATAACACGGTCTAAAGGATAGGAGGAAAAGAACAGTATTTTTTCGAGTAGGTAGATAATTGTTAGGTACTTGCTCAAAAAAAATTTCACACCACACTTTCAAACACTTTTCAAACAATGTTTTCAAAATGCTTTATCACACTCTTGAGGACTGATACGAGAGTTACCATAAAGTGAATCTCCGCACTAAGGCATTTTCAAAACTTTTTTTCACACAAACACAAAAGCAATTTCAAAAATGAGCAAGTACCTAAGAGCCCATGGAACACCATGGATGGAAAGGGTGCTAACACCTTTCCTTTCCATAATCTACCCCCTTACTCAGAAATCTCAAAAAAGGTCTTTTTCTATTCTTTTCACTCTTTCCTACACTCGGATCTAGGGCAACTTATTAGGTAAGTAGCAATAAATCATGGAGGTTAAATGACGTAGACTGATAAGGACAAAGTGGTGGCTACGTTAGCGCGATGCTTTGGATTGTACTAATATTCCTTAAGTAAGTTAAGGATAACATTTGACTTCCTCATAGTGCCACTAAGCGCTAGCTGACCTTTATAACCTTTAATTGACTCATCCTAGCCATTAGGAAGTAGTGAGATAACCGGCTTTCGTTCCGACCAAATATTGGTTGATACTCGATACTACACTCATTGAGGTTAGACTTTTAGGATTTTTTTGGCCGCAATACTTTGGTGCGGAGCTGAAATAATTTCTGAAGGGAAGGTCAATGATATTGAGGCTCCTTAGAACCCGATTACTATTAATAGGACAAGTTGTGCCAGTAGAACATTCAAGAGGGTACATACCTTAAAAACACATGCAAGCCTTTGAACCTAAGGTCTATTGTGTGATTTGCTTGTGTTTATCTGTGATTTTTAGCATAATCATGACATCATAAACATCATGACATTCATACAGACTAATCATTTCAAGGACCTGTTGGATTTACCTCTTGGTCGTTTTGTAGGATATGAATTCAGGTCGCAGAAAAACCATTCAGATTCACTTCACAGAAGTTCCTCCTAAGCTAAAGGAATTAGTCTTGAAAGACCTCGAGGACTCATCATTCCGCAAAATAGAAGGTCACTTGCTCCATTTGGTTACCATCGGGTTTGACGAAGGTTTGATGAGTGTCTTATTTCAGTTCTTCGACCCTAAGCACCATTGCTTCACATTCCCCGATTATCAACTGGTGCCTACACTGGAAGAATTCTCTAAGTTACTTGGTTTACCTATATTGGAGTGAGTACCTTTAACTGGTTTGGAACAAGACCTAGCTTCTGAAAATGTTGTCGTAGCTTTGCACTTGAAACCATCTGACATTGAGTCCAATTGGGAAAAAAGAAGTGGAGTTAAGGGTCTCCTTGCAAATTTTCTGATGAAGAAAGCTCATATTTTCCTGAATGTTATGAGCTATCATGCCTTCGAAGACGTATTAGCCCTCTTGATCAATGGGTTGGTCCCGTTTCCTAATTTAGATCAACTTATAGATGTGAATGCCATCAACATCTTTCTTGCTCACAATCTGGTTCCTACATTTCTCGGGGATATCCTACATTCTCTTCATACTCGTACTCTGAAGAAGCGAGGAACTCTCATGTGTTGCACCCCTCTGCTATATAGGTGGTTTATTTCTCACCTTCCTCGGTCAGTAATTCAAAATGATTTAGGCTTAAGGTGGAGTCAAAGAATAATGTCTCTCTCTCACTCCGACATCCATTGGTGTCCTCGCTCCCAAGAGGACATTTATTTTATTGATCGATACAGAGAATTTCCTAATGTGCCACTCCTGGGCATTAGGGGAGGCATCACCTACAATCCTTCTTTAGAATTACGTCAGTTTGGCTATGCACTGAGAGATGGTCCGCCAGATATGATCATTCATGGTATTGTGTTTAACTACTCAGATGATGTGCATAATTATCGTCAGAGGTTCATCAACTCTTGGGGCATTGTTAATAAGACTGATAGTAGGACTCTGGGGCGTAAGAACTCCATCCCTTTGGAACCTTACTTCAAATGGGTGAGAGCTCGAGCCCAAAGTCTTATGATGCCATACAATTCCATCTTATCGGTGATCTTAGAACCTATTGTTCAAGGGGGCGAGTCCCGTATTATTCTCCATCCGGATATGCCAACCAACTTCGAAGAGTTGAAAAAGTATTGGATCTAGCTCAAGGGAGAACGGGATACTTTTGAGGATCAATTCTATGCAAGTGAGAAAAAGGTGCTGGAAATAACAAAACAACTTCATGAAGAGAGGAACCTCAACACCAAGAGGAAGCGCCCATGGGAGACTTAGGAATTTTCTTTCAATGTTTATCCTTGTGTAATTTTTTGTTTCTTTAAAAACTTGCTAATAAAAGGTTTTGCTTTTTGTTTTGTTTAAAAGAGATTGAATCCAATAAGGTCCTTGAAATAATTGCATACACATGCCATACATGTCATTGCATAAACAAGTTTCAAAGTAGGTTTCTCATCCTCTTTGCTGTTTATTTCAGTCGTGGCTCTAGAACAAACTGTGAAGGACTTACAGACTCAGAACACACAATTCCAACAGATGATCATGGCTCTAGCCAAAGGGAAAGAGAAATTGAAAGCCCTGATTGTTAAAGACAAGACTAAGAAGCCAAGGAGGACAGCTGGTGTAGTAAATCTGGGAAGGAGGTTCAAGGGACTGTTAAAGCAAGCGGTTGATCTGACATCTTCATCCAAGGAAGGAGATAACCAAGAGGGTGAGACAAGAGAGGAAGACCCTAGTTCAGGGGAATCTGACAATGAGACTGATTACAATGAAGAGCAGTATCCTCCGACCGACAAAAATTACAAACACCTGGAAGAGCGTCTGAGTGCAATGGAGATTCAGAAAGTTCCTGAGATGGACTTTGAAGAGCTGGGTTTGGTGTCTGGGATAGTCATTCCGCCAAAGTTCAAGGTGCCCGTGTTTTCTAAGTACGATGGGGTTTCATGTCCCAAGAAGCACCTCCGATCTTATGTGAGAAAGATACAGCCTCACACTGCTGACAGAGACTTATGAGTCCATTTCTTTCAAGATAGTCTATTCGGAACTAAGTTAGATTGGTTCTATTAGCTGGAGAGGACCAACATCCATAATTGGGCAGACCTGGCTGCTGCTTTCTATAAGAAATATTAGTACAATGCAGACATTGCTCCTACCCGTACTCTACTCTAAAGTAAGGCTATAGGTTCGAGCGAAGGCTTCAAAGACTATGCTCAAAAATGGAGGGACTTAGCAGGAAGAGTCCAACCTCCCTTGTCTGATAGGGAACTAGTGGATATGTTTTTGGGAAACCTGTTTGGTCCATTCTTTAATCACCTGATTGGAAGCTCTTCAGTCGACTTCACTGAATTAATCTTGATAGGAGACCGGGTGGAAGCTGAAATTAAAAATGGTAAGATCCAAAAGGAAGCATCCTCCAGTGCCGTAAGGAAGCCATTTGCTTGGAAGAAAGAGGTTAGTGTTGTGTACAATCAAAAGAATCAGGATAGAACTGAACACCGTCCAACGGTAGGGGCTGTCATGATCCCTAAGCTTGCACCCACTCAACAGAGGAATAATCAGCAGAGAACAGAAAGGCCGGTAAGACAGTTCACCCAAATAAATATGACTTTATCCCAAGTTTTTCCTGATTTGTTGAAATCTAACCCGGTAACCTTAAGGGAAGCTCCAAATAATCCCAACACTACCTCTCCCCGCTACAATCCAAATTCCCGATGTGCTTCTCATTCGGAAAGTCCAGGTCATGATACAAACGACTGCTGGGCTTTGAAAAACAAGGTACAAGACCTTCTCGAGGCAAAGGAAATTGAGTTTGACGCCCCTGAAATTACAAATGTTATCATTGCTCATATGCCTAAGCACGTATGTGGTGTTAACACTGTTGAAGATGATGTGTTTGTTACTTCTGTTGATGAACTTGTTACTCTGCTTATGACCGTTAAGTGGAACTTATTGAAGGTCGATTTATTTCTGGGCTGTGGCAAAGGTTTCCATTTCTGTTTATCTCTACCGACTGGTTGTCATTTGTTGAAGGCAGGTGTTCAACGCCTGATAAATGATAGAAAGATTTTGATTAAGAAGAATCTCATCCCGACCATTGCTTACAAAGATGTTTCGATAATAACCATTTATGCCAATCCTCCCAGGGCCTCCACCAAAAGACCCGTCAGGATTACATCTGTTCCAAAGGTTACTCCGCTGAAAATAACTATGCCAGGGCCAATCCCACACTCCTCATACAAAACTGTTCCTTGGAACTATAGGGGTGACGTCTACTACCACGGCGTCAAGCAAGATTGGCTGGCTACGGAAGACCAGGTTTCTGAGAATGCTGATCCCTACATTGGCAACATTGCAGGAACCAGCAAAGTAACAAGAAATGGAAGAGTGTTCTCCCCTGAGATTTCTCCTTCGAAAGTTGTTACTGGCCCCGTGATCATTCCTACTTTCATTCCTGTTGATACTACTACTACAATCCATGTGATTACCCCTGCTGACATCCCTATCACAGAGTCGACTGGGACTCGGGGAAAATACAAATTGGTTGAGCCTGTCCAAATGAAGGCGCATTCGGTATCTATCCCAGAGGCTTCCAAGTAAGAAATGGAAGAATTTTGAAAATTATCAAGAAAAACGACTATAGCATGGTCGAACAGCTGGGGAAGACCCCTTCAAAGATCTCTATGCTAGCCTTGCTATTATACTCTGAAGCTCATGCGAAGGCTTTGGTGAAATTCTTGAAAACTTCCCATGTGCCCCGGGAAACCTCTGCTGACCAATTTGAAGATTGTGTGGCTAGTTTTACGGTTGATAACGGTTTGGGTTTTTCTGATGTTGATTTGACTCCTAGAGGAAGGAAGCATAATGATGTGTTACATGTCTCTGTCGAATGCAAGGACACTACTTTGGCCCATGTCCTGGTAGATATTGGTACATTATTAAATGTGCTACCTAAGAATGATCTAGATAGACTAGACTATGAAGGTTTGACTTTGAAGCCCAGCAATATTGTAGTGAGGGCTTTTGACGATTCAAAGAGAATGGTGCACGGGGAGGTGGACGTCCCCATCAAGGTTGGTTCTCAGACTTTTGGCTCTACCTTCTATGTGATGGATATCAGGCCATCTTATTCTTGTTTGTTGGGCCGCCCTTGGATACATGGGGCTGGAGCTGTTACATCCACTCTACATCATATGATGAAATACCCGGTCAAAGGAAAAATTGTCACTGTACACGGCGAAGAAGAATACATGGTCAGTCACTTGAATTCCTTCAGATATGTGGAAATGGATGGTGAGTTCATCGAGACACCGTGCCAGAATTTCGAAGAGGTACCTCAGACTCTGGCTACAACAGAAATTGTTACCAATATGCCGAAGATCACCAGACCTCCCTTGAAGATGGCTTCTCTCAAGGATGCGAAAGCGGTTGTCAAAGAAGGGACTCAAAGGGTTGTTCGACGTGCTCGTGCTGGAAGACATCACCTACGCATCAACAATCATGAGGTCAACACTGTAGAAGAAGGAGACGGTGACAATGACATAGACTCAGTAACTGGACGGAAAAATATTTTTTACCGATTACTTTTGTTCAGAAGTAATTGTCTTTCTTGTTTTTTGGATATGTAATAAACAATATAACTTTATGGCCATGTGTCTTACCCGAGGCACATCAGTTTATTTGTGAGGGTTATCATGTTTCACTTTTATATGGCATTAATAAGGCATTGGACGTTTATTCATAAAAATTTTGTGCTCTATGTTTTTCTTTTCTACTTTTACTTTGTTTATACAACTATGCTCTTACACACACTCACGTATCACACTGCAGATCCATATCCACTCTGGATCCAATTGATAATAGTTCTGCTATTGCCAGTTATAACATCGAAAATCCGATCAACCGAGCCGAGGACAAAGGTGAGGAAGATTGTGTGGTACCTGGATAACTTGCTAGGATGTTACAACATGAAGAGAGAGCTATACAGCCTCATGAAGAGCTAGTTGAGACAATAAACTTGGGCACAGAGGTAGACAAAAAAGAAGTCAAGATTAGCGCAAATCCGGGGGTTAATGTCAAACAGAGGTTCATACAAATGTTGCATGACTATGTTGAGATCTTTGCATGGTCATATGAAGACATGCCAGGACTGGATACAGATATTGTGGTTCATTGTCTGCCAACTAAAGAAGATTGCCCTCCAGTAAAGAAGAAGGTCTATCGCATGCGCCCTGAAATGTCAGAGAAGATCAAAGCAGAGGTTATGAAGCAGTTCAACACTGGTTTCCTAGCCATCACCTCTTATCACCAATGGGTTTTCCATGAGAAGAGAATCGGTTAGCAGAAGCGCTAGCTACCATGTCATCTATGTTCAAGGTCAAGTGGGACAACAAGGCTCCTCGAATCATTATTGAGAGGTTGGATGAACCAGCATGTCATCTATGTCTTCTATGAAGTGAAGAGGTATCTCGAGGCTCAAGAGTATCCCGAGGGGGCATCTGTCAATGATAAGAAGTTTCTGAGAAGGTTCGTCGTAAAGTTCTTCCTCAGTAATGGAATTCTCTACAAGCGCAACCATGACTCTACTTTACTTCGATGTAGAGACAAGAGCGAAGCAGAGAGGATTATGATAGATCTACACGAACGTATCTACGGAACCCATTCGAGCCGACATACCATGGCTAAAAATATCCTACGGGCAGGATACTATTGGTCCACTATGGAAGCAGACTACTATCAGCATTCCCGAACTTGTCACAAATGCCAGATCTATGTTGATAAGGTACATGTACCTCTGGTTCCTTTGAATGTCTTGATGGCTCCTTCGCCCTTTGCAATGTGGGGGCATTGACATGATCGGAGATATTAGACCTACCACTTCCAATGGGCATCGCTTCATCCTGGTGGCCATTGATTACTTCACGAAGTGGGTTGAAGCTGTCTCTTTTGCTACTGTTACCAAGAACGTTATGGCCCGGTTTATCAAGAATAACCTGATTTGTCGGTATGGTGTGCTAGAGAGAATTATCATGGACAATGGTACAAATCTCAATAATACGATGATCACCGAACTTTGTAAACAGTTCAAGATCCAACACCATAATTCTTCCCCTTACCGGCCGAAGATGAATGGCACTGTGGAAGTTGCTAACAAAAACATTAAGAAAATCATACAGAAGATGATAGTGACATACAAATACTGGCATGGGATGTTACCATTTGCTCTTCATGGGTACTGCATCTCCGCACGAACGTCGACCAGGGAAACACCCTACTCTCTGTTATATGGCATGGAGGTTGTCCTGCCTATTGAGGTCTAGATCCCTTCTATGAGAATCATGAAAGATGCGGGTTTAAACGTATATGATTGGATCCATACTCGACTTAATCAACTGAATTTGATGGATGAGAAAAGACTTACTATTGTCTGTCATGGTCAAATGTATAAAAAATGGATGATTAAGGCTTTCAACAAAAAGGTTAGACACCAAGTATATCAAGTCGGGGATCTAGTGATCAAGCGCATCATACTGCCGCAAGGTAATCCCAGGGAAAAATAGACTCCCACATACGAAGGGAAATTTGTGATCAAAAGCATATTCTCTGGTGGAGCCATGATTCTGACCACCATGGATGGTGACGACCTTCCTCACCCTGTTAATGCAGACATAGTGAAAAGATACTACGCATGAATAAGACCTGCAAGGTTGACTGGCCTAGGAAAAAATAAGGGCATCCCGGCGAACCAAAAGGGTTCAGGCAAAAATTAGGGATGAAAACAAAAAAAATATCTATACACCCGGTAAGCCGAAAACCTGAAAAGGCGGCTTGGGAAAAAAAGGGTATCCCGGTGGACTGAAAACTCGAAAGGGTGGTCCAAGAAAAAGTTAGGGATTTGAAGCGTATCATTATATCCCATTGGATCACCTTGTGACCAGACCTCAATATCAACTATCAAGCTCAAACGACACTGTGATACGGTGGCAGAACCAGACTGTTTTAGGAAAATACTTGTTTGCGTTTTACGTTTGTGTTCGCAAAATGTCGCGGTAAGCAAGAGTCGCCACCGACTTTTATTTTATCCAACTTGAAAGGAAAAAAGCACAGAAAAATTCCTTTTTTGAGATATTCTAAGTACGGGGGGTAGATTATAGAAAGGAAAGGTATTAACACCCTTTCTATCTGTGGTTTTCCACGGGCTCTTAGGTACTTGCTCATCATTTTAAAATTGCTTCTGTGTTTGTGTGTTTTGAAAATTTTTTTTTTACTTTGTTTTAACCCTTGCTTCTGTCTTCAAAGGTGTTACGAAGTGTTTTGAAACTTTGTTTGGAAAAGAGTGTAAGTGTGGAAAAGTTTGTTTTGAGCAAGTACCTACTAGCATCTACCTACTCGAAAAAAGAATGTTTCTGTTCTTGTTTCCTTTAGACTGCACTATCCCACTATTAGTGAGTAGGTAGCGTTGTTGTTGGAGTTGTAAGGGTCAACTTGAAAGGGATGTACGATCACTAAAGCAATGTTATGACGTCTTAGTAATAACCCTAATGTCTTAAGATCATATTCGAGGCAACATTTCCGAGGCAACATTTCTGAACGGGACATTTGATCTTTGTTTAGAAAAAAGAGCTACCACTAAAACACCCTATACTTAATGATCATTTACCGAAGGCAACCGAAGTGAGAGTATACCCTAGGAGTGCGCATGTGCAAGTGATTTGATTTCAAGTTATTATCTTTGCACATTTACGGTTTGCTAACCGTTTTAAATTTAACATACATTCTTGTCATGCAATCCTATTATCATACATCTAACAGTTAATATTTGCGAAAATTAAAATGCGGAAAATAAAAGTTACGCTATTACAAGGCTTCGGGGAGGGGGATTAATTACATAGCCAAAAACCCATAAAAAGATAAATAAAAGAAAAATCCTAATTAAACTATTACATCCCATGAGCAATTACATTAATATCGTAAAAATAATAAATGTGCGCGGCGCGTTAAATATGAAGCGACTAGGGTTTTGACCCTTGACTGAACCTAATTGTAATTGATTAAAGTAAACATATTTTTTTGTCATTTTTTTTATTTAGGAAAGTAATGAAATAATTGAATTAAAGAAAAAAATCCTAAATTTTAATTAATTTTAATTGTGAAAGAAATTTGAATTGCCTTAAACTAATTTCAACTAATTTATTTTTTTAAAAAAACGCTTATCAAGAAAACAAGTCTTCTTTTCTTGTGATTTTTTGTTGGTTATTAAAAAAAGGGTAATTTTGGTGTTGATAAAAAAACAGAATAACTAAAGAAAGGCAAATTAAAGAAAAGTAAGAAGTAACCCAAGGGCCTGCTGTCAGCGGCTCTGATCAGAGGATGATGGTCCAGAGGATGGTGGTCCAGAGGATGGTAGTCCAGAGGATGGTGGTACTGGGCCTGCTCTTGGCTGGTGGATCCAGCAGATTATGACCATCAGAAGATGGGGTGCGCTGGATCTGGCTCGGACTGATGGATCCAGAGGATAACGCCCAGGGGATGCTTGATCCAGTCCTGGTTGATGAAACCAGAAGATGACCCTCAGAAGATGTAGGCGCTGGGTCTGGTGAAAACAAAGGGGAAAACTGCCAAAAGGTCACGCCTGGGATCGAACCCAGAATCATGAACTTCTGACTTCCTTCTTCTGACCAACTACGCTGGGTGTTAGTTTATCAATACAACAAAAACAAACAAATAGATCAGAACTAATAGGCTTTTAGCCAGAATAAACGCGCCAGAATTTAAACCAGCCAGTAAAGTTGTGACACGCCATCGTCTTCTTCCCTGGATCTGTCGTTCAAAACTCTGAACCTTTACCGACAGACATGGCGCTGTAGCTATAACCCTATGCATTTCAGAAATTGCGTACAAGCAATATAAATAAAAATCAAGATCATGGATCAACTAGGTTTGACCCGCTGATCACAATGGTCTCCTCCATCTGGGCCAATTGTTCCTGTATGAAAAATCCCTAAAAAACAAACCTAAACCCTAATCATGGCAAATCTATGTATGGCTATCAAAAACGCAATTGAACATTATCATTAGCTTGCAAATATTTCAATGAACAAGAATATGTAAAAAATTCATGCTACAAATGCCAGAATCGTGAGATTAAATTTCAAGAAAGTAAGGATATCGTGAGGTACTTACAGTGCGTGACTATGCACGAAAATGCTTGTTGATGATTGGGGTAGCGTCCTTAGATGTCCTGCAAGTGAATGATGTGCTTGGAATGGCTTGAAAACACTTGGAACTATGAAATCAGATTGCCACTTTTCTTGAGTTTTTGCAAGTTCTTTCTCCCAGCTTCTCAGGCCTCCAATCCTTGTGCTTTTGGTCTACAAATGTTCTATATGTAGCCTTGAGTGAATTAGGTTTACAAGTTTGCATCTAATCTTTGCAATTATGAAGATTTAATCCTTGATTCACACTTGTATCTAATCTTTCCAAAACAAGAAAAATTCAATCTTTTTGTGTACAAACAAGCCTTGCACGATTTGATTACCTTGCCAGCTATTCATGGACCTGAAATATCCACAAAATCTCAAGGTTTAAATGATTTTGATATTTTCATGATTTTATTTTGATTTAATTTGATTTAAATGAAATAAAAATCAAAATAAATGACAAAAATAAAATAAAGGCAAGTGGGAAGGATCATGGGTCGTGGACCATGTTACAAACTCAATACAAGCACAAAATGTTGGGCCCATTTGACAAAAATTGCACTTTGAGGCATATTTGACTTTTGGCAATTTTGCAAAAAATGTCAACTTCACCAATGCATAACTTCCTCAATTTTGACCCTAGAGATGTGTTCTTGGACTTTTTAGAAATCTGAAGATGTCCTCTAATAAACCCTTTTGATCTCATCTCAATTGAGTTTTCCATGTTCATGTATGAAGCTTTGAAAAAAAAGGTGTTTTTGTTGACTTTTCAAAGTGACCTATAATGTCCAAATTCATAACTTCTTGTGAGTGAATATTTTGAACTTGATACTTGAAGATGAATTGTAGGGAATTGCATCCTCTTCAAAATTATCTTTGGATGGGTCGTTTCTAATAAAGTATGAGAAAGTTATGCTTGGTCAAAGTTGGGTTGACTTGTCCTACAAAACCCTAATTTAGCAACTGTAAGGTTTTGATGAATTGTGAGCAATCCTTGAGGAATCATGATCGACACTTGATAAAATGATGAATAATACTTCAAAATGAGGATGTTGACCAAAAATATTGAATTTTGTCTGTATGTAGGACACAGTTGACTTTTGCCCTAACATAGTCGATTTTCAGGCCTTTGAGCGATTGACTGAGCAAACTTTCTCTGTAGGGTTTGAAACTTGTCATGGGTGATCTTGAGGACATATTAGGACTATGGTGAGAATTTGGGATCCCTTGGACTCAAGTATCTTGATGCAACATGAAACCCTAATTTGAGGTAGACTGCCTTAGGAGAGAGTTTGTCTGGTCAACCCTTGGACTTCCTTGAGCAATTTGAGGATCTCACTTGAAATGTTTTGAGAAATATGGGAGGGCAAATTTTAGGGTACAACAGCTTCCCCTGTTCAATCTTCTTAAACGTGAGGATGTAGATTGGCTTGCTTGCCTTTCGTGATCCGAAGGTTGAAGATGATTGAACACTGAGTGCCCAGAAATTTGCACTCGCATGAAGTGGTACTTGTCTTGTGATACCAAGAATGGGCTTAAAGATGCCATTTGGAGATTGATGACGGAAGATGGGCTAAAAGATGCCATCTGAAAGAGTGTCGATCGCATAAGATATTCCTTAGTGAGATCTCGTATACCTGTTATTGAGGAAGATTTCACTGAGGGATGTTGTTCTTTGTCTTGGTGAAAGTTGAATTTTAGGAGCTTCGGTCATCCGTTATTCTACTGGGGAATCGTCTCTTGGTTGAAGAGGTGAAAATGAACTACTATCTGGTCGTGATCCAGGCTTCATAGTGATAAGATCGACTGCTATCTGGTCGTGCTCCAGGCTTTACAGTGACTTACTGGGGAGATGAGATTAAACTTGCTATCCGGTTGTAATCCAGGCTTTGCAGTTTCTCAATTCTTATCTGGTCGTATTTCGGGCTTCAGAAGAAATTAAGTGGTTATCCAGTCGCATCCGGGCTTCCATTTGATTTTAAGGCCTACTAATATTCGGTCGATTCCGGGCTTCAAAGTAATTGGCCGGGTAGACTGCTATTTGGTCGAAATCCAAGCTTCATAGTGTCCCTCACTGTTATCTGGTCGTAGTCCAGGCTTCAGTGTCTTTACCGCTATCTGGTCGTAATCCAGGCTTCACGATGTATTATACCATTATCTGGTCGAATCCAGGCTTCATGGCGTTCGGATAAATCAAGATATTATCCGGTCGAATCTGGGCTTCATAACTTGCATTAAAGTTATACCAATATCTGGTCGACTCCAGGCTTCGTAGTATTCTTGGCTGCTATCTGGTCGTAATCTAGGCTTCACAGTACCTTGTTAAGATGTTATCCGGTCGACTCCCGGGCTTCACGGCTTGTGTTTATGATATACCACTATTTGTTCGACTCCAGGTTTTGTGGTGTCTTTGTATTGCTATCTGGTCGTAATCTAGGCTTCATAACAACTTGCTTGGGATTAAACTATTATCCGGTCGAATCCGAGCTTCATAGCGTGTTTTTAAGAGGTACCACTATCTGGTCGTAATCCCAGGCTTCGCGGTATTCTGATACTGTTATCTGGTAGTCCTCTGGGCTTCACAATATGGTGGAGAAATCAAGATACTATCCGGTCGGATCCGGGCTTCATAGCTTGAACTTTGTGAGAATTTTGATTGTACCTTTCCCTGAAAGGTAAAGAGTTAGTCGTATGTAATGTCATGATGCATGGAATGTATTGGGCAATGATGTTCTCAAAATAAATGAGATTGTGTTGTATGATGCGTATGCGCATGTCATGATGTATGGATATGCAATGTTTTTATGATGTTCTCTAGTTGGGGAAAATAAATCCCGGACTGCTGCTGGAGAATATAAAGAGTTTTGCTCGTTGGGGATAACGACCGAAGGTGATTTGAGAATAAATTGGCGGGAGAATAACTCTGCTGGAGAATGAACTGGCGAGGAAATGACTCTATGGGGAAGATATATTCTTCCAGAAGATCTACTGATTTGGAGAAATAACCTTGGCTGAGGATGAATTACCGTTGCTGGCGATGGTGAAATCCGTTGGGGGTTGAATTTCTGCTTGTGGAAGAAATAAACTCCACTGGGGATAGTCTTCCATCGTTGGTGACAAATAAACTCTGCTTGGGGAGAATTAACACCACTGTATTCTGGTACTTCTTACTCTGTGGGGAGTGTATGTACTTTTAGTCATTTTCTCAAGCTGGGCCTATCCCTGTACCTAGTGGGTAGAGCACCTGTAAGGCTTGGACATTTCTTGTTTGCCCCTGTTCCTAAAATTATGAGTAATCGTCTTTTGTTTCGCATGTAAATATTTATGAGCCACAATTATTTTCAAATGCATATATAAAAAATGAATCATTGGACGTTCTTGCAAAACAAAACAGGAAAAGAAAAACAATTTTGAAACTTGTTGAAAAAATGAATTGTATTGATTTTTGAAGTTGGCCTGTAATAGGCGTTTTGTACAAGAGGCTGACGTCCTAGTAAGAGAACGCCGTTGAATGATAGAATTTATACAATTTATGAAAAACAAAGAAAAACAGCTATGTGAACAATCCCACTGGGTTCTAACTCTGCTATTGCCTTTATATCTTCGAGCGTCTCATCACTTTGCTACTTGGTTGAAGGTAGATCAGATTGATTGGCGCCGTCCGAGCTTGATAGTCGATACCGAAGTCTGGTTGTAAGGTGATCCAATGAGACATAGTGTTACGCTTTGATCCCTAATTTTTTCCTGGACCGTCCTTTCGGGTTTTCATTCCACCGGGATACCCTTTTTTGCCCAAGCCGCCTTTTCAGGTTTTCGACTTGCCGGATGTACATATTTTTCATTTTCATCCCTTATTTTTGCCCGAACCCTTTTGGTTCACCGGGAAGCCCTTATTTTTTCCTAGGCCAGTCAACCTAGCGGGTCTTTGATTATGCGTAGTATATTTTCACTATATCTGCATTGACGGGGTGAGGAAGGTCGTCACCATCCATGGTGGTTAGAATCATAGCTCCTCGTGAGAAAATGTTCTTAACCACAAATGGCCCTTCATACGTAGGGGTCCATTTGCCCCTGGGATCACCTTGCGGCAGTATGATGTGTTTGATCACCAAATCCCCGACTTGATATTCTTGTCATCTAACTTTCTTGTTAAATGCCTTGATCACTCGCTTTTGATACGTCTGACCATGGCAAATAGCAGTAAGTCTCTTTTCATCGATTAAGTTCAGCTGATCAAGCCGGGTCTGGATCCAATCATCCTTTCTCAAACCTGCATCCTTCATAATCTGAAGAGAGGGTATCTGGACTTCAATGGGTAGGACTGCCTCCATGCCATACACCAAAGAGTAGGGTGTTTCCCCTGTTGACGTCCGCGCTGAGGTGCGGTACCCATGAAGAGAGAATGGTAGCATCTCATGCCAGTCTTTGTATGTCACCGTCATCTTCTGCACAATCTTCTTGATGTTCTTATTAGTTGCTTCAACAACCTCATTCATCTTTAGCCGGTAAGGAGAAGAGTTGTGATGCTGTATCTTAAACTGCTTGTAGAGCTCGGTGATCATCGTATTATTGAGATTTGTACCATTGTCCATAATGATCCTCTCTGGTACACCATATCGACAGATCATATTGTGTCAGATAAACCGCGCTACAACGTTATTTTTGCTTTACCGAAGGACAGTCTTCTTTAGTTGGCAGGCGGTGAACCACAATATCAGTGTCTAAACCAGGCATATCTTCATAAGACCAAGCGAAGATCTCAACATAGTCGCGTAGCATCTGTATCAACCGTTGCTTGACACTAGGTTCCAGATTTGCACCTATCTTGACCTCTTTCTTGTCTTCCTCCGTACCCAAATTCACAGATTCCACTGGCTCTTCATGAGGCTGTATGGCCCTCTCTTCCTGTAATAACAATCTAGCAAGTTCCCCAGGAACTTCACAATCATCCTCACCTTCGTCCTCGGCTTGGTTGATTGGATTTTCGAAGTCATAACTGGCAGTAGCAGAGTCGTTATTAATGGGATCCAGAGTGGATGTGGATCTGCATTATGATACGTGAGTGTGTGTAAGACAATAGTTGTTTTATAAAGTGCGAGATAGAAAGGAAAAACAAGGAGCCCAAAATTTGTAATGCAAGAAAACGTCCAATGCTTTATTGATGATATAAGAAAATGAAAAATAATAAGCCCTCACAAACAAAGACAAAGTGCCTCGGGCAAGGCACCGGGCCGTAACGTTTCAAACTGTCTGTTACAAATCTCAAAACAAAAGTCAATTACTGTGTAATAAAAGAAACGGGCACGAAGTCCTTCGTCGTCCAGTTGTTCAATCCACCGTTGGTAGTCGGGTAGATCCAGCCGTCCAAATCTGACTCTTCTTCATCATCCTCAATTGCATTCACTCCTGAGTCATGCTTGGGCATGGTTACAATTATGACGTTGGGTTTCTCCGGAGCGTCAAACTCAATCTCTTTAGCTTCAATCAAATCTTGCACCTTATTCTTCAAGGCCCAACAATTGTTTGTATCATGACCTGGGCTATCGGAGTGATAGGTACAGCGGGCGTTGGGGTTATATAGCAGAGATGTGGTGCTGGGATTCTTTGGAGCTTCCCTCAGAGTCACCAGGTTGGTCTTCAACAATTATGGTAGAATTTGAGACAAGGTCATATTAAGGCGAGTGTACTGTCTATGCGGTCTCTCCATCCTTTGTTGATCGTTGCATTGTGGGGCAACAGTGGGTCTTGATATTACTACCGCATTCACCGCTTGACGGTGTTCAGGTCTGCTTTGGCTTCTCGAGCCATAAACTGCACTAGATTCTTTCTTACCCGTGAAAGGCTTCTTTTCTGCACTTGATGAAGTACCTTTCTGTATCTTACCACTTCGGATACCAGCTTCTACTCTCTCCCCAGTCAAAATCAATTCAGTAAACCCACATGACGAACTGTCGATCAGATGATTGAAAAATGGACCAGACAACGTCCCTAGAAACATGTCAACCAACTCCCTATCAGACAAAGGGGGTTGGACTCTTCCAGCCAGATCTCTCCACTTCTGAGCATAGTCCTTAAAAACTTCACTTGCACCCGTAGACATTCCCTGAAGTTGAGTACGAGTGGGAGCAAGGTCGGTGTTATACTGGTACTTCTTGTAGAAAGCAGCAGCAAGGTCCTCCCAGTTTCGGACATTAGCTCCTTCAAATTGATAAAACCATTCAAGATGAGTCCCTGACAGACTATCTTGAAAGAAATGCACCCACAAATTTCTATCAGCAGTGTAAGGTTGTATTTTTCTGACGCACGAGCGGAGATGGAGTTTTGGACAGGATACTCCATCGTACTTAGCAAAAACCGGAGCTTTAAACTTATGAGGGATCACCACCCCAGATTCCAATCCCAAATCTTTGAAATCCAAACCAGGGATCTTCTGAATCTCCATAGCGCTCAGACGGTCTTCAAGTTGTTTGTACCTATCCTCAGCAGGAGGATACTGCTCATCATCAAAATCAGTATCATTATCAGAGACTACAGGACTGGGACCCTTTTCTTCTTCTTGGTTCTCCTCTCCTTTGGATGAAAGTGACAGATCAGCTTCCTGTCGCAACCTATTCCCAAATCTGTTACCCATATTCAGAAGAACCACCTTCTTCTTCTTCTTCTTCTCCTTCAGGATGAGAGTCTTCAAATCCTCTTCCTTTAGCCAAGTTCAATAACATCTCTTGGAATTGGGCATTCTGTGCCTGAAGATCTTTGATGTCTTGATCAATAGGTATTTCAGAAGACATTTCGTGCTGAAATAAACATCGAAGAAGATAAGAAACCTGTAATGGTACCTGTAATGATGTGCATGATAATGGGATGTGTATGTAATGATTTCAAAGACTTTGGGAGATTTAAATTTGCAAACCAAAGAAATAAAACAAAACTTCATTACATTAACTTGTAAAAATGTTTAACAATTCCTTTAAGGCGTTACAAAAAGGAATAAATGGAAAACAAATCTAAACTGGAAAAAACAAAAATCAGAAATCCCATGGACGCTTTCCCTTGGTGCTGTCATAGTCATTAATCGTCCTTTCATTCTCAAGCTGCCTCGTGAGCTTCAAGATCTTCCTTTCTTTCTCATGATACTTCTCCCGGTAGGTATCCCTCTCCTCTTTCAACTGAATCCAGGATCTCTTCAATGCCCCAAGATCAGTGGGAATGTAGGGATAAAGGACTGTATAAGGAATGTCCTCTTCATTGGTAGGCTCCACAATCACTGGCAAAACAGCTTCATAGGGCATCCCAAGCTTCTGAGCACGAGCTCGGAACCACTAGAGATAAGGCTACATAGAGAGAGAGAAATATTTGGTCCCAACTCTTGAGGGTCAGACCTGTTCACCATGCCCCAAGCTCGTATAAACCTTCGGCGGTGCTCGTCAACGTCCTCCTTGTAGTCAAATGCAATATCTGTAAGAAGTAGCTCATGAGGACCGTCTCTCCGAGCACGACCAAACTGTCGCAAAGCCAAGTAAGGACTGTAGGTTATCCCCCCTCTGATTCCAAGCAACGGGACATTAGGGTATCCCCCACATTGGTTAATGACAGCAGTGCTTTCCAATGCATTGGAACTCCAAAGAATATTTGTATGGGCAAGGGACATTATCCTGTAAGACCATCTTAAACCTTCCTCATTCTTCAATACAGACTTGGGGAGGTGCGAAATAAACCACCTCGCCAGCAGTGGCATGCAACACATGAGAGTCCATTTTCTTCGCACAGTACGAGTGTAGAGGGTATGCAATATATCACCCAATAGAGTATGCACATGATTGCGAGACAGAAAGATCTTAACCGCATTCACATCTATGAAGGAATCTGGATTCGGGAAGAGAACCAAACTGTAGATAAGGAGAGCCAAGATGTCTTCAAAAGCCTGAAAGTCCAAATTATCCCAGAACAGTTGAGCTTGATCTATCAGAAACTTAGCTAAGAAACCTTCAACCCCGCTTCGTGTTTCCCAGTTGGATACTACATCAGCCCGTTTCAAATGTAGAGCTGAAGCAATGTCCTCTGGTCTAGGAGCCTCTTCCAAACCAGTGAAGGACATATTTTCAAGGATGGATATACCCAATAAGTGAGAAAACTCTTCCATAGTAGGAACTAGCTGATAATCCGGGAAGGTAAAGCAATGATGCACCGGGTCGAAGAACTGGAAAGGCACACTCATCATCTGCTCATCAAACCTTGAGGTAACCAAGCTAAGAAGCTGACCATGCCTCCTAATGAATGAAGAGGTATCAGAAACCCTCGAGGATAAATCTTTGAGTTGAGCAGGTATTTTCAGAAAGTTAACTCGAATGGTGTTTCTGCGAACGAAAGCCATAATCTTCAAAATAGAACAAAGATAAATTCCCTCGGTCTTTGAAATGGTTTGTATAATGAAGTATGCATGCTATGTTATGATGCATGATGTCATGATACAACACACAACATGTATAGCAGATAACAGACATGGTAAAGGCAAACAAGTCACACAAAAGCCCTTAAGTTTAGGCTTGCATGGGGTCTAGGTACTACCCTCTTGAAGTTCAGTTGGTTTCGACCTGTCCTAATAATAGTAACCGGGTTCTAGGGGTTCTCAATATCACTGACCATCCTCCATCGGTCATGGT
Organism: Vicia faba; assembly: GCA_948472305.1. NCBI lineage: Eukaryota > Viridiplantae > Streptophyta > Magnoliopsida > Fabales > Fabaceae > Vicia > Vicia faba. The sequence continues at coordinate 318,952,743 of OX451738.1, read as the reverse complement.
TTCAGCTCACGCAATCTTTTCTTGCGGACGGAACTATCTCGAGAGTATGGTCTCAATGAGTGTAGTATCGAGTATCAACCAGTTCTCAGCTTTACACCGAGGTCGGCTATCTCACTACTTCCTAATGGCCAAGTTGGTCAATTATAGGTTCTAAGGTTAATTTATGCTTAATGACACACAAAGCAGCCTCGTATTCTCCTCGTTTCTCCACAAGGGATACCAGTACCAACCAATGTGCCACATCAACGTAGCTACTGCTTCAATCGTATCGGTCTACGCCGTACAGTTCCCTCACAGTTTATTGCTACTTACCTAAAAGGTGTCCCCAGATCCAGGTTAGGATTTATAGTAACTCCCAAGACAAGACCCTCAAAAGTAAAGCAATTAAATCAAACAAGAGAAGCAATTTATGATTAAATAATCCTAAGGTATACCCCACTTATTTATCCCCAGCAAAGTCGCCAGTTCTGTGATACGGTGGCAGAACCAGACTGTTTTAGGAAAATGCTGGTTCGCGTTTTGGGTTTGTGTTTGCAAAATGTCGCGGTAAGCAAGAGTCGCCACCGAAATTTATTTTATCCAACTGGAAAGGAAAAAAGCACAGAAAAATTCCTTTTTTGAGATATTCTGAGTAAGGGGGGTATATTATAGAAAGGGAATGTATTAGCACCCTTTCTATCCATGGTTTTCCACAGGCTCTTAGGTACTTGCTCATCATTTTAAAATTGCTTCCGTGTTTGTGTGTTTTGAAAAAGTTTTTGTTTTACTTCGCTTTAACCCATGCTTTTGTCTTCAAAGGTGTTACGAAGTGTTTTGAAACTTTGTTTGGAAAAGAGTGTAAGTGTGGAAAAGTTTGTTTTGAGCAAGTACCTACTAGCATCTACCTACTCAAAAAAAGAATGTTTTTGTTCTTGTTTCCTTTAGACTGTGCTATCCCACTATTAGTGAGTAGGTAACACCGTCATTGGAGTTGTAAGGGTCAATTCGAAAGGGACGTACGATCATTAAAGCAATGTTAGGACGTCTTAGTAATAACCCTAATGTCTTAAGATCATATTCGAGGCAACATTTCCGAGGCAACATTTACGAACAGGACATTTGATCTTTGTTTAGACAAAAGAGAGACCACTAAAACACCCTATACTTAATGATCGTTTACCAAAGGCAACCAAAGTGAGAGTATACCCTAGGAGTGCGCATGTGTGAGTGATTTGATTTCAAGTTATTATCTTTGCATATTTAGGGTTTGCTAACCGTTTTAAAATTAACATACATTCTTGTCATGCAATCCTATTATCATACATCTAACAGTTAATATTTGCGAAAATTAAAATGCGGAGAATAAAAGCTACGCTATTACAAGGCTTCGGGGATGGGGATTAATTACATAGCCAAAAACCCATAAAACGATAAATAAAAGAAAAATACTAATTAAACTAGTACATCCCATGAGCAGTTACATTAATATCGTAAAAATAATAAATGCATGCGGCGCGTTAAATACGAAGCGACTAGGGTTTTGACCCTTGACTGAACCTAATTGTAATTGATTAAAGTAAACATATTTTTTTGTCACTTTTTTTTATTTAGGAAAGTAATGAAATAATTGAATTAAAGAAAAAAATCCTAAATTTTAATTAATTTTAATTGTGAAAGAAATTTGAATTGCCTTAAACGAATTTAAACTAATTTATTTATTTTAAAAAAAATGCTTATCAAGAAAACAAGTCTTCTTTTCTTGTGATTTTTTGTTGGTTATTAAAAAAAGGGTAATTTTGGTGTTGATAAAAAAAACATAATAACTAAAGAAAGGCAAATTAAAGAAAAGTAAGAAGTAACTCAGGGGCCTGCTGTCAGCGGCTCTGATCAGAGGATGATGGTCCAGAGGATGGTGGTCCAGAGGATGGTGGTACTGGGCCTGCTCCTAGCTGGTGGATCCAGCAGATTATGACCATCAGAAGATGGGGTGCGCTAGATCTGGCTCGGACTGATGTATCCAGAGGATAATGCCCAGGGGATGCTTGATCCGGTCCTGGTTGATGAAACCAGAAGATGACCCTCAAAAGATGTAGGCGCTGGGTCTGGTGAAAACAAATGGGAAAACTGCCAAAAGGTCACGCCTGGGATCGAACCCTGAATCATGAACTTCTGACTTCCTTCTTCTGACCAACTACGCTGGGTGTTAGTTTATCAATACAACATAAACAAACAAATAGATCAGAACTAATAGGCTTCTAGCCAGAATAAACGCGCTAGAATTTAAACCAGCCAGTAAAGTTGTGACACGCTATCGTCTTCTTCCCTGGATCTGTCGTTTAAAACTCTGAACCTTTATCGACAGACATGGTGCTGTAGCAATAACCCTGTGTATTTCAGAAATTGCGTACAAGCAACATAAATAAAAATCAAGATCATGGGTCAACTGGGTTTGACCCGCGGATCATAATGGTCTCCTCCATCTGGGCCAATTGTTCCTGTATGAAAAGTCCCTAAAAAACAAACCTAAACCCTAATCATGGCAAATCTCTGTATGGCTATCAAAAAAGCAATTGAACATTATCATTAGCTTGCAAATATTTCAATGAACAAGAATATGTAAAATATTCATGCTACAAATGCCAGAATCGTGAGATTGAATTTCAAGAAAGTAAGGATATCGTGAGGTACTTACAGTGCATGACTGGGCACAGAAATGCTTGTTGATGATTGGGGTAGCATCCTTAGATGTCCAGCAAGTGAATGGTGTGCTTGGCATGACTTTAAAACGCTTGGAACTATGAAATCTGATTGCCACTTTTCTTGAGTTTTTGCAAGTTCTTTCTCCCAGCTTCTCACGCCTCCAATCCTTATGCTTTTGTTCTGCAAATGTTCTATATGTAGCCTTGAGTGAATTAGGTTTACAAGTTTGCATCCAATCTTTGCAATTATGAAGATTTGATCCTTGATTCACACTTGTATCCAATCTTTCCAAAACAAGAAAAATTCAATCTTTTTGTGTAAAAACAAGCCTTGCACGATTTGATTCCCTTGCCAGCTATTCATGGACCTGAAATATGCACAAAATCTCAAGGTTTAAATGATTTTGATATTTTCATGATTTTATTTTGATTTAATTTGATTTAAATGAAATAAAAATCAAAATAAATGACAAAAATAAAATAAAGGCAAGTGGGAAGGATCATGGGTCATGGACCATGTTACAAACTCAATACAAGCACAAAAAGATGGGCCCATTTGACAAAAATTGCACTTTGAGGCATATTTGACTTTTGGAAATTTTACAAAAAAAGGTCAACTTCACCAATTCATAACTTCCTCAATTTTGACCCTAGATATGTGTTCTTTGACTTTTTAGAAAGCTCAAGATGTCCTCTAAGCAACCCTTTTGGTCTTATCTCAATTGAGTCTTCCATGTGCATGTATGAAGCTTTGACAAAAAAGGTATTTTTGTTGACTTTTCAAAGTGGCCTATAATGTCCAAATTCATAACTTCTTGTGAGTGCATATTTTGAACTTGGGAGTTGAGGATGAATTGTAGGGAATTGCATCCTCTTAAAAATTAGCTTTGGATGGGTCATTTCTAATAAAGTATGAGAAAGTTATGCTTGGTCAAAGTTGGGTTGACTTTTCCTACAAAACCCTAATTTAGCAACTGTTGGGTTTTAATGAATTGTGAGAAATCCTTGAGGAATCATGATCAAAAATTGATAAAATGATGAATAATATCTCAAAATGAGGATGTTGACCAAAAATATTGAATTTTGTCTGTATGTAGGACACAATTGACTTTTGCCCTAGCACAGTCGATTTTCAGGCCTTTGAGCAATTGACTGAGCAAACTCTCTCTGTAGGGTTTGAAACTTGTTATGGGTGATCTTGAGGACATATTAGGACTATGGTGAGCATTTGGGATCCCTTGTACTCAATTATCTTGATGCAACATGAAACCATAATTTGAGGTAGACTGCCTTAGGAGAGAGTTTGTCTGGTCAACCCTTGGACTTCCTTGAGCAATTGGAGGATCTGACTTGAAATGTTTTGAGAAATATGGGAGGGAAACTTTTGGGGTACAACAGGCACCGATCAATCCAGTCAGCTTTGGACGAGTAGCAAAGTGATGAGACGCTCGAAGACATAAGGGCAATAGCAGAATTGAAACCCAATGGGATTATTACACATAGCTGTTTTCTTCTCTTTGTACACTATTTTGTATAGTTTTCACTCTTACAGTGGTGTTCTCCTACAAGAATGTCAGCCTCTTTGTACACAACCTATTATAGGCAAACTTCAGAAATCAATACAAATTGTTTCTTGGAAGTACAAAACTGTTTGCTTTTATTTTTCTTTTCTTTTTTTGTTTTGCAAAAAAGTCCAATGGCTTATTCTTGACATATGCATTTGAATATGATTTCTATTCACAAATATTTGCATAAGAAACAGAAGAACAGTTGCTCATGACTTAAGGAGCGGGGAAAAGTCTAAAAAACTATTTGTGATTCCAACTGTTACTCCTTCTAGCAGGTACAACGACATAAACAGTTTTGAGATGAAGTTACCATTACATGCGACCCCTCAACGTCTATGTTCCCCGTAGAGTAGAGGAAACCAAAGGCTTTGATCTCTGCTTCCCCAAATAGAAGTTACTTTCCCCATCCAAGTTCCTTCAGAAAGTCGATATCTATATTCCCCAGCCGAGTTTTGTAATCGCAGACGGTTTATAAAGCTTTCTCCCGGGCATAGTTTATTTCTCTGAATGAGGAAGCTCAATCCCCAACAGAGTTTATTTCTCCAGCTAAGGAAGTTCATCCCTGGTTGAGTTTATTTCTCCGAATCGGAAAAATATTCCAGCTAGGCATCTCCTCTCGCAAACAGAGTTATTCCCCTGGAGAGTTATTCTCAAGCAGAGTCTCTCCCCGGCAGAATATTCACAAACAGAAAGGAGTAAATCCCCAACATTGTCATCTCCATTCACCATCCCCAGTGGAAATAAAGAGTTCAGCTTCCCAATACTCTTTAGCAGCAGTCTGAGATTTATTTTCCCCGTCTAAGAAAAACAGCAATAGCATCCCATGCGTATACATATTGCATACAACACAATCTCATTTATTTTGAGAACATCATCACAATGCATTTCATACATCATGACATTGCATACGACTAACTCTTTACCTTTCAGAGAAGAGATCAAATCACAAGCTACGTCTAACAAAGGGCTATTCCAGAATTTTCCTCAGAAAGATGTCCTCACAAGATTTTCCCTGGGTCAGACAGGTCGACACTAAGATCTCTTTGAATACTATGCCAGTGGAATATGTTCCAAGACTTTCATCTGGGTCAGTTGAATCTCTACTAAGATTCTCCTGACTACTATGTGAGTCAAAGTTAACCCAAGATTTCCCTTGGGTCAGACAGGTCGGCACTAAGATCTCTCTGATTACTATGCCAGTGGAAGATGTTCCAAGACTTTTGTCTGGGTCAGTTGAATCGCTACTAAGATTCTCCTGATTACTATGCTAGTCAAAGTTAACCCAAGATTTTCCCTGGGTCAGACAGGTCGACACTAAGATCTCCCTGATTACCATTCCAGTGGAAGATATTCTAAGACTTTCGTCTGGGTCAGTTGAATTGCTACTAAGATTCTCCTGATTACTATGCCAGTCAAAGTTAACCTAAGATTTTCTCTGGGTCAGACAGTTCCACGCTAAGATCTCTCTGATTACCATTCCAGTAGAAGATATTCCAAGACTAAGATTCTCCTGATTACAATGTTAGTCAAAGTTAATCCAAGGACTTTCCTTAGTTCAGTCAAATTGATACTAAGATTTTTATTCCAGTTGAGGACAATTCAAGACACTGTGAAGCCTGGATCGTGACCAGATGACAGTTTAATCTCATCTCCCCAGTAATTCGCTGTGAAGTCTGGAGCACGACCAGATAACAGTTAGCCTTATCATCCTCAGCAAGTCACAGTAAAGCCTGGATCCTGACCAGATAGCAGTTCACTTCCATCTCTTCAATCAAGTGATTGCTCCCCAGTAGAGTAACAGACAACTGAAGCTCCTAAAACTCCATGTTTCAAAATAGAGACCAACATTCCTCAGCGGAGTCCTCTCTAACAGCAAGAGCAGGAATTCCCAGAAAGGGATATCTCATGAAATCATCATTGTTCTGGATGGAATCTTTAAGCCCATCTCCGACGACTCTCTGTCACATTCTGATGGCATCTTTAAGCCCATCTCCGATGATATTCTGTCATCTTTTCCAAATGGCATCTATAAGCCCATTCCCAATACTATCTATACAGTCAAGTATCATCTTATACGAGTGCTAATTTTTGGGCACTTTAGTGTTCAATCATCTTCCACCTTCCGATCAAGAAAGGCAGACCAACCAATCTACATCCTCAAGTTTAAGAAGATTGAACAGGGACAACTGTTGTACCCCAAAATTTCCCCTCTCATATTTTTCCAAGATTTTCCTCTTGCATAGGTGGTTACAAGAAATTTTTCAAATAATGGTTAAAGGTCTTTCGATTGGAACCTACATAATTCCCTTCGATCGACATCTCCAAAGTGCCTTTCGATTGGCATCTCCAAAGTTCCTTTTGATTGGCATCTCCAAAATGCCTTTTGATTGGCATCTCAAAAGTTCCTTTCGATTGGCGTCCATAAAATGACTTTCAATTGGCATCTCCAAAGTTCTTTTTGACTGACATCTATATAGCGTCCTTCGATTTCCATAGACATAACGTCCTTCGATTGACAACTACAAAAGGCCTTTCGATTGGCCTCATGACAAGCCTTTCAAAGGGCATTGTGTCAAAGCCTTTCGATTGGCATGGCAAGGGATCCTTAGATTTAGCATTATGTCAAATCCCTTTGACTGGTATTTGGACAAAGGCCCTTCGAAGAACTCCTTCCAGACCATTCGAAAGAGGCCATCAAGAGGGCAATCGGAAAATATGTCCAGGCCAGATTCTTGCCTTGTTTGGTCACAATTCCACAAGAGTTGATTTGACCAGGGAATTCTCTTCAAAGGGACAGGAAATCAAAGTAAAGGGTGGTCCAATCGAAGGAGTCTTAGTATTGAAGCTGGAACAGTTATACTCAGAGCCATTAAGGAGAACAAGGTTCTAATAAGGAAAGTCCTGATTAGATCCAATTGAAGTTTAAGGCTGGCAAGGAAGGCAGATTCGAAAGAATGAAGATGGGATTTTTTCCAAAACAAGCCAGAGTAATCAAATAATCAAAAGAAGATTTTCTCATCAGGTGAAGAGTAAAATAGGCTGGAAAATCAAAGAAAAGGCGTGGGAAAAAACACAAAGATTTGGCCATTTTAGAAATAAAAGATACAAGACACAAATCAAATCTGTTCTCACTTAATCTTCAAGATTCAGTTTTGTTAACCTAAGTCATTCTACTATATATATAACAAACCCTGATCATAAAAGGAGGAAATATCCGTGTAGAACATCCACAAGACTGTTGAATATTTTTACAAAAAGTGGTGATCTATTTTTGCTCTAGAGGGAGAGTCAAGGTGCTTCAAAGACTGCAATCCATTCCCAAGTGTATTTGGAAGCTATATGAGCCATTCTACCGCATCAACATATCTAGAAACAGTCTACACAGGTATCACGGTTTTCTCTTTTTCTTGAAATCTGTTTAGACTATACACGCATGATAAATGAATTCTAAATATATATTCATGTTTCTATAATCATTTAGAACATGTCTGCATAATTAATCGTGTGTTTTGACGCATATTTGACTGAATGCCATTGTTAAGGTTTCAAGGTTCTTTTCTAGGGTCTTTTGTTTCAGGAAAAATCAGGGCAAAAGATGAGTACCATTGTACTCACGAGACCAAACCCAATTGATCTGCATATTTGGTTTGAATTTATATTGCCTAGTGGTGATTTTTGAGAATTGCAGGTTTTTAGCAATGACCGTGTCTATGGGTAAAAACCCTTAGCCTAAAACGACAGTCCCAATGAAGAAGATGACTGCGTGGCAAAACCTGAGTGGCCCATTTAAATTTTTGCGCGTTTTTATTACAGCCACTGACCATCATTACATATAATTTATCTTATTTGCTTGTATTAACGATTGAACAATTGGATCAGTGGTACAAGTGAAGGCTTTTCAGCGCGCGTGTATAAGAGTTCAGGGGTTTGATCCCTGCCTCCTATATGTTATTTTTCTTAATAATTCTTTGTAGATTCCACGTTGTTCTTCCAAGCGCGCACACCCTAGGCCTCTAGATCATCATCCTTGGATCAATCAACGCCTGGATCCAATGCCTCCAATGAAGCTCCCCATGGTGGACATTCCTGGCACAGCCATACTAGATCCCACGTTGCTATGGGCCAACTGGATTGGGCTTTGAAAAGAAATTCAGCATGCACCCTCCAACTTGGATTTACACCCCTTAGGCTTACTCTATTTTCCCTTTTAATTTTGTTTTATTTAAATTAGTTTATTTATTTTGTTTAAACCAATTTTTTTCCATAAAATCATAAAATCAACATCACAAAAAATAGGATTTAGCTTTTTTCAATAAATTAATTTTTGTAAATTAATTAATTTCATCAACTTTAATTTGTTTCATTAATTAAAATTAATTTAAAAAAACTAGGTCAAACTCCAAATATTTTTTCATAAAAATCCCAAAAATATTTTCAACGATCAAATTAGGATTTTTTAGGGTTTCAAATTTATTTCAATTTTTTACTCTCACGCGTAACTATTTTGGCCGTACGATTAATTTTTACTATTTATGTAACTGCGCCCGGTTTGTAATAGCTTAATTAGGGTTTTATTTTTTCATTTTTGTTTTCAGTCAACTCCTTATGTATCTATACCAAAGCCTTGTAATAGCTTAGGGCCTTTATTTCTCTCTTTTATGTTATATGCTTGTATATAATTGTTAGCAACCTAGGCGTGCATGCTCCATCAATCAATCTTAGATCACTAAAATTCAAGATAAATATATCTAAAAAAGCACACTTTTGCACACGTGCACTGCTAGGGCATTTCCCACTTTGGTTGCCTCGGAAACAGTGGTCATGTCCCTCGAACATAGGGATACTCTTAGCAAAGACCCTCAGTTTAAAGTCGTCACAAAGATCATAGTCCCTAAATGTCCCTCGAGTTGCCTACGAGAAATGATCTTATGATGATAGTCCCTTCGAAATGCTAAGGTATCCTTACATGTTGCCTTCAATGACCATTACGTCTCTTTCGATAGTCCTTCAACATCCAACGACTAGGATTACCTACTCACGAACAGTAGGATAACACGATCTAAAGGATAGGAGCAGAAGAACAATCTTTTTTCGAGTAGTTAGATAATTGTTAGGTACTTGCTCAAACAAATTTTTACACCACACTTTCAAACACTTTTCAAACAAAGTTTTCAAAACGCTTTATAACACTCTTGAGGACTGATACAAGAGTTACCATAAAGAGAATCGCCACACTAAGGCATTTTCAAAACTTTTTTTCACACAAACACGAAAGCAATTTCAAAAATGAGCAAGTACCTAAGATCCCATGGAACACCATGGATGGAAAGGGTGCTAACACCTTCCATTTCCATAATCTACCCCCTTACTCAGAAATCTCGAAAAAGGTATTTTTCTGTTCTTTTCACCATTTCCTTTGTTGGATAAAAGAAAATTCGGTGGTGACTCTTGCTTACCGCGACATTTGCAAAATACAAATACAAAACCAGTATTAACAGTCGGTTTTGCCACCGTATCAAGAAACCATGTATTGTTTCCTTTTTAAAGTCTTTGGACAACAAGGCTTGGAAAGCTGTTTTAAAAGGATGGAAACACCCTGTCAAATTGGGAGAAAATGGAGAACCTACTTCTGAGTTAAAACCAGAAGAAGATTGGTCTAAAGAAGAAGATTAAATTTCTCTTGGAAAATCTAAAGCCTTGAATGCTATATTCAATGGAATTGACAAGAACATTTTCAGATTAGTGAACACATGTGAAGTAGCTAAGGATGCATGGGGAATTCTTCAATCTACTCATGAAGGCACATCCAAAGTTTTGATGTCAAGACTTCAATTGCTCACCACAAAATTTGAGAATTTGAGATTGAAGGATGATGAAAGTATTAATGACTTCCATATGAACATTCTTGAAATTACTAATGCATTTGGTGCATTAGGAGAGAAAATACCTGAAGACAAATTGGTGAGAAAGATGCTCAGGTCTCTTCCCAAGAGATTTGATATGAAAGTGAATTATATAGAAGACGCTCAAGAGATTGAAAAAATTAAAGTGGATGAACTTGTTGGATCCATCCTGACATTTGAATTAAGCATCAATGAAATGTCTGAAAAGAAGAACAAAAGCATAGCCTTTGTATCAAATACTGAAGATGAAGAGGAAGACTGTGATCTGGATACAGATGGAGGAATATCAAATGCCTTAGCTATGCTTGGAAGATAGTTTAACAAAGTGATAAAAAGAATGGATAGGAACCAAAGATCAAATGTCAATAACATCTCATTTGACATCCATAAGTAAAATGAGTTTGGAAGAAAAAGGGCTGAAGAAAATTCTACTCAAGGGAAGGGAGCACAATGTAATGAATGTGAAGGCTTTGATCAAATTAGAGCTGAATGTCCTACATATCTTAAGAAACAAAAGAAGAATCTTGAAGAACCTTTCAAGTATGTTAAAGCATTAACAGGGAAATATGTATATGATGAAGAGTCTAGTGATGGGGAACTAACTTTTAATGAGTTAGCTACTTCATACAAAGAATTATGTCTCAGAAGTGCATAAGTGTGCCTTGAAGGGGTGAAACAGAAAGTCCTCATAACTTAGCTGAAGGCAGAAAGGGAAGAGCATTTAAAAACTATTTCTAAACTAGAAAGTGAAGTGACCTCCCTGAATTCAAACCTTGATAGAATGGTCAAATCTCTCACAATGTTGAATAATGGGTCTGACACTTTAGATGAAATTCTTCAAGCAGGAAGAGTGATAGGACACAAGAGTGATCTAGGGTTTAATGAGAAAAAGGAACCAAATTCTAAAGAACCATCAGTAGATTCCACTCATGTCAAGCCTAAACCCAAGATGTCGAATCAAATGTCTAAACATCATAGCAAGAAAGGACATCATGGAAACATCAGGGTAAGAAGAAGTTCAAACACATCAGGGAGAATCCTCAGTTCTGGAGATGTCATCATTATGGAAGGCTTGGTCATATAAGGCCCTTCTGTTTCAAGTTGTATGGGTATCCTAAGACTACTCCTCCTCCCAAGACTGATAAGATTCCACATAATAGCAAAAAGAAGAAACAGTGGATCCCAAGTCTAGTGTTTCTAGTTTCATATCTCACACCTCCCTCAGAGTATCAACCAAATATGAGTGGTATTTTGACAGTGGTTGTTCTAGACACATGACAGGTGTCAAGAATCTGTTGGTGGACGTCAAATCTCATTCCACCAGTTATGTGACTTTTGGTGATGGAGCAAAAGGTGAAATCAAAGGTGTTAGAAAGCTTGATTGTTCAGGAGCCCCTAAGCTTGATGATGTATTACATGTTAAAGGGTTAAAAGCTAACCTGATAAGTATAAGCCAATTGTGTGATCAAGGATTCATAGTTAACTTCACCAAGGAAGAATGTCTTGTATGCAATGAAAATAATGAAGTTATTATGAAAGGAATCAGATCTAAAGACAATTGTTATCTATGGGTTCTTTAAGAGTTGAACCTCTCCTCAACATGTGTTTTAGCCAAAGAGAATGAAGTTAAACTATGGCATCAAAAATTGGGAAGTTGCATATGAAAGGTATGAAAAGAATTACATCTGAGGAAGCAGTGAGAGGGATTCCTAAGATCAAGATAGAAGAAGGAAGGGTGTGGTGACTGCCAGATTGGAAAGCAGACTAATATGTCACATAAAAATATCCAACATCTCACTACATCAAAAGTTTTAGAACTTCTTCACATGGACTTGATGGGACCTATGCAGGTTGAAAGTAAATGTTACATCTTAGCTGATCATGAACAAAGGAGGAAGATGGATCCCAAGAGTGATGAAGGAATATTTCTGGGTTACTCCACAAATAGCAGAGCTTATAGAGTTTTTAACTCCATAACCAAAGTTATGATGGAGTCAATAAATGTTATTATTGATGATAGAGGATAGAGTGCTGAAGAAGATGTCTCAGAAGATGTTGGAACATCTTTGTCTGATATTCCAATAGAATCAAATGACTGAAGTATTGATTCTAATCCACCTCAAGAAGATCCTAAGGCTAGTCATATTAATAAAGGACCTTCAATTAGAACTCAGAGAGATCATCCTAAGGAGCTTATCATAGGAGATCTAAATAAAGGAGTTACTACCAGATCAAGAGATGGGATATCAAACTCTTGCTTTGTGTCAAAGATTGAGCCTAAGAATGTAAAAGAGGCCCTAACTGATGAGTTTTGTATTAATTCTATGCAAGAAGAGCTAGAACAATTCAGTAGAAATGAAATTTGGGATCTTCTTCCAAGACCTGAAGGGACAAATGTGATTGGCACAAAATGGGTGTACAAGAATAAATATGATGAAACAGGGGTGGTCACTAGAAAAAGGGAAAAGTTAGTTTCACAAGGGTACACTCAAATTGAAGGAGTTGAATTTGATGAAACTTTTTCCTCTATGGTCAGACTTGAATCAATCAGACTTCTCTTGGGAGTTGCATGCATACTGAAATTTAAATTGTTTCAAATGGATGTAAAAAGTGCCTTCTTAAATGGCTATCTAAATGAAGAAGTTTATGTGAAACAACCAAAGGGATTTATTGATCCAAGTTTTCCTAAACATGTATACAAACTGAAGAAAGCTCTATATGGATTAAAGCAAGCTCTAAGAGCTTGGTATGAGAGACTGGCATAATTTCTTGTTGAGAATGGATACAGGAAAGGTGGCATATACAAAACTCTTATTGTAAAGGAAGAAGAAGAGAAGATCATGATTGCACATATTTATGTTGATGATATTGTGCTTGGTGGGATGTCAAATGATATGGTTCAACATTTTGTCAAGCAAATGCAGTCAGAATTTGAGATGAGCCTTGTTGGTGAATTAATCTATTTTCTTGGTCTGCAAGTTAAAAAAATGGAAGATTCCATATTTTTATCTCAGAGAAAGTACGCCAAGAATATATTAAAGAAATTTGGGATGGAAAATTCCAGCCACAAAAGAACTCCCTCTCCCACACATCTGAAGTTGTCTAAAGATGAAAAAGGAGTAAGTATGGATCAAAGTCTTTAGAGAAGTATGATAGGAATTCTTATATATCTCACAACTAGAAGGCCTGACATTGCCTTTGTTGTAGGAGTGTGTGCAAGATATCATGTTGATCCTAAAGTTAGCCATGCTAACCATGTGAAGATAATTCTTAAATATTTTAATGGGACAAGTGATTATGGTATGCTATACTCTCATGGATCTAGTTCTACCTTATTTGGTTATTGTGATGCTGATTGGGCAGGATGTGCTGATGATAGAAAAAGTAAATCAGGAGGATTCTTCTTTCTGGGAAATAATCTCATATCTTGGTTCAGTAAGAAGCAAAATTGTCTGTCTATGTCCACTGCAGAGGCTGAATATATTGTTGCAGGAAGCAGTTATTCTCAATTGGTTTGGATGAAACAAATGTTAACATAATACAATGTCAAACAAGATGTCATGATATTATTCTGTGACAATTTAAGTGCCATTAACATATCAAAGAATCCCATTCAACACAGTAGGACCAAACATATTGGTATTTGTCATCACTTCATAAGAGAGCTTGTTGAAGAAAAAATTTTTGTCTTAGAACATGTAGCCATTAAATTGTAACTGGATGACATTTTCACTAAGGCTTTGGATGCTAATATTTTTTAGAACTTAAGAGGAAAATTAGGGATTTTCCTATATGAGGGTTTGTAGCAATTAAAGGCGTGTGGGAATATCATTAAAGTGATATTATATTATTTGTGTTTCCAACAAATAAAATTTCGAAAGAAATCATTGCAGAACTGCCTAAAAGTGTTTCCCACACGCTACGAAATAACATCCTTCTACTTTGAAAAAATTTTAATTATCCTCTACAGAAAAAGAACCCTAGTCATTATTCATCCTTTTGGTCAAAAATATTCAAAGATGTCTCAACATCATACATCGTCTTCCTTAAAATCTGCCAATGAGAATCTCTCCCTTAATAGAGTACTTGATGCTACTCCTCTAACAAACATCCCACCTCTTGATAAAAAGGTAAAGAAATCTAGATCATCACCTACCAAGAAATCCAAAGATGATAAAGGTAACTCTTCTACTGCTACTGACAACAGGACAAAAGAAGAAATTTTTAATGTTGATAGAAGCATTAGAAGGCTAGTATACAAAGTGTTAAATAAAGGCTTTGTTGTGCCTGGGATTTCTACTCCTCTTGCTCGCATGCCTCCTCAGGATGACAAAGGAAGTAACCCTAAAAGTGATGCTGCTGAATCATCCACCTTCAAGAAAGATGCTGCTGAAAGCAAACTTGAGAAGTTTGATATCTCTGCTCTAAAATAAGTGGAAGAAGAAAATGTTAAACAAGATGTTGAAGAGAACTCTCCTACTAAGGAAGATGTTGTTGCCTCCAAGGATGCAGAAGGTAAAAATGCTGAGAATGTGGTCAATATAGATGAGATATTTGATAATGAGCTCATTAATAATGTGGTATCTGGTATCACAAGAAGGCTAAAATCCAGGAAAGTAAAGGATGCAAGTTTCACACCCCCTGCCAAGACAATCAAGAAGAAAACCATGTAAGGACCCCCAAAAGCAGGAAGTAAAGTGGTCCCTCCCTCTATAAAAAGAAAAGCTAGACCTATTAAGTCCACAGATGATGATGATGATGGTGTAAAAACATCTAAAAGTAAAAAATAAATTTGTGGTTGTTGAAGAAGTTGACTCAGACTATGATGTCGAGCAAGATGTCTATGACAACTCTCCTATCAAAAAGTATACAAGAAAGAATATTTTTGTTAGGGTTCTGATGCTCCCCTTGACAACATTTCCTTCCATTCTGTTGGGAGTACTGAAAAGTGGAAGTATGTGTTTCAAAGAAGAATTGCCTTGGAAAGAGAATTAGAAGCTGGTGCTCTAGAATGCAAATAAATCATGGAGTTGATATCTTATGTTGGACTGATGAAAACTATTACCAGGTTTGCCAATTGCTATGAGACTCATGTTAAGGAATTCATTGTTAATATTCATATTGACAATGCTGATCATAAAAGTAAAGAGTATACAAAGGTGTATGTTAGGGGTAGGTGTGTAGAATTTTCCCCTGCTATCATAAATAGATTTTTAGATAGGACTGAAGATGACTTTTGTGAGCTAGAAGTAACAAATAATCATGTGTGCAGAGCCATCACTTCTAATCAAGTGAGTGAGTGGACCTTGAAAGATAAACATCTTGTTAGCAATCTTAGTGTGAAATATGCTATTTTGCACAGAATTGGAGCTGCAAATTGGGTTCCTACAAATCACACTTCAACCATCACTATTGGCTTAGGAAAGTTTATTTATTGTGTTGGAAACCAGAATTTTTTTTACTATGGTACTTACATATTTGATCAAACTGTTAAGCATGCAGGAACTTGTGCCATTAAGATGCCAATTTATTTTCCTTCGCTCATCTGTGGAATTATTCTTAATCAGCATCCTGGAATTATAAGTGGAAATGATGTAGTGTGCAAGAGGGAGTCTTCTTTGACCCTTCATTTTAAGCTTTTTTCAGGAAAACATGTTCCAGACATTGTTTTGACATTTTCACCTGCTAAAAAGACCTCCACCATTGATGACATGATCAATGAACTAAGAGAAGCCTGCAAGTAATTGGATGATGTGATCAGAGTTAGCTCAACAAGGAAGCTAACCTTTGAAAAGATGATCAAGGACCTGCAAAAGGACAACAACCTTCATGATACAGTAAACTCTGAAGGTGAAGACTCTAGTGAGGAAGGAAGTTTTGGCTCAGCCAAGCCATCTGGTCCTAATGACAGTTAGACAAATTGATATTTCTTTATTTGACCCTTTTGTTTCATTTTGGCACTTGCATGTGCTTGACATTTGATTTCTATGGTCTGTATCTAAATTACTAATACACTCTTGAATGCATCCTTTTATTTGGCATATTATGACTAAAAAGGGGGAGAGAAAGTGACTGACTGACCACTGACCACTGACTGACCACCACTGATTGAGGGGGAGCTTAATACTTGAGGGGGAGCCTCATGTCTTAGAAGATGTTTTGACATCTTCCCTGCTAACAACTAACTGCTAACTAAGTTTATGCTTTTCTTGCTTTTCTTATGCTGCTACTCTGATATTGCTTTGATAATATGCTATGATAATGTTTTAGCCAAAATTTTCCAAAGGGGAAGTTTGTAAGTGTTTGTTGGCAACAATTTTGGTAAAACAATATGCTGTTAATGTTTTGCTAAATGTCTTGACATTTGTAGCAAACTGTTTCGAATGATGTCAAAGCAGATGTATTGACATCTGCCTCCTGAACTGAACTCAGCCAACATTAGTTTAAGTATTTTGTTTCCTGATTTCTTGCGCACCATAATTCAGGATTTGTGACTCATAGGCTGCGAAAAATATGGAGGAATATTTTCCAAATTGTATGGATTTTATCTTGGCCGATTTTTATGGAAATTGTGATCGGTGGAAATAGAACTGATTGTTTTTTAGCTGGTTTCGCGAAATGTCGCGGTAAGCAAGAGTCGCCACCGTCTTTTATGTTCTCCAACATGGAAAGGACAAAAGCACAACAAAATTCCTTATTCGAGAATGTTTCTCGGTTCGGGAGGTAGATTTATAGAAAGGGAAGGTGTTAGCACCCTTTCTATCCATGGTTATCCATGGGCTCTTAGGTACTTGCTCTTATGTTTTCAAAAATTTGTTTGCTTTTCAAGTGTGTGTGGGTTTTGAAAAAGTTCGTTTGAAAAAACTTCTAAGTAACTCTTGTATCAGTCCTCAAGAGTGTATGAAGTGTTTTGTTTGAAAACTTTTAGAAAGTGTAAGGTGTGAAAAGTATTTTTGTTTGTTTTGAAAAGAGAAAGTACCCATGAGTCATCTACCTACCCTAAGGAATTAAGATGTGTAAGAGTCCTTTAGATAGTGCTATCCCACCATTGAGGGGTAGGTAGCACCGTCGTTGGAGGTATTCGGGTCAATTCGATTATCGGGACAGTGTGGTCACCAAAGCAATGGTAGGATACCTTAGGAGTAACCCTAATGTCCTAGATCCTTTTATCCGAGGCAACCGTTTCGAGGCAACTGGATCTTTAGACAAAGGGCGACCTCTAAAACACCCTATACTTGATGACCACGTTCGAGGCAACCAGTGAGGCGTACCCTAGGAGTGGCATGTGCTTGTGTGTTGTTTTTTCAGTTAATTGTCTTTGTACATGTTATTTGTGAGCTACGGATTAATTTTATTTACATACATTCTTGCAGGCATTTTTTAACAGTTAGAAGTGCGGAAAATAAATTGCGGAAAGGTAAATCTAACTATTACAAGGCGTGGGTCTATACATCGCCAAAAACAAAAACCCGTTTTTGAAAAGTAAATGCAGAAAATTAAAGAAAGCAATAAAATCCTAATTACTATTACATCCTCTATACAGATACATGAATATAATCAGAATAAATAAATACGCGCGAGTAAAAATTAATCGGGAACGTCCTAAGGGTTTTGACCCTTTTAAGAAAAGAATTGAATTTTTTGTCCTTTTTTGTAATTAATGAAATTAAAACTAATAACTAATTAATTAATTAATTAATTAAGAAAATGATATTTTTGTGTTTTTATGTTTTTAATGAAATAAAATAAAAAGGAATTAAAATTAAAAGTTAATAAAATCTAATTCTAAATTTATTTTAGTTATTAAAAAAAAGATTAAAATTGCCTAATTAAACTAATTAATTAATTATAATTTAATTACAAAACAATGAATTAAAGTGAAATTAATAAATAAGAATAATAAAAATATTAGTTTTTTTGATTTTTTTGTTTATGAAAATAATTATCTATGAATTAAATAATAATAATAATAGTTAATAATAATAATTAGTTAAAAGAAAATAAAAAAGGAAAAGAAAACAAAAGAAAATATGAAAGAACCATGGGGGTGTTGGCCCAGGTATGGAGGTTTGAGGAAGCAATATGGCCCAATAAGCTTAAGCCTTTGTTGACTTTAGGAATTTCCTGCACGTGCTTTGACTTGGAGCATGGTATCCAGCATCTCATAGCCCCTGGATTGATCTTTGAGGCCACTTGGCGCATGATCGTTTGATGCACATGGTGGAAAGCCTTTGTGAAACCTGCACAGGAACATGTTATGGAAAAATAGAAATAAGCATTTGGGGGACCTGGGATGTTGATGGAGTTCTTGGAAGTAGTTGAATCTGGCTAGATCAGGTCTTTCGAGCTTGACAACTTCAAGGAAATTTTTGCAATTTTGGGGCGTTCTCTAGGCTGTGTGTATTTGTCTGTAATGCTTTCTCATGGCTTGTATTTATAGAGGAGATGGAGGGGACAAAGAAATAAGGCAAGAATCCAAGCCATAAAGCCATGCTTTCAAACCAAAATCCAACAAATTAAAAAGCTTCCAAAATTTGCAAAACTTTCCCTTTCCATGCTTACATGTATCTGGACATCTTGGCACAAATTCAAAATTTTGTGCACAAAAAATAGCTTTCACGAATTTGGTAGCTAGTAAATGGCATATAAAGGTCATTCAAACCATAAAGATCCCCTTTAATTAATTTTTTTGATTTTATTTGAATTTTATGGATTTAAAATGGATTAAATCAATAAAAATTAAATAAAATAGAAAAATTAATGTTTAATCTTGAAATTAATCATGGGACACGTGGGTGGCATGACAAGGCTGAATCAAGTGGAAAAAAGTGGGCCCTTTTGTCAAACATTGAAGTTTCAAGGATAGTTGACTTTTGCCATTTCACAAAAATTGCCCAACTTCTCCAATGCATATCTTGCTCAATTTTGATCATATGAACATGTTCTTGGACATTTTGGAAAGGTCTTGAAGTCCTGTAACCAATGCCTTTGGTCCCATGTCATTTTGATTTGCCAATATCAAGTTATGGTCTTTGACTTAAAATGCCTTTTTGTTGACTTTTAAAAATGACCTATAATGTTGAAATTGATAACTTTTTGTGAGAGCATTTCTTGGACTTGGAATGTGAAGATGAGTTGTAGGAAATGTCCTCCCCTTCAAAATGAGCATTGGATGGGATTTTTATGATGAACCATGAAAACTTTATGCCTTGGTCAAGTTACAGTTGACTTTTCAGCTGTCCAAAAATGGAAACTTTTGCATCTTGATGATTTTTGAGCCATTCTTGAGGAATTATGATCAAGACTTGATCAAATGATGATTGTGGCTTCAAAATAAGATGTTGACCAAATTTTTTGACTTTTGACTGCCAAATGACCATTTTGCCCCTGCAGTTGATTGTGAGGCAATTAGGATTTTTGACTGTGCAACTTGACCTTGTGAGCCTTGAAACTTGGCATGTAGATGCTTGAAAATGTATATGGGAATATGGGACTTGATTGAGCCCTTGAAAACCTCAACTTCTTTGCAAGAACCAAAACCCTAATTTTGACTGGCTTATGAGGATGGTTTGACTGTGCAACCCTTGAGTAGACTTGAGCAAATTGAGATGATGCTTGTCAAAACTTTGAAGAATATGGGAGGGCAAATTTTGGGGTACAACAGTTGCCCCTGTTCAATCTTCTTAGACCTGAGGATGTAGATTGGCTTGTGTGCCTTTCGTGATCCAAAGGTGGAAGATGATTGAACACTAGAGTGCCCAGAAATTTGCACTCACATAGTAGAATATCAGCAACGTGATGTCGGGAATGGGCTTACAGATGCCATTTGGAAAGATGGTGGATAGGGGGATGGGCTTATAGATGCCATCTGGAGATGTGACAGAACTTTGTCGGGAATGGGCTTATAGATTCCATTTGGAAAGGTAATGGATAGGTGGATGGGCTTATAGATGCCATATGGAGATGTGACAGAACCTTGTCAGGAATGGGCTTATAGATGCCATTTGGAAAGATGGTATGGGAGGATGGGCTTATAGATGCCATCTGGAGATGTGACAGAACCTTGTCGGGAATGGGCTTATAGATGCCATTTGGAGATTGTTGATAGGTGGATGGACTTATAGATGCCATCTAGAGGTGGTCTGTTGAATTGTAATTTTTGTAAGTTGAAAGAGGGAACCTGTGTAGGGTTGCCTGATGATGAGCTCGTGTAAAACTGCATCTTGGAAAGAAGGACACCTGTGTAGGGTTGACTGATGATGAGCTCGTGTAAAACTGCATCTTTGGAGGAAGGAAACCTGTGTAGGGTTTACTGATAATGAGTCCGTATAACACTGCATCTGAAGTGGAGAAGGAACCTGTGTAGGGTTACTTTGATGACGAGTCCATGTAAAACCGCATCTAGAGCTGAGAAGGAAACCTGTGTAGGGTTTACTGATGACGAGTCCGTGTAAAACTACGTCTGGAGTTTGAGAAGGGAACCTGTGTGGGGTTACTTTGATGATGAGTCCATGTAAAACTGCATCCTAGAAGAAGTAAAACCTGGGTAGGGTTTCTGATGACGAGTCCGTGTAAAACTGCATCTTTGGGAAGAGAGAACCTGTGTAGGGTTTCTTCGGGATAAGTTCGTGTAAAACTTTTGGAGGAACTGGGGTAAGGTTACTTCGGGATAAGTCCGTGTAAGACTTCTGGAGGAACCGGGGTAAGGTTACTTCGGGATAAGTCCGTGTAAGACTTCTGGAGGAACCGGGGTAAGGTCATCTTGAGATAAGTCCGTGTAAGACTTCTGGAGGAACCGGGGTAAGGTTACTGCAGGATAAGTTCGTGTAAAACTTCTGGATGAACCGGGGTAAGGTCATCTTGAGATAAGTCCGTGTAAGACTTCTGGAGGAACCGGGGTAAGGTTACTGCAGGATAAGTTCGTGTAAAACTTCTGGATAAACCGGGGTAGGGTCATCTTGAGATAAGTCCGTGTAAGACTTCTGGAGGAACCGGGGTAAGGTTACTGCAGGGTAAGTTCGTGTAAAACTTCTGGATGAACCGGGGTAAGGTTATCTTGAGATAAGTCCGTGTAAGATTTCTAGAGGAACCGGGGTAAGGTTACTGCAGGATAAGTTTGTGTAAAACTTCTGGATGAATCGGGGTAAGGTCATCTTGAGATAAGCCCGTGTAAGACTTCTGGAGGAACCGGGGTAAGGTTACTGCAGGATAAGTTCGTGTAAAACTTCTGGATGAACCAGGGTAAGGTCATCTTGAGATAAGTCCGTGTAAGACTTCTTCTGAAAGAAAAGGAACCGGTGTAGGGTTACTTTGATGATAAGTCCGTGTAAGACTTCGTCTGAAAATTGAGAAGGAACCAGTGTAGGGTTGCCTGATGATGAGTTCGTGTAAAACTAACATCTGAGGTTGAGAAGGAACCGGTGTAGGGTTGCCTGTTGATGAGCCCGTGTAAGACTTCTTCTGAAAGAAAAGGAACCGGTGTAGGGTTGCCTGAGGATGATCAAGTAGATAATTGTCCTGTTTGGTTTCAGATATTAACCCACGATCAGTCGTCCAAAGAATTTTCCTGGCTTGTTACCGGTGTAGATCTGGAACTGTAAAGGTAGATGGTAATCATCTTTTGATTGACTTTTTTCTAAAAAGGCGAAGTATTAGTCGTATGCAATGTCATGATGCATGAACTGCATGATTTTAAGATGTTCTCAAAAATAAATGAGACTTGTGTTGTATGATGCGTATGCATGCTATAATGTATGAAGATGTGATGTTTATGAATGTATTCTCGTCTGGGAAAATAAATCCTTGACGAATGTCAGGAGCTTGTTTAAATCCTGGGCTGTTGTTGAAGAGTAGAGTTCTTCGTTTCCACTAGGGATGATGATTGCAAGAATAAACCGGTAGGAGAAGATGACTCCGCTGGGGAATAAACTTGTTGGAGAGATTACTCTACGGGGAGTTACTCTGTGGGAAGAGATACTTCACTGAGAATTTGATGATAACTCCGCTGGGGATACCGTTGATGTGTTATGTTGGGTAACTTTGATGAACTTCACCGGGGGTAGGAAGAACTTCGCCGAGGACGATCTTTCCATGGTAATTAGCTGAGGATAACCCAGTTATAAGTTCTGGTGGGGAATAACTTTGAATAAAGTCGGGGAGAGACGTTCGTACTCTTCAGGTGATAAGCTTCCAGAATCTACTGGGGATAAGCTTCCAGAATCTACTGGGGATATGGATTCAACTCTCCTGGGGAAACTTTGGACTGCACTGGGGAAATGGCTCCACTGGGGTGTTTGGTATTCCACCGGGGAACAATCTTATATTAAGACTGCCAGGGATGCTTGCTTAGGAACATTTGTATACTCCGCCGGGGAATATTGAGATCTTCTGGGGATACCCAACTTCCTTAAGGCTGACAGTAACCTAACTCTGCTTGGGGAGAGTGTCGCTGACTTGCTGGAGATATTTGTGATTTTCTGGGGATACCCAACTTCCTTAAGGCTGACAGTAGACTAACTCTGCTTGGGGAGAGCGTTGTTGACTTGCTGGAGATACTGCACCTTGTCAGGGCTGACGGGAGACCAACTCTACTCGGGGGAGAGTATTGTTGAACTTTGTCTTTCTCCCGGGGAGTGGAGGCCTTTTGGTTATGTTCTTCAGCCGAACCTATCTTGGTACCTTGGTTGACAGAGCAACTAGATCGCTTGGACAACTCATTATTGCCCCTGTTTCTGATGCGGGAGAAGAAGATACCTTGTGGAGGTGCTTGATAACTGCCGATTGACAAATCTTCTTCTGGTAGGCAAGTGACGAGATGACGGGACATAGTCGTACGCTTTTGATCCCTAACTTTTGCCTGGACCGCCCTTTCGGGTTTTCAGTCCATCGGGATACCCATTTTTGCCCAAGCCGCCTTTTTAGGTTTTCGACTTGCCGGGTGTACAGATTTTTTATTTCATCCCTTATTTTTGCCCGAACCCTTTCGGTTCGCCGGGAAGCCCTTATTTTTGCCTAGGTGTGTCAACCTAGCGGGTCTTTGATTATGCGCAGTATTTTTTCGACTATGTCCATGCTCTTAGGATACAGGAAGTTGTCACTGTCAGTAGTGCAATGTTACCATACCACCAGAAGATCTTCGTTTGATCGTCCAATACCCCAAGTGATCTAGATGGAGATTTGCCCCAAGCTGGTTGGCCTTTTGAGAGATTCTCCGAATCTTGACTTGACTGCCCCAGATAATGGACGATGATCATGCCATGCCCCTTGATTGGAAGTGCTTTTGTTCATTAGATATCCTTCGCGCGAATTTCTCTGTTGTTCGAACAAAAAGTCATATGCAAACAATGTTATATTAAAAATGCAAAGCTTATGTCTGTCTTGAAATTTTTGAAAATGCATTTTCAGTAAAACAAGCAAATTTTGTAAAATGTGATGTCAACTCAGTATTTTACAGCAAACCTTAAGGAGTCAGGATACCTTTCGTAACAGTATGCCTTCGAACTAACCCATGCTTCAGCTAGGACTTTTTAAGGGTTATAACGTGGCCTGGTTCACGGTTTAAGAAACAAAGGATAAAGGCTCAAATTATATTTGTACCCACCCACTCTTCGTGATGTTCTTCAAACCTAAACTCAGTTGATCGTGCGTTAAACCTTGTTCGAGTCTTTGTCCTAATATTCCCATGATGGTTCTGATGTTGACATTTTATTTTGAATAGGCAGTCATTTCCTTGTTGAGGGTTTGCAGGTCCTCTTTTCTTTTTGATTATGTTATCCCTATTTTTTGCCTGAACTGTTTCTTTTAGGATTACAGTCAGCGGGATGCCCCAGTTTTTGTAAGTCTGCTTCATAGGTTTCGACTTATTGGGCTTTTATTTTTGAAAGATAACGACTGCCTGTCTTTATGATTATTTGGAACCATCACTGTCTTTTGTATTGGAAGGACTCTTTTGATGTCATTCGTTATGCACTTGGATCAACTGAGAGAACTACCCTGCCCCAGGTTATAATTAAGGGTTTAATTTTTTTGTGAAAAGAAAAACTCCTACTTCTTTGGTTCGAAGGGGTTGACAAGGGATTATCATCCTTATAACTCCAGTGTTTAGGAATTGAAACAACGCCTGTACCTCATCAGCGGGGTCTGTTCAAAAGCATACTGTAGATTATGGTATCGTTTTCGTCATCCTCCCTCAAGAGGCTTAGAATTTTAAATCGAGAGTTTGACATCACAAAAATATGAAAGCAATTTGAATATAGCGAAGGCGAATATATTGATTCAAAACAGACATATGCGATGCATTAATGAAATAACAACGTTTGACATGAATAAAATGTTTGAACAATCAAAAGAAAATTACAACTTGAAAAATCCTAATGAACAAACAAAAAGTGCTTTCTATCCTAGCCATGTTTTGGCAAGGGAGCAATGATCACATTGGGAGCCTCGGGCGCCTCGAACTAGACCTCCTTTGCGTCGATTAGATCCTGAACCTTGTTCTTCAAAGTCCAACAATCCTCCGTAGCATGCCCCGGGCTGTCAGAATCATAAGCGCAACGGACGTTGGGGTTATACCTTGAAGGTGTCCTGTTGGGATTCTTAGGAGGGTCCCTTAGAGTTACCAAGTTGGTCTCCAGCAACTGTGGCAATATCTGGGCCAAGGTCATGCTGAGGGGAGTGAATTGCCTTTTAGGTCTCTCTTCCCTTTGTTGGTTGCGATGTTGAGTAGCACCGGCCGGTTTTGAAATAACCACCGCGTTGACAGCTTGGCGGTGTTCAGCACTGGATTCTTTCTTGAATAGCTTCTTCTCATTGTTCGAGGAGTCACCCTTTGGTATCTTCCCAGACTTGATACCGACTTCTATTCTTTCCCCAATCAAGATCAGATCTGTGAATCTGGCAGAAGAATTCCCAATCAGATGGTTGAAGAACGGCCCAGACAGGGTCCCCAAGAACATGTCAACGAGTTCCCGGTCAGTCAGAGGTGGTTGCACCCTTCCAGCAAGGTCTCTCCACTTTTGCGCATACTCCTTAAAACCTCCACCCGTCCCTAGTGACATACCCTGGAGTTGGGTACGCGTAGGAGCGAGGTCGGCATTATACTAATACTGCTTGTAGAACGCAGTAGCCAAGTCCTCCCAGCTACGAATGCTGGCTCCATCCAGCTGATAGAACCATTCGAGTTGAGTCCCTGAAAGACTTTCTTGGAAGAAATGGATCCATAACTTCTTGTCAGCTGTATAAGGTTGGATCTTCCTTGCATAAGACCTCAGATGCAGCTTAGGACATGAAGCTCCATCATATTTTGCAAAGGCAGGTGCCTTGAACTTATGCGGGATCACCACCCCAGAGGACAGACCTAGATCTTACAAGTCCAGGCCGGGCACTTTCTGTATCTCCATAGCACTTAGCCGGTCCTCCAACTGTTTGTACTGGTCCTCAGCAGGAGGGTACTGTTCATCATTGAAATCTGTCTCGCTGTCGGAAACTACAGGACTAGGAACCTCTCTCCTTCGGGGACTGCCTTCCCCAACAGATGGAGTAGTCCACTCAGCTTCATTCTGCAGTGTATTCCCAGATCTGCGTCTAGGGTCGAACAAAACAGCCCTCTTCTTCTTTTTTTTCAAGAGCAGAGTCTTTAATTCCTGTTGTCCTTGGGCCAAGCTCATGACCAGCTCCTGGAACTGGGCGTTCTGGGCCTAGAGGGCCTTGATAGCTTGTTCATTGGATGATTCAGGATTCATGATGACTGCTGAAATAAACAGCGAAGAAGGTAAGTGACCTGTAAAAAGTGTACCTGTAATGCAATGATATGTATGTATGCATGCAATGTTTTCAAGGATCTCGCGGAGTAAACAAGAAAATTGTTAGAACTTGAATTTTGTAGCTTGATGGAAGGGGCTTCATGTTGATGAGAGTCCTTCTTCAAGAGTCAAGGCTCACCATATCGAGTGGGTCATAGCCCCTGACTCAAGTTATCAACCTTGGCTAGAGGAAAATAAATCCCCTTTGCCCCTTGCTAGACATTTGGTTCATCATGACCTGCATCACAAACCCCTTGAGATCCTTGAAATGGATTAGTCCTTATGTAGGATGTATGCAATGGTATGATGGCATGATGTTATGCTATGCATGGAGTGATGTAAGTAAACCCTGTTATGAGTCCAGGTTAAGGACTGTAAACAAACCCTGCAAGAAATTCATGTGTTAGATAACAAGCATGCAAATAGTCAAGTTTGAAAGCACACAAGTCACACAAGACAACCCTTAGAGTTTAGGCCAGCATGAAGTTTGGGGTACTACCCTCTTGAAGTTGGTGGGCTCAAAAAACATGTCCTATCAAAAGTAACCGGGTTCTAAGGAGCTCAATATCATTGGGTTGTTTTCTGTGTTCATTGTTTTGATTTAGCCACTGAACTGGCGATCAAAATATTCCAAGAAAACAACCCTCAATGAGTGTAGTATCGAGTATCAACCAACTTCGGACTGCACCAAAGTCAGTCATCTCACTACCCCTAAAGAGGCCAGGATGGTTCAATTAAGGTTCCTAAGGTCAGTTGATGCTTCACGACACCACGCGGCGGCCCCGTACTCTCCTTGACTTGACTCAAGGGTTACCGGTACTCACCAAAGTGCCACATCAACGTAGCAAACTGCTTCAACCATGTCGGTATACCCCGCACAGTTCCCTCACAGTTTGTTGCTACTTTCTAAGAAGGTATCCCCCAGATCCGGGTTAGGATCTATGAAACTCCCAAAGCAGGCCCACAATATTAAATCAAGCAAAGCAAGCAATTGAAAACATGATGATGAACTATTCCTAAGGTACACCTCACTTTTAAGTTTCCCCAGCAGAGTCGCCAGTTCTATGATCGGTGGAAATAGAACTGACTGTTTTTTAGCTGGTTTCGCGAAATGTCGCGGTACGCAAGAGTCGCCACCATCTTTTATGTTCTCCAACATGGAAAGGACAAAAGCACAGCAAAATTCCTTATTCGAGAATGTTTCTCGGTTCGGGAGGTAGATTTATAGAAAGGGAAGGTGTTAGCACCCTTTCTATCCATGGTTATCCATGGGCTCTTAGGTACTTGCTCTTATGTTTTCAAAAATTTGTTTGCTTTTCAAGTGTGTGTGGGTTTTGAAAAAGTTCGTTTGAAAAAACTTCTAAGTAACTCTTGTATCAGTCCTCAAGAGTGTATGAAGTGTTTTATTTGAAAACTTTTAGAAAGTGTAAGGTGTGAAAAGTATTTTTGTTTGTTTTGAAAAGAGCAAGTACCCATGAGTCATCTACCTACCCTAAGGAATTAAGCTGTGTAAGAGTCCTTTAGATAGTGTTATCCCACCATTGAGGGGTAGGTAGCACCATCGTTGGAGGTATTCGGGTCAATTCGATTATCGTGACAGTGTGGTCACCAAAGCAATGGTAGGATACCTTAGGAGTAACCCTAATGTCCTAGATCCTTTTATCCGAGGCAACCGTTTCGAGGCAACTGGATCTTTAGACAAAGGGCGACCTCTAAAACACCCTATACTTGATGACCACGTTCGAGGCAACCAGTGAGGCGTACCCTAGGAGTGGCATGTGCTTGTGTGTTGTTTTTTCAGTTAATTGTCTTTGTACATGTTATTTGTGAGCTACAGATTAATTTTATTTACATACATTCTTGCAGGCATTTTTTAACAGTTAGGAGTGCAGAAAATAAATTGCGGAAAGGTAAATCTAACTATTACAAGGCGCGGGTCTATACATCGCCAAAAACAAAAACCCGTTTTTGAAAAGTAAATGCAGAAAATTAAAGAAAGCAATAAAATCCTAATTACTATTACATCCTCTGTACAGATACATGAATATAATCAGAATAAATAAATACGCGCGAGTAAAAATTAATCGGGAACGTCCTAAGGGTTTTGACCCTTTTAAGAAAAGAATTGAATTTTTTGTCCTTTTTTGTAATTAATGAAATTAAAACTAATAACTAATTAATTAATTAATTAAGAAAATGATATTTTTGTGTTTTTATGTTTTTAATGAAATAAAATAAAAAGGAATTAAAATTAAAAGTTAATAAAATCTAATTCTAAATTTATTTTAGTTATTAAAAAAAAGATTAAAATTGCCTAATTAAACTAATTAATTAATTATAATTTAATTACAAAACAATGAATTAAAGTGAAATTAATAAATAAGAATAATAAAAATATTAGTTTTTTTGATTTTTTTGTTTATGAAAATAATTATCTATGAATTAAATAATAATAATAATAGTTAATAATAATAATTAGTTAAAAGAAAATAAAAAAGGAAAAGAAAACAAAAGAAAATATGAAAGAACCATCGGGGTGTTGGCCCAGGTATGGAGGTTTGAGGAAGCAATATGGCCCAATAAGCTTAAGCCTTTGTTGACTTTAGGAATTGCCTGCACGTGCTTTGACTTGGAGCATGGTATCCAGCATCTCATAGCCCCTGGATTGATCTCTGAGGCCACTTGGCGCATGATCGTTTGATGCACATGGTGGAAAGCATTTGTGAAACCTGCACAGGAACATGTTATGGAAAAATAGAAATAAGCATTTGGGGGACCTGGGATGTTGATGGAGTGCTTGGAAGTAGTTGAATCTGGCTAGATCAAGTCTTTCGAGCTTGACAACTTCAAGGAAATTTTTGCAATTTTGGGGCGTTCTCTAGGCTGTGTGTATTTGTCTGTAATGATTTCTCATGGCTTGTATTTATAGAGTAGATGGAGGGGACAAAGAAATAAGGCAAGAATCCAAGCCATAAAGCCATGCTTTCAAACCAAAATCCAACAAATTAAAAAGCTTCCAAAATTTGCAAAACTTTCCCTTTCCATGCTTACATGTATCTGGACATCTTGGCACAAATTCAAAATTTTGTGCACAAAAGATAGCTTGCACGAATTTGGCAGCTAGTAAATGGCATATAAAGGTCATTCAAACCACAAAGATCCCCTTTAATTAATTTTTTTGATTTTATTTGAATTTTATGGATTTAAAATGGATTAAATCAATAAAAATTAAATAAAATAGAAACATTAATGTTTAATCTTGAAATTAATCATGGGACACGTGGGTGGCATGACAAGGCTGAATCAAGTGGAAAAAAGTGGGCCCTTTTGTCAAAAATTGAAGTTTCAAGGATAGTTGACTTTTGCCATTTCACAAAAATTTCCCAACTTCTCCAATGTATATCTTGCTCAATTTTGATCATATGAACATGTTCTTGGACATTTTGGAAAGGTCCTGAAGTCCTCTAACCAATGCCTTTGGTCCCATGTCATTTTGATTTACCAATATCGAGTTATGGTCTTTGACTTAAAATGCCTTTTTGTTGACTTTTAAAAATGACCTATAATGTTGAAATTGATAACATTTTGTGAGAGCATTTCTTGGACTTGGAATGTGAAGATGAGTTGTAGGGAATGTCCTCCCCTTCAAAATGAGCATTGTATGGGATTTTTCTGATGAACCATGAAAACATTATGCCTTGGTCAAGTTACAGTTGACTTTTCAGCTGTCCAAAAATGGAAACTTTTGCATCTTGATGATTTTTGAGCCATTCTTGAGGAATTATGATCAAGACTTGATCAAATGATGATTGTGGCTTCAAAATAAGATGTTGACCAAAAATTTTGACTTTTGACTGCCAAATGACCATTTTGCCCCTATAGTTGATTGTGAGGCAATTAGGGTTTTTGACTGTGCAACTTGACCTTGTGAGCCTTGAAACTTGGCATGTAGATGCTTGACAATGTATATGGGCATATGGGACTTGATTGAGCCCTTGAAAACCTCAACTTCTTTGCAAGAACCAAAACCCTAATTTTGACTGGCTTAGGAGGATGGTTTGACTGTGCAACCCTTGAGTAGACTTGAGCAAATTGAGATGATGCTTGTCAAAACTTTGAAGAATATGGGAGGGCAAATTTTGGGGTACAACAGAAATATTCAAAAGAATTGAATATTTGGTTTTAAGCCTAAGCCAACAGCTGTGTATATATAAGGACTTGCTTTCTTATTCAAACCACTGCAACTTTTGAAGAAGAATACTTTCTTTCTGTCTTAGAAGTCTAAGTCTTTTAATTGGTAAACACTCTACTATCGATTTAATACTTGTGTAGTTAGTTGGATTATTAATTGTGTATCATTCATAAGCTTTTAAGCATTGAATGATTGAAGTTTTTAAACTTATTATTTCTGTTGTTTCTTCACTATAAGGGATTGAAGGGATTTGAGGAGGACCTCATACCTTGGTGAGTCTTAGGTAGAAGTATAACACAAGTAGTGATTAAGTAATTAGATCGTAAACTGGTTATTTACTGAGGGTCTATGAATTGATACTATTTAGTGGACTTGTCCCTGGATTGGTAGCCCCCAGAGTAGGTGTTGTTATACACTGAACTGGGTGAACAATCTCTTGTGTTTTTATTGCTTTTGTTATTACTACTCTTTACTTGTAAACAAATATTTGTGTCGTGATATCTCATTCGACATCACATATCTGATACCAGAACTTCAACTTTCTTTTCCCATAATTTCTTGTATAACCTTTAGACCCCTAATATCAAACTTCCCACCTTGTCCTTACTTATTTTGCATTAATTACCATATTGCCACCTATATTCTCTGATACCTAATATGAGCCAACAAAACACGACGTAAGTTTTCTCTACTTCAAAGCTCTACCAACACCAATCATCGGAGTAACCCTCAATAACACATGATCATCTTTTTTAATTCTATATCCTTACTTCTCTTGTCATGGTAACTCTTCTGAAGACTATGAGAAGGCTTTATCTTCTCCCGAATCATCTTTATCTTTCCAATTATCTTTCATACAACCTCAAGTCCGACTACATCACTCTCGCCCAACTCATACCAACACAATGGAGTCTTACACCTACTACCGTACAAATATTCATCTAGTGCCATCCCAATACTAGAATGCAAATTATTATTATAAGTAAACTCAACCAATGTAAAGTGACTATCCCAAGCTCCTCCTTGTTCTAGCACACAAGCCCTCAACAAATCCTCCAAAGACGGGATAGTCCTTTCTGTTTGACCATATGTCTGCGGATGATATGTCGAACTCAACTTCAACTTAGTACCAAAAGAATTTTGCAAACCTTTCCAAAATTTTAATGTAAACCTCGAATCTCTATCTAACACGATACTTGAAGGTATTCCATGTAACCTCACAATTTAATCAATATATAGTATGGCCAGCTTCTCTATAGGATGATTAATCTTCATCAATAAGAAATGTGTCGACTTAGTCAATCTATCCACTATCACCCAAATTGAATCATTTCCCTTAGCAGTAATCGATAAACCTGATACAAAATCCATAGAGACATTGTCCCACTTACATTCTGGAATACTCAATGGTTGCATAAGTCTTATATGCTTCAGATGCTCAATCTTCGACTTCTGACAAGTCAAGCAAGCATAAACAAATTTGGCAACTTCCTTCTTCATACCAGGCCACCAGAATAACTTCTTCAAGTCTTGATACATATTTGTAGCACCAAGATGAATACTCAACCCACTTCTATGGCCTTCCTCAAGAATACTATTCTTAAGTTATGGAATATCTGGAACACATACTCTATCACCAAACCTCATTACACCATTCTCATCTATTCTGAATTTATCTCCTTTACATTGGTTAATCAAAGTTAACTGATCGACTAAACTCAAATCAAACTTCTAACCTTCGCGAATCTCTTCAATTATGCCACTAGCCAGTTTCAACATTCCTAACTTCACACTATTAGAAGTTTCTCCACACACTAAGCTCATATCTCTGAATTGTTCGATCATCTCTAACTCTCGAACCATAAGCATCGACATATGTAGCGACTTCCTACTCAAGGCGTCAGTGACTACATTTTCCTTACCAAGATGGTAACTCAAATCAAAGTCATAGTCTTTCAACAATTCAAGCCACCTTCTCTGTCTCATGTTTAATTCTTTCTGTTCAAACAAATATTTAAAACTCTTGTGGTCACTAAACACTTTGAATTTAGAACCAAAAACATAATGTCTCCAAATCATTAATACTAACACCACCGCTACCAACTCTAAGACATGCGTAGGATAATTCCTTTCATGAGTTCTGAGTTTCCTAAAAGCATAAGCAACAACCTGTCCATTTTGCATTAGCACACCACCAAGTCCCATTTTAGACACATCATAATACACAACAAAAGACTCACTCGGATTAGGAAAAATCAAAACCAGAGTAGTCGTCAACCTCTTTTTTAACTCTACAAAGCTTTCTTCATACGCAACATCTCACACATAAGCTTACCCCTTTCGAGTCAATTGAGTCAACGACAAAGCCAACATAGAAAATCCTTTAATGAATCTTCGATAGTAACCTACCAAACCAAGAAAACTTTGAACCTCCATTGCAGACTTTAAAGCCTCCACTACAATACAGGATCAACTTTAGAAGGATCCACATCAATCCCACCACTATAAATCACATGACCAAGGAAACTAATTTCCTTTAGCCCAAATTGGCACTTCGACAACTTTGAATATAATTTAATTTCCTTTAACACTTGCAACCCCCTTTGCAAATGCTCAGCATGCTCTTCTTACGTCTTAGAATAAATCAGAATATCGTCAATAAAGACCACAACAAACTTATCCAGGTAGGAATGAAAATTTCTATTCATATACTCCATGAAAACACATGGCACATTAGAAACACCGAACGGAATCACAGTGTATTCATAATGACCATACCTTGTTCGTAAAGCCGTTTAATACAATGGAAGAACTAACTTGGGTGTTTTGCGTTTTATCGCAAATGTTGCGGATAGCAAGAGTTGCCACCGATTTTTCTTTTAACCTATAAAGGAAAGGGTTAAAAGAACAGGAAAGACCTTTTGAGAATTTTCTTGAGTTCGGGGGGTAGGTTATGAAAAGGAAAGATGTTAGCACCCTTTTTATCTGTAGTTATCTACGGGCTCTTAATTGCAAGTTCACTTTGAAAAGCTTTATGTTTTGTGTAAGTTGAAAGATGTTTTGGAAGTAGTTATTTTGTAATGATTCTCGTATCATTGAAAATGTATACAAAATGTTTGCTTTGAAAATATTTTGAAAACGCCTTAGTACGACAAACTTTGTAATGATTCTCGTATCGTTGAGAATGCATACAAATTATTTATTTTGAAAATATTTGTTTGGAAAGAGAGTGTTTGAAAATATGTTTGTTTTTTAAAGTGTGAAGTGCAAAGATTTGTTTTGGTTTGTGAGAAAGCAATTACGAGAAATCTACATACTCAAAAAGTCTTTGTTCTTTTCCTCCTCCCTTCGATAGTTCCATTTTACAATCGGTTGGTAAGGAGCCATATCATTGGATGTGAGGGACGGGCGTGGGTCATCGTACAGTCATAAAAGGCAACTCGTAAGATGTTTTAGCAATTTGTAAGGGACTAAGATCGTTTATAGAAGGCAACATCAAAGGGACATCGAGGGACTACGATCTTTTAATCGAGGGCCTTTTGCTAAAGCATCCCAGGTTTGAGGGATATGACTGTTTTTATCTGAGGCAACAAGTGTGGGTTACCCTAGAGATGCATGTGTGCAAAGTGTGTTGTTTTCAAGTATATGGCTTGTATTTTAGGGTTGTCTAATGTTTGATTTTAAATCTTGTCATGCAAACCCTAATTACTAACAATAATAAGGAAAGTGATAAATTGCGGAATTTAAATGTCCTACGCTATTACAACACTTTGGGAATGGGGGGTACAAGTTTGTGAATGAGGGGAGGAAAGAAACAAAGCCTAATCATCTATTACATACCATTGAATATGAATAATAATAAAATGCACAAAATGTAAAGTAGAAAAAGAAATTGTTTTTATTGTTTTTTTTATGGAAAAGGTTTTATATTTAACCTAATTAAGCTAATTAAGTTTAATTACAAGAGAAGTTAATTAATTTTAATATCATCTAGAAATCTAAATTAATTGAAATTAAGAAAATAAAACCTAATTTGATGATTTGTTTAGAAATTAATTTGGATTTTAATGTCAATTTGGAAAAGAAAATGTTTTATAATGTAAAAGATGTAATAAAATCTAATTCTAAAAATTTAATTAACAAAAATAAAATAAGGTGCCTAAATATTTTTAATTTATTTATTTAAGAATTTTTTTTTATCTTTGATTATAAAAATAAATAAATAAATAAAACTAAAGAAAATATAAAGAATGTGAAAAATATTAGGCTTGGATGTTGAAAAGTAATCAGGGTGTGTAGAAATTATTTTTGGTAGGCCCAATATAAATCCCTTTTTTTTTTAAATTAGAAAAAAAATGAAATGTTTGTAATAATAATAAAAATATTGGGCTTGTGTTGTTATGAGGAATTTGGGGGTGAGAACTTAGCAAAAACAAAAAATAAAGGGGCCCAAATCAAGAAGGCGCAGTGTTGTATTGATCCAGTGTGGCTGGCTTATGGTGATGTATCATGGGGCATGTGTCTAGAGTGTTAGATCCTGATTTCTTGCAGATCTTATGGTGTCAACATGAGGATCATGGTAGGCGCACAGGGCTTGCTTGCATTGAATCTGTAAGAACAAAATAAATGAAAAACAAAAGGGTATCATTGGGGCTCGAATCCAGGTTACTAGTAACAAGTGACTTAGCACGCTTCTTTACCACTGGGGTGGTTGTTACATCCGATTATGAAACATCCACCAATAAATATAATATGAACTCATTTTCAAATTTCTGACTTCATCTTTTTCCTTGCGCACGTTTCACAACAACGACAATAACATTGTACAAACTTGCAAAATCTTCATTTCTCAACCAAATTGAAAAATGTAAACATCAAAGTTGTTCCAAATTTTACCACGAATTCATCCATGTAAATAACTTAAACTATAAATCAAAGATGAGCATGAATTTTGTTTGGTACCAAATTAAAACCTAATATTTCTGAAACTTCAACTTCAAAATTTGCATCACTCGGGCAAGATAAATGAAAATTAAAGGCATGGTTAGCTTTAGGGCAATGGTGTCTACATTTTTCATTCACAAAGTAACCATTAATAATACTTGTATAAGGAGTTCAAAGTTGAGAAAACTTACCTCAAAACTGGAAATTATGTTTGAAGTTGGAGCACTCCTGGAGATGTTTTGATGATCTAGATAGCTTCACTAAACTCCTAGGAAGCTATTGCAATGCTTACTTTGAGCTGAAAGTGTCTGAAACTTTTTATAGAAGTCAAGTTGCAGGTTGATGTTTTTGGAAATAGAGGGTGATGAAGATGGTGTTATAGTTGTGTAGCAAGTGTTTGGATAGCCTCTATATGAGTTATAGAAGCTTTATGAATAATTTAAAATGAAAACGCATGAGTGGATTTGGTATTTGGAATTCAAAGTCATAATGTGAAACAATGGAGGTTTTGGATGCCAATTCTGATTTCAAGGAGTTTGGGGGTTTTGAGGGCTATCAAATTCATCTATTGGCTTTCAAATAATTCCTCTTTTTATAGAGGGGAGGTTTTAGATGCTGAGATGGCTTGGTTCACAAAGTCACATGTTATGGCTAGGTTACTTAATTTTGAAGCAACATTGAAGAACATGGCTCCAATGCTTGTACCACGCCCTCTAGAGTGGTTGAACATTTT
The DNA here is from genome assembly GCA_948472305.1 of Vicia faba. Lineage (NCBI taxonomy): Eukaryota > Viridiplantae > Streptophyta > Magnoliopsida > Fabales > Fabaceae > Vicia > Vicia faba. The sequence goes on along the minus strand of OX451738.1, from coordinate 318,916,925 downwards.
AAATATGTTTCTTCTGATCTTGTAGGTTAAGTGTGTGTAGAAGCAACAAGTTAGAGGCTCAAGACAAGTTGACTTTGTGTTTAAAGCAACTTCACAAGAATGGCAACGACAACTTTGTTCCAAAAATGGAAAATTGGTTTGGACAATGGCTTAAACACTTGGATCATAACTCATCCAATTGTGTAAATATTAAACTATGGAGTGATTTTCAAGTTAGAAGGCCTGCAAAGAAAGATTATGCAGCAAGCTTGAAGGTTAGATCATAAGGTTCATCACAAAATGACCTAAAATTCAAATTTGTGATGCCATATTCATCTCTTTGAAAATTCTAGCTCAAGCATGATCTCCTAAAGTTATTGGACATTTTGGAAACCTTGAAACATTGTCTACAACCTTCACGTTGATCACTTTGGCTAAATCAACTTGGAACTTGGTGAAAACTTTCCAAGAAGTTGGGACAAAAATCTGACCAAACTTGTTGAAAATTTCACTAAGTGTTTTGTTAAAAATGTCATGACTTCATGAGCCTATATCTCTTAATCCAAGAATTTTTTGGACATCAAACCTCAAGGAAAAAGTTTTATAATTCATCATGATCTACAACTTTCATGTTTAAAGTTTTCCTTGAATCATCTTGCATCATAGTGAGAAATCGTCATGAAGTAGTTAAATTATCAAGGTCAAAAACACTTAGAATTTTTCTAAGTATTGGAAATCTTGACTTTTTGTTGAATTTTCTTGACTTTCTTTATTCTTGATGATCAATTTTGATATTTTTGACTGTCTTGATGAATCTTGATCTTTGAAATTCAATATTGACCAAAAAAGTCAAAGTTTGACTTTTGTGTGTCAGTTAACTTTTCATCAGGTGATCCAAATTTCAACTATCAATCACTTGATCTTTGAGGATGTTTTAAACCATGAAATTAGGTAAATATATTGTGTTTGATTCCTTAAGATCATGTTTCAAGTCATTATGCCATGTATTAGGTCAAAAGTCAATGATCAGTCATTCTCAGTCAAAACCCTAATTTGGTCAATTTTGCCCCTTTGATGATTTGAATGATTTCCTTGAGAAATTATGATTATCCCTTAATCAAATAATGCATATGACTTCATAATCTTGATGTTGGCCAAAAATCTTGAAGTTTGACTGTATATTGATCGCAGTTGACTTTTTACCCAATACAATTGATTTTCAGTCATCTGAGCAATTGACTGTGCAATTTTGAGATGCAAGACTTGAAACTTGGCATGAGCATTCTTGGAGGTCTATGAAGAACCATGAAATTCATTTGAGGCATTAGAAGTCCAATTTTCCTTGTCAAACCAAAACCCTAATTTGTGGTGTCAGTGCTTAGGAGGTGAGCTTGTCTGATCAACTCTTTGAGAATCCTTGAGCATTTGAGATCTTTTATGAGAAATGTCTTGAAGAAAAGAGAGGGAAAATTTTAGGGTAAAACAAGCCTTCTTCAGAATATCATCTGCTTTAACTCGAATTTGATGATAATCTAACCTCAAATCAATCTTGTTGAAAACACACGTGTCCACTAGCTTGTCTATTAAATCATCAATTCTCGGAAGTGGATACTTATTCTTAATTGTCACTTAATTCAATTCTTTGTAATCTACACACAACCTCATACTTCCATCTTTCTTTTTAACTAGCAACATTGGAGCACCCCACGGCGAAACACTCGGTCGAACAAACTTCTTCTCGAGCATCTCTTCCAATTGTTCTTCAACTCGCTCAACTCTGAAGCTGACATTCTATAAGGAGTCATTGACACCGGACTCGTTCCTCGCACCAAATATATATAAAATTCCACTTCACGTTCAGGAGGTAAATTACTGATGTCTTTCGGAAACACCTTTGGAAATTTGCAGACAACAGGTAATTCCATATTATCATCCTTACCATCCACTTGCAACGACATGAACATCAAAAACATCAAGGCTCCATCTTCTAAAAGTTCATTCACTTGCTTAGCGGTCAACAACATCAATTCTCTATTATCACCAAACTTAAGGAACCTTAAAGTCTTATTATAACAGTTGATACGAATATAGTTTAACTCCAACCAGTTCATTCCAACAATCACATTGATTTGGTGTAAGGGGAGACACACCAAATCCATCACAAAACTTTTGCCATAAGTAGTCAAAGGACACTTCAAACAAACGTAAGTAGTAGTCATAAAACCACTGGAAGGAGTATCTATTACCATACTACCATTCATATCAAACAATTTCAATTCCAACTTAGTAGCACATTCAAGCGAAATAAATGAATGAGTAGAACCAGAATCAATAATATCAACCAATTTAACATCATTAATAAAGCAAGTACCTCAAATCAAGTTGTCCTTCTTAGGTTCCTCTGATCCACCCAACACAAATACTCTACCATTGGTATGGGTAGTAGCATCCTTCCTCGGCTTCTAACATTGGGTACTATAATGATTTTGCTCTCCATAATTGAAACAAGTCGGACCATCATTCTTGCATTCTGGAGCATGATGACCAGACTTACCACACTTGTAGCACCTCAACACATTATTCTCACATTCATTGGATCAGTGACCTTGTTCACCACACTTATAGCACTTGATAGAAGCGGGAGCTGCTCCCCACTTTTCTTCTTCCCATCATAATCCTTTTGTTTCCCTATATCAACTGGGGCATCATAAGGTTTCTTACGATCTTGATATTGATTTCCTCTTTTCTCATTCAAACACTTATAGTGAGCTGAATGAGCTTTGCGATCCTCCTCATAGATTCTAAAAATAGTCACCAAATCTAAAAACACTTAGATCTGTTGGTACCCAATTGCCTGCTTGATCTCCAGACGCAACTCGTTCTTAAACATGATACACTTTGAGAACTCAGCAATTGCTTTGCTGTAATATGGATAAAACTTTTCTAGTTCCACAAACTTTGAAGCATATTCAGTCCAATCAAACTCCCTTTCTTCAACTCCAGAAACTTAATCTCTTTCTTCCTGCGCACATGCTCAGGAAAATACTTCCTCATAAATTCCCTGCTGAACACAGCCCAATTAATCACTTCACCTAGTGCCGTCAGTATCTGACGAGTACCAACCCATCAGTCATCATCTTACTCTACCAGTTGATGTGTACCAAACCGCACCATCTGCGCCTCTAAGAAATCTATGACTCAAAAGATTATCTCAAACTCCTTAAGCCAAACTTGTGCTCCATCAGGATTGAACCTACCCTTGAAAACAGGTGGATGATTCCTCTGGAACGTCTCCAAAACACGGGATTGATCATTAGGCTGATGTTGCACAACTTGAGCAAGATCCTAGAAACCAGCAGCAAGTGCAACATCGTTCCTTCAAACCATTTCTCTATTTCATATCTATAACAGTCACAATGGTTAGAAACTATCTCGACAATATTCCACTGCCACACACTACAGCCTCAATAATCTGGTCGGACAGACCGGCTTACTCTGATACCACTAATGTAACACCCTTCTAAACCCCAAGGAATATTCATAATTATTTTAATAAATAAATCAGTGTATATCACCAACAAGGGTGTCACATCTTCATCTAAAATATCATTACAATACATCCTGATCCCTAACACGGGTTGCAAAAACACTTAATTCATATAACACTTTGGTCCCATCATATAATCATTTCAAACTTCGCAGCGGGATTAATAAGTCATATCTTCTTGATAACATTTAGTCACACTTCATAATTCATACTTATAAATCAAAACATCTCGAGTACCATGTAGGGTGACTCAATACCTTAAAACAAAACAAAGAACATAAGTTCCAATCATTCGATCCCAATCCCGATGTACTATATCAGAGCAAGACTCCCTTTATTAAACAAAATAAAATAAATGCACTACGAAGTTATCCTTTAATGCTTCTATGAACTATTCTTGATCACTTGTGTGTTACCCATGTGGAGGAAACATTCCAACAAAAAGGGCGAGTAAATCATAATCATTATATAAGACATAAAGAATAGACATAGTAAATATGCACATAAACAAGGCATCACACATCATCATATCTTCATGTTATAATTACACCTTCACAACTTCATCAATACACGAACACACATAGTCATACACAATGTATCATCAAGAATAAAAAATAAATCATTATGCAATGTCACATGAAGTATTATGCAATGTTATAAACTCATGCATGTGGTTCCAAAACTTCACTGATAACTCAGTCATCATTGAAGCCAAAGATACCCACCATAAGATTGATTCCCGCTTGGAACCAGAGCACTTCGCGTTGCTCCAAATCCACACTATAGGATTGATGCCTTCACTAGAAAATCGTCCTATCATCTTAGTTGGACTGAAGTCCTAAATTCACAGGACCGAAGTCCTAACATATGCCATGAATGCATGATACGCAACAACATAATAAACACGACCACAACTTGTCAACACGCATAGTCATTCATGATTACATCATCATATCATCATCATAGCATCATATCTTCATCTAATCATCATATCATCAGCGTAACATCATATCATAATATAATCATCATATCATCTACATAACATCATATCATCATATAATCATCTTAATAAAACATCATATCATCATAACAACGTATAATCATCATCATAATATCATCATCGTGTCATCGTAATATCCAAACATCATCATATCACACAACATCATAATAGTAATCAACACAACATCATAGCATCATCATCATAAACAAAACATCATTGCGATTCAATACGGGGAACCTAATTCTATTCTAACTTAAGTCTCAGGGATACACTCCTGAATTCTCATTTTTCTCCACATAATTAAAGTTCGTTGTGTTAGCTATCCCATGCTTCGAATGGCACCTCTATCTGAGCTCAAGAACTAAAGTTATGATCAATTTAAGATTTCTTACTTGGAAAACCAATTCTGCCTTCTGCCGCCTAGTGACACACTTCCGTTTCCTAGAAACACTACCTTTCTGGCACACTTCACTCGACAAAACTAGGGGCAACACACTTCAGAAGCTTTATCTTTTCTGCCTCCCTTCGCTCTCACTTTCACCTGGCAATGCATCTTCGCTTGCGCGAATAGAGTTTTTCTGTTATGATTTCCTACATAAACCAGTCCGATTCTCTTGTTATTTTATAATGTTACAGGTCCTAAAACACCATCTAATCACAAGGTTTAATCATCTATTAACTACCTATAATTCTATACTTATTATACATCAATAATAAACCATTATTCATCACAAATTCATCAAGTTTTAATCAAACAACACCAAATCACCATCTACCAAAACCTAAGGCAATCTACCAATTATCTAAGCTTTAAATAAAATATAATAAAAATGTTAATACTCCCCTTACCTTAATATTATAGCAGCAATTCAACTTCTCTTTGGTTTTCTACCGAAATCTCTTTCCTCTTTATGCCCTAGCCTCCTTTCTGCATAACGTCAGTTTCTTTCTCCCAAATCTACGATTGTTCCACAATGACTTTCTTTTCCCCTAATTCCTTGTATAACCTTTAGACCCCTAATATCAAACTTTCCACCTTGCCCTTACTTATTCTACACTAATACCATCTTGCCCTTATTTTCTCTACACTTCTATTATTCTATTTTTCCCAATTAAAATGATTCTAAACAATTATTCTAAAATTATTCCAAAATACTAATAGTATCATATCATCATATAATCATCATATCATCAGCATAACATCATATTATCATATAATCACCTTAATAAAATACCATATCATCATAACATCGTATAATCATCATCATAATATCATCATCGTGTCATTATAATACACAAACATCATCATATCATATAACATCATAGCAGCATCATAGTAATAAACACATCATCATAACATCATCATCATAAATAAGGCATCATCATAAACAAAACATCATTGCAATTCAACATGGGGAACCTAATTCTATTCTAACTTATGTATCAGAGATACACTCCTTAATTTTCATTTGTATCCATATAATTAAAGTTTATTGCGTTAGCTATCCCATCCTTCGAACGACACCTCAATCCGAGCTCTAGAACTAAAGTTATGATCATTTTAAGATTTCCAACTTGGACAACCAATTATGCCTTCCGTCGCCTGGCGACACACTTCCGTCGCCTAACGATGCTACCTTCGCCTCAAACTTCGCCCAGCGAAACTAGGGCGACACACTCCTGAAGCTTCATCTCTTCTTCCTCCATTTTCACTCACTTCCGCCTGGAAACTCATCTTCGCCTGGCGACACTACCTTCGTCTCCAGATGACACAACACGAACATGGTTTTCGTGTTGTGATTTTCTGCATAAACCAGTCCAATTGTCTTACAATTTTATCATGTTACATGTCCTAAAACACCATTTAATCACAATGTTTCATCATTTATCAACAACCTATAATTCTATACTCATTATACATTAATTATAAACCATTATTCATCACCAATTCATCAATTTCTCATCAAACAACACCAAATCACCATCTACCAAAATCTAAGGCAATCTACCAATCACCTAAGCCTTAAATCAAATATAATACAATGATAAAACTCCCATTACCTTAAGATTATAGCATTAATTCAACTTCTCTTGGGTTTTCTACCGAAATATCCTTCCTCTTTGTGCCCTAGCCTCATTTCTCCATAATGTAGATTTATTTTTCCCAATTCTATGATCGTTCCATAATGACTTTATTTCCCCCTAATTTCTTGTAAAACCTTTAGACCCTGTGATACGGTGAGAGAACTGACTTGAGGTTTTGCGTTTGTATTCCCAATTGTTAGGTTTAGCAAGAGTCGCCACCGACTTTTTATTTTATCCTAAGGAACGTCAAAAATCACAAGAAATACCTTTGAGATGTTTTCTTGGGTTCGGGGGGTAGATTATGAAAAGGGAAGGTGCTAGCACCCTTTTCATCCATGGTTATCCATGGGCTCTTAGATACTTGTTTTAGATCACTTGCCTTTGCTTTTCAATTGTTTGAAATGGTGCTTTGTGTGTGTGGTTTTGAAAATGTTTTAAAAAAGATGCCTTGTCTAGACAACCTTTGTAATGATTCTTGTTTGAATATATACAAAGATGTGTGTCTTTTTGAAAAGATAATTCAATGTTTTGAAAGTTGTTTTTGAAACTGTTTTGAAGTCGTGTTGTGAAGTGTGTTTGAAAAATGGCAAGGATGTTTTGCAAGATTTTGATCAAGTAACTAAGAGTTGTCTACCCTATTTTACTCAAAGATCTTTCTTATGTTTTTAACCCTTTTAACAGTGTTATTTCGCCATTATATTTGGTGAACAACCTTGTGTTAGGATGTTAAACGAGACAGGCGCGGGTCATCGTATACAATCATTGAAAGCAACTTGTGAGGCGCTCTAGCAATTTTGTAAGGGACGAGATCGTTTTATCGAAGGCAACATCGAGGGTCATCGAGGGACTACGATCTTTGTTTATTGAAGGGGCATTTGCTAGAGTGTCTCATACTCGAGGGACATGATCGCATTTTCCGAGGCAACAAGCGAGGTTACCCTAGAGGTGCAAGTGTGAATTGTGTATTGATTTTCATGCATTTATCTTGTATTAGGTCATCTAGCGATTGTTTTTGAATCTTCGCATACAAACCCTAATTACTATACAGTATATTGAAAGCGATAAATTGCGGGAATTTAAAGTCTAAATTATTACAAAACAGTATCCGGGGATGGGGGTACAAATGTTTACAAATGGGGATGAGTCTTATCAGAATAATAATATCCAAGTATATATATTACAACCAAATCGAACTGCCGCATTTTCAATGTAAAATTATAACAAAGTATAAGATAATGAAAATAAAAGAAATATGAGATGCGCGTATTTATTTACAAATGATCAAATGAAAATTTAACCTAAAGAAAATTAAGTATTTACTTTTTGTGTTTTTTATTGATTAGGTAAATAAAGTGTTCTTTAAAGAAAAGAAAAATTATCTAAGTTAAAGTTTTATTATATATGTATGTTTATTAAATGAAAACAAAATTAATTAAATTAAACTAAACTATTTTCTTTGGTATTTTAATGATGTTAGTCAAGATTAATTATATAAAAAAATAATTAAGTCAAAAAGAAAATGAACAGAATTTAATTAGTGTTATTAACTAAAAAAAACTAATTAAGATTAAGTAGCAAAGTTTGTTAAGTTAATGAAAAGATTTTTTAGGAAATTAGGCTTAAAATGGATTTAGGCCCAAAACAAAAAAAAGAGAACAAGAATCAGGGGAGGGGTGTGCGTTTAGTAAGGATGTGGGCTTTATGGTTTTGGTTTGGGCAAAGGCCCATCTGATGTTTGAACAAATTTTAGGGTTTCGTTAGGGTTTTCAGTTTTGGTACAGCGGTTCTCCTCTCATCTTCCTCGTTCTCTTTGTCGTTCACAAACCAAATGAGCTTCTGATTCCTCCCCTCTCGCCTTAGCCACCGGAGCATCGCTCTAACTCATCTCCAGCTCTCTTCACGGCAGTCTAGGATTCTCGCTCGTAACGGTACGATTTGTTAACCTTTGTTTTAGGGTTTCACGATTACAGTCATGTTTTCGCTTTGATTGTTACATGCATGTTTAATATTTGGCCTTTGATGTTTCCATGTAGTAAAAGCTTGAGGGTTTTAGAGACATACCTTGAACGTCTTGCTTCTGTAAACTGAAGGAGAAGGAGGTGAGGCTGGCTGGTGGCGCTCTCAGGAGGCTAGGCGGAGGGACGAGGATGATGCGTATCTCGTATTTCTATATTTTCTTTCCTTTTTGAAGTTTAATGATGATCGTGTTTCTGAAAACTGCTTGCTTTGTTTTGAAATTTCGTTGATGATGAATATTTTCTGAGACTTATTGTTGTTTTGATTTTTCACTTCTGGACCTCTTCCTCTTCTTTTGGGTACTGACTTTTGATGAGGGTATATTATGAAAAAGAAAAACTGGCTATTATTGTTGATTTGGTTGTTTTGACTTGATGATGGTGAAAACTGAAAACCAATGTTGTGGTCTTGCTTTTTGTTGAGCCAACAGGGTTACTACAGTTTGTGGTTTTTTTGTATGTTTGTTGATCTTGGCTCACAGGTTTGTTGTGTTGTTTGATTTGTAGGTTTTTTAACTTGCAGTATTGGTGATTGCAGTTTGGGTTTTTGGTAAGGCAGGCTACAGGTTTGTTGTGTAGTTGGGCAAGTTTGTGAGTTTTTGGTGAAGGTTTTGCAGTTTTTGCTCTGTGTTTGTCTTTAACAGGCTGATGCAGTTTGAGCAGGTTGGTTGGGTGGAGAAGGCAGGCTTGCTGTTTTGTGAGGCAGGCCCGGGTGTTTTGAGTTTTGGAAACCTGTAATGCAGGTTTTTATGAACTTGGCTTGAGTTGTTTTTTAGTTTTGCAGGTTATGCAGTTTCAGCAAGTTTGCTGTTAGTTTACTTGCTTCTGGTATTTTGTGTTGTTGGAAGCAGGCTTTAGGTTTTTGCTTGTTATTGTGTCTTCAAAACAGGTTTTCCCATTTTTGCTCTCATGTTCTCCTCCTTTTGCTGGACTGTTAGATTGTTATATTTATTTTTTTGTTCCTCTTACTGCCTTTTAGAGCCTGCCAAAACTGCAAAAACCCCACTTCACTCTCTTTCTCTCTCCATAAAAGCACTTTCTTGCTTAATATATTTTATTCTGAAAAGCTTGTTGGGCCAGAAAATGATGATGAAATTGACAATCCTGCTTGCTTGTAACTTGGTTCATCTCCTGCATTGTTGTACTTGTTTTCATATTTCCTGCATTGTACTTTCTTGGACAGCTTTGTGTACTTGTTGTGACAGTTTTGCAACTTAGTTTGCTTTTGTGTGCAGCCTTGTGCCTTTGGTTGACTAATGCAGTTTGTTATTCAGTTTGCTTTGCCTTCTTTGTGTGCAACCTTGTGCCTTTGCATTTTGAATAACTTGTATGCTTGCAATTTTATATATTTATTTTTCTCTCTGTGAACCGAGAAGAGAAATCTTCTTGTGATTTGTAGAGAGGAAAATGAAACATGATGAACATAGCATTTCTGATTCCGGCCAATAAGCTTTAATGATGATTCTTTTATTTATCTGCTTAAAAATGCTCTTCAGTTAATTGCACTGATTTCCTTTTTCTTCCGTCCTTTGCAGGTAAGTACCAGTTGAATAATGGAGGATGCGGTAAAGGTCAAAGATTTCAAGAGATTTAGGCCTTAGATTTCTTTTATTTTCTTTTCATTTATTGTAATAAATATTAGGCAAAATATCTTTTTTAGTCCTTTAAGTTTACCCCAAGGTCCATTTTGGTCCTTTATCTAAAAAAAGTGTCAAACTGGTCCTATAATTCTTTCAAAAGGACCATAAGAGTCCTTTCCGTCCATTTTGGTCCTTTTTGGTTCAGCCCATCCTTCTTTATTTCAATTTGTAACTCCATTATCTTATGTTTCAGCCCATCCTCCCTTTCCTTTAAATGATGTATCTCCATCTTTGCTCCATCAAGCTCATTTTGCAGCTTCTCCAATGAACCAAAAAGGACCAAAATGGACGGAAAGGACTCCTATGGTCCTTTTGAAAGAATTATAGGACCAGTTTGACACTTTTTTTAGATAAAGGACCAAAACGGACCTTGGGGTAAACTTAAAGGACTAAAAAGGGTATTTTGCCTAAATATTATTGTAAACACTGTAAATTGTAAATTTACAATATTCGAATAAAATTTGTAACAACATTTGAAATAAATAAATAAATAAAGTCTTTGTCAAATAAGAATTTTCTACTGTCAAATATTCCAATCTTTCCCTTGTATTGTCTATTTAATTATTTAAGTCTCTTAAATTAAAACAACTGGAAATGCCTCCCAATAACTTTAATCCAGATGAAATAAATAATCAATAAACTTTGCAGTCTCGCAATCTCGCATTAATCACAATATGCCTGGCATTCCAATTAACATATGCTTTGTACAGTTAAACAAACAAGCATTTCATACACTTTTCACTCCACTGATCAAACCAATGCCTCAAAGTTTCAAACAAAGCCTCAGCTCCTATCCCAGATATTTAGGTTTTGAGAAACAACCGGTAATCTTGAACAAGCGTAAAAATAATATAACAGTCAATTGAATTATTGTGGATTCAATTTCTTCTGAGAAATGCGAGCGCAAACCCTAATCCTGGATTACTGCCAAAGAAAGATCTGTCTGATCAATTCCTGAATTAATCTCAACAAAATCAGTGGAAACCCTAATTCTGGATTAACTGATAAAGGAGAGTCTATTTGACCGATTCTCGAGCCGATCTTGAAAAATCAGAGAAAACCCTGAGGTTGTGATTTTTTGTGAAAAAGGGAGGGCAAATTTTGGGGTACAACAGTTCCCCCTGTTCAATCTTCTTGAACCTGAAGAGTTAGATTGGCAATTTTGTCGTTCGCAACTCGAAGGTAAAAGATGATTGGACACTAGAGTGCCCAAAAATTTGCACTCGTCAAAGCATAGTTGAGGGAATGGGCTTAAAGATGCCATTTGGAGATGTGACAAAGTCTTGTCGGGGATGGGCTTAAAGATGCCATCGGGGAATGCTTGTTGAATTTGTATGTTATGGGTGAGTATCAGAAAGGTATCCGTGTTTGGAGCATCTCTGAACCGGGGGTCTGAATAAGCAACAGATTAGCATCTGTGTCGGGAGGCATCCGTAAACTTTTTTCAGAAATCCTCAAAGTTCGAAACTTGCTAAACTTATCCTGCGAAGGGTAAAATATTAGCTGAAACACAAAGTTATGTTGTATGATGCAATGTATGTGTTATATGAATGTAATGAATGTGTATGTAAGCTGATTAAGCGTCTTGCTGAGGAAGATAAATCCTGGATAGCTGGAGATAATAAAATCTTTGACCGCTGTCGGGGAAAAAAAATCTCTGACTACTGCCAGGGAAAATAAATCTCTGACTGCTGCCGGGGATTGAAAATCCTTTGATCGTTGAAAATGAGAAGTCCTGGGACCGCTGTTGGGGAAATCAGGAGTTTGGGTTGTATGCCAATCTACTGGGGATTCCTGCTTTGAGGAGATCTTCGTCGGGGAATATCTGAAAAACTCTATGAGGAATTGAGAATGAGAGTCTTCATTCTGCTTGGGGAATTAGTGTTGAGGAGCCAAGAACGAGAATCTTCGACCTGCAGGGGATTTGAAATTATGACAAATTTGAACTGAGAGTAAAGAAAACTTTGGAGAATCAAGGATGAGAATCTTGATTTTGTTGGGGAATAAGAAACTCTGTGGGGAATAGCCATACTTTTGAAAAGTAGCTATCCTGTTGGAGGGGTTTATTCCTGTTTGAGGAAAGTTCATAAGTCAAGTTGTATGCCACTTTGAGAATGAGAATCTTCATTATGTCGGGAATATCAGGAAGCTGAATTGTATACCACTTTGAGAATGAGAATCTTCATTCTGTCGGGGAAAATCAGGAGGTTGGGTGTATGCCAATCTACTGGGGAAGCCAAAATGAGAATCTTCATTCAGGTCTTGGGTCAGAAGGTTAGGAATATACCAATATCTTGAGGTTTTAAGGATGAGAATCTTCATTCTGTTAAGGTTCAGGAGCTTGGGAGTATACCGATCTTCTGAGGTTTTAAGGATGAGAATCTTCATTCTTGAGAGAAATAGATTTTTAGGAGCTTCAGTTGTCCGTTATTCTGTTGGTGGGTATCAGGAGCTTGGGAGTATACCAATCTCTTGAGATTTTAAGGATGAGAATCTTCATTCTGTTAAGGGTTAGGAACTTGGGAGTATACCAATCTTCTGAGGTTTTAAGGATGAGAATCTTCATTCTTGAGAGAAACAGATTTTTAGGAGCTTCAGTTGTCCGTTATTCCGTTGGTGGCTGTAACTTCCAGTAGGTGATGAAGGAATCTTTAATGACGACCGTAACTTCCAGCAGGTGATGAAGGAAATTTTGAACGACCGTGGCTTCCAACAGGTGATGAAGGAATTTTTTGATGACGACCGTAACTTCCAGCAGGTGATGAAGGAATCTTTGATGACGATCGTAACTTCCAACAGGTGATGAAGGAATTTTTTGATGACGCCCGTAACTTCCAGCAGGTGATGAAGGAAATTTTTAACGACCGTCAATTTGAAATGTAATTTGTTTTGGAGAATAAATCCTTGACAAATGTTGGCGAAATAAACCCATGACTGCTGGTCTTCTTAGAGAGGTGATAAACTTCTCGAGGACGCTTGAACTTCTTTTCAGAAAGATTTCAGAGAGGTTCATCACTGCCCCTAGTATCAGATGCTTGTGGCACTGCCAGGAAACTTGGATTGTTCATAACCCTTTGATGAGATTGACGTTTAAATTCCCCAAGTGATGGTGAGGGAGACTTGCCCCAGGTTATCCTGCAATTGAGAGATTTCTTGAAATCTTGACTGGACTGCCCCGGGTTTACTGAACTTTGAAAGATTTGTTGAAATCTTGACTGGACTGCCCCTGATTTACTGGACAATACCAAACCAAGTCCCCCTTTCTGTGGATAGGAGATTTTTACCACGGGAGTGTCATCCGACTTGAAGTGATTTTACTCACTGGCAGAGCTTTCGTTCTTCCGAACATTCATTGTTGTGAATTTCTTCGCTGTCAAACAAACAACATGTGCAAACAATGATATTCAAATAATGCAAAGTTTATGCTTGTCTCGAAGTTTTTGAAAAATGCGTTTTTTAGCAGAAAACTTTTTATAAGACAAATTCAACACAAGATTTAGAGCAAAGCCTTACAGGAGTCAGGATACCTTTTGCAACAGTATGCTTTTGAACTAACCCATGCTTCAAGTAGGACTTTTGAAGGGTTGTAACATGGCTTGGTTCACGGTTTAAGAAACAAAGGATAAAGGCTCAAAGTATACTTGTACCCACCCGCTCTTCGTGATGTCCTTCAATCCTATACTCAGTTAATTGTGCGTCGAACTCTATTCGAGTTTGGAACGACGTTTTGTTGATGGTTCACACCAGTTGAATTTATTGGGAAGGCAATCATCTTTGCAACATTTTTCGTGTTGTTGAGGATTTATAATGACATCTTTCTTTTGATTCATTATCCCTAACTTTTGCCTGGATGTTCTGGTTTTCGAGATTACAGTCAGCGGGATGCCCCAGCTTTCTTAAGCCTCCTTCGTAGGTTTTGGCTTAGTGGGCTTTTCTCTCTTGAGAGATAATGAATTCCTGTGAGATAAGGAAACATCATTGTCTTTTGGTTCCAAAGGAATGTTTTTGATGTCATTTGTTGTATTACGAACTGAGAGTTTGCGACTTCAATGCACATCTTTTGAATTAACTGAGAAACTACCCTGCCCCAGGTTTAATCAAAGGTTTCAATTTGTGTTTAAAACAGAAAACTCCTACTTCTTTGGCTCGAAGGGGGTTGACTAGGGATTATCTTCCTTATAACTCCAGTGTTTAGGATTTGAAAGAAATGCTTGTACATCGTCAGCAAGGTCTGTTCAAAAGCATACTATATGAGATTATGGTATTGTTTCGTCATCCTCCCTCTAAAGGCTTGTAGCTTTTTTGCAAGAGTTAAATGTCATAAAGAAAGTAGAAAGCATAGTTCAAGAATAGTGAAAACGAATGGATAAATTCCAGACAAACATATGCAATGCATTAATGAAACAGAGTTTGACATCAACAGATAATTGTTTGAATAACAAAAGAAATTACAACTTGAAAATTCCAATGGAACAAAAGTCTCTTAGTTCGAACTTTGTCAATTCAGGTGGAGAACCCTTAGCGAAAGATTTTCATCTCGCCATCCGGCATGAATTCCAGCACTCCTCCGTCAATCAAGTCTTGGATCTTGTTTTTCAAAGCCCAACAGTCGTCGGTGTCATGTCCAGGACTATAGGAGTGGTATATACAAACTGCGTCGGGGTGATAGCCCGGAGCAGAGGTATTGGGCTTCCGAATAGGATCCTTTAAAGCAAGCAGATTGACCTCCAACAGGCGTTTCAGTATAAGAGATGATGGTATATCAGTCTCAGAGAAATGTCTTCCAGACGTGTTTTTCTTACGCCGATTACCCTGCTGACGCTGGCGAGGTTGTTGCTGGGCTTGTGACCCTGAAGCAAGTTGAGGAGCTTTTCCCTTGCCTTCTTGTCTTAAAGGAGGTTGAATGATGACTTGATCTTCAACCCTAGTTGTTTTCCCCACTTGGTTATTTTGAAGCAGTTTGTTTACGAGGACCCTGGCTCCTCTTGTCTTTGAGCCAAGTCTTAAATGAGATCCATCTGGCCCAACAGCTATCCCATCATCTGGATCTTCATTGTTGCCAGCTCAATCTGTAGTTCTTCCAACTGATCATTCCTGACACTGCCTGAATTCCCTAGGACCATGCCCCTTGTGAGGAGAGCTTTCACTTCTTCTTGCCCCTGGGACAGGTTCAAGAACATTTCCTGAAGCTGAGCGTTTTGATCCTGGATATCTTTGACAGTCCTCTCTAGAGCCATCTCTACTGAAATAAACAGTAGGAGAATAAGGAAACCTGAAAAGGAAAACCTGTTATGATACAATGCATGATATGTGGATGTATGTTATGTGGATGCATGTTATGTGGATGCATTTTTCAAGGATCTTGCGGGGTAAACACAAGAAAATGTTAGAGGTTGAACTTTGATCAGCATCTTTGACTGGAGAACTTTGTATCGGCGGATGTCTTTCCACGAGAATCAAGCTCACCGTGTCGAGTGGGTCAAAGCCCTCGATTCAAGTTGTTGTACTTGATCTTTGATGGTGTTTGTTTAGAGGAAAATGAAACCTCTTACCCTCTGGTAGACGTCTGGTTCAACGTGCCCCAACATCGAAAGACCCTCGAGATCCTTGAAATGGTTATTGAAAATGATATGGTATGATGTTATGATGTTATGTACAGGTATACAAAAGTAAGCAAGTGTACATACAAATAATCAAATTCACACAAAGCAGACAAGTCCTTAGGTTTAGGCTTGTATATGGTTTGTAGGTAAGTACCCTCTTGAAGTTAGTCGGCTCAAACCTGTCCTAAAATAGAAACCGGGTTCTAAGGAGCTCAATATCACCGGATTATTTTCTGTGTTCATTGTTTTGGTTTAGCCACTTAACTGGCGACCAAAATATTCCAAGAAAACAATCCTCAATGAGTGTATTATCGAGCATCTACCAACTTCGGACTGCACCAAAGTCGGTCATCTCACTACCCCTAAAAAGGCCAAGATGGTCAAGTAAGGTTCTAAGAGTTTGTTAGTGCTTCATGACATCACTCAGCGGCTCCGTATTCTCTTTGATTAACTCAAAGGCTATCGGTACCCACAAATATGTCACACTAACGTAGCTACTGCTTCAACCATATCGGTATACCCCGCACAGTTCCCTCACAGTTTATTGCTACTTACCTAACAAGTGTCTCCAAATCCGGGTGTAGGATTTAAAACAAACCCAAGCAAGGCACCAAAAAGTAAAACAATCAAAGCAATTAAGGTAAGCAAGTAAAGGTGATCTAAACCCTAAGGTAACCCCACTTTTAGAAATATCCCCAGCAGAGTCGCCAGTTCTGTGATACGGTGGGAGAACTAACTTGAGGTTTTGCGTTTGTATTCGCACTTGTTCGGTTTAGCAAGAGTCGCCACCGACTTTTTATTTTATCCTAAGGAACGGTCAAAAAGCACAGGAAATACCTTTGAGATGTTTTCTTGGGTCCGGGGGGTAGATTATGAAAAGGGAAGGTGCTAGCACCCTTTTCATCCATGGTTATCCATGGGCTCTTAGTTACTTGTTTTAGATCACTTGCCTTTGCTTTTCAATTGTTTGAAATGGTACTTTGTGTGTGTGGTTTTGAAAATGTTTTTAAAAAGATGCATTGTCTAGACAACCTTTGTAATGATTCTTGTTTGAATATATACAAAGATGTGTGTCTTTTTGAAAAGATAATTCAAAGTTTTGAAAGTTGTTTTTGAAACTGTTTTGAAGTCGTGTTGTGAAGTGTGTTTGAAAAATTGCAAGGATGTTTTGCAAGATTTTGATCAAGTAACTAAGAGTTGTCTACCCTATTTTACTCAAAGATCTTTCTTATGTTTTTAACCCTTTTAACAGTGTTGTTTCACCATTGTATTTGGTGAACAACCTTGTGTTAGGATGTTAAACGGGACAGGCGCGGGTCATCGTATACAATCATTGAAAGCAACTTGTGAGGCGCTCTAGCAATTTTGTAAGGGACAGGATCGTTTTATCAAAGGCAACATCGTGGGTCATCGAGGGACTACGATCTTTTTTTATTGAAGGGGCATTTGCTAGAGTGTCTCATACTCGAGGGACATGATCGCATTTTCCGAGGCAACAAGCGAGGTTACCCTAGAGGTGCAAGTGTGAATTGTGTATTGATTTTCATGCATTTATCTTGTATTAGGTCATCTAGCGATTGTTTTTGAATCTTCGCATACAAACCCTAATTACTATACAGTATAATGGAAGAAATAAATTGCGGGAATTTAAAGTCTAAATTCTTACAAAATAGTATCCGGGGATGGGGGTACAAATGTTTACACATGGGGATGAGTCTTATCAGAATAATAATATCCAAGTATATATATATATATATATATATATATATATATATATATATATATATATATATATATATATATATATATATATATATATATATATATATATATATATATATATATATATATATATATATATATATATATTACAACCAAATCGAACTGTCACATTTTCAATGTAAAATATAACAAAGTATAAGATAATGAAAATCAAAGAAATATGAGATGCGTGTATTTATTTACAAATGATCAAATGAAAATTTAACCTAAAGAAAATTAAGTATTTACTTTTTGTGTTTTTTATTGATTAGGTAAATAAAGAGTTCTTTAATGAAAAGAAAAATTATTTAAGTTAAAGTTTTATAATTTATGTATGTTTATTAAATGAAAAAAAAATTAAATTAAACTAAACTATTTTCTTTGGTATTTTAATGATGTTAGTCAAGATTAATAATTAAAAAAAATAATTAACTCAAATAGAAAATGAACAGAATTTAATTAGGGTTATTAACTAAAAAAAACTAGTTAAGATTAAGTAGCAAAGTTTGTTAGTTAATGAAAAGATTTTTTAGGAAATTAGGCTTAAAATGAATTTAGGCCCAAAACAAAAAAAGAGAACAAGAATCAGGGGAGGGGGTGTGTGTTTAGTAAGGATGTGGGCTTTATGGTTTTGGTTTGGGCAAAGGCACATCTGATGTTTGAACAAATTTTAGGGTTTCCTTAGGGTTTTTAGTTTTGGTACAACGACGCTCCTCTCATCTTCCTCGTTCTCTTCGTCGTTCTCAAACCAAATTAGCTTATGATTCCTCCCCTCTCGCCTTAGCCACCGGGGCATCTTTCTAACTCACCTCCAGCTCTCTTCACGACAGTCTAGGATTCTCGCTCGTAACGGTACGATTTGTTATCCTTTGTTTTAGGGTTTCACGATTACAATCATATTTTCGCTTTGATTGTTACATGCATGTTTAATCTTTGGCCTTTGATGTTTCCAAGTAGTAAAAGCTTGAGGGTTTTAGAGACATACCTTGAACGTCTTGCTTCTGTAAACTGAAGGAGAAGGAGGTGAGGCCGGCCGGTGGCGCTCTCAGGAGGCTAGGCGGAGGGACGAGGATGATGCGTATCTGGTATTTCTATATTTTCTTTCCTCTTTGAAGGTTTGATGATGATCGTGTTTCTGAAAACTGCTTGCTTTGTTTTGAACTTTCGTTGATGATGAATATTTTCTGAGACTTATTGTTGTTTTGATTTTTCACTTCTGGACCTCTTCCTCTTCTTTTGGGTACTGACTTTTGATGATGAGGGTATATTCTGAAAAAGAAAAACTAGATATTGTTATTGATTTGGTTGTTTTGACTTGATGATGGTGAAAACTGAAAACCAATGTTGTGGTCTTGCTTTTTGTTGAGCCAACAGGGTTACTACAGTTTGTGGCTTTTTTTTATGTTTGTTGATCTTGGCTCACAAGTTTGCTGTGTAGTTTGATTTGTAGGTTTTTTAACTTGCAGTATTGGTGATTGCAGTTTGGGTTTTTGGTAAGGCAGATTACAGGTTTGTTGTGTAGTTGGGCAGGTTTGTGAGTTTTTGGTGAATGTGATCGGTGGAAATAGAACTGACTGTTTTAGAAATGCTGGTTCGCGAAATGTCGCGGTAAGAAAGAGTCGCCACCGTCTTTTATTTTCTCCAACATGGAAAGGACAAAAGCACAGCAAAATTCCTTTTCGAGATGTTTCTCGGTTCGGGAGGTAGATTATAGAAAGGGAAGGTGTTAACACCCTTTCTATCCGTGGTTATCCACGGGCTCTTAGGTACTTGCTCACTATGTTTTCAAAAATTGTTTGCTTTTCTTGTGTTTGTGGGTTTTGAAAAAGTTTCATTTTGAAAACTTCTAGGTAACTCTTGTATCAGTCCTCAAGAGTGTATGAAGTATTTGTTTGAAAACTTTTTGAAAGTGTAAGTGCGAAAAGTTATTTTTGTTTTTGAAAGAGCAAGTACCCAGGAGAAATCTACCTACTCAAAAGGAATTAAGCTGTGTAAGAGTCCTTTAGACAGTACTATCCCACTATTGAGAAGTATGTAGCACCGTCGTTGGAGTTATTTGGGTCAATTCGATTATAGGGACATGTGTGGTCACCAAAGCAATAGTAGGACGCCTTAGCGGTAACCCTAATGTCCTAGATCCTTTTTATCCGAGGCAACCGTTTCGAGGCAACTTGATCTTTAGACAGGAGGGCGACCGCTAAAACACCCTATACTCAATGACCACGTCGAGGCAACCAAGTGAGGCGTACCCTAGGAGTGGCATGTGCAAGTGTGTCAGGATTCAGTTTATGTTTATCTTTGCACATGTATTATTGTGAGCTACGAGTTGATTTTATTTTTCATACAAGTCTTGTCATGCATAGTTAACAGTTAATAATTATGCGGAAAATAAATTGCGGAAAGTAAATCTACGCTATTATAAGGCGTCGGGTATTTACATCGCCAAAAACATAACCCTTTGGAAAATAAATGCGAGAAATAAATAAATTGATAAAAGTCCTAATTATCTATTACATTCTCGGAGCAGATACATAAATATGGTCAAAAATTAATATGCGCAAAAGGAAATTAAATCGGCGACGTCCTAGGGTTTTGACCCTTTTTGAGAAAAGAATGAAATTTGGTCCTCTTTCGCAATTAATTAAATAATTACAAGAAAAAGTATTTTTGTGTTTTTTATGTTTTAATGAAAATAAAATAAAAGGAATTAAAATTGTCAAAAGAAAAACCCTAATTCTATGCTAATTTTATTTATTGTAAAAAAGATTAAAATTGTCCTAATTAAATAACTAAACTAATTAATTAGAATTTATTTACAAAATAATAATTAATAGTGAAATTAATTAAATAATAAAAATAAATAATATTTTAGGTTTCTGAATTTATTATGAAAATAATTATTTGTGAATTAATTAAATAATAATAATAATAGTTATTAAAAGAAAATAAAAAGAAAAAAAATAAGAAAATAATAAACCAGGGGGGTGTGTTGGCCCAAAGAGGAGGTTAGTCTGGAATTTTTGAGGCCCACTAAGCTCAAGCCTGCGTTGACTTTGATAATTCCCCATGGCACGGTTGACTGGGAGCATGGTGGTCTTCCACTTATGATCTTCTGATTAGTGCATGTGGCCACTTGGCGTTTGGACGTGAGAGGTGCATGATAGAACCCCTTTGAAAGCCTGCATGGGATTACCTAAGAAAAAATAGAAACAAATGTTTTGGGGGACCTGGGAATCGAACCCAGGTCCCAACGCTTACTGAACACCTGGCCAACCACTCCACCAATTTGCACGCTTTGTTATATGAATAAGAAACAAAGGTAATATATAAAAATAATCACATGTGTTGGAAACAAACAAAATCGCGCGCGTATTTTGAATCGTCAAACCAGGAACT
Source organism: Vicia faba (assembly GCA_948472305.1). Lineage (NCBI taxonomy): Eukaryota > Viridiplantae > Streptophyta > Magnoliopsida > Fabales > Fabaceae > Vicia > Vicia faba. The sequence goes on along the minus strand of OX451738.1, from coordinate 318,895,899 downwards.
AACACGTCCTTCGTCTTCCTCAGATTCCCTGTAAAATAAAGTTAAATAGCGGGGGTTTTTAACCCCCACAAAGCAGAACGACCAATAATAGCGAATAGCCCTACGCTAAATATAAATATGGTGCGATGGTCTCATTGTGTTCGTCTCGTTCCAGCGGTCTCAACCATATGCATTAGAGGTTCCAATTTTTCCTGTATGCAAAATCCCTAATTCCAGAACTCAAGAACCCTAGAATTCTCCAATGGCAACTTTTGATTCACTGCATAATAATTGAATTAACCTATGCCAAAAGCTTCCTGTGGATTCAAGCAATGCAAAACACACAAGAAATCATGTTAATGATGCATGAATGTGGCTATTCGATTCTGAAAATAAAATGCAAACCGTTAAACTGTTTGAGGCAATTTCTTAAGCTTTAGCGTGTGGTTTTGATTGCAAAACGTTTCTGAGGATCCCTGCAATGTATTAGAAACAAGAAAAAGCTTTGAATCACGCTAAATTATAGAAAACAGTTTTAAAATTTCTTTGATTTTTTTCAATGTTGCTTATGGCTTTCTTGCAGCAAAATCTCGTCCATGGCATTAGGTTTAGCTTGAGTACTTATAGTAGAATGGAATTAGGTTAAATTCTTGACAAGAAATCCATGGAATAATGGTTTGTATATTTGATTGAAAATCAAATATTTTTCAATCTTTTTGATTGGAAAAACTTGCCAAACTTGGAGATTCTTGTCCCCTTGATGTGCACACGAATTTGCCAGCTCTTGTAGGTCATATTTGCTTCATGAAAAGATTGAAAAACCATATCTTGATATTTTCCTACATTTTAAATTAATTAAATGAATTAAAATCAATTAAAAATCCAATTAATTAATAAAAATAAGAAAATAAATTCAAATAGGCTTGATGGGTCGTGCATAGGCCTTGGATAAAGTTTCAAGAAGAAATTTGAGGCCCATTAGCAAAAACAAAGTGTTTTGGGCAAAGTTGACTTTTGCAAATTCACAAAACTTTCCCAACTTCTCCAATGCATATCTTGCTCAATTTTAATCCTAAGAACATGTTCTTGGACATTTTGGAAAGGTCTTGAAGTCCTCTAACCAATTCCTTTGGTCCCATGTCATTTTGATTTACCAATCTCAAGTTATGGTCTTTTACTTAAAGTGCATTTTTGTTGACTTTTGAAATTGACCTATAATGTAGAAATTGATAACTTTTTCTGAGAGCATTTCTTGGACTTGGAATGTGAAGATGAGTTGTAGTAAATGTCATCCCCTTCAAAATGAGAATTGGATGGGATTTTTCTGATGAACCATGAAAAAGTTATGCCTTGGTCAAGATACAGTTGACTTTTCTGATGTCCAAAAATAGTAACTTTTGCATCTTGATGATTTTTGAGCCATGCTTGTGGAATCATGATCAAGACTTGATCAAATGATGATTGTGAGCTCAAAATAAGATGTTGACCAAACATTTTGACTTTTGACTTCAAAATGACCATTTTACCCCTGTAGTTGATTGTAAAGCAAATGGAGCTTTTGACTGTGGAATTTGACACTGTGAGTCTTGAGACTTGACATGTAGATGCTTGACAATGTATATAGGTATATAAGGCTTGATTGAGCCATGGAAAACCTCAAATTAATTGAAGGAACCAAAACCCTAAATTTGTCTGGCTTAGGAGGTGGTTGGGACTGTGCAACCCTTGAGACATCTTGAACCATTTGAAGATGATTCTTGACAAACCTTGAAGAATATGGGAGGGCAAATTTTGGGGTACAACAGTTTCCCCTATTCAATGTTCTTAGACCTGAGGATGTAGATTGGCTTGCGTGCCTTTCGTGATCCGAAGGTGGAAGATGATTGAACACTAGAGTGCCCAAAAATTTGCACTCGCATAATGGAGTATCAGCAATGTGATGTCGGGAATGGGCTTATAGATGCCATTTGGTGAGATGATGGATAGGAGGATGGGCTTATAGATGCCATCTGGAAATGTAACGAAATCTTGTCGGGAATGGGCTTATAGATGCCATTTGGAGATGTAACGGATAGTTGTGGAGATGGGCTTAAAGATGCCATCCAGGGGTGTCGATCGCGTAAGAGATTCCTTAGCGAGAACTTGCATACTTGAGAAAGAAAGATAATTTCCTGGCCTGTTACAAGTGTTGATCTTCGATCTCTTCATATAGATAACTTTCCTGTCTGGTTTCAGGTATAGGTCTACAATCAGTCGCTCACAGATATGCCCTGGCTAGATACAGGTATCGAATCTGGAACTTCAAAAGGTTGGTAGAGATAGCTTTCCTGGCTGGATATAGGTGTAGACCTCTGACCTGAGAATGAAAGATAATTTCCTGGCCTGTTACAGGGGTTGATCTTCAAACTCTTCACGCAGATATGCCCTGGCTAGATACAGGTATCGAATCTGGAATTAGTCGTCTACAGATATGCCCTGGCTAGATACAGGTATCGAATCTGGAATTAGTCGTCTACAGATATGCCCTGGCTAGATACAGGTATCGAATCCGGACTTAGTCGTCCACAGATATGCCTTGGCTAGATACAGGTATCGAATCTGGAACTTTAAAATGTTGATCGAGATAGCTTTCCTGGCTGGATACAGGCGTAGACCTCTAATCAGTCGCTCACAGATATGCCCTGGCTAGATACAGGTATCGAATCTGTAACTTCAGAAGGTTGATCGAGATAGCTTTCCTGGATGGATATAGGCGTAGACCTCTGGTCAGTCGCTCACAGATATGCCCTGGCTAGATACAAGTATCGAATCTGGAAACGATCGCTCACAGATATGCCCTGGCTAGATACAGGTATCGAATCTGGAACTGCAAAAGTTGATGGTAATCGTCTCTTGATTGACCTTTTCCTGAAAAGGCAAAACATTAGTTGTATGCAATGTCATGATGTATGAAATGCATGATGTCATGATGTTCTCAAAAATAAATGAGATCGTGCCGTATGCACTTTATCATGTATGTAAGCAGGATGTATGAAATGTGAAATGTCTACGAATGTATTTTCGTCTAGGAAAATAAATCCTTGACGAATGCCGGGAACTTGTTGAATCCTGGGCTGATGTTTGAAGAGTAGAGTTCTTCGTTTCCGCTGGGGATGATGATTGCAAGAATAAACCGGTAGGAGAAGATGACTCCGTTGGGGAATAAACTTGGTGAAGAGATTACTCTGCGGGGAACTACTCTGTGGGAAGAGATACTTCGCTGAGATTTTGATGATAACTCCGCTGGGGATTCCTGTTGATAAATTTTGTTGAGGGGTTTGATGAACTCCGCTGGGGATAGGAAGAACTTCGCCGAGGACGATCCTTCCGTTGTAATTAGTTGAGGATAAACCAATTATAGGCTCTAGTGGGGAATAACCTCTGAATATGGCTGGAGAGATGTATGTACTCTGCAGGGGACCAGCTTCCAGACTCTACTGGGGATAAGCTTCCAGAATCTACTGGGGATAAGCTTCCAGAATCTACTGGGGATAAGCTTCCAGAATCTACTGGGGATAAGCTTCCAGAATCTACTGGGGATAAGCTTCCAGAATCTACTGGGGATAAGCTTCCAGAATCTACTGGGGGGATGGTTCAACTCTCCTAGGGAAACTTTTGAACTGTACTGGGGAAGTGGCTCCACTGGGGTGTCTGTATTCCACCGGGGAACAATCTTATATTTCTGTCGAGGAATATTAAGACTGCCGGGGATGCTTGTTAAGGAATATCTGTATACTCTGCTGGAGAATATTGAGATTTTCTGGGGATATACAACTTCCTTAGGGCTGACAGTAGCCTAACTTTGCTTGGGGAGAGTATTGCTGACTTGCTAGGGATACTGTGCCTTTTTAGGGATGATGGGAGACCAACTCTGCTTGAGGAGAGAGCATGGCTGACTCTTGTCTTACTCTGCGGTGAGTGAAGGTATCTTGGTTACATTCTTCAGCCGAACCTACCTTGGTACCTGGGTGGACAGAGCAACTAGATTGCTTAGACAACTCATTATTGCCCCTGTTTCTGATATCACCTGTAATTAGTCCTTCGTTTCGCATGCAAATATTTATAATAAGCAATTAATGTCAAATGCATATATCAAAAATGAACATTGGACGTTCTTTGCAAGACAAAACAGATAAAGGAAAAATAATTGGAAATTTATCTGAAAAATGGATTTGTATTGATTTTGAAATTTGCCTGTAAATAGGCGTTTGTGTACAAGAGGCTGACATCCTAGTAAGAGAACACCGCCGAACAACATAGAGTCTATACAATTTGTGAAAATAAAACAAAAAAGCTATGTGAAAAATCCCATTGGGTTCCAACTCTGCTATCGCCTTTATGTCTTCAAGCGTCTCATCACTTTGCTGCTTAGTTAGAGATGAATCTGATTGATTGATGCCGTCTGAACCTGATAGTTGATGCTGAAGTCTGGATGCAAGGTGATCCAATGAGACATAGTATTACGTTTATCCCTAACTTTTGCCTGGACCGCCCTTTCGGGTTTTTAGTCCACCAGGATACCCTTTTTTGCCCAAGCCGCCTTTTCAGGTTTTCGACTTGCCGGGTGTACATATTTTTTTCATTTCATCCCTTATTTTTGCCCGAACCCTTTTGGTTCGCCGGGAAGCCCTTATTTTTTCCTAGGTGTGTCAACCTAGAGGGTCTTTGATCATGCGTAGTATCTTTTTACTATGTCTGCATTGGCGGGGTGAGGAAGGTCGTCACCATCCATGGTGGTTAGAATCATTGCTCCTCCCGAGAAGATGTTCTTGACCACAAATGGCCCTTCGTACGTTGGGGTCCATTTGCCCCTGGGATCACCTTGAGGGAGAATGATGCGCTTGATTACCAGGTCTCCGACTTGATACTCTTGTCGTCTGACTTTCTTGTTAAATGCCTTGATCATCCGTTTTTGGTACGTTTGACCATGACAAATAGCAGTGAGTCTCTTTTCGTCAATCAGGTTTAATTGATCAAGCCGAGTCTGGATCCAGTCATATTCGCTCAAACCTGCATCTTTCATTATCCGGAGAGAGGGTATCTGAACTTCGATAGGCAAGACTGCCTCCATGCCATAGACCAAGGAAAAGGGTGTTGCCCCTGTTGATGTCCGTGCTGAGGTACGGTACCCATGAAGAGCAAACGGTAACATCTTGTGCCAACCTTTGTAGGTCACTGTCATCTTCTGCACAATCTTCTTAATATTCTTGTTCGCCGCTTCTACAGCCCCATTCATCTTCGGCCGGTAAGGAGAAGAGTTGTGGTGATGTATCTTGAATTGCTCGTAGAGCTCAGTGATCATCTTGTTGTTAAGATTGGTACCATTGTCCGTAATGATCCTCTCTGGTACACCGTATCGAAAGATCAGGTTGTGCCGAATGAACCGTGCCACGACGTTCTTGGTTACGGTAGCATAGGAAGCTGCTTCAACCCACTTCATGAAGTAATCAATTGCTACCAGGATGAAGCGATGCCCGTTGGATGCCGTAGGTCTGATCTCGCCGATCATATCAATGCCCCACATTGAAAAAGGCCAAGGTGCCGTCAAGATGTTCAGAGGAACCGGAGGAATATGCACCTTATCAGCATAGATCTGGCATTTGTGACATGTCCGAGAATGTTGGTAACAGTCAGCTTCCATTGTGGACCAGTAATATCCTGCCCGGAGGATTTTCTTTGCCATGGTATGTCCACTGGAATGAGTTCCGAAGGTACCTTCATGCAGCTCTGCCATGATCTTTTCTGCTTCAGTCTTATCCATACAACGCAGTAGGGTTGAATCATGGTTTCGCATATAGAGGATGCCATTATTGAGGAAGAACTTTGCTGCGAACCTTCTCAGAAACTTCTTATCATTAACGGATGCACCCTCGGGGTATTCTTGAGCTTCGAGGTACCTCTTCACTTCATGATACCAAGGCTTCTTTGTTACCTCTTCGGTCTCGAGATCACAGTAATGTGCAGGTTCATCCAACTTCCAGATAATGATCCGGGGAGCTTCGTTGTCCCATTTGACTTTGAACATATAAGACATAGTAGCTAACGCGTCCGCCAACTGATTCCCCTCTCTTGGGAAGTGTTCAAAAGTTATCTCCTCGAAACTGGGGATCAACGTCAACACATACTCCTTGTAGGGAATAAGATTTGGGTGTTTCGTATCCCACTCGCCTTTGATCTGACTGATCACGAGAGCAGAATCTACAAAGACAATCAGAAACTTGATCCTTAGGTCAATTGCAGCTCAAAGACCCATGATGCAGGCTTCATACTCTGCCATGTTGTTAGTGCAGTTGAAACATAGTCGGGCAGTAAGTGGAGTATGAGTGCCTTTAGGGAATATGATCACAGCGCCAATATCGTTACCCAAAGCGTTTGAGGCTCCGTCAAAGTGCATAGACCATCGGGATCCTTCCCCAGGTCCTTCATCCGGTCCAGGTACTTCACAATCAGTCACTACCATGATATTCTCGTCTGGAAATTCAAAGGTTCATAGATTGGTAGTCATCCACTGCCTGGTGTGCCAAGTAGTTTGCCAATAGACTTCCCTTGATTGCTTTTTGAGTCGTGTACTAGATGTCGTATTCAGTCAAGATCATTTGCCATCTTGCTATTCTTTCGGACAAGGCAGACTTTTCGAATATGTACATGATTGGATCCATTTTTGAAATCAACAGAGTAGTGTGAGTCAACATATACTGTCTTAGCCGGCGAGCAGCCCATACCAAAGCGCAGCAAGTTTTCTCGAGCAGTGAGTATCGGGTCTCACAGTCGGTAAACTTTTTGCTAAGGTAATAAATAGCATGCTCTTTTCGGCCAGACTCGTCATGCTGCCCCAGCACACACCCCATTGAACTGTCAAGTACTGTCAAGTATAAGATTAGAGGTCTCCCTTCAACCGGCGGCATAAGAATGGGTGGCTCTTGGAGATACTCTTTGATTCTTTCGAAAGCGGCCTGACATTCATCGTTCCAATGTACTACTTGATATTTCTTCAGTAGCTTGAAGATTGGCTCACAGGTAGCAGTTAGGTGTGAGATGAATCGGGCAATGTAGTTCAGCCGTCCTAGAAAGCCTCTGACTTATTTCTCTGTCTTGGGAACTGGCATCTCATATGGCTTTCACTTTGGCGGGGTCCACTTGAATACCTTTGTCGCTCACGACGAAGCCTAGCAGTTTTCCAGATCTCACCCCGAAGGTGCACTTGTTTGGGTTCAACCTCAGCTTGTACAACTTCAGACGGTCAAACAGCTTCTGTAGATGGTCAAGGTGTTCCTCCTCAGTTTGGGACCTTGCAATCATATCGTCGACGTACACTTCTATCTCATGATGGATCATGTCATGAAACAAAGCAACCATGGCACGTTGGTAGGTTGCCCCAGCATTTTTCAATCCAAAAGTAATGACCTTGTAGCAAAAGGTGCCCCACTGAGTAACAAAGGTAGTCTTGTCCATGTCTTCAGGAGCCATCTTGATTTGATTATAACCGGAGAACCCGTCCATGAAGGAGAATACCTTATGCTGAGCAGTGTTATCAACCAGAACGTCGATGTGAGGCAGAGGGAAGTCATCCTTGGGGCTCGCCCTATTTAAATCCCTGTAATCAACACACATTCGGACCTTACCATCTTTCTTCGGCACTGGAACCACGTTGGCAACCCACTGAGGGTAAGAAGTCACTGCTAGAAACCCGACATCAAATTGTTTCATAACCTCAGCTTTGATTTTCTCGGACATCTCTGGACGCATACGACGGACCTTCTGTTTTACGGGAGGATAGTCTTCCTTGGTAGGCAAGTGATGAACCACAATGTCAGTATCCAACCCAGACATATCTTCGTAAGACCAGGCAAAGATTTCCACATAGTCATGCAGCATCTGAATCAACCGTTGTTTCACACTAGCCTCCAGATTGGCACCAATCTTGACTTCCTTTCTGTCTGTCTCAGTACCCAGATTTACTGTTTCCACTGGCTCTTCATGTGGCTGAATGGCCCTCTCTTCCTGGAGTAGCAGTCTTGCAAGCTCACCAGGCACTATGCAATCATCTTCACCTTCGTCTTCAGCTAAGTTGATCGGATTTTCAAAGTCATAACTGGCAGTAGCAGAGTCGTTACCAGTGAGATCTAGAGTGGATTGGAACCTGTATAGGTGAGTGTGTGTAAATATAGTTGTTTTGCAATATATAATAAAGAAAGACAAGGAGCGCAAGATTTGAAATGCAAAAAACGTCCAATGCTTTTATTAATGATATATGAAAATGACACACAAAATCCCTCACAAATGAAGCCACGGTGCCCCGGGTAAGACACCGGGCCAAAAAGTTTAGAATTATTGTTTGTTACAAATTCAAAACAAAGGAGTTCATTACTGAGTGACAAAAGTAATAGGTACGAAGTCTTTCACAGTCCAGTTGCTTGGTCCATCGTTGGTCATTGGGTACATCCAGCTGTCGAATTCAGATTCCTCCACGTCGTCTTCAATAGCATTTACTCCCGGGTTGGTGATGAACACAGGAGGTCTTCCAATCCTTGCCTTACGAACAACCCTCTGAGCTTCTGTAGTGAAACCCAAACCAAACTTGTCAGTCTTCGGAGTAAAATCAGGAAGTTGGCCCCAGTTTGCACACTCACCCTTCTCAATCACATCCCGGGCATCCTTTAAGGAAGCCATCTTCAAAGGAGAATCTTCGATCACAGTCTCGGCGGATGCCAGTGTTGGAGGAACCTCTTCAAAGTGCTGAAAGGGGGTCTCAATGAACTCCCCATCCATCTCTATGTACCGGAACGAGTTAAGGTGGCTGACCATATACTCTTCTTCCCCCTGAACTGTCACAATCTTTCCCCTGACTGGGTATTTCAGCTTCTGATGTAGTGTGGAGGTCACAGCTCCAGCCTTATGGATCCAGGGACGACCCAGCAAACAAGAGTAGGACGGTCGGATGTCCATCACATAGAATGTAGAATCGAAGACCTGAGAACCAACCCTGATTGGAATATCAACCTCACCATGCACCATCCTTTTGGACCCGTCAAAGGCCCGAACAACAATGTTACTTGGCTTTAGTTCCAACCCCTCGCAGTCCAATCTGTCTAGAGCCTTCTTGGGTAATACGTTCAACTAGGAACTAGTGTCAACCAGCACATGAGCAAGAGTAGTTCCCTTGAATTCAATGGAGACATGCAGGGCATCGTTATGGTTCTTCCCTTTAGCAGTCAGATCAGCGTCGGAGAAACCCAGACCATTATCAGCGGTTAAGTTGGATACACACTCGGTAAATTGATCAACATATGTCTCTTGTGGCACGTGGGCCATCTTCAGGAAGGTAATCAAGGCCTTGGCATGGGCCTCTGAACACAATAACAGTGATAACATAGAAATTTTAGAGGGGGTGTGCCCCAGCTGCTCAACTACGTTGAAATCACTCTTCTTGATAATCTTAAGAATCTCTTCCATCTCTTGCTTGGAAGCTTCAACATTGGTTGTCTTTGGTGCCTCCGTCTGGGCGGGCATATCAGTAGCAATCCCTTTGCCCCGAGCGTCAGATGACTCGGCAGCAGGGGTAGAAATAGGAACTTGATCAGGGAGGGAAGTAGGCACACTTGCAGGTGTGATGATAAGAGGTCTCTGGATAGCCGGTGGCGCAATATCTGGTGAGAACAGTCTACCACTACGAGTGACTTTGGCAGGCCCAGTGATGTTGCTGACGCCGGTACTAGCATCAAACTCTTGTTTAACTCCAAGCACATAAACATCTGCCCCATAGTGCCAAGGGACAGCTTTGTCAGATGTATAGGGGATGGGCCCCGGAACAGTGATGATGATAGGAGCAATCTTCTGAGTAGACATGATTTTGACAGGCTTCTTTGAGGAAGCCCTAGGAGGGTTGTTGAAAATAGTAACAATGGACACTTCTTCGATAGGGACAGCAGGAACAGCAATCTTCTCGAACAAGATCTCTTTATTATCCATCAGGCTTTGGATACCTGATTTCAACAAAGGACAACCAGCAGGTGAAACAGAACATAGATGGCAACCTTTACTACATCCCGGAAATAAACCGGCTGGTAACAGGTTCCTTTTGACAGTCAACAGCGGAGTAACTATATCATTCACAGAGACTACATACAGGTCTTCTTCCACAGCATTCACTCCATGCTGGGGCATGGGAGCAGTCACAACATTGGGCCTCTCGGGCGCCTCGAACTGTATTTCCTTAGCATCAATAAGGTCCTGAACCTTATTCCTCAGAGCCCAACAATCATCCATAGTATGCCCCGGGCTGTCAGAGTGATAAGCGCAGCGGGCGTTAGGATTGTACTTTGGAGAGGTTGTATTCCCAACCTTCGGAGCTTCTTTGACAGTTACCAGATTGGTTGACAGTAGTTAAGGCAATATCTGAGACAAGGTCATACTGAGCCGAGTGTACTGCCTTTTGGGTCTCTCACCCCTTGGTTGGTTATATTACTGAGGAGCAGCAGCAGGCTTTGAAATTACCACTGCGTTAACATCTTGGCGGTGTTCCGGTTTATTCTGTCTCCTCGAGCCATAAACAGCACTAGATTCTTTCTTGAACGGTTTCTTCTCAGTACTCGAGGAAGCACCCTTCTGTATCTTCCCAGACTTAATACCAGCTTCTATTCTCTCACCAGTCAAGATCAGATTTGTAAACCCAGCAGAAGAATTCCCAATCATATGGTTGAAGAACGGACCAGATAGGGTCCCCAAGAACATGTCCACGAGTTCACGGTCAGTCAAAGGTGGCTGCACCCTTCCAGCCAGGTCTCTCCACTTTTGCGCATACTCCTTGAATCCTTCACCCGTCCCTAGTGACATACCCTGGAGTTGGGTACGCGTAGGAGCGAGGTCGGAATTATACTGATACTGCTTGTAGAATGCAGTAGCCAAGTCCTCCCAGTTACGAATACTGGCTCCATCCAGCTGATAGAACCATTCGAGTTGAGTCCCTGAAAGACTATCCTGGAAGAAATGGATCCATAAATTCTTGTCAGCGGTATACGGTTGGATCTTCCTTACATATGATCTGAGATGCAGTTTAGGATAGGAAGCTCCGTCGTACTTTGCAAAAGCAGGTGCTTTGAACTTGTGGGGAATCACCACCCCAGAGGATAAGCCTAGGTCTCCAAAATCTAACCCGGGCACATGTTGGATCTCCATAGCACTTAAACGGTCCTCCAGTTGTTTGTACTTGTCCTCAGCAGGAGGGTGCTGTTCATCATTGTAATCTGTCTCGTTGTCGGAGACCACGGGATTAGGAACCCTTCCCCCTTGGGGACTATCTTTCCCTACAGAGGAAGTAGCCGGATCAGCCTCATTTTGCAGTGCATTCCCAAACCTCCGTCCAGTGTTGAACAATACAGTCCTCTTCTTCTTCTTCTTCAGAATCAGAGTCTTCAATTCCTGTTGTCCCTGGGCTAAGCTCATGACCAGCTCTTGGAACTGGGCATTCAGGGCCTGGAGGGCCTTGATAGCTTGTTCAGTAGTAGGCTCAGAAGACATGCTGATTGCTGAAATAAACAGCGAAGAAGATAAGTGACCTGTAAAAAGGGGTACCTGTTATGCATATGATGACATGAAATACGTATGATTTATGTTTTCAAAGACAATCGGGATTCAACTTTGTAGACAAAAAGGAAACACACTTTATTAGATTCAAACTTTAAATTGTTCAAGAAATTTCCCTTAAGCGTTACAAGAATGAAAATACTGAAAAGGAAATAAAAGCTGTAAAAGAAACATCCAAGGCCCATCAGTGCTCCCATGGCCTCCTCTTCTCAGTACGGATATAGTCATTCAAGATTCACTCGTTTTCCAATTGCTTAGTCAGCTTCTGGATCTTTTATTCCTGTTCATTGAACCTTTCCCGATAAGAATCCCGTTCTTCCTGTAGTTGCGCCCAATACCTCTTTAGTGTGTCAACATCAGTGGGTATCTGAGGAGGGAGAACAGTTGGAGGAACCCTGTCTCTATCAGAAAATTCAAGAATAATAGGCCTGACAGCTTCATATGGCATACCTAACTTCTGAGCACGGATGCGGACCCATCTGTAGTAGGGTTCCATTGGTAGAGAAGTCTTCGGTCCCAACTCATGTGGGTCAGCTTTGTGAATTCTGTCCCAAGCCCGGATGAATCTACGACGCAGCTCGTCACTGTCTACTTGAAACTCGAAACTGATGTGAGGTACCAACATCTCGTGAGGCCCTGCTCTTCTGGCTCTTCCAAACTGACGGAGAGCTAAACATGGATTATAAGAGATTCCTCCATGGGTACCGATCAATGGGACATTAGGATACTCTCCGCAACGATCAATAACAGCTACCTCATCCAAACCTCTGAGAGTCCAAATGATGTCATTATCAGTGAGAGACATTAACCTATGAGCCCAACCCCTTCCTTCTTTGTTCTTCAGCGCGAACTTAGGGAGGTGCAAAATAAACCACCTCACTAGCAAAGGAGCACAACACCACAGAGTTCCCCGTCTTCGGGCAGTACGAGCATAGAGCTGTTGCAAGATATCACCCAAGATAGTGGGTATCGGATTCCGAGAGATGAAGATCATTATGGCGTTGACATTAACAAAGGTATCAGGATTTGGGAACAATACCAGACCATAGATTAGGAGAGCCAGAATGTCTTCGTACGCCCTGATGTCTAAGTCATTCCAGAAACTGTTAGCTTTACCAATCAGAAACTTAGCCAAAAAGCCTTTAACTCCGCTTCTAGTCACCCAGTTATCCATTACCTCTTTGTTGGTCAGAGGAAGGGCTGCAGCAATCTCCTCAAGCCTAAGAGTCTTTTCCCAACCAGTGAATGGAGTCTATCCCAAAACAGGGATACCAAGAAAATCAAAGAATTCTTCCAGGGTAGGGACCAGCTGGAAGTCTTGAAAGGTGAAGCAATGGTATAGCGGATCATAAAACTGAGTCAGGACACTCATCAGCTGTTGGTCCCACTTTGAAGTGACTAAACCGAGAAGAGAACCAAGCCTCTGGATGAAGGAAGTAGTATTTGGAATCCTATCAACCAATTCTTTAAGCAAATCAGGTGGGTGAACAAAGTTGAGCCGAATAGTATTCCTTCGCATAGGCATCATGATGTCCTACAAAACAGAGCAAAGATGAAACCCTCTTGTCTTTGAAATGGGTCAGTCCTTATGCAGGATGCATGCAATGATATGATGGTATGATGTTATGATAAAGCACACCACAAGTATTCACAAAGGCAAACATGATAAGGCACATAAGTCACACAAGACAGCCCTTAGATTTTAGGCCAGCATGAAGTTTAGGTACTACCCTCTTTCAGTTTCGTTGGTTAAGACCTGTCCTAGAAAATAGTAACCGGGTTCTAGAGGATCTCAATATCACTGACTACCCTCAATCGGTCATAACTCCAGCTTCGCAATCTTTTCTTACGGACAGAACCATCGCGAGAGTTTAGCCTCAATGAGTGTAGCGTACTGCTACTGTTCTATGGCCAAGTTGGGTCAATTTAAGGTTCTAAGGTTGGTTGGTGATTAATGACTCCTCAGAAGACCCATATTCTCCTCGTTCCAACACAAGGGATATCGGTACAGACCAAGGTGTCACACCAACGTAGCAACTGCTTCACCCGTATCGGTCTACGCCGGACAGGTCCCTCACAACTTATGCTACCTAAAGGGTATTCCCCAGATCCGGGTTAGGATCTATGAAACTCTGATGCAAGCCCACAATATTAAATCAAACAAAGCAAGCAATTGAAAACAAGAGTGGTCTAATCCTAAGATACACCTCACTTATTATTTCCCCAGCAGAGTCGCCAGTTCTGTGATCGGTGGAAATAGAACTGACTGTTTTTGAAATGTTGGTTCGCGAAATGTCGCGGTAAGCAAGAGTCGCCACTGTCTTTTATTTTCTCCAACATGGAAAGGACAAAAGCACAGCAAAATTCCTTTTCGAGATGTTTCTCGGTTCGGGAGGTAGATTATAGAAAGGGAAGGTGTTAGCACCCTTTCTATCCGTGGTTATCCACGAGCTCTTAGGTACTTGCTCACTATGTTTTCAAAACTTGTTTGTTTTTCTTGTGTTTGTGGGTTTTGAAAAAGTTTCGTTTTGAAAACTTCTAGGTAACTCTTGTATCAGTCCTCAAGAGTGTATGAAGTATTTGTTTGAAAACTTTTTGAAAGTGTAAGTGCAAAAAGTTATTTTTGTTTTTGAAAGAGCAAGTACCCAGGAGAAATCTACCTACTCTAAAGGAATTAAGCTGTGTAAGAGTCCTTTAGACAGTACTATCCCACTATTGAGAAGTAGGTAGCACCGTCGTTGGAGTTATTTGGGTCAATTCGATTATAGGGACATGTGTGGTCACCAAAGCAATAGTAGGACGCCTTAGCGGTAACCCTAATGTCCTAGATCCTTTTTATTTGAGGCAACCGTTTTGAGGCAACTGGATCTTTAGACAGGAGGGCGACCGTTAAAACACCATATACTCAATGACCACGTCGAGGCAACCAAGTGAGGCGTACCGTAGGAGTGGCATGTGCAAGTGTGTCAGGATTCAATTTATGTTTATCTTTGCACATGTATTATTGTGAGCTACGAGTTGATTTTATTTTTCATACAAGTCTTGTCATGCATAGTTAACAGTTAATAATTGTGCGGAAAATAAATTGCGGAAAGTAAATCTACGCTATTACAAGGCGTCGGGTATTTACATCGCCAAAAACATAACCCTTTGGAAAATAAATGCGAGAAATAAATAATGTGATAAAAGTCCTAATTATCTATTACATTCTCGGAGCAGATACATAAATATGGTCAAAAATTAATATGCGCGAAAGGAAATTAAATCGGGGACGTCCTAGGGTTTTGACCCTTTTTGAGAAAAGAATGAAATTTGGTCCTCTTTCGCAATTAATTAATATTAAACCTAATTTACTAATTAATTAAATAATTACAAGAAAAAGTATTTTTGTGTTTTTTATATTTTAATGAAAATAAAATAAAAGGAATTAAAATTGTCAAAAGAAAAACCCTAATTCTATGCTAATTTTATTTATTGTAAAAAAGATTAAAATTGTCCTAATTAAATAAATAAACTAATTAATTAGAATTTATTTACAAAATAATAATTAATAGTGAAATTAATTAAATAATAAAAATAAATAATATTTTAGGTTTCTGAATTTATTATGAAAATAATTATTTGTGAATTAATTAAATAATAATAATAATAGTTATTAAAAGAAAATAAAAAGAAAGAAAATAAGAAAATAATAAACCAGGGGGGTGTGTTGGCCCAAAGAGGAGGTTAGTCTGGAATTTTTGAGGCTCACTAAGCTCAAGCCTGCGTTGACTTTGATAATTCCCCATGGCGCGGTTGACTGGGAGCATGGTGGTCTTCCACTTATGATCTTCTGATTAGTGCATGTGGCCACTTGGCGTTTGGACGTGAGAGGTGCATGATAGAACCCCTTTGAAAGCCTGCATGGGATTACCTAAGAAAAAATAGAAACAAATGTTTTGGGGGACCTGGGAATCGAACCCAGGTCCCAACGCTTACTGAACACCTGGCCAACCACTCCACCAATTTGCACGCTTTGTTATATGAATAAGAAACAAAGGTAATATATAAAAATAATCACATGTGCTGGAAACAAACAAAATCGCGGGCGTATTTTGAATCGTCCAACCAGGAACTAACACGTCCTTCGTCTTCCTCAGATTCCCTGTAAAATAAAGTTAAATAGCGGGGGTTTTTAACCCCCACAAAGCAGAACGACCAATAATAGCGAATAGCCCTACGCTAAATATAAATATGGTGCGATGGTCTCATTGTGTTCGTCTCGTTCCAGCGGTCTCAACCATATGCATTAGAGGTTCCAATTTTTCCTGTATGCAAAAGCCCTAATTCCAGAACTCAAGAACCCTAGAATTCTCCAATGGCAACTTTTGATTCACTGCATAATAATTGAATTAACCTATGCCAAAAGCTTCCTGTGGATTCAAGCAATGCAAAACACACAAGAAATCATGTTAATGATGCATGAATGAGGCTATTCGATTCTGAAAATAAAATGCAAACCGTTAAACTGTTTGAGGCGATTTCTTAAGCTTTAGCGTGTGGTTTTGATTGCAAAACGTTTCTGAGGATCCCTGCAATGTATTAGAAACAAGAAAAAGCTTTGAATCACGCTAAATTATAGAAAACAGTTTTCAAATTTCTTTGATTTTTTTCAATGTTGCTTATGGCTTTCTTGCAGCAAAATCTCGTCCATGGCATTAGGTTTAGCTTGAGTACTTATAGTAGAATGGAATTAGGTTAAATTCTTGACAAGAAATCCATGGAATAATGGTTTGTATATTTGATTGAAAATCAAATATTTTTCAACTTTTTGATTGGAAAAACTTGCCGAACTTGGAGATTCTTGTCCCCTTGATGTGCACACGAATTTGCCAGCTCTTGTAGGTCATATTTGCTTCATGAAAAGATTGAAAAACCATATCTTGATATTTTCCTACATTTTAAATTAATTAAATGAATTAAAATCAATTAAAAATCCAATTAATTAATAAAAATAAGAAAATAAATTCAAATAGGCTTGATGGGTCGTGCATAGGCCTTGGATAAAGTTTCAAGAAGAAATTTGAGGCCCATTAGCAAAAACAAAGTGTTTTGGGCAAAGTTGACTTTTGCAAATTCACAAAAATTTCCCAACTTCTCCAATGCATATCTTGCTCAATTTTGATCCTAAGAACATGTTCTTGGATATTTTGGAAAGGTCTTTAAGTCCTCTAACCAATTACTTTGGTCCCATGTCATTTGGATTTACCAATCTCAAGTTATGGTCTTTGACTTAAAGTGCATTTTTGTTGACTTTTGAAATTGACCTATAATGTAGAAATTGAGAACTGTTTGTGAGAGCATTTATTGGACTTCGAATGTGAAGATGAGTTGTAGTAAATGTCATCCCCTTCAAAATGAGCATTGGATGGGATTTTTATGATGAACCATGAAAAAGTTATGCCTTGGTCATGATACAGTTGACTTTTCTGCTGTCCAAAAATAGTAACTTTTGCATCTTGATGATTTTTGAGCCATGCTTGTGGAATCATGATCAAGACTTGATCAAATGATGATTGTGAGCTCAAAATAGGATGTTGACCAAACATTTTTACTTTTGACTGCAAAATGACCATTTTACCCTTGCAGTTGATTGTGAAGCAAATGGAGCTTTTGACTGTGGAATTTGACACTGTGAGTCTTGAGACTTGACATGTAGATGCTTGACAATGTATATAGGCATATGAGGCTTGATTGAGCCATGGAAAACCTCAAATTCATTGAAGGAACCAAAACCCTAAATTTGACTGGCTTAGGAGGTGGTTGGGACTGTGCAACCCTTGAGACATCTTGAACCATTTGAAGATGATTCTTGACAAACCTTGAAGAATATGGGAGGGAAAATTTTGGGGTACAACTGTTTCCCCTGTTCAATCTTCTTAGACTTGAGGATGTAGATTGGCTTGCGTGCCTTTCATGATCCGAAGGTGGAAGATGATTGAACACTAGAGTGCCCAGAAATTTTCACTCGCATAATGGAGTATCAGCAATGTGATGTCGGGAATGGGCTTATAGATGCCATTTGGTGAGATGATGGATAGGAGGATGGGCTTATAGATGCCATCTGGAAATGTAATGGAATCTTGTCGGGAATGGGCTTATAGATGCCATTTGGAGATGTAACGGATAATTGTGGAGATGGGCTTAAAGATGCCATCCAGGGGTGTCGATCGCGTAAGAGATTCCTTAGCGAGAACTTGCATACTTGAGAAAGAAAGATAATTTCCTGGCCTGTTACAGGTGTTGATCTTCGATCTCTTCATATAGATAACTTTCCTGTCTGGTTTCAGGTATAGGTATACAATCAGTCGCTCACAGATATGCCCTGGCTAGATACAGGTATCGAATCTGGAACTTCAAAAGGTTGGTAGAGATAGCTTTCCTGGCTGGATACAGGTGTAGACCTCTGACCTGAGAATGAAAGATAATTTCCTGGCCTGTTACAGGGGTTGATCTTCAAACTCTTCATGCAGATATGCCCTGGCTAGATACAGGTATCGAATTTGGAATTAGTCGTCTACAGATATGCCCTGGCTAGATACAGGTATCGAATCTGGAATTAGTCGTCTACAGATATGCCCTGGCTAGATACAGGTATCGAATCCGGACTTAGTCGTCCACAGATATGCCCTGGCTAGATACATGTATCGAATCTGGAACTTCAAAATGTTGATCGAGATAGCTTTCCTGGCTGGATACAGGCGTAGACTTCTAATCAGTCGCTCACAGATATGCCCTGGCTAGATACAGGTATCGAATCCGGAACTTCAGAAGGTTGATCGAGATAGCTTTCCTGGCTGGATACAGGCATAGACCTCTGATCAGTCGCTCACAGATATGCCCTGGCTAGATACAGGTATCGAATCTAGAAACGATCGCTCACAGATATGCCCTGGCTAGATACAGGTATCGAATCTGGAATTGCGAAAGTTGATGGTAATCGTCTCTTGATTGACCTTTTCCTGAAAAGGCAAAACATTAGTTGTATGCAATGTCATGATGTATGAAATGCATGATGTCATGATGTTCTCAAAAATAAATGAGATTGTGTCGTATGCACTTTATCATGTATGTAAGCAGGATGTATGAAATGTGAAATGTCTACGAATGTATTTTCGTCTAGGAAAATAAATCCTTGACGAATGCCGGGAACTTGTTGAATCCTGGGCTGATGTTTGAAGAGTAGAGTTCTTCGTTTCCGCTGGGGATGATGATTGCAAGAATAAACCGGTAGGAGAAGATGACTCTGTTGGGGAATAAACTTGGTGAAGAGATTACTCTGCGGGGAACTACTCTGTGGGAAGAGATACTTCGCTGAGATTTTGATGATAACTCCGCTGGGGATTCCTGTTGATAAATTTTGTTGAGGGGTTTGATGAACTCCGCTGGGGATAGGAAGAACTTCGCCGAGGACGATCCTTCCGTTGTAATTAGCTGAGGATAAACCAGTTATAGGCTCTGGTGGGGAATAACCTCTGAATATGGCTGGAGAGATGTATGTACTCTGCAGGGGACCAGCTTCCATACTCTATTGGGGATAAGCTTCCAGAATCTACTGGGGATAAGCTTCCAGAATCTACTGGGGATAAGCTTCCAGAATCTACTGGGGATAAGCTTCCAGAATCTACTGGGGATAAGCTTCCAGAATTTACTGGGGATAAGCTTCCAGAATCTACTGGGGGGATGGTTCAACTCTCCTGGGGAAACTTTTGAACTGTATTGGGGAAGTGGCTCCACTGGGGTGTCTGTATTCCGCTGGGGAACAATCTTATATTTCTGTTGAGGAATATTAAGACTGTCTGGGATGCTTGTTGAGGAATATCTGTATACTCTGCTGGAGAATATTGAGATTTTCTGGGGATATCCAACTTCCTTAGGGCTGATAGTAGCCTAACTTTGCTTGGGGAGAGTATTGCTGACTTGCTAGGGATACTGTGCCTTTTTAGGGCTGATGGGAGACCAACTCTGCTTGAGGAGAGAGCATGGCTGACTCTTGTCTTACTCTGCGGTGAGTGAAGGTATCTTGGTTAAATTCTTCAGCCGAACCTACCTGGTACCTGGGTGGACAGAGCAACTAGATTGCTTAGACAACTCATTATTGCCCCTGTTTCTGATATCACCCGTAATTAGTCCTTCGTTTCGCATGCAAATATTTATAAGAAGCAATTAATGTCAAATGCATATATCAAAAATGAACATTGGACGTTCTTTGCAAGACAAAACAGATAAAGGAAAAATAATTGGCAATTTATCTGAAAAATGGATTTGTATTGATTTTGAAATTTGCTTGTAAATAGGCGTTTGTGTACAAGAGGCTGACGTCCTAGTAAGAGAACACCGCCGAACAACATAGAGTCTATACAATTTGTGAAAAGAAAACAAAACAGCCATGTGAAAAATCCCATTGGGTTCCAACTCTGCTATCGCCTTTATGTCTTCAAGCGTCTCATCACTTTGCTGCTTAGTTGGAGATGAATCTGATTGATTGATGCCGTCTGAACCTGATAGTTGATGCTGAAGTCTGGATGCAAGGTGATCCAATGAGACATAGTATTACGCTTATCCCTAACTTTTGCCTGGACCGCCCTTTCGGGTTTTCAGTCCACCAGGATACCCTTTTTTGCCCAAGCCGCCTTTTCAGGTTTTCGACTTGCCGGGTGTACAGATTTTTTTCATTTCATCCCTTATTTTTTCCCGAACTCTTTTGGTTCGCCGGGAAGCCCTTATTTTTTCCTAGGTGTGTCAACCTAGCGGGTCTTTGATCATGCGTAGTATCTTTTTATTATGTCTGCATTGGAGGGGTGAGGAAGGTCGTCACCATCCATGGTGGTTAGAATCATTGCTCCTCCCGAGAAGATGTTCTTGACCACAAATGGCCCTTCGTACGTAGGGGTCCATTTTCCCATGGGATCACCTTGAGGGAGAATGATGCGCTTGATTACCAGGTCTCCGACTTGATACTCTTGTCGTCTGACTTTCTTGTTAAATGCCTTGATCATCCGTTTTTGGTACGTCTGACCATGACAAATAGCAGTGAGTCTCTTTTCGTCAATCAGGTTTAATTGATCAAGCCGAGTCTGGATCCAGTCATCTTCGCTCAAACCTGCATCTTTCATTATCCGGAGAGAGGGTATCTGAACTTTGATAGGCAAGACTGCCTCCATGCCATAGACCAAGGAAAAGGGTGTTTCCCCTGTTGATGTCCGTGCTGAGGTACGGTACCCATGAAGAGCAAATGGTAACATCTCGTGCCAATCTTTGTAGGTCACTGTCATCTTCTGCACAATCTTCTTAATATTCTTGTTCGCTGCTTCTACAGCCCCATTCATCTTCGGCCGATAAGGAGAAGAGTTGTGGTGCTGTATCTTGAATTGCTCGCAGAGCTCAGTGATCATCTTGTTGTTAAGATTGGTACCATTGTCCGTAATGATCCTCTCTGGTACACCGTATCGACAGATCAGGTTGTGCCGAATGAACCGTGCCACGACGTTCTTGGTTACGGTAGCATATGAAGCTGCTTCAACCCACTTCGTGAAGTAATCAATTGCTACCAGGATGAAGCGATGCCCGTTAGATGCCGTAGGTCTGATCTCGCCGATCATATCAATATCCCACATTGCAAAAGGCCAAGGTTCTGTCAAGACGTTCAGAGGAACCGGAGGAATATGCACCTTATCAGCATAGATCTGGCATTTGTGACATGTCCGAGAATGTTGGTAACAGTCAGCTTCCATTGTGGACCAGTAATATCCTGCCCGGAGGATTTTCTTTGCCATGGTATGTCCACTGGAATGCATTCCGAAGGTACCTTCATGCAGCTCTGCCATGATCTTTTCTGCTTCAGTCTTATCCACACAACGCAGTAGGGTTGAATCATGGTTTCGCTTGTAGAGGATGCCATTGTTGAGGAAGAACTTTGCTGCGAACCTTCTCAGAAACTTCTTATAATTAACGGATGCACCCTCGGGGTATTCTTGAGCTTCGAGGTACCTCTTCACTTCATGATACCAAGGCTTCTCTGTTACATCTTCGGTCTCGAGATCACAGCAATGTGCAGGTTCATCCAACTTCCAGATAATGATCCGGGGAGCTTCGTTGTCCCATTTGACTTTGAACATAGAAGACATTGTAGCTAACGCGTCCGCCAACTCATTCTCCTCTCTTGGGAAGTGTTCAAAAGTTATCTCCTCGAAATGGGGGATCAACGTCAACACATACTCCTTGTAGGGAATAAGATTTGTGTGTTTCGTATCCCACTCGCCTTTGATCTGACTGATCATGAGAGCGGAATCTTCGAAGACACTCAGAAACTTGATCCTTAGGTCAATTGCAGCTCGAAGACCCTTGATGCAGGCTTCATACTCTGCCATGTTATTAGTGCAGTTGAAACATAGCCGGGCAGTAAGTGGAGTATGAGTGCCTTTAGGGGATATGATCACAACGCCAATACCGTTACCCAAAGCGTTTGACGCTCCGTCAAAGTGCATAGACCATCGGGATCCTTCCTCAGGTCCTTCATCCGGTCCAGGTACTTCACAATCAGTCACTACCATGATATTCTCGTCTGGAAATTCTAAGTTCATAGATTGGTAGTCATCCACTGCCTGGTGTGCAAAGTGTTCTGCCAATACACTTTCCTTGATTGCTTTTTGAGTCGTGTACTGGATGTCGTATTCAGTCAAGATCATTTGCCATCTTGCTATTCTTTCGGACAAGGCAGGCTTTTCGAATATGTACATGATTGGATCCATTTTTGAAATCAACAGAGTAGTGTGAGTCAAGATATACTATCTTAGCCGGCGAGCAGCCCATACCAAAGCGCAACAAGTTTTCTCGAGAAGTGAGTATCGGGTCTCACAGTCGGTAAAATTTTTGCTAAGGTAATAAATAGCATGCTCTTTTCGGCCAGACTCGTCATGCTGCCCCAGCACACACCCCATTGAACTGTCAAGTATAAGATTAGAGGTCTCCCTTCAACCGGCGGCATAAGAATGGGCGGCTCTTGGAGATACTCTTTGATTCTTTCGAAAGAGGCCTGACATTCATCGTTCCAACGTACTACTTGATCTTTCTTCAGTAGCTTGAAGATTGGCTCACAGGTAGCAGTTAGGTCTGAGATGAATCGGGCAATGTAGTTCAGCCGTCCTAGAAAGCCTCTGACTTCTTTCTCTGTCTTGGGAACTGGCATCTCTTGTATGGCTTTCACTTTGGCGGGGTCCACTTGAATACCTTTGTCGCTAACGACGAAGCCTAGCAGTTTTCTAGATCTCACCCCGAAGGTGCACTTGTTTGGGTTCAACCTCAGCTTGTACAACTTCAGACGGTCAAACAGCTTCTGTAGATGGTCAAGGTGTTCCTCCTCAGTTTGGGACCTTGCAATCATATCGTCGATGTACACTTCTATCTCATGATGGATCATGTCATGAAACAAAGCAACCATGGCACGTTGGTAGGTTTCCCCAGCATTTTTCAATCCAAAAGGCATGACCTTGTAGCAAAAGGTGCCCCACTGAGTAACAAAGGTAGTCTTCTCCATGTCTTCAGGAGCCATCTTGATTTGATTATAACCGGAGAACCCGTCCATGAAGGAGAATACCTTATGCTGAGCAGTGTTATCAACCAGAACGTCGATGTGAGGCAGAGGGAAGTCATCCTTGGGGCTCGCCCTATTTAAATCCCTGTAATCAACACACATTCGAACCTTACCATGTTTCTTCGACACTGGAACCACGTTGGCAACCCACTGAGGGTAAGAAGTCACTGCTAGAAACCCGGCATCAAATTGTTTCATAACCTCAGCTTTGATTTTCTCGGACATCTCTGGACGCATACGGCGGACCTTCTGTTTTACGGGAGGATAGTCTTCCTTGGTAGGCAAGTGATGAACCACAATGTCAGTATCCAACCCAGACATATCTTCGTAAGACCAGGCAAAGATTTCCACATAGTCATGCAGCATCTGAATCAACCGTTGTTTCACACTAGCCTCCAGATTGGCACTAATCTTGACTTCCTTTCTGTCTGTCTCAGTACCCAGATTTATTGTTTCCACTGGCTCTTCATGTGGCTGAATGGCCCTCTCTTCCTGGAATAGCAGTCTTGCAAGCTCACCAGGCACTACGCAATCATCTTCACCTTCGTCTTCGGCTAAGTTGATCGGATTTTCGAAGTCATAACTGGCAGTAGCAGAGTCGTTACCAGTGAGATCCAGAGTGGATTGGAACCTGTATAGGTGAGTGTGTGTAAATATAGCTGTTTTGCAATATATAAAAAAGAAAGACAAGGAGCGCAAGATTTGAAATGAAAAAAACGTCCAATGCTTTTATTAATGATATATGAAAATGACACACAAAAGCCCTCACAAATGAAGCCACGGTGCCCCGGGTAAGACACCGGGCCAAAAAGTTTAGAATTATTGTTTGTTACAAATTCAAAACAAAGGAGTTCATTACTGAGTGACAAAAGTAATAGGTACGAAGTCTTTCGCAGTCCAGTTGCTTGGTCCATCGTTGGTCGTTGGGTAGATCCAGCTGTCGAATTCAGATTCCTCCACGTCGTCTTCAATAGCATTTACTCCCGGGTTGGTGATGAACACAAGAGATCTTCCAATCCTTGCCTTACGAACAACCCTCTGAGCTTCTGCAGTGAAACCCAAACCAAACTTGTCAGTCTTCGGAGTAAAATCAGGAAGTTGGCCCCAGTTTGCACACTCACCCTTCTCAATCACAGCCCGGGCATCCTTTAAGGAAGCCATCTTCAAAGGAGAATATTCGATCACAGTCTCGGCTGATGCCAGTGTTGGAGGAACCTCTTCAAAGTGCTGAAAGGGGGTCTCAATGAACTCCCCATCCATCTCTATGTACCGGAACGAGTTAAGGTGGCTGACCATATACTCTTCTTCCCCCTGAATTGTCACAATCTTTCCCCTGACTGGGTATTTCAGCTTCTGATGTAGTGTGGAGGTCACAGCTCCAGCCTTATGGATCCAGGGACGACCCAGCAAACAAGAGTAGGACGGTCGGATGTCCATCACATAGAATGTAGAATCGAATACCTGAGAACCAACCCTGATTGGAATATCAACCTCATCATGCACCATCCTTTTGGACCCGTCAAAGGCCCGAACAACAATGTTACTTGGCTTTAGTTCCAACCCCTCGCAGTCCAATTTGTCTAGATCCTTCTTGGGTAATACGTTCAACGAGGAACCAGTGTCAACCAGCACATGAGCAAGAGTAGTGCCCCTGCATTCAATGGAGACATGCAGGGCATCGTTATGGTTCTTCCCTTTAGCAGTCAGATCAGCGTCGGAGAAACCCAGACCATTATCAGCGGTTAAGTTGGATACACACTCGGTAAATTGATCAACAGATGTCTCTTGTGGCACGTGGGCCGTCTTCAGGAAGGTAATCAGGGCCTTGGCATGGGCCTCTGAACACAATAACAGTGATAGCATAGAAATTTTAGAGGAGGTGTGCCCCAGCTGCTCAACTACGTTGAAATCACTCTTCTTGATAATCTTAAGAATCTCTTCCATCTCTTGCTTGGAAGCTTCAACATTGGTCGTCTTTGGTGCCTCCGTCTGGGCGGCATATCAGTAGCAATTCCTTTGCCCCGAGCGTCAGATGACGAGGCAGCAGGGGTAGAAATAGGAACTTGATCAGGGAGGGAAGTAGGCACACTTGCAGGTGTGATGATAAGAGGTCTCTGGATAGCCGGTGGCGCAATATCTGGTGAGAACAGTCTACCACTACGAGTGACTTTGGCAGGCCCAGTGATGTTGCTGACGCCGGTACTAGCATCAAACTCTTGTTTAACTCCAAGCACATAAACATCTGCCCCATAGTGCCAAGGGACAGCTTTGTCAGATGTATAGGGGATAGTCCCCGGAACAGTGATGATGATAGGAGCAATCTTCTGAGTAGACATGATTTTGAAAGGCTTCTTTGAGGGAGCCCTAGGAGGGTTGTTGAAAATAGTAACAATGGACATTTCTTTGATAGGGACAGCAGGAACAACAATCTTCTCAAACAAGATCTCTTTATTATCCATCAGGCTTTGGATACCTGATTTCAACAAAGGACAACCAGCAGGTGAAACAGAACATAGATGGCAACCTTTACTACATCCCGGAAATAAACCGGCTAGTAACAGGTTCCTTTTGACAGTCAACAGCGGAGTAACTATATCATTCACAGAGGCTACATACAGGTCTTCTTCCACAACACTCACTCCATGCTGGGGCATGGGAGCAGTCACAACATTGGGCCTTTCGGGCGCCTCGAACTGTATTTTCTTAGAATCAATAAGGTCCTGAACCTTATTCCTCAGAGCCCAACAATCATCCTTAGTATGCCCCGGGCTGTCAGAGTGATAAGCGCAGCGGGCGTTAGGATTGTACTTTGGAGAGGTTGTATTCACAACCTTCGGAGCTTCTTTGACAGTTACCAGATTGGTTGACAGTAGTTGTGGCAATATCTGAGACAAGGTCATACTGAGCCGAGTGTACTGTCTTTTGGGTCTCTCACCCCTTGGTTGGTTATATTACTGAGGAGCAGCAGCAGGCTTTGAAATTACCACCGCGTTAACAGCTTGGCGGTGTTCCGGTTTATTCTGTCTCCTCGAGCCATAAACAGCACTAGATTATTTCTTGAACGGTTTCTTCTCAGTACTCGAGGAAGCACCCTTCTGTATCTTCCCAGACTTAATACCAGCTTCTATTCTCTCACCAGTCAAGATCAGATTTGTAAACCCAGCAGAAGAATTCCCAATCATATGGTTGAAGAACGGACGAGATAGGGTCCCCAAGAACATGTCCACGAGTTCACGGTCAGTCAAAGGTGGTTGCACCCTTCCAGCCAGGTCTCTCCACTTTTGCGCATACTCCTTGAATCCTTCACCCGTCCCTAGTGACATACCCTGGAGTTGGGTACGCGTAGGAGAGAGGTCGGAATTATATTGATACTGCTTGTAGAATGCAGTAGCCAAGTCCTCCCAGTTACGAATACTGGCTCCATCCAGCTGATAGAACCATTCGAGTTGAGTCCCTGAAAGACTATCCTGGAAGAAATGGATCCATAAATTCTTGTCAGCAGTATACGGTTGGATCTTCCTTACATATGATCTGAGATGCAGTTTAGGACAGGAAGCTCCGCCGTACTTTGCAAAAGCAGGTGCTTTGAACTTGTGGGGAATCACCACCCCAGAGGATAAACCTAGGTATCCAAAATCCAACCCGGGCACATGTTGGATCTCCATAGCACTTAAACGGTCCTCCAGCTGTTTGTACCTGTCCTCAGCAGGAGGGTACTGTTCGTCATTGTAATCTGTCTCGTTGTCGGAGACCACGGGACTAGGAACCCTTCCCCCTTGGGGACTATCTTTCCCTACAGAGGAAGTAGCCGGATCAGCCTCATTTTGCAGTGCATTCCCAAACCTCCGTCCAGTGTTGAACAATACAGTCCTCTTCTTCTTCTTCTTCAGAATCAGAGTCTTCAATTACTGTTGTCCCTGGGCTAAGCTCATGACCAGCTCTTGGAACTGGGCGTTCTAGGCCTAGAGGGCCTTGATAGCTTATTCAGTAGTAGGCTCAGAAGACATGCTGATTGCTGAAATAAACAGCGAAGAAGATAAGTGTCCTATAAAAAGGGGTACCTGTTATGCATATGATAACATGAAATGCGTATGATTTATGTTTTCAAAGACAATCGGGATTCAACTTTGTAGACAAAAAGGAAACACACTTTATTAGATTCAAACTTTAAATTGTTCAAGAAATTGCCCTTAGGTGTTACAAGAATGAAAATACTGAAAAGGAAATAAAAGCTGTAAAAGAAACATCCAAGGCCCATCAGTGCTCCCATGGCCTCCTCTTCTCAGTACGGATATAGTCATTCAAGATTTGCTCGTTTTCCAATTGCTTAGTCAGCTTCTGGATCTTTTGTTCCTGTTCATTGAACCTTTCCCGATAAGAATCCCGTTCTTCCTGTAGTTGCGCCCAAGACCTCTTTAGTGTGTCAACATCAGTGGGTATCTGAGGAGGGAGAACAGTTGGAGGAACCCCGTCTCTATCAGAAAATTCAAGAATAATAGGCCTGACAGCTTCATATGGCATACCTAACTTCTGAGCACGGATACGGACCCATCTGTAGTAGGGTTCCATTGGTAGAGAAGTCTTCGGTCCCAACTCATGTGGGTCAGCTTTGTGAATTTTGTCCCAAGCCCGGATGAGTCTACGACGCAGCTCGTCACTGTCTACCTAAAACTCGAAACTGATGTGAGGTACCAACATCTCGTGAGGCCCTGCTCTTCTGGCTCTTCCAAACTGACGGAGAGCTAAACATGGATTATAAGAGATTCCTCCCTGGGTACCAATCAATGGGACATTAGGATACTCTCCGCAACGATCAATAACAGCTACCTCATCCAAACCTCTGAGAGTCCAAATGATGTCATTATCAGTGAGAGACATTAACCTATGAGCCCATCCCCTTCCTTCTTTGTTCTTCAGCACGAACTTAGGGAGGTGTGAAATAAACCACCTCACTAGCAAAGGAGCACAACACCACAGATTTCCCCGTCTTCAGGCAGTACGAGCATAGAGCTGTTGCAAGATATCACCCAAGATAGTGGGTACCGGATTCCGAGAGATGAAGATCCTTATGGCGTTGAAATTAACAAAGGTATCAGGATTTGGGAACAATTCCAGACCATAGATTAGGAGAGCCAGAATATCTTCGTACGCCCTGAAGTCTAAGTCATTCCAGAAACTGTTAGCTTTACCAATCAGAATATTAGCCAAAAAGCCTTTAACTCCGCTTCTAGTCACCCAGTTATCCATTACCTCTTTGTTGGTCAGAGGAAGGGCTGCAGCAATCTCCTCAAGCCTAAGAGTCTTTTCTCAACCAGTGAATGGAGTCTGTCCCAAAACAGGGATACCAAGAAAATCAGAGAATTCTTCCAGGGTAGGGACCAGCTGGAAGTCTTGAAAGGTGAAGCAATGGTATAACGGATCATAAAACTGAGTCAGGACACTCATCAGCTGTTGGTCCCACTTTGAAGTGACTAAACCGAGAAGAGAACCATGCCTCTGGATGAAGGAAGTAGTATTTGGAATCCTATAAACCAATTCTTTAAGCAAATCAGGTGGGTGAACAAAGTTGAGCCGGATAGTATTCCTTCGCATAGGCATCATGATGTCCTACAAAACAGAGCAAAGATGAAACCCTCTTGTCTTTGAAATGGGTCAGTCCTTATGCAGGATGCATGCAATGATATGATGGTATGATGTTATGATAAAGCACACCACAAGTATTCACAAAGGCAAACATGATAAGGCACACAAGTCACACAAGACAGCCCTTAGATTTTAGGCCAGCATGAAGTTTAGGTACTACCCTCTTTCAGTTTCGTTGGTTAAGACCTGTCCTAGAAAATAGTAACCGGGTTCTAGAGGATCTCAATATCACTGACTACCCTCAATCGGTCATAACTCCAGCTTCGCAATCTTTTCTTGCGGCCAGAACCATCGCGAGAGTTTAGCCTCAATGAGTGTAGCGTACTGCTACTGTTCTATGGCCAAGTTGGGTCAATTTAAGGTTCTAAGGTCGGTTGGTGCTTAATGACTCCTCAGAAGACCCATATTCTCCTCGTTCCAACACAAGGGATATTGGTACAGACCAAGGTGTCACACCAACATAGCTACTACTTCACCCGTGTCGGTCTACGCCGGACAAGTCCCTCACAACTTATGCTACCTAAAGGGTATTCCCCAGATCCGGGTTAGGATCTATGAAACTCTGATGCAAGCCCACAATATTAAATCAAACAAAGCAAGCAATTGAAAACAAGAGTGGTCTAATCCTAAGGTACACCTCACTTATTATTTCCCCAGCAGAGTCGCCAGTTCTGTGATCGGTGGAAATAGAACTGACTGTTTTTGAAATGTTGGTTCGCGAAATGTCGCGGTAAGCAAGAGTCGCCACTGTCTTTTATTTTCTCCAACATGGAAAGGACAAAAGCACAGCAAAATTCCTTTTCGAGATGTTTCTCGGTTCGGGAGGTAGATTATAGAAAGGGAAGGTGTTAGCACCCTTTCTATCCGTGGTTATCCACGAGCTCTTAGGTACTTGCTCACTATGTTTTCAAAAATTGTTTGCTTTTCTTGTGTTTGTGGGTTTTGAAAAAGTTTCGTTTTGAAAACTTCTAGGTAACTCTTGTATCAGTCCTCAAGAGTGTATGAAGTATTTGTTTGAAAACTTTTTGAAAGTGTAAGTGCGAAAAGTTATTTTTGTTTTTGAAAGAGCAAGTACCCAGGAGAAATCTACCTACTCAAAAGGAATTAAGCTGTGTAAGAGTCCTTTAGACAGTACTATCCCACTATTGAGAAGTAGGTAGCACCGTCGTTGGAGTTATTTGGGTCAATTCGATTATAGGGACATGTGTGGTCACCAAAGCAATAGTAGGACGCCTTAGCGGTAACCCTAATGTCCTAGATCCTTTTTATCCGAGGCAACCGTTTCGAGGCAACTGGATCTTTAGACAGGAGGGCGACCACTAAAACACCTTATACTCAATGACCACGTCGAGGCAACCAAGTGAGGCGTACCCTAGGAGTGGCATGTGCAAGTGTGTCAGGATTCAGTTTATGTTTATCTTTGCACATGTATTATTGTGAGCTACGAGTTGATTTTATTTTTCATATAAGTCTTTTCATGCATAGTTAACAGTTAATAATTGTGCGGAAAATAAATTGCGGAAAGTAAATCTACGCTATTATAAGGCGTCGGGTATTTACTTCGCCAAAAATATAACCCTTTGGAAAATAAATGCGAGAAATAAATAAAGTGATAAAAGTCCTAATTATCTATTACATTCTCGGAGCAGATACATAAATATGGTCAAAAATTAATATGCGCGAAAGGAAATTAAATCGGGGACGTCCTAGGGTTTTGATCCTTTTTTAGAAAAGAATGAAATTTGGTCCTCTTTCGCAATTAATTAATATTAAACCTAATTTACTAATTAATTAAATAATTACAAGAAAAAGTATTTTTGTGTTTTTTATGTTTTAATGAAAATAAAATAAAAGGAATTAAAATTGTCAAAAGAAAAACCCTAATTCTATGCTAATTTTATTTATTGTAAAAAAGATTAAAATTGTCCTAATTAAATAACTAAACTAATTAATTAGAATTTATTTACAAAATAATAATTAATAGTGAAATTAATTAAATAATAATAATAAATAATATTTTAGGTTTCTGAATTTATTATGAAAATAATTATTTGTGAATTAATTAAATAATAATAATAATAGTTATTAAAAGAAAATAAAAAGAAAGAAAATAAGAAAATAATAAACCATGGGGGTGTGTTGGCCCAAAGAGGAGGTTAGTCTGGAATTTTTGAGGCCCACTAAGCTCAAGCCTGTGTTGACTTTGATAATTCCCCATGGCACGGTTGACTGGGAGCATGGTGGTCTTCCACTTATGATCTTCTGATTAGTGCATGTGGCCACTTGGCGTTTGGACGTGAGAGGTGCATGATAGAACTCCTTTGAAAGCCTGCATGGGATTACCTAAGAAAAAATAGAAACAAATGTTTTGGGGGACCTGGGAATCGAACCCAGGTCCCAACGCTTACTGAACACCTGGCCAACCACTCCACCAATTTGCACGTTTTGTTATATGAATAAGAAACAAAGATAATATATAAAAATAATCACATGTGCTGGAAACAAACAAAATCGCGCGCGTATTTTGAATCGTCCAACCAGGAACTAACACGTCCTTCGTCTTCCTCAGATTCCCTGTAAAACAAAGTTAAATAGCGGGGGTTTTTAACCCCCACAAAGCAGAACGACCAATAATAGCGAATAGCCCTACGCTAAATATAAATATGGCGCGATGGTCTCATTGTGTTCGTCTCGTTCCAGCGGTCTCAACCATATGCATTAGAGGTTCCAATTTTTCCTGTATGTGAAAGCCCTAATTCCAGAACTCAAGAACCCTAGAATTCTCCAATGGCAACTTTCGATTCACTGCATAATAATTCAATTAACCTATGCCAAAAGCTTCATGTGGATTCAAGCAATGCAAAACACACAAGAAATCATGTTAATGATGCATGAATGAGGCTATTCGATTCTGAAAATAAAATGCAAACCGTTAAACTGTTTGAGGCGATTTCTTAAGCTTTAGCGTGTGGTTTTGATTGCAAAACGTTTCTGAGGATCCCTGCAATGTATTAGAAACAAGAAAAAGCTTTGAATCACGCTAAATTATAGAAAACAGTTTTCAAATTTCTTTGATTTTTTTCAATGTTGCTTATGGCTTTCTTGCAGCAAAATCTCGTCCATGGCATTAGGTTTAGCTTGAGTACTTATAGTAGAATGGAATTAGGTTAAATTCTTGACAAGAAATCCATGGAATAATGGTTTGTATATTTGATTGAAAATCAAATATTTTTCAATCTTTTTGATTGGAAAAACATGCCAAACTTGGAGATTCTTGTCCCCTTGATGTGCACACGAATTTGCCAGCTCTTGTAGGTCATATTTGCTTCATGAAAAGATTGAAAAACCATATATTGATATTTTCCTACATTTTAAATTAATTAAATGAATTAAAATCAATTAAAAATCCAATTAATTAATAAAAATAAGAAAATAAATTCAAATAGGCTTGATGGGTCGTGCATAGGCCTTGGATAAAGTTTCAAGAAGAAATTTGAGGCCCATTAGCAAAAACAAAGTGTCTTGGGCAAAGTTGACTTTTGCAAATTCACAAAAATTTCCCAACTTCTCCAATGCATATCTTGCTCAATTTTGATCCTATGAACATGTTCTTGGACATTTTGGAAAGGTATTGAAGTCCTCTAAACAATTCCCTTGGTCCCATGTCATTTGGATTTAGCAATCCCAAGTTATGGTCTTTGACTTAAAGTGCATTTTTGTTGACTTTTGAAATTGACCTATAATGTAGAAATTGATAACTTTTTGTGAGAGCATTTCTTGGACTTGGAATGTGAAGATGAGTTGTAGGAAATGTCATCCCCTTCAAAATGAGCATTGGATGGGATTTTTCTGATGAACCATGAAAAAGTTATGCCTTGGTCAAGATACAGTTGACTTTTCTACTGTCCAAAAATAATAACTTTTGCATCTTGATGATTTTTGAGCCATGATTGTGGAATCATGATCAAGACTTGATCAAATGATGATTGTGAGCTCAAAATAAGATGTTGACTAAACATTTTGACTTTTGACTGCAAAATGACCATTTTACCCCTGTAGTTGATTGTGAAGCAAATGGAGCTTTTGACTGTGGAATTTGACACTGTGATTCTTGAGACTTGACATGTAGATGCTTGACAATGTACATAGGCATATGAGGCTTGATTGAGCCATGGAAAACCTCAAATTAATTGAAGGAACCAAAACCCTAAATTTGACTGGCTTAGGAGGTGGTTGGGACTGTGCAACCATTGAGACATCTTGAACCATTTGAAGATGATTCTTGACAAACCTTGAAGAATATGGGAGGGAAAATTTTGGGGTACAACAGTGAAGGTTTTGCAGTTTTTGCTCTGTGTTTGTCTTTAACAGGCTAATGCAGTTTGAGCAGGTTGGTTGTGTGGAGAAGGCATGCTTGCTGTTTTGTGAGGCAGGCTCGGGTGTTTTGAGTTTTGGAAACCTGTAATGTAGGTTTTGATGAACTTGGCTTGAGTTGTTTTTGAGTTTTACAGGTTATGCAGTTTCAGCAAGTTTGCTGTTAGTTTACTTGCTTCTGGTATTTTGTGTTGTTTGAAGCAGGCTTTAGGTTTTTGCTTGTTATTGTGTCTTCAAAACAGGTTTTGCCATTTTTGCTCTCATGTTCTCCTCCTTTTGCTGGACTGTTAGACTGTTATATTTATTTTTTTGTTCCTCTTACTGCCTTTTACAGCCTGCCAAAACTGCAAAAACCCCACTTCACTCTCTTTCTCTCTCCATAAAAGCACTTTCTTACTTAATATATTTTATTCTGAAAAGCTTGTTGGGCCAGAAAATGATGATGAAATTGACAAGCCTGCTTGCTTGTAACTTGGTTCATCTCCTGCATTGTTGTACTTGTTTCCATATTTCCTGCATTGTACTTTCTTGGACAGCTTTGTGTACTTGCTGTGACAGTTTTGCAACTTAGTTTGCTTTTGTGTGCAGCCTTGTGCCTTTGGTTGACTAATGCAGTTTGTTGTTCAGTTTGCTTTGCCTTCTTTGTGTGCAACCTTGTGCCTTTTCATTTTGAATAACTTGTATGCTTGCAATTTTATATATTTATTTTTCTCTCTGTGAACCGAGAAGAGAAATCTTCTTGTGATTTGCAGAGAGGAAAATGAAACATGATGAACATAACATTTCTGATTCCGGCCAACAAGCTTTAATGATGATTCTTTTATTTATCTGCTTAAAAATGCTCTTCAGTTAATTGCACTGATTTCCTTTTTCTTCTGTCCTTTGCAAGTAAGTACCAGTTGAATAATGGAGGACACAGTAAAGGTCAAAGATTTCAAGAGATTTAGGCCTTAGATTTCTTTTATTTTCTTTTAATTTATTGTAATAAATATTATTGTAAACACTGTAAATTGTAAATTTACAATATTCGAATAAAATTTGTAACAACATTTGAAATAAATAAATAAAAAAAGTCTTTGTCAAATAAGAATTTTCTACTGTCAAATATTCCAATCTTTCCCTTGTATTGTCTATTTAATTATTTAAGTCTCTTAAATTAAAACAAATGGAAATGCCTCCCAATAACTTTAATCCAGATGAAATAAATAATCAACAAACTTTGCAGTCTCGCAATCTCGCAATCTCGCATTAATCACAATATGCCTGGCATTCCAATTAACATATGCTTTGTATAGTTAAACAAACAAGCATTTCATACACTTTTCACTCCACTGATCAAACCAATGCCTCAAAGTTTCAAACAAAGCCTCAGCTCCTATCCCAGATATTTAGGTTTTGAGAAATAACCGGTAATCTTGAACAAGCGTTAAAATAATGTAACAGTCAATTGAATTATTGTGGATTCAATTTCTTCTGAGAAATGCGAGCACAAACCCTAATCCTGGATTACTGCCAAAGAAAGATATGTCTGATCAATTCCTGAGCCAATCTCAACAAAATCAGTGGAAACCCTAATTTTGGATTAACTGATAAAGGAGAGTCTGTTTGACCGATTGTCGAGCCGATCTTGAAAAATCAGAGAAAACCCTGAGGTTGTGATTTCTTATGAAACGGGAGGGCAAATTTTAGGGTACAACAGACCCCTACTATCAAACTTCCCACCTTGTCCTTACTTATTCTCCATTAATTACCATTTTGCCCATATTTTCTCTACACTTCTATTATTCTATTTTCTCAATTAAAATAATCCTAAACAATTATTTTAATTATTCCAAAATACTAATAATCTTATTAATTAGTCTAATTCCCACTATGCTACACATAGCAACCCATCATCATACATCATAATCATTCAAACATCATATTCATACATCATCTTTGTCTCAATCATCATTGTACACTTCATATTCATCATAATATCACAAATCTCCATAAAGGATCACATGTAATCATCAAGACATAAAACACTTCACATTGACTTATGTATTCACGCTAAATTAACTAATTAAATAATTAATCTAAAATTTGGGGTGTTATAGTTATTCCTCCCAAGTTCAAGGTTTCATAGTTTGACAACTATAAGGGAACCTCTTATTCTAAAACTCATCCCTGTTCTTACTGCAGGAGAATGGTTGCATATGCTGATAATGAGCCGCTGCTTATGCATTTTTTAGGACAACCTAGCTGAGGCTCCTTTAGAGTCGTATATGTAACTCGAGCGAACTCATGTTAACACTTGGGGATAACTTGTTGATGCTTTCTTAAAGCATTATCACTATAACATTGTTATGGAACCTAGTCGTGCTCAATTGCATAGTATGTCACAGAAGAGTGGTGAGTCTTTTAAGGAATATGCCCAGAGGTGGCGTGGACTAGCTGCAAGGGTCCAACCTTCTCTACAGGACCGTGAGTTGGTTAATCTGTTCATGAATACCCTACGAGGTCCTTATCTTAAACATATGCTTGGCAGTACTTCAGATTCTTTCTCAGACATGGTTATTATCGGGGAACATGTTGAGATGCGTGTTAAGGCTGGTACGATTCTGGGTGCATCTGGCACTAACAACACTAATTCTGGTAATAGTAAGAATCCATATTCTAGTTTTTCTAAGAAGAAGGAAGGTGAGTCGAGTAATGTATATGTCAATAAAGGGAAGGTTGTTGTTCAGCTTCCATATTATCCAACTCATGCTGCTGTTCTGCAACAACAACATGCACCTCCCCGAAATTACCAACAGCAGAATGAAAGACCTAAAGGGAAAAGGGGTCAACAGAGACAATAGAGGTACCCATAAAGAATGTTGGATCCAATTTCCATTTAATATTCTCAACTCCTTCCATGATTACTTTCTACTTAATTGTTTCAGCTCTGTGATCTCAGTCCTCCACCAGAGAATCTCCCAAAGGGGTATGATGCAAATGTGCATTGTGAATTTCATTTGGGGGCCCAAAGACACTTGATTGAGAATTGTAGAGCATTGAAATATAAGTTTCAATAACTCATGGATGCTAAGGAGATAAGCTTTACCTATGTTGGTTCGAAAATTTTGAATAATCCCATGCCTCCCCATAATGGGGCAGCGGCCAATGCTATTGGGTTTGATGACAGGAAAGTTTTGATGACTCATGTGGATGAGATTCAAATGCAACTAGAGGCTGTGAGAGAACATTTGTTTCAATAAGAGGTTTTGCAAGAACTTCATGATTTTTTTACAGTGTTCTTCCAATCTAGAAGAGTGTGCTAAGCTGAAGAGTGTTATTCAGAAGTTGATGGATGAAGGTGTTCTCACAGTGGAGAAGGTATTCCCTAAGGACGATGTTGCTATATTGGAAATTCCTTATTACCCGACTGATATTCCGAGAAATGTTTCGAGAGTTCCTTTGGTAATTCAAGTCTCTTCACTTCCTACGCCAAATCAAGCTCCAGTCATTCTTTGATTGATTCGTGCTCCAGTTTCTCCAGATCCTGTTCCTACTCTAATTGATAATCCAAAAGAAATTTCATGGAATTATAATGCAATGTACATCCGTGGGAACAAGGTTATTTCCCCCTAGTGGAAAACAAAGACATTATCAACATCGCGGGAACCAGTGATATAACTCGCAGTGGTAGGGTCTTTTCTCTACTCCTCATCCTACTGAGGACACTATTGAGGAGATTCCCGCGAGAGATAAAGGTAAGAAAGTGGTTAGTGAAGCTCCTGGACTGACTTTTAATCAGTGGGTGGAACAGTTGATAAGAATCATCAAGAAAAGTGACTTTAAAGTGGTGGATTAGCTTAATTAGACACCAGCTAAAATCTCCATCTTGTCTCTTCTCCTGTATTCCGAGGCACACCTTACTGCCTTGATAAATATTTTGCATTGCTCCCATGTTAATCCTGAGATTTATGTTTCCCAGTTTGAAGGGGTGGTAACCAATATTTCTGCAAGAAACTGTTTAGGGTTCAGTGATGATGAACTTCCTTCTGAGGGCAGAGCCCGTAATAAGGCTTTACATATCTCTATAAGGTGTTTGGATATTGTGTTATCCCAAGTCCCGGTATTAACAGGGTCTTCTTTTAATGTGATTACCAAGCATACTCTATTCAAGTTGAATATGGATGGAGTTATGATGAAGCCCATCACTTTGACGGTCAAAGCATTTGATGGTTCAAGAAGTTCATTTGAAGGGGAAGTTGATTTGCCCATCAAGATTGGTCCTCATGTTTTATATATATCCTTCTACATCATGGATATCCGACCCTCATACACATGTCTCTTGGGTTGCCCATGGATCCATGTGGCGGGAGCTGTAACCTTGACTCTTCACCAGCGCTTGAAGTTCATTATGAAAGACAAGGTCATTGTCATTTATGGTGAAGAAGATGTTGTGATCAATAATGTTACCTCTTTTCGTTATGTCGAGGTGGATTAGGAAGTGCATGAAAACCCCTTTCAGGAATTTGAGATTATTTTTAGTTGACAGGATTCCCATTGTTTTGGAGAATAAGAAGAAATATGAAGCTCCTATGGCCTCCTTGAATGATCCTAGAGCCATTGTAGAGTTTGGGGTCTCTAATGAGGATTGGGGTAAAGTGATCGAAGTGCCTGAGAAGCGAGACAAGTTTGGTCTCGAATATCAACCCTTCTCCTTTGTTCAAGCTGGTCTGGCCTTACCTAAAGGAAGACATATCCCCCAGAATTTAGAAGTGTTCACCAGTGCTGGCACAAGTATAGAAGGACAGGTTCATGTAGTGGATGATGAAGACGATGATACATATATCTCTCAGTTCATCTATCAGTTTCCACCTGACCAGGAGCTTAATAATTTGAGTGTTATAGACAATCCTAAAGTTTTTTTGACATGTAATGTTCTGTTTCAAATAAGTCGTATGCTCTGCCCAAAGCATATTGACGGCTTATAGGAAAGGGCCCCCATGTGTTTCAATTTCTATTTAACATTGAATAAAATTTCATTTTTGCATACAATTTTTTGTTCCTTTCCTTTTTTCTTTATTCTCCTTTGCATTCACATTCTGAAATAAATCATGATTCATCAATCATGCAGGTCCACCTCGAATTCCATTAAAAACGATAATTCTACGGTTCCTAGCATCAACATCCTTGGGAATACTAATGACCAAGCCTATGAAGATAGTGGGGAAGATTGTGAAATTTCTAAGGAATTGGCAAGACTCTTGTGAAAAAAAGAGAAAGGCTCAAACTTTATTAATAGGATGATAGTCCACAAATGGAGAGACTCCATGGATGATTACAAAGTTTGGAAAATTTTAAATACATGGAAAAGATACATTGATATACAATAACCACTATTATCCCTAAAAACTTTAAACTCCTGAGAAGAGGCTTTAGTTGAAGTGTGATAAGAATCCGAGAATATCGTTGCTTTAATGATCAAGTCTTGTCCGACGCAGTTACTTGCCAATAAATACCAAACTTTTTCCTAGGTTGCCCTCGTGAGTTTTCAACCTACTGGGAAAATTTATTCTGTTTGTGTCTCTAACTTTTTCCTAGACCGCCCTTTCGGGTTTTTAGCCTACCGAGATGATCTTTTTTTCCTAAGCCTCCCTTTTGGGTTTTCAACTTAGTGAGGTATTCTTTTATTTGTTTAGGCAAAGTATTTCTTGACTGCGTCAACATTCATGGGACATGGAGACTCCTCACCATCCATAGTTTCAACAATTAATGCGCCGCCAGAGAAGACTTTCTTGACAGCACATGGGCCTTCATAATTGGGAGTCCACTTGCCCCTAGAATCAGTGTTAAAAGACATGATCTTTTTGAGCACGAGGTCACCTTCTTTGAATTCTCGAGGCTTGATGTTTTTATTAAAAGCTTTCTTCATTATTTTCTGATATAACTGACCATGGAACAAAGCCGACATTCTCTTTTCTTCAATTAAATTAACTGGTCAAACATGTTCTGGACCCATTCAGCCTCTAACAATTTGGTTAGCATTATTACATGCAAAGAGGGAATCTATACCTCAACAGGGAGCATTGCATCCATACCATACACAAGAGAGAACGGGGTTGCCCTGGTTGATATACGGACAAACATATGATACCCATGAAAAGCAAAAGGGAGCATCTCATGCCAATCCTTATAGGTAATAGCCATCTTCTGGATAATCTTGTTAATGTTTTTGTTAGTAGCTTCAACATCCCCATTCATCTGGGGCCTTTAAGGAGACGAATTGTGATGGACAATCTTAAATTTTTGACAAAGTTTTATCATCATTTTGTTATTTAGATTTAAGTCGTTGTCGGTGATAATCCTTCTTGCCACACCATGTAGACATATAAGATTGTTCTTGATAAATCATACTACCACCTGCTTGGTGACGTTAGCATAGGAAGCTGCTTCCCCCCACTTGGTGAAGTAGTCAATTGCCACTAAGATGAAACAATGTCCATTTGACGCCTTGGATTCAATCATTTCAATCATATCAATACCCCCACATAGAAAAAGTCCATGGGGAAGTAATAACATTGAGAAGCATTGAAGGCATATTGTTGTACCCAAAAATTTGCCCTCCCATATTTCTCAAGACATGTCAAGAATCATCTCCAAGTTGTTCAAAATTGCTCAAGAGTTGGACAGTCAAATCATCTCCTAAGGCAGTCAATTCAAAATTAGGGTTTTGTGTTGCATCAAGGTTCTTACATCCAAATAACCTCAAGTGCTCCTTAATGTCCTAACCTATGCTCAAATTCAAAAGGTATCCGACTGTGTGAGTTTTCTCGAAGAAATATGGTGAAAAAAAAGTGTGCTGAAAGTGCAGTTTTTACGCGCTAAAAAATTCATAACTTGAAGATCGTGACTCGTTTTGAACCCGTTCCGGTGGCCAAAATTCCTTCTTGACATTATATACGTTTTCATCTCTCACGGCTGGAAGCCAATTTCGATCAGAAGGTCTTCAAAAATGTGGATTTATCAAGTATTTTCATACAGAAAATTTGTGACAGAAGTTTATTTGCGTCATGTTCAGAAAATCATAACTTGGTCGATTTTCATCGTATCGAGCTGGTTCTGGTGCCAAAATTTCAAAAATTGAGTTGGCTACATTTTCACAGAAGGTATTGAGTTCAAACAGTATTCAAAAGGCCTTCATGTTTTGCTCAGAGTGCGTGACACGCCGAAAATCCTGAATGCTGAATATTATTTCATCTGGGCCGAAACTTCGAAAATTCATAACTCGTCAATTTTTATTGGATTGGACTCATATTTTTACACAAGGTTACTGACTCATAGATCTACAACTTTGCTTCAAAGGTCGAGACCGGATTATGCTCCGATCAATACCAGTTTTTTATTGAAGAACGTGTCAGAGTCGACACTGGAGCCCAAAATAAGTTTGTTTGAGCTGAAACTTCAAAAATTCATAACTAATTCACCGTTTATCCGATTGAGCCGCTTTTCGGACAGGAGTTAGTTCTCGATATAGGCTACATTTTGTTTTCACATTTCAACTTCAAAAATTGCACTTAAGTCCCTGAGATTTAGCCTGGAAAGTGACGAACTCAAGTGAACATTGGAGGCCCAATTGCACATTCAAAGCCCATTTTCTTTACCCTAATTTCCATTATATAATCACATTCTTTTCACACAAACCAAAAGGAAAAGAGAGGGAAAAAAAACCTTGCCACAACACTGTCAGAATATCAAATTCTTTCAAGAACCCTAAAACCTTGAAATCCTTATTACAAATCCCTCTCTCACTACAAACAAGCCATCCTAGTTACAAACCAACATCTCACTACAAACAAGTCATCTCAGTTACAAACCAACACCTCACTACTTCTTCAGTAAGGGTAAGGCTGGTTTGATCTCTATGATCAAAAGGGCATAAATGCATTCATGTCACTACTTTTCCAGTAAGGGTAAGGTTGATTTGATCTCCATGATCAAAAGGGTATAATCATTCATACATGCCATATTGTGCCTAAACATTAAATTTCTTCATATATTGGCTTTATTTGCATTTTATGATTTTATTTAATGTGTTCATGAGATTCAACACTGCAGATTTTAGACAGGATCCCATGCAGGTTCATTAAGGAACGTTGAGGCCAAAACACAAATGGCCAAAAGCCAAAAGCCAAATGGCCAAAACAGAACAGTTTACACATGACACCAATACATGGCGAGACAGATATCCTGAGAAGGTTAAGGAACGTGGAGGCCAGAACACAAATGGCCAAAAGCCAAAACACAAATGGCCAAAAGCCAAATGACCAAAACAAAACAGTTTACACATGATGCCAATAGCTTTTTCACCCCTCCAATCAGGCTCGTATACTCCTAAACTCTCTCTCTATTTGTATTATGTTCCTTTAATTAATTAATCGTTATTATTTTTATTAATCACTAACCAATTAATATTTTTTCCTAATAAAATCAAAAACACAAAAAATATTTTATTTATTAAAATTAACTTCATCACTTTTATTTTTGTAAAGAAATTAATTTAATCAATTTAGCTTTAATTAGATTTAACTTTTAATATTTTTTGCAATATTTAAAATCAATTTAGAATATTAGGTTTTTATTAGCATTAATTCAATTTATTTTATTTCTTTAAAAACTCAAAAATCCAAAAATATTTTCATTATTTAATTTAATTTAATTGTTCATTTAATTTAATTCCATTTAATTCAAAAATAACCAAAAAAATCACTTTCTCTCAAAAAGGGGTCAAAACCCCAAAAAACTCGCATCCGATTTAATTTCCCGCACGCGATCCATTTTTCCATATTATTGTACTTGCTTCCGAAATGTAATAACTTTAATTAGGACTTTATTTATTTATTGCTTTATTTTACTTTCCGCAATTTAAATTAAAGGGTTTGTTTTTGGCGATGTAAATACCCGACGCCTTGTAATAGCGTAGATTCAATTTTCCGCAATTTACTTTCCGCACTCTTAACTGTTAATTATGCCTGCAAGACTGTATGCCAAATAAAATCAATTTGTAGCTCACAAATGCATGTTCAAAGATAAACATAAACTGAAACAACACACATGCACATGCCACTCCTAGGGTACGCCTCACTGGTTGCCTCGAACGTGGTCGTCAAGTATAGGGTGTTTTAGAGGTCGCCCTCCTGTCTAAGATCCAGTTGCCTCGAAACGGTTGCCTCGGATAAAAAAAAGGATCTAGGACATTAGGGTTACTTCTAAAGTATCCTACTATTGCTTCGGTGACCACACATGTCCCTTAATGGAATTGACCCGAACACCTCCAACGACCGTGCTACCTACTTCTCAATAGTGGGATAGTATTGTTTAAAGGAATCTTACACAGCCTAATTCCTTAGGGTAGGTAGATCTCATGGGTACTTGCTCTTTTCAAAACAAATAAAAACATCTTTTCACACAGACACTTTCAAAAGTTTTCAAACAAATTTTTCATACACTCTTGAGGACAGATACAAGAGTTACTTAGAAATTTTTCAAACGAAACTTTTTCAAAACCCACATACACTTGAAAAGCAAACCATTTTTGAAAACATAAGAGCAAGTACCTAAGAGCCCGTGGATAACCACGGATAGAAAGGGTGCTAACACCTTCCCTTTCTATAAATCTACCTCCCGAACCGAGAAACATTCTCGAATAAGTAATTTTGCTGTGCTTTTGTCCTTTCCATGTTGGAGAACATAAAAGACGGTGGCGACTCTTGCTTACCGCGACATTTCGCGAACCAGCTAAAAACAGTCAGTTCTATTCCCACCGATCACAGAACTGGCGACTTTGCTGGGGACCTAATAAGTGAGGTGTACCTTCGGATTAGATCGTACTTATGTTTTCAATTGCCTGTTTTGATTGCTTTAATATTGTGGGCCTGTTTTGGGAGTTTCATAGATCCTAACCCGGATCTGGGGGATACCTTTTAGGTAGCAACAAACTGTGAGGGAACTGTGCGGGGTATACCGACACGGTTGAAGCAGTTGCTACGTTG
Source organism: Vicia faba (assembly GCA_948472305.1). Taxonomy (NCBI): domain Eukaryota; kingdom Viridiplantae; phylum Streptophyta; class Magnoliopsida; order Fabales; family Fabaceae; genus Vicia; species Vicia faba. The sequence continues at coordinate 318,852,624 of OX451738.1, read as the reverse complement.
ATGTGGCACTTTGGTGAGTACCGGTAACCCTTGAGTCAAGTCAAGGAGAGTACGGGGCCGCCGCGTGGTGTCGTGAAGCATCAACTGACCTTAGGAACCTTACTTGACCATCCTGGCCTCTTTAGGGGTAGTGAGATGACCGACTTTGGTGCAGTCCGAAGTTGGTAGATACTCGATACTACCCTCATTGAGGGTTGTTTTCTTGGAATATTTTGATCGCCAGTCCAGTGGCTAAATCAAAACAATGAACACAGAAAACAACCCTATGATATTGAGCTCCTTAGAACCCGGTTACTTTTGATAGGACAGGTTTTTGAGCCCACCAACTTCAAGAGGGTAGTACCCCAAACTTCATGCTGGCCTAAACTCTAAGGGCTCTCTTGTGTGACTTGTGTGCCTTCAAACTTGACTACTTGCATACTTGTTATCTGACACACAAGTTTCTTGCAGGTTTTATTTATAGTCCTTAATCTGGGCTCATAACAGGGTCTACTTATATCACTCCATGCATAGCATAACATCATATCATTGCATGCATCCTGCATAAGGACTAATCCATTTCAAGGATCTCAAGGGCTTGTGATGCAGGTCATGATGAATCAACTGTCTAGCAAGGGGCAAAGGGGATTTATTTTCCTCTAGCCAAGGTTGATGACTTGAGTCAGGGGCTATGACCCACTCGATATGGTGAGCCTTGACTCTTGAAGAAGGACTCTCAACAACATGAAGTTCCTTCAATCAAGCAACCAGATGCGAATTCTAACAATTTTCTTGTTTACCCCGCGAGATCCTTGAAAACATTGCATACATACATACATATCATTGCATTACAGGTACCCTTTTGACAGGTCACTTATTTTCTTCGCTGTTTATTTCAACAATCATCATGAATCCTGAATCATCCAATGAACAAGCTATCAAGGCCCTCCAGGCCCAGAATGCCCAGTTCCAAGAGATGGTTATGAGCCTAGCCCAGGGTCAACAGGATTTGAAGACTCTGCTTCTGAAAGAGAAGAAGGAGAAGAGGACTGTTTTGTTCAACCCTAGACGCAGAGCTGGGAATGGATCACAAAATGAGGTTGAGCTGACTACCTCATCTGTGGGCAAAGACAATCCCCAAGAGAGAAGGGTTCCTAGTCCCGTGGTCTCCGACAACGAGATGGATTTCAATGATGAACAGTACCATCCAGCTGAGGACAGGTACAAACAGCTAGAAGACCGTCTAAGTGCTATGGAGATACAGAAAGTGCCCGGCCTGGATTTCGAAGATCTAGGTTTATCCTCTGGGGTGGTGATCCCTCACAAATTCAATGCACCTGCTTTTGCAAAATACGACGGGGCATCCTGTCCTAAGATGCATCTCAGATCATATGTGAGGAAGATCCAACCGTATACCATTGACAAGAATCTATGGATCCATTTCTTCCAGGAAAGTCTTTCAGGGACTCAACTCGAATGGTTCTATCAGCTAGATGGAGCCAGTATTCGTAACTGGGAGGACTTGGCTACTGCATTCTACAAGCAGTATCAGTATAATTCCGACCTCGCTCCTACGCGTACCCAACTCCAGGGTATGTCACTAGGGACGGGTGAAGGATTCAAGGAATATGCGCAAAAATGTAGAGACCTTGCTGGAAGGGTGCAACCACCTCTGACCGACCGTGAGCTCGTTGATATGTTCCTGGGGACCCTGTCTGGTCCGTTCTTCCACCATCTGATTGGTAATTCTTCTGGGTTTACAGACCTGATTTTGACCGGGGAGAGGATTGAAGCGGGTATCAAAGCTGGAAAGATTCAAGAAGCTGCACCTTCTGATGCTCATAAAAAGCCTTACCATGGGAAAAAGGAGTCCAATGTTGTGCATGGTAAAAAGAGTCGTCATGATCAACATGTAGGGGCATTAATGTCGCCCACTAAAAAACACAAACAAATCAACCTTTTTCTAGAGGAACTACGGTGTTTTGATTCCTTCATTCGATACGTAGGAAAAGGGTCGCGAAACCCTCACGAACGAAATAATAAAAACTCATTTTTCCCTTAAGCAAACATATTTTTAGATACATACACTCTTGTATATAACAAACAATTTTAAACCAAAAACAGATATTTCAAAAGGTTCCTGCGGAGTACCGCAGATGCATTGGGTGCTAATACCTTCCCATTGCATAACCAACCCCCGAACTCTCGATCTCTTTTCAAAAACGCATTGTATTACTTTTATTTTACATTGCATTTTTTTTAGGGTTTTATTTCGCTCTTTTCCCTTTTCCCTTGGAAATAATAAAGCGCGGTGGCGACTCTTGCTTTTATGAGTCAAGTTAATTAATAGCTTGATCTCCGATTTTCACCGCTACAGAATTAGCGACTCTGCTGGGGATAGATTGACCTCTTGCTGGTCCATCCCTAAGTGGGTTAAGCCTAATTTGTTTTATCTGTTTTATCATTATTTGATTGTTTGATTATGTGTATATATTGTGTTTATTTGGGTGTTGATAATATTTACAAAGTTACACTTAGGAATAGGACGGGCGGTATAGTCATGTTAACTTTGAGGGAGTAATCCCGAAGAAGGAGGCATGAGATCCCCCACTCAGTGGAAGGCCCTTTTGAACGTAATATTTGTTTACCGAGTAATCGGGAAGACATTATTATTTTCGACCTGGGAGCCAGAGAAGCTGAGAACCGTAGAACCCTAACCCATCTTTGCCTCTTAGGTGTAGCGCAGAGATTATAACAGATTAATCCGGAAGTAATTGTTACGTGATGCTACGCTCGGACGAGTTTCTCTTGAGAATATTACTGATTACCGAGTAATTGGGACGTTGGTAATATCCGAAGGAGGAATGTAGACTCTGGGAACTTTTAGAACCTTGTTCTACAGGTGTGATTAAACCGTTAGTACATACCTTGGGAATGTTTTTACCCTTGACTCCATGCTCGTGACGTTGAACCTTTCAACTATATTTGTGACCTTACTTGTGGTTGTTTCATAGCCATGCATTCATGCATCCATGAAACCCTTTTTCACTTGATTTTCAAGAAATTTAGAGGTCTTTCTTTGTAAACATCACAAGTTTCATCAAACTCAATGGGTCTTGGGTGTTGATGGGGTGAAAACCCTAATCCACCAAAATGGATGATTGATCTTGATGATTACTTGATCAACGCTCTGATCCAATTCAGAATTCATTTTCTATCTTCATACTCTGATGTTTACAACTTAATATCTTGAGTTCCTTGAAAGTCAAATAAAAACTCTCTTTTGCATAACATGCATCATTCTATATTTTTTGTTTCACTTTCAAAGGTCTTTTTCCAAGTCTTATTTTTCCTTTTGGTCTGACCAGTGCAACACTCGCGCTAATAGAACAATGGAGAATATCAAACAAGAGGTTTCTGAACTCTGCAGAAAGATGATTACTTTGAAAGCTGGTATGGATCACTTAACTGGTTTGGTCTGAATTTTGGTTTTCGTCCAAGTCAACCCCTTTGATAAAGCATAAGTGAATCTCTGTTGATTTTGGCGTTGAAGTTTAGGACAAGTTTCCTTCAGCACAAGTCCAGATGGAAAGCCTTCCCAGATTATTAACTTATTCATGCTTTTTGCAATTTTTCTTGTTTATCAAAACATTGTTTGCATGTAAGAACTTGTTTGCATCTGAATGATCATCTTAATACAATGAGTATGTTTATCTTGAAGAAATTCACATTTGTTTTCAAAAATTTAAATTTCTTTTTGCATTATGATACCAACTTGTTACCCATTCTCTTGCCTAGGAAGAAATTGGAGGGAGGATGATGATCTAAAGAACACAAAATCTCTGGTTGCATGCTTTTGGATAAAATCTTGCTGATGATGTACATGCATTGTTTCAAATCCCTAAACACCGGAGATATAAGGAAGTTAATCCCTTGCTAACCCTTTTTGAGCCTTTGAAGTAGAAGTTTCTTTTCTATACAAAAAACCCTCAAAATTTAACCTGGGGCAAGATAGTTTTTCAGTTAATCTGTTTGAGTGTTCAAAATTCATAAGGAAGATGTTTTTTGAAGAGAAACTATGAGGGCTATCCTCCATGTATAATGAAGCTAGGGGATGTGGAACCACAATGTTAACCCTCATTCATCAAGAAACTAGGCAATCACAATCCTCTCGATAAGCAAATACAAGTTAATGTCACACATTTTGTTCAAAAAGTCAAAAATCAAGAAAAAGAAAAAGCCTGCTAAGTCAAAAAACATGAAAACGTGTGACTTAGGGAAAATTAAGGCACCCCGCTGAACTATCAATTTAAAAGAATTAGTTCAGGAAAAATTTAGGGAAAATAAAAATTGCAAAGAAAGGACTACAAAGAAAAGTCCTCAGCAGAGAACAAATTGGTGACTACAAACACGAAGACATGAGGGTGGTTTCTACTCCGAAAGCCTCGTCGTTTCCTTAACCGTCACAAAATCCTTTTGAGAGATGAACACTCATGTTGAATTAACTGAACATAGGATTGGAGAACATCATGAAGGGGGTGGGCACCAAATATTTTGAGCCTTAAAATCTTTTTTCTAAAGCCGTGAACCAGACCACATTACAACCTTCAAAAGTCCTAATTGAAGCAAGGTTATTTTGAAAGCATACTTCAATGAGATAGTGTTCCTGACTCCCATGAATGTTTGTTAAATAGTTATGTTGGTATCATATGCTTTTCCCATACAAAAATAAATGGTGCTCTAACTCGCAAAAGTTGTGCGATATCTTTTCAAAATCTTCAAGACTTACATAACTGTTGCATTAGAATTTTCATTATCATAATAAACTTTTTCTAACTGCAAAGCATTTGTTTGGTATCAAGGAAGCTCACATATAAGCACTAGGGATGGGTTCATTCTTTTAAGGCCTGAAACTATGTTGAGTAATTGGAGAATCATTTCAAAAAATCATATCCAGGGGCATGTCACCTGAAGACCTTGAGCACGAACATATTGTTTCTCCTAGTCAATGCTTTCCCAACTTTTTTACTCTTTTGGGGCAAAATTTGAAGACTTTGTTGTTCCAACTACAGTCAATCCGGGGCAATCACGCCGAGATTTGATGAATCTCTCTAAGAGTTTGAAGACACCAGAGCATGGTGAATGCCAGGTCTTTTGTAAAATCCTCTTGAGACGATTTCTCCTCATCAACCATATAGCTTAGGGCATTTTAGAAGTGAAGTTATTCGCAAGAATTGTCGTGCAACATGCAGCTTATCAGCAGTAAACTTGGGGCATCCAAAATTAGTCCCAGGGGAAATCCAGATTTATCAAGATATGTTTTGCACACATTATCAGAGGGTGGTGTTCCCAGTATCTCCAGCTAAGCATGACTTTTTCCAGCTGAAACATTGTTTGTGTTGTTATCCTTTCAATGGATTGTTGATAATAGAAGACTGGACTTTGGGCTTTCTACCTGAAAATATCTCCCTATCCAAAGATATTTAAGCCTTGTAAAAGGACCTTGCTCCAATGATGGCTTTTGTTCTATCTCCAGTAATGTTCCCATCCTGTTGAGATTAGCCGAGTGTCGAGTTGTGCTGTGATGTCTTATCATCTTCTGTCTATCTCCTCTGTCTGTTTTGTCAACATATACATGACATTCATTTATTCATTCACACTTGCATCATGCACGCACAATTGTATTTATTGGTGTCATTGAGTTCGTATACCTTGGTTATGTCTATTCAAATAGTGTATTTCCTCTTTCCAAATAGAGTGTCAACTTAAGCAGAAAGTGCGCCTCCTTTCTAATTCCCCACTGAGTTAACTCTCGTGGAAGAATCTTGCTTTAGCTTTCCTTTTCCATCTCTGGATAGGATAAATCCCCATTTGAGTTTTTTCCTCATTGGGTGGAGTCTTGTTTGACTGTTTTCTCTCCAGTTCATTCCTGGATTGAGCTTTGTCTCTTGTGAACGATACCCTGTGGATCTCTCTAGGCTGTGAAACCTAGATGGAGAGTGCATTTATTTTGCAATGTAAATACTTGGTCTCTTCAGGAAGGAATTATTCATGGTTCCCCATTGAAGATGAACTTTATTCCCTAGCAGTGTTATCACAACCTTCTGCTGGAATATCGACATTACAACAAGCGACTGACTCTTTATTTGAGCAGTTTGGTTATTTCTGATTTCTCTACGACAAATGGCAGTCTCTTCATGAGCAGTTTGTCCATCCTCGATGAAATTATTGATTCTCACCTCCAGCAATATCTTCATGGTATTTTATGGGTATCTTTGAAAAAACATCAAGAGGCAGTCTCTTCATGGACAACTTGTATGTTATTGATACCTTTGAGACAACAACAAGTGGCAGCTCTTCATGAGCAACTTGTACGGAAAATGACAAGTGGCAGCTCTTCATGAGCAGCTTGTACAGAAAATGGCAAGTGGCAGCTCTTCATGAGCAGCTTGTACGAAAAATGGCAAGTGGCAGCTCTTCATGAGCAGCTTGTACGGAAAATGGCAAGTGGCAGCTCTTCATGAGCAGCTTGTACGGAAAATGGCAAGTGGCAACTCTTCATGAGCAGCTTATACGGAAAATGGCAAGTGGCAGCTCTTCATGAGCAGCTTGTGGGTTATAAGCAACAAGTGGCGGACTCTTCATGAGTAGCTTGTGTGCTTTAATATTCTTTGAAAACAGCAAGTGGCAGCTCTTCATGAGCAGCTTGTGGGTTATAAGCAACAAGTGGCGGAATCTTCATGAGTAGCTTGTGTGCTTTAATATTCTTTGAAGACAGCAAGTGACAGCTCTTCATGAGCAGCTTATGGGGTATAAGCAACAAGTGGCGGACTCTTCATGAGTAGCTTGTGTGCTTTGATATTCTTTGAAGACAGCAAGTGGCAGCTCTTCATGAGCAGCTTGTGGATTATAAGCAACAAGTGGCGGACTCTTCATGAGTAGATTGTGTGCTTTGATATTCTTTGAAGACAACAAGTGGCAGCTTCTTTATTTGAGAAGCTTGTATGTCATGGTATTTTTGGAAGACAGCAAGTGGCGGCCTCTTTATTTGAGCAGCTTGTGTATCCCCAACAATAATGTCTACTCAGCAAATGGCATCCCTTCGGAAAAGTCCCGTGGGGAAGTTTGCATTTTATCATTCCTTTTCCAGCCACAGTGCTGATGTCAATCATTTTGTTTTCCAGCCACAGTGCTGATGTCAATCATTTTGTTTTCCAGCCACAGTGCTGATGTCAATCATTTTGTTTTCCAGCCACAATGCTGATGTCAATCATTTTGTTTTCCAACCACAGTGCTGATGTCAATCATTTTGTTTTCCGGCCACAGTGCTGATGTCAATCATTTTCCAGTCTCAGTACTGATGTCAATCATTTTCTCTTTCCAGTCACAGCACTGATGTCAATCATTTTCTTTTCCAGTCACAGTACTGATGTAAATCATTTCTTTTCCAGTCTCAACACTGATGTCAATTATAAGAGTCTCTCACTTTAAGTCTATGACTCTGTTTCCCCAGTGGAGTTATAATCTCTTCCTCTGTGTGATTACTGTATAATGTGCTTGGTTTCTCCAGCATAGTTTGTCTCATATGGCGTCATTCCCCATAAAATTCAAAACATCACATTCATATCATATCATAAACATAATTGCGGTATCTTAAGGCCAAAAATTGTGTATTCTATATTTAAGTCCCTTCAATCTCGTCAGATAGAAGAAACTTAAATAGGGGCAGTTGTTGTACCCTAATTTTTGACCTAAGATCCTATTTGCATTTTTTGCATTTTTTATACAAAAAGTCAAGGTCACTAAATACAGTTGGTTTTCAACCTCTCACCTTTGAGCATTGATTGTGCAGAAATTGTCAAGTGTTTTGAACATTTTTTGCCTATGTATCACTAACTTCTAATCAAGCACGAAATGTATGTTTTTGTTTCTTTGATTTCATGTGTTGACAGGTATCCTTCAAATGCAACTTGGGCATGTCCTTCATTTTGAACTTAAAGCCTCCTTCGAATGCAAGTTTAAGCCTACTTCGATTTGGACAAATTTGCTGCCTACAAGCCTACTTCGATTCACCAAGGTTACTGCCTGCAAGCCTGCTTCGACCTAGACAAAATTTTCTGCCTGTAAACATGTTTCGATTGGGCAACATTGCTTCCATCGAACACAAGCTTCGATGGGCAATACAGCCTCCTTCGATCCACAAGCTTCGATGGACAATACAGCCTCCTTCGATCCACAAGCTTCGTTGGGCAACATTGCTACTTTCGATCAATAGCCTTCGATTGGGCAATACATCCTCCTTCGATTCACAAGTTGGACCACTGTACTGCCATGCAACAAACACTACTGAGCCTGCTGCACAGTCCTGCACCAACCTGCCACTAAACTCCAAAATACTGAAAAGCCTGCTACAACAGTCCTGTACTTGCCCAAAAAGGAGTGCACAAGAGCTGCGTAGAAGAAAGGATCGAAACAACATTCCCAAACTGTTCAAATCATTTTGTTTTCCCCCCAAAACTTCAGTAAATCTGCCTATAAATAAAGAGGTTATAACACATTTTTCAAGAGAGAAAAAGAGGATTTTGGGCCAGACGAATCTTTCCCAAATTTTCTCCAACCCAGAAAAATTCTCAAAGTTCATAAACACTTGAGAAAATAAAAAAAAAACAGAATCCCACACACTTCAGTCTCCTTCGATTCTGAAGAGCATCAACACAAATTCTCAAAAAACACCAAATTTCCCAAACACAAAAATCTCTCAAGTCCCTTCAATACTTGTGAAAACAAAAAAATCCCAAACACTTACTTCCTTCGATTCTGAAGAACAACCATACTTTAGTCTCCTTCGAATCAAAGAAGCACACTTTCTTTTTCCCTTCCTTCGAATCCAGGATTCCCAGCGCAACTGTTGGCCTCCTCTTTCGAACCCAGCACCCAGAGCCACCACTCAAGGCCCAGCACACGTGCCAGCCTGAAGCAAGGTAAGTCACTCTTACCCTTGAACATTTCGTTTCATGCCATGACATGTAAATTATCTTTTGTTCGTTTCAAGCATGTAAATAATACTTTTATTCGTTTCCAGCATGTACATAACACTTTGAACTTTTCGTTTCATAACATGTAAATACAATTTCTTTTCGTTTCCATCCTGTTAACATGTCTTAAAAGTTAACCCTTTCGTTTTTCTTTAATTGTTAAACTGTTACTAGCATGGCCTCAGGCCATGTTGCCATTTAATGTTTGAAATGAAAGATACAGGAAACAGGAAAGAGGAAATGAAGATTCTGGCTTCTACCCTTACTCTCCAGGTCGAACGAAAGAGACAACCAGGAGGCAAACAATGTCCAAACGAAAAGCATACCTTCACTGACTTCCAGCCTAGTCGAAGGATAGAACCTCATTGGCACGAACTCCCAGTCGAAGGATACAACTCACAGGTTCCAGCCCCGATTGAAGGACAGGACTTCGCCTCTGCCAAAGTCCCAATCGAAAGACATGACTTCACTGCTTCCAGCCCCAATCGAAGGAGGCCAACAAAATGCCAGTCGAAGTGTGCTAATGCCTGGGTCGAAATACACTCAGTTTTCTTACTTTTGCCTTTTCTTTTCCTTCATATTTTTTATCCTTTTGATATGTTTGTAATAGCGTAGGTTTTTATCTTTCTGCATTTTTATTTACTTTGCACAAATGCTAGTAATTAGGCAAGATAAAATCAACAAATGAACAAACCATAAAAATCAAAAACACTCTTTAATTATACTTGAACATACTTTAAAACATGCAAAAACACTCAACAAATCAAAACTCCCCCAAGGGCATGTTATCCCGGTTCTACCGTGATACCGGCCATGCCTATTGCTAGAATGTGTGCATTAATGTCGCCCACTAAAAAACACAAACAAATCAACCTTTTTCTAGAGGAACTACGGTGTTTTGATTCCTTCATTGGATACGTAGACAAAGGGTCGCGAAACCCTCACGAACGCAATAATAAAAACTCATTTTTTCCCTTAAGAAAACATATTTGTAGATACATACACCCTTGTATATAACAAACAATTTTAAACCAAAAACAGATATTTCAAAAGGTTCCTGCAGAGCACCGCAGATGCATTGGGTGCTAATACCTTCCCATTGTATAACCAACCCCCGAACTCTCGATCTCTTTCCAAAAACGCATTGTATTACTTTTATTTTACATTGCATGTTTTTTTAGGGTTTTATTTCGCTCTTTTCCCTTTTCCCTTGGAAATAATAAAGCGCGGTGGCGACTCTTGCTTTTGTGAGTCAAGTTAATTAATAGCTTGATCTCCGATTTTCACAGCTACACATGGGCATGAGGTGTGGATAAAAACGAAGCTTAGATTGATTACTTGAAGATGAAGCAACAGAGACTTGAAGACATAGAATAAATATTCTCTCTTTGTAGACAAAAAAACTTGTAATTCTTTGTAACAAAACAAAAACTTGTAAATCATTCCATTTGTAATGTAATAAATACAAAGTCCTTGAATAAATTTGGTGTAGTGAATTTTATTATTTAAAACTTGAATTTATTTAAACTTTGCAATTCTCAATTGAATGTTTTGGATTAAAACATCTTGGTTTGGTAACTTGGGTTTCAAGAAATCATAAAATGATCAAATGACCAATGCGCCTTGTACTCCAATCAGACTTCTAAACAAAATAAATGTTTAAAAATCCAATTCTAACTTGGTTAACTAAATCCAAAAGCCATGGTCATCTAAACGACAGTCTTAATCCTCGCCTCTTGTCCACACTAAATTTTAATTCAAAATGGAACTCGCACGCCATGCTTGATAAAAATGGAACTTTATTGCTAAACAATCATGCTTTGAGAACCATCATCAACCTTTACAAATTTCAAGATCAATGATGATTAAGAACATTTTGAAATCAAACAAATGACTTACGACGGTTTGATAACTTTCAAAGTCTTCCAAACACAATTTTATTTCGATCTTTGAAGATAAACTCGTGAGCGATATCACTTATGACCACGTGCAGAAATAATCGTCTCAAGATATTGTAAATTGAGGAAATCACAAACTTTAGAAATCAGGCGACATCTGTTTAAGATTAGGTCAAAATCCAAGAAGAGAAATTGGAGATAACATCGAGAAGATTCATATGCAAGAAGAACCACTCAAAAATATCGAATAATGAAGAAGTTACAATTGCTTGAACTTGATCTCAAAAAAGGTCTTTTTTTGGGTTAATGGAGTCATTTTCAGTCATCTGAACCATTGACTGAGCAAACTTGTAACACGAGGTTCAAAACTCGGCATGAACATCCTTGAGGAGACATGTAGATCTATGAAGACCATTTGAAACCTTGAAGAATCAGTTTTCTTTGAGAAACGTCAAACCCTAATTGTTGACTTACTGCTTAGGAAGAGAATCTGTCTGACCAAATTCTGAGCCAAATTGAGTATACGAGAAGACCTAGGATAGTATCTTGAATAAAAATGAGAGGGAAAATTTTGGGGTACAACAACTGCCCCTATTCAATCTTCTTAAACTTGAAAAGTGAGATATTCATGTTTGTCGTTCGTAGCTTGAAAGTGGAAGATGATTGAACACTAGAGTGCCGAGAAATTTGCACTCGCTGATGTGGTGGTTGATTATGTAGGGAATGGGCTTAAAGATGCCGTTTAGAGAAATGATGCAGAGTTATCGGAGATGGGCTTATAGATGCCATCTGAAGGTGATTGTTGGCAGAATTTAGACTAAGTCTAAGTTTGACTTCAACTGGGGGAAATGTGAAATCGACTGTATCTGGTCGGGTCCAGGTCTTGCAGTGTTGTAAACTGTTGTCTGGAGATAAGGGAGAAAGAACCTGGATAGTAGGATTTCTTCGAAAGGAAAGCTTGGGTAGTAGGGCTACTTCGAAATGAAATCTTGGATCTAAATGAGTATCAGGATGGCATCCGTATCTGGAGCGTATCTGAACTGTATCTGAAAGCTGAATCTGAATGAGTATCAGGATGGCATCAGTATCTGGAGCGTATCTGAACTGTATCTGGAAACTGAATCTGAATGAGTATCAGGATGGCATCTGTATCTAGAGCGTATCTGAACTGTATCTGAAAGCTGAATTTGAATGAGTATCAGGATGGCATTCGTATCTAGAGCGTATCTAAAGTGTATCTGAAAGCTGAATTTGAATGAGTATCATGATGGCATCCGTATCGGGAGCGTATCTAAACTATATCTGAAAGCTGAATCTGAATGACTATTAGAATGGCATCCGTGTCTGGAGCGTATTTGAACTGTATCTGAAAGCTGAATTTGAATGAGTATCAGGATGGCATCCGTATCTAGAGCGTATCTAAACTATATCTGAAAGCTGAATCTAAATGAGTATTAGAATAGCATCCGTGTCTGGAGCGTATCTGAACTGTATCTTAAAGCTGAATCTGAATGAGTATCAAGATGGCATCCGTATCTAGAGCGTATATGAACTGTATCTGAAAGCTGAATTTGAAAGAGTATCAGAATGGCATCCGTGTCTGGAGCGTATCTGAAAAAGCCTTTGAATATTGTTAGTGGTAGTTGTTGATTAACTTTGTCCTGAAAAGGGTAAAATGTTAGCCAATATGCAATGTCATGTTGCATGAAATGTATGCATAATGGGATTATGTTGTAAGCATTCGTGTTATCAATGTTTATGATATATGAATGCGGTGTATGCGTATGTGAGCTGATCTGCTGCACTGTTGTTGGATTGGGGAAAATAAATCCCTGACCTTTGTTGAGGATATGGAGTGTAAGTCTTCATGTTGTGAAGTTGAATTGTTGATGAATTTCCTTTTAGAGAAATAAACTCTATTGTAAGGGAAATGTTGTGTACTGCTTGTAAAATTCTATTGGGGAATCCTGAGAATTTTAGTGACTTCTACTGCGGAGTGATAATTGGAAATTTTGTTCTGCTGGGGATCAAACTGCACACTGTGGGGATTTTACGGAGAATTTAGAGAGATTTCCTTATCTCTAAAAGTCATCAGTGATTGTCTTTTTTATTTTGTTCATTTGTAAACAGTAATTATGTTCAAATGCATATGTTCAAAAATAAATCATTGGACGTTTTTGCAAACAAAACACAAGAGTAAAGAAAATAGATAGTTTTTTGCGCTTTCAAAGGGATATCTTTGTATTGACTTTGAGTAAGTATTTTTGTACAATGAGACAAACACTCTAGTAAGAGAATGCCATCGTAAAAATGAAAATTTAATACAAAGAAAAGATAGCTATGTAAAATAATCCCATGGGGTTCCCATTCTACTATAGCCTTCATATCTCCGAGCATCTTGTCTATTTGTTGCCTCATCCGAAGATGATTGAATTGATCAAAACCTTTGAGTTTGTCAGTGGAAGCTAAAAGTTGTCCGTAAAGTGATCCAACGGGACATAGTCATACGCTTTAATTCCCTAACTTTTTCCTGGACCGCCCTTTCGGGTTTTCAGTCCACCGGTGTGATACGGTGGCCAGAGCCGGGACTGTTTTGGAAAATACTGGTTTGTGTTTGCAAAAAGTCGCGGTAAGCAAGAGTCACCACCGACTTTTATTTTATCCAACAAGGAAAGGAAAAAAGCACAGAAAAATTCCTTTTTTGAGATATTTCTGAGTACGGGGGTTAGATTATAGAAAGGGAAGGTATTAGCACCCTTTCTATCCGTAGTTATCTACGGGCTCTTAGGTACTTGCTCATCATTTTCAAAATTGCTTCTTTGTGTGCTTGTGTGTTTTGAAAAGTTTTTGTTTTGACTTCGATTTAACTCTTGCTTCTGTCTTCAAGAGTGTAATGAAGTGTTTTGAAAACTTTGTTTGTAAAGGAGTGTAAGTGTGAAAAAGTTTGTTTGGATTGAGCAAGTACTTAAGAACTAATCTACCTACTCGAAAAAAGAACCATTATGTATTTGTTTCCTTTAGACAGTGCTATCCCATTATTAGTGAGTAGGTAGCACCGTCGTTGGAGTTTTGAGGGTCAATTCGAAAGGGACGTTCGGTCACTAAAGCAATGTTAGGACGTCATAGTAGTAACCCTAATGTCTTAGATCAATTATCCGAGGCAACAATATCTGAGGAAACCTTTCCGAGGCAACTTTGATCTTTGGACAAAAGGACGACCACAAAAGCATCATATACTCAATGACCCCGAAGGCAACCAAGTGGGAGTGTACCCTAGGAGTGCGCATGTGCAAGTGATTCAATTTCAGATTATTATCTTTTCACATTTTAGGGTTATCTAACGGTTTTAAAGTTTACATACATTCTTGTCATGCATCCTATATCATACATCTAACAGTTAAATATTTGCCGAATTAAAAGTGCGGAAATTAAACTACACTATTACAAGGCTTCGGGTATTTACATAGCCAAAAACAAACCCTTGAATAATAAAGCGATAAATGAAAAGTAAAAGTCCTAATTAACTATTACAACTTGTGAGCAGTTACAATAATAGGGTAAAATAAAACAATAAAGCGCGCGCGATTGAAATTAAGATCGGGAAGAAATTAGGGTTTTGACCCTTCTAGCCTAATAAAAAAGAAAAATTGTTTTTTGTTGTTTTTAATTGTTTTCTTAAGAAAAGAATTAGGTCCTAAAATTAATTACATAATTAATTAGTTAATTAAATTAATTAATAAAAATAATTACATGACCTATTTTGTGGTTTTTGGTTTTTTTTTAAGAAAAAGAAAATATAATTAATTTTAGACAAAACCCTAATTTTCTAATCATTTATTAATTTATTTACAAAAAGAATTAAAGTTACCTAAAATTAATAACCTAATTAAATTAATTAATTTTTTGTTTAAAAAATAAATGTCTTAAATTTAATGGGATGAAAAGATATTTTTTGTGATTTTTTGATAAAAAGAAAATAATTGATTGGTTAGTAAAATAAATAAATTAAATTAAATTAAATAAATGTAAAAAGAATAGAGAAAGAAGTTTGGGCCTGAGCAATTATAGGGGGTGCAAGAATCAGATTCAGGGCCCAAAAGATGGAAGTCCATGTTGACTTCTCAGATCACATGCTCTGCGTTTGACTTGGCTTATGATGCTCCTCCATTGCTGGCCATCAGATCTGGATCTCAAGACACTTGGCAAGCTGGATTATGAAGGTGTATGGTAGCTCTTGGCCTTGGGTATGCGCTGGATTATCTGAAAGAAAAATACATGAAGAAAGTGGGGGACCTGGGATTCGAACCCAGGTCCTGAAGCAATTACCAACGCTCCACTTACCAACTGTGCTGGCTGCTTGGTTTGTTCATAAGATAAGCAATAATTATAATATGCAAAATAAATGAAGTTAGTGGACAACAAAGAAAACGCGCGCTCGAATTCAAATATGCCAATGGAAAGGTGACACGCAGGTCATCCCTGACCTCGTTCCGTTGGTAAAAGTTCCAAACTTTTACCTACGGACGTTTGTCCGTAGCTACAAGCCTGATTCATCTCAAAATTCTCCATGGGGACGATAAATGACTTCTAATGCCACGGTTGGATTCGTCTTGTCATTCTGAACATGATGGTACCCTTCATGAAGACTAATTTTTCCTGTATACAAAAACCCTAAAACAGAACAAAAAAACCTAACAATGGGAATCATTAATTCAGTCCATGAAAACGCAATTGGATATTATAGAAAACTTGCAATTGTCATGGTGAACAAGAATCTATGATTATATTATGCTATACATGCCAGAATTATGCAAACAAAATTCAAGAAAGAAGCCATGTCGTGATGGACTTACAGCGCGATATAGGGCCTAGAAATACTTGAGTTTGATTGCTTTGGCTGGATGATGACCTCAGGAAACGATTGGAATGGTCCAAGGGTCTTGAATTGGCCTCCAAGTATGGATTCGTGTTTTCACTTTCTTGGTATTTTTTCAAGTTTTGTGCTGGTTCATGCGCCTCTTTCTCTAGCCTCTTTTGGTCTGCACACACTCCTTATGTATTGATGAGTGAATTAGGGTTGAAAACCTGGCCTCAATCTTCCTCCATCAATGTCCTTGATCTTGACTTGATTCACCTTAAAATCTTTCCAAAAATAGGCCTAATCCAATCTTTTTGTGCACACCAAGCCTTTACACGAGTTTGAGTTGATGCTAGCTATATAATAAGACATGAAACAAGCACAAGATCTTTGAATTTCAATGTTTTGGATTTTATATAATTTGTTTTGATTTAAAATGATTTAATTCAAATAAAAATCAAAATAAATAATATAAATAAGATAATGACAAGTGGAAAAGCCTAGGGCTCGTGGACCATGTTTCCAACTTAAAACAAGTGAAAAAGATTGGGCCCATTTGGCAAAAATTGAAGTTTTAGGCATAGTTGACTTTTGACAATTTTGCAAATAATTCCAACTTCACCAATGCATAACTTCCTCAATTTTGACTCTTTGGAGGTTTTCTTGGACGTTTTAGAAATCTTGAGATTTCCTCTAAGAAACCCTTTTGGTCGCATCTCAATTTGATATTCCATGATTATGTATGAAGCTTTGACAAAAAAGGTCTTTTTGTTGACTTTTCAAAATGACCTATAATGTCCAAATTCACAACTTCTTGTGAGTACATATTTTGAGCTTGGGAGCTGAAGATGGATTGTAGAGAATTGCATCCTCTTAAAAATGAGCTTTGGATGGGTCATTTCTCATAAAGTATGAGAAAGTTATGCTTGGTCAAATTTGAGTTGACTTTTCCTACAAAATCCTAATTTAGCAACTTTTGGTTCTTGATGAATTATGAGCAATCCTTGATGAATCATGATCAAACCTTGATCAAATGATGAAATGTACGTCAAAATGAGGATGTTGACCAAAAATCTTGAAGTTTGACTGTATGTGGGCCGCAGTTGACTTTTGCCCTAGCACAATCGATTTTCAGGCATTTGAGCAATTGACTGAGCAAACTTCCTTTGCAAGGCTTGAAACTTTGACATGGATGATCTTGAGAACATATTAGGACAATGGTGAGTATTTTGGATCCCTTGGACTCAAATATCTTGATGCAACATGAAACTCTAATTCGAGGTAGACTGTCTTAGGAGGGAGCTTGTCTAGTCAACCCTTGGACTTCCTTGAGCCACTTGTGGATCTTTCTTGAAATGTTTTGAGAAATATGGGAGGGAAAATTTTGGGGTACAACAACTTCCCCTGTTCAATCTTCTTAAACCTGAGGATGTAGATTGGCTTTCGTGCCTTTCGTGATCCGAAGGTGGAAGAGGGTTGAACACTAGAGTGCTCAGAAATTTGCACTCGCATGATGTAGTATTTGTCTTGTGATGTCGGGAATTGGCTTAAAGATGCCATTTGGAGATTGATGATGGGAGATGGGCTTAAAGATGCCATCGGAAGGAGTGTCGATCGCGTAAGAGATTCCTTAGCAAGAGCTTGTATACCCGTTGTTGAGGAAGATTCCGCTGGGGAATGTTGTTATTTGTCTTGGGAGAAATAGAATTTTAGGAGCTTCGGTCGTCCGTTATTCTACTGGGGTATCATCTCTGTTGAATTTTAGGAACTTCGGTCGTCCATTATTCTTGTTGAAGAACCATCTCTGTTGAATTTTAGGAACTTTGGTCGTCCGTTAGTCTACTGAGGAATCATCTCTGTTGAATTTTAGGAACTTCGGTCGTCCGTTATTCTACTGAGGAATCATCTATGTTGAATTTTAGGAACTTCAGTCATCCGTTATTCTACCGAGGAATCATCTCTGTTGAATTTTAGGAACTTCGGTCGTCCGTTATTCTACTGAGGCATCATCTCTATTGAATTTTAGGAACTTCGGTCGTCCATTATTCTACTGAGAAATCATCTCTGTTAAATTTTAGGAACTTCAGTCATGCGTTATTCTACCGAGGAATCATCTCTGTTGAATTTTAGGAACTTCGGTCGTCCGTTATTCTACTGAGGAATCATCTCTATTGAATTTTAGGAACTTTGGTCGTCCGTTATTCTACTGAGGAATCATCTATGTTGAATTTTAGGAACTTTGGTTGTCCGTTATTCTACTGAGGAATCATCTCTGTTGAATTTTAGGAACTTCGGTCGTCCGTTATTCTACTAAGGCATCATCTCTTATTGAAGAGGAAAGTTGAATTTGAACTACTATCTGGTCATAATATAGGCTTTATAGTGACTTACTGGGGATTAAACTGTTATTCGGTCGTACTCCGGGATTCACAGTTTAAAGATAAGCCATTATCTGGTCGAATCCAGGCTTCGCTGTGTTTGATATTGTTATCCGGTCGTAATCCGGGCTTCATAGCTTGAATTTTGTGAGAATTTGATTGTATCTTTTCTGAAAGGTAAAGGTTAGTTGTATGTAATGCATGACATGTATCAAGCAATGATGTTCTCAAAATAAATGAGATTGTGTTGTATGATGTTTATGCGTATGTCCTGATGTATGGATATGTAATGTTTTTATGATGCTCTCTAGCTGAGGGAAATAAATCCTGGATTGCTGCTGGAGAAAAGAGTTGAATTCTTCGTTTCCGCTGGGGATAGTGAATGAAGATGATTGTGAGAATAAACCTGCATGAGAGGATAACTCCGCTGGGGAATAGACTGACGAGGAAATGACTCTGTGGGGAAAAGAGATACTCTGCTGAGGATTTGCCGATCTTGGAGAAATACCCTCGGCTGTGGACAAATTATCGTTGCTGGTGATGATAAACCCTGTTGGGGATGAAGTTTTCTGTTGGTGAAAGAAATGAACTCCGCTGGGGATAATCTTTTAGTGGCAACTTCACTGGGGATAATCTTCCAGACTCTACTGGGGATAATCCTTTGGACTCCACTGGGGATGGTCATCTAGCGCTGGTGCTAGATAAACTCTGCTTGGGGAGAATCTTACCAACCCATTCGCGGTTGCAAACCTCAGTTGGGGAGAGTTAACACCACTGTCCTTTTCTTACTCTGCAGGGAGTGAATGTACCTTAGTCATAT
This sequence comes from Vicia faba, assembly GCA_948472305.1. Lineage (NCBI taxonomy): Eukaryota > Viridiplantae > Streptophyta > Magnoliopsida > Fabales > Fabaceae > Vicia > Vicia faba. Next base: position 318,833,656 of record OX451738.1, on the reverse strand, counting down.
TCTTCAGCTAGGTTTATTCTTGTACCTGGTGAATAGAGCAACTGTAAGGTTTGGACATTTCTTGTTTTCCCTTGTTTCTGATATTACGAGTAATCGTCTTTTGTTTCGCATGTAAATATTTATGAGCAGCAATTATTGTCAAATGCATATATCAAAAATGAACATTGGACGTTCTTGCAAAACAAAACAGAAAAGGAAAAATTATTTTGAAATTTCTTTGTGAAATTGAATTGTATTGACTTTGAAGTTTGGCCTGTAAATAGGCGTTTTGTACAAGAGGTTGACGTTCTAGTAAGAGAACGCCGCCGAATGATAGAATTTACACAGTTTGTGAAAAATAAATAAAAACAGCTATGTGAACAATCCCACTGATTTCCAACTCTGCTATTGCCCCTATGTCTTTGAGCGTCTCATCAGTTTGCTACTTGGTTGAAGGTAGATCAGATTGATTAGTGTCGTCTGAGCTTGATAGTCGATACTGAAGTCTGGTTGCAAGATGATCCAATGAGACATAGTGTTACACTTTGGTCCCTAATTTTTTCCTGGACCGCCCTTTCGGGTTTTCAGTCCACCGGGATACCCTTTTTTGCCCAAGCCACCTTTTTAGGATTTCGACTTGCCGGGTGTACAGATTTTTTCATTTTTATCCCTTATTTTTGCCCGAACCCTTTTGGTTCGCCGGGAAGCCCTTAATTTTGCCTAGGCCAGTCGACCTAGCGGGTCTTTGATTATGCGTAGTATTTTTTCACTATGTCTGCATTGACGGGGTGAGGAAGGTCGTCACCATCCATGGTGGTTAGAATCATAGCTCCTCCCGAGAAAATGTTCTTAACCACAAATGACCTTTCGTAAGTAGGGGTCTATTTGCCCCTGGGTTCACCTTGAGGTAGTATGATACGTTTGATCACCAGATCCCCGACTTGATACTCTTGTCGTCTAACTTTCTTGTTAAATGCCTTGATCATCCGCTTTTGATACGTTTGACCATGACAAATAGCACTAAGTCTCTTCTCGTTGATTAAGTTCAGCTGACCAAGTCGGGTCTGAATCCAGTTGTCTTCGCTTAAACCTGCATCTTTCATGATCCGAAGAGAGGGTATATGGACTTCAATGGGCAAAACCGCCTCCATGTCGTATACCAAGGAGTAGGGTGTTGCCCATGCTGACGTTCGCACTGAGGTATGGTACCCATGAAGAGAGAATGGTAATATCTCATGCCAATCTTTGTATGTCACCGTCATCTTCTGCACAATCTTCTTGATGTTTTTATTAGCCGCTTCAACAACCCCATTCATCTTCGGCCGGTAAGGAGAAGAGTTGAGATGCTGTATCTTGAACTGCTTGCAGAGCTCGGTGATCATTGTATTATTGAGATTTGTACCATTGTCCATAATGATCCTCTCTGGTACACCGTATCGATAGATCGGATTATGCTGAATAAACCGTGCCACGACGTTCTTGGTTACAGTAGCAAAGGAAGCTGCTTCAACCCACTTTGTAAAGTAATCAATGGCTACCAGGATGAAATGATGCCCGTTGGACGCAGTAGGTATGATCTCACCAATCATATCTATACCCCACATTTCAAAAGGCCAAGGTGCCATCAATATGTTCAGAGGAATTAGAGGTATATGCACCTTATCAGCATAGACTTGGCACTTATGACAGGTCCGAGAATGCTGATAACAGTCGGCTTCCATAGTAGACCAATAGTATCCTGCCTGTAGGATTTTCTTCGTCATGGTGTGTCCATTGGAATGAGTTCCGAAAGTACCTTCATGCAACTTCACCATGATCCTTTCTGCCTCGTTCTTATCCACATATCGCAGTAAGGTGGAATCATAGTTGTGCTTGTAAAGGATATCATTGCTGATGAAGAACTTCGCTGCGAACCTCCTCAGAAACTTCTTATCATTAACAGATGCACCCTCAGGGTATTCCTGAGACTCAAGATACCTCTTTACCTCGTGAAACCAGGGTTTATCTATTACCTCTTCAGTCTCAATGTCACAGCAATGTGCAGGTTCGTCTAACTTCTCAATGGTAATATGGGGAGCTTCATTGTCCCACCTGACCTTGAACATAGAAGACATAGTAGCTAGCGCATCCGCTAACTGATTCTCTTCTCTTGGGAAATGTTCAAAGGTTATCTCCTCGAAATGTGGAAGCAACGTCAATACATAATCTTTGTAAGGAATAAGATTTGGGTGTTTCGTATCCCACTCGCCTTTGATCTGACTGATCACGAGAGCGGAATCTCCGAACACACTCAAGAACTTAATCCTTAGGTCAATAGCTGCTCGAAGGCCCATGATGCACGCTTCATACTCCGCCATGTTGTTGGTGCAGTTGAAACATAATTGGGCGCTAAACGGAGTATGACAGCCTTCAGGAGATATGATCACGCGCCAATGCCATTACCCAAAGCATTTGAAGCTCCATAAAAGTACATAGAACATCGGGATCCTTCCTCAGGTCCTTCATCCGGTCCAGGTGTCTCACAGTTAGTTACCAACATGATGCTCTCATCCGGGAATTCAAAGTTCATGGATTGGTAGTCGTCTACAGCCTGATGTGCCAAATGATCTGCCAACACACTTCCCTTGATTGCCTTTTGGGTCGTTTATTGGATGTCATACTCAGTCAAGATCATCTCCCATCTTGTTATTCTTTCGGACAAGGCAGGATTTTCGAAGATATACTTGATAGGATCCATCTTTGATATCAATAGAGTAGTGTGAGTCAGCATGTACTATCTCAGTCGGCGAGAAGCCCATGCCAAAGCGCATCAAGTTTTCTCAAGCAACGAGTATCGGGTCTCACAGTCGATAAACTTTTTGCTAAGGTAATAAATAGCATGCTCTTTTCGGCCAGACTCGTCATGCTGCCCCAGCACGCACCCCATCGAATTGTCGAGTACTGTCAAGTATAAGATCAAAGGTCTCCCTTCGACTGGAGGCATCAGAATAGGTGGTTCCTGGAGATATTCTTTGATCCTTTCAAAAGCGGCTTGACATTCATCATCCCATCTTACCACTTGATCTTTCTTCAGCAGCTTAAAGATTTGCTCACAAGTAGCAGTTAGGTGCGAAATGAATCGGGAAGTGTAATGCAACCGTCCCAAAAAGCCTCTGACTTCCTTTTCCGTTTGGGGAGCTGGCATTTCCTATATAGCCTTCACCTTTGCAGGATCCACTTGAATACCTTTATCACTTACGACGAAACCCAGCAGCTTACCAGACCTCACTCCGAAGGTGCACTTGTTCGGGTTTAACCTCAGTTTATACAACTTCAACTTGTCAAATAGCTTCTGAAGATGGTCAAGATGTTCTTCCTCAGTTTGGGACCTTGCAATCATGTCATTAACGTATACCTCAATCTCATGATGAATCATGTCGTAGAACAAAGCGACCATGGCGCGTTGATACGTTTCCCCAACATTCTTCAATCTGAAAGGCATGACTTTGTAGCAAAAAGTACCCCATTGCGTAAAAAAAGTTTTCTTCTCCATGTCTTCGGGAGCCATCTTAATCTGATTGTAACCAGAAAAACCATCCATAAAGGAGAAGACCTTATGATGTGCGGTGTTGTCAACTAGAACGTCGATATGAGGTAGAGGGAAATCATCCTTGGGGCTTGCCCTATTCAGATCTCTATAGTCCACACACATACGGACCTTACCATATTTCTTCGGCACCAGAACCACGTTGGCAACCCACTGGGGGTAAGAAGTAACTACTAGAAAACCGGCATCAAACTGTTTCATAACCTCAACCTTGATTTTCTCAGACATCTCTGGGTGCATTCGGCGAACTTTCTGCTTCACTGGAGGACAATCTTCTTTGGTTGGCAAGCGGTGAACCACAATATTGGTATCCAACCCAGGCATATCTTCATAAGACCAGGCAAAAATCTCAACATAGTCACGCAGCATCTGTATTAACCGTTGCTTAACACTATATTCCAGATTTGCACCGATCTTGACCTCTTTCTTGTCTTCCTCGGTACCCAAATTCACAGATTCCACTGGCTCTTCATGCGGCTGTATGACCCTCTCTTCTTGAAGTAACAATCTAGCAAGTACCCCAGGCACTTCACAATCATCCTCACCTTCGTCCTCGCCTTGGTTGATCGGATTTTCGAAGTCATAACTGGCAGTAGCAGAGTCGTTATCAGTGGGATCCAGAGTGGATATGGACCTGTATATGTGAGTGTGTGTAAGACAAATAACTGTTTTGCAAGGTAAAAAAGAAAAACAAGGAGCGCAAAATTTGTAATGCAAGAAAACGTCCAATGCTTTATTGATGATATATGGAAATGACACATAATAAGCCCTCACAAAAAAGTCACGGTGTCTCGGGCAAGGCACCGGGCCGTAAAAATTTCAAACTGTCTGTTACATATTCCAAAACAAAAGTCTATTACTGTGTAATAAAAGAAACTGGCACGAAGTCCTTCGCCGTCCAATTGTTCAAGCCACCGTCGATAGTCGGGTAAATCCAGCTATCGAAATCTGACTCTTCAACATCATCTTCAATTGCATTAACTCCCGAGTCATGTTTTGGCATAAGAGCAGTTACGACATTAGGCTTTTCTAGTGTGTCAAACTCAATTTCTTTAGCTTCAATCAAATCCTGCACCTTATTCCTCAAGGCTCAGCAGTTATCGGTATCATTCCCTGGGCTATCAAAGTGATAGGCACAACGGGCGTTCGGTTTATACAGCGGAGATGTGGTACTAGGATTCTTCGGAGCTTCCCTCAGAGTTACCAGGTTTGTCTTCAATAACTGGGACGAAATTTGAGATAAAGTCATACTGGGCTGAGTATACTGTCTTTGCGGCCTCTCTACTCTTTGTTGATTGTTGCGTTGTGGGGCAACAATAGGTCTTGATATTACCATCACATTAACTGCTTGGCGGCGCTCAGGTCGATTTTGGCTCCTCGAGCTGTAAACTGCACTAGATTCCTTCTTGAAAGGCTTCTTTTCGGTACTTGATGAAGCACCTTTCTGTATCTTGCCACTTCTAATACCAGCTTCGACTCTCTCCCCAATCATGATCAATTCAGTGAACCCAGACGATGAACTACCGATCAAATGATTGAAATATGGACCAGACAAAGTCCCAAGAAACATATCTACCAACTCCCTATCAGACAGAGGGGGTTGTACTCTTCCGGCCAGATCTCTCCACTTCTGAGCGTAGTCCTTAAAACCTTCGCTCGCACCCAAGGACATACCCTGAAGTTGAGTACGCGTGGGAGCAAGGTCGGCATTATACTGGTATTGCTTGTAAAAAGCAGCAGCAAGGTCATCCCACTTGCGGACATTAGCTCCCTCCAATTGATAGAACCATTCAAGTTGAGTCCCTGACAGATTATCTTGAAAGAAATGAACCCAGAGGTTCCTATCAGTAGTATATGGTTGAATTTTTATGACGTATGAGCGGAGGTGTAGCTTCGGGCAGGATACCCCGTCATACTTAGAAAGACAGGTGCTTTAAACTTGTGTGGGATCACCACCCCAGATGCCAAACCCAAATTTCCAAAGTCCAACCCAGGAACCTTCTGAATCTCCATGGCATTCAGACGGTCTTCGAGTTTTTTATACCTATCCTCAGCAGGAGGGTACTGGTCTTCATCAAAATCAGTGTCATTGTCATAAACCACAGGGCTAGGACCCTTCCTTTCCTCTTAATTCTCTCCCCCTCCAGATGAATGAGATAAATCAGCTTCCTGTCTCAACCTGTTCCCAAATCTATGACCCATGTTCAGGAGGACCACCTTCTTCTTCTTCTTCTTGTCTTTCAGGATGAGAGCCTTCAAATCTTGTTGACTCTTGGCCAAGTTCAAGAACATCTCCTGGAACTGGGCATTCTGAGCTTGAAGAGCCTTAATAGCTTGATCAGTAGGTGTTTCGGAAGACATGTTGTGCTGAAATAAACAACGAAGAAGATAAGAAACCTGTAAGGGTACCTGTAATGAGGTGCATGGAAATGGAATGCGTATGAAATGATTTCAAAGACTTAGGGAGATTCAAATTTGTAAACCAAAATAAAACACACTTTATTAGATTAAAACTTGAAACAATGTTTAACAAATTCCTTTAATGCGTTACAAAAGAAATACTGAAAAGCAAATCTAAACTAGAAACAATAAAAATCATCATAAATCCCATGGTCGTTTTCCTTTCATGCTGACATAATCGTTGATTGTCCTCTCATTCTCAAGCTGCCTTATAAGCTTCAAGATCTTCCATTCCTGCTCATGATACTTCTCTTTGTAGGTATCCCTTTCTTCCTTTAACTGGATCCAAGATCTCTTCAATGCCCCCAGATCAGTAGGCATATAGGGATGGAGGATTGTATAAGGAACACCTTCTTCATCAGTATGCTCTATAATCACTGTTGTACCCCAAAATTTGCCCTCGCGCTTTCCCACAAGAAATCTCAGCTTCAAACATTTCCTGACTTTTCAAACTGGCTCAAGAATCGGACAAACGGACTTTTCTTGACAGTCAAGCAAAACTAGGGTTTTCACTTATTTTCAGAGCTTTGAATTGTTTCATACAGTGGGCTTAGGGTTTGGTTGATTTTTTGGTTCAATTTTGATCAAGCGAGCGTGATTTGGCATTTAATCGGGAGTTAGGGTTTTATGGGCATATTCTCAGAAGAATTTGAATTCAACAGCACTTTGCGGTTTATTTCGAGATTCGGATTAAAATTCGCGTTATCTTGGTTTGATCAGCAAAAGAGACAGTGGTTTTGAATTCAGTACGTGTTGATTGGGCCAGTCAGATACAAGATGCAGTATTGGATTCACAGTGTTCATGTGTTTGATCAGTCTATCTGGGTTAATTGCTGCTTTGCTTTGGATGTTGGATAAGACAGGTTTATTGGATCAATGTTGTTTTATTTTAGTTATTTATTATTCTGAAATTAAATGATTGAATTTATTTTTCAATTGTTTTAATTCTAAGAATTTTTAAAAAAAATAAAGAAAGTTAGAACCAATTGGATAATTTGATTTTTATTGATATTCGAACTATTTGTACAAATTGTTGTTACAAACAATAATTTACATTTAATTTAAATATTACATAGAATGAAAAACTATCCTATTTTCTAAATATTCTTCGTTCTTCACTCCGCTCCGGTATTCCATTTTTCATCTGCAAAAAGAACAAGAAAAGTCAGAAAGCATTAAATTGGAAGAGACAGATAAAAAGTGCTCATCATTAGGGGCCACTGACTGGGATCAGTTGCCCTCTCTGCAAATCACGGGATTTCTCCCGGTTCACAGAAAGGGAAGATTATTTTATTTCATGAATGTAAATGCAAATGCATAAGTCATAAAATTCAAGCTGCATAGAAATCCAAAATCCAAACTAAACTGGAAAAGTTCAATCCAAACTTTCAATCCAAAACAAAGTCCACTCAAAGAAAATCAAGGAAGTACATTTGCTGTCACAAGCTCAAAAGCTGTCATGGAAAGATTTGAGAAAAAGATATCAAAAAGCAGAAAATCTATCCAAACTGTCAAAACTGGATAAAGGAGATGCAAGATGTATTATGCAAGCAAACATCTTAATTCATCATTTCCCATAGGGCCCCTTCAAAATAGTACAGAATATAATCATATTAAAATTCAAACTGTACTTTGAGAGAGAGTAAAGAGAGATAAAGCAGGCAGGTTTAGACTGAGTTCAATGGCAGTTCAGCAGCAGAGATAAACAGTACAGTAGGCAGGCAGCAAGACAAAAAGGAGATACAAAATCAAAGAGACAAACTGAGTTCAGCAAGATAGCAGCTCAGAATAGAGAGGTTAGGATAAATACACAAAAGCCAAACCAGTTCAGCAGGGGTACAAAGCAAACATGGACAGTTCAGGAGCAAGATAGCAGAAGATATACAAAATCATCAAAAGCCAACTCAGCAAAATAAAGACAGTTCACAGCAGACAGTAGAATAGATAAGAGAGAAGAGATATATACAACTCAGTAATTGCAAAAAAGATCTATCTAACCAATGTCATAACCCTCAAACTGTCCCAAGCCTTAAAACACCCACAAAAACCTGATATCAAAACTCAGAACTCAACCTTTATGCTAAACACAACATCCTGATATCCAAACTCAAGCCTCACCATCTTATGAAACCAACATCTAAAACATTCAAACACCAAGCCTCAGAAGCAAGCTTCATCATAGGCATCTCAGTAAGGCACATCTCAAAGCACACAAGCAAATCATCTCAAAGCAGCAATGTTCCAAAATCATTCAGAAGCAAAGATTCAAGGCAAATGAGACCCTCAGACCTTTGAGGTCATCACAGGGTGATACGAGAAAATATACAAGCTCAAGGCAAAACATTTGAGGCAACAGTTCTAGGCAAGCAAAAGGGCAAGCTCAAGGCAAAACATCTCAGGCAACATACAACAACCCAGGGCAACGCATTGTGGCAGAAGAAGATAAAGAAGTGAGGAATTAGGGTTTCTCAGTACGTATCAAAACCTAACATAAGCAAAGAACGAAGTTACCAGGAAAGCGTCAAAAGCGTAGCCTCGTCACCAAATCGCCACTAAGCCTCCTCAAGCGCTTCCTCGCCCTCTCCTCCACCTCAAAGGTAGTACATTTCCTTCCTCATCTTTCTTCTCATCATCTTGTTAAAACAAACACAACAAATATAAAGAACAAAGCACATAAATCAGGACATGCGAGAGTCTAAAGCAAAACGCCTAAATCAAATTGAAACGATGCACTAACCGTCATTTGAGGACTGCCTAGTCCGTGTGAGAGGAGGAGAGGCGGTAGCGAGGTGGCTCAGGCAAAGAGGCGTGGAAGCTCGCGTAGAAGACGAAGATGAACAGAACTCAGTGAACATGGCGCCGTTTCCACACGAACCCTAGACTTCGTTCCCCATTGAACAAACAATGTGAAACCCTAAAATTTTGCCTTTGGACCAAGCTTGGGCCTGACCCGTTTCACCCCCTGAAGCCCATTTAAAATGCTTTTTTTTACAACACTAACCATTCTTTTCTTCTTTTAACAACATTAAATTCTAATCCCTTTTATTTCACAAACAATATTTATTTTCTAAACTAAATATAGTTCTAATTAATATAACATTAACTTACTTCATTTTTATAAAAAAAAACACTAACCCTCTTTTTATCTTATAAAAAATGTTCACTCTTTTTATTTTGTAAATACTAACTTGAATAAATTACATTTTCATCATATGTTTAAAACATCTTTTTTAACTAATACATTTTTTTACATAAAAATAACCAAATACTTTTTCATAATTGAAAATACTTTCTTAATCAAAATACATATTTGTACATACATTTTAAAACATCGATTTGTACATATTATTCATTTTTCATACATAATCAAAATTAAACTTTTTAATTAATTAACATTCATTTTTCATACATAATAATTCAATACATCTTTTAATATTGAGATTCACAAAACATTAGACTAAAATACTTTCCAATTAATTTCCAAACATTTAGTCAAGACACTTCATTTTTCCTTTGTACATAAACATACAAAAATCAAAAATACATTTAAAAACATTTATCTAGGTCAAAACCCTAATACGACTCAATTTCACATTTCGCATTTGTACATACTTACACTTACACTTACACATACATATACACTTGTACATATTTACACTTACACAATACATATACATTTGCACTTACACAATATATTGCCCTACACACATTTTATCTTACATTTATACATTCGACATTTATATTTTGATTGTGACATTCGATTTGGTTGTAAATACTATAAGTCTCATCCCCTTGTACATTTATACCCCCACTCCTGGACATTATTTTGTAATAGCGTAGATTTACATTCCGCAATTTACAGTTTTCCAATTATACCATGGTTAGACCTAGGGTTTGTATGTACATAAAATCAAACGCTAGATAACCCAATACAAGACAAATACATGTAATCAATACACAATCACACTTGCACCCCCTAGGGTAATCCCACATGTTGCCTTCCAAATGGGCCATGCTTGCACGTCGAATGTCTTTGGCAAAACGAAATCAAATGATCATAAGTCCCTCGATGACGCTTTCGAAAGTTGCCTAAACGGAATGATCATAGTCCCTTCAAAACAAATTGCCAAAGACACTTGGCATCATTGCATTCATGGTCCATACGATGACCCGCGCCCGTCCCGAATAAACTTCCTAAACGCAAGATTGTCTACCAATTTCAATGGTAGAACAAAATTGTTAAAAGGGGTTAAAACATGACAAAAACCTTTGAGTACAATAGGGTAGACAAAACTCTTAGTTACTTGAGATCAAACTTACAAAAACACTTGCCTTCTTTTTTTTAAAAAACCACAATCCACAACGCTTTCAAAAATCAACTCTTCAAACTTTTGAAACATCTTTTCGAAAAGATATGCACCTTTGTAAAACATTCGAGTAAAGAATTATTACAAGGTTGGCCTAAGACAAGGCATCTTTTTCCAAAACATTTTCAAAAAGCACTCACACACACACCATTTTTAAAGCAATCGAAAAACAAGGCAAGTGATCTAAAAAACCAAGTAACTAAGAGCCCATGGATAACCATGGATGAAAAGGGTGCTAATACCTTCCCTTTTCATAATCTACCCCCCGAACCCACGAAATATCTCAAAAAGGTTTTTGCTGTGCTTTTTTAACCTTTCCTTTAGGATAAAATAAAAAGTCGGTGGCGACTCTTGCTAACCGCACAAGTGCGAATACGAATGCAAAACACTAGTCAGTTCTCCCACCGTATCACAATCACCGATAAAACAACTTCGTATGGCATCCCCGGCTTTTGAGCACGGGCTCGAACCCATTGGAGATAGGGTTGCATCGGAAGAGAAGTCTTCATTCCTAACTCATGGGGGTCAGACCTGTTCACCCTATCCTAGGCTCGTATAAACCTGCGGCGATGTCCCTCAACATCCCCCTTGAAGTCAAAGACAATGCCTATAAGTAGCAGCTCATGAGGATCGTCCCTCCGAGCTCGTCCAAATTATGGTAAAGCAAAACAAGGGTTGTAAGTTATTCCTCCTCTAATTCCAAGCAATGGAACATTAGGGTATTCCCCACACCGATCAATGACAGCTACCCTATCCATATCCTTAGTACTCCACAGGATATTCGTATGAGCAAGGGACATGATTCTGTAAGCCCAACCTACACCCCCTCATTCTTCAATACAGATTTGGGGAGGTGAGAAATAAACCACCTCGCCAGCAGCGGTGTACAGCACAAGAGAGTTCCCCTTCTCCTCACAGTACGAGTATAAAGAGCATGTAGAATATCACCCAGAAGAGTAGGCATTGGGTTACGAGACATGAAGATCTTGACTGCGTTCACATCGATGAAAGATTCTGGATTTGGGAACAGAACCAAGCCGTAGATGAGGAGAGCCAGGATGTCTTCAAATTCTTGAAAGTCTAAATTATCCCAGAACTATTGAGCTTGATCGATCAAAAACTTAGCCAAGAAACCTTTAACCCCACTCTGAATCTCCCAGTTAGATACTACATCAGCCATTGTTAGATGTAGGGCTGAAGCAATATCCTCTGGCCTAGGAGCTATCTCCAAACCTATAAAGGGTGTCTGCTCTAGAATAGATATGCCAAGTAAATCAGAAAACTCCTCCAAAGTAGGGACCAGCTGATAGTCCGAGAAGGTAAAACAGTGATGCAACGGGTCAAACAACTGGAACAACACGCTCATCATTTGCTCATCCAACTTTGAAGTAACCAGGCTAAGGAGATGACCATGTCTTCTAACAAAGGAGGAAGTATCAGGAACTTTTGAAACCAACTCTCTGAACTGAGCAGGTATCTGCACGAAGCTAACTCGAATGGAATTTATGCGCATAGAAGCCATGATCTGCAAAATAGAACAAAGATGAATCCCCACGGTCTTTGAAATGGTCAGTCTAATGAAATATGCATGCGATGTCACGATGCATGATGTCATGATAAAAACAAACCACAGGTATCACAGATAGCAAACATGGTAAAGGCATACAAGTAACACAATAGCCCTTTAATTTCAGGCTGGCATGGAGTTTAGGTACTACCCTCTTGCAGTTTAGTTGGTTCAACCTGTCCTAATAATAGTAACCGGGTTCTAGAGGTTCTCAATATCACTGACCATCCTCCATCGGTCATAGTTTCAGCTCACGCAATCTTTTCTTGCAGCCGGAACCATCGCGAGAGTATGGTCTCAATGAGTGTAGCATTCTGCTACTTTCTATGGCCAAGTTGGTCAATTATAGGTTCTAAGGTCAGTTGATGCTTAATGACCCATATAGCAGCCCCATACTCTCCTTGTTCCTCCACAAGGGATATCGGTACCAACTAATGTGCCATATCAACGTAGCTACTTCTTCAACCGTATCGTTCTACGCCGTACAGTTCCCTCACAGTCTATTGCTACTTACCTAAAAGGTGTCCCCAGATCCGGGTTAGGATCTATAGTAACTCCGATACAAAGCCCACAAAGATAAAGCAAACAAATCAAAATATTGAAAACAATATGATGAACTAATCCTAAGGTACACCCCACTTATTCAGTCCCCAGCAGAGTCGCCAGTTCTGTGATACGGTGGCCAGAACTGGGACTATTTTGGAAAATGTTGGTTTGTGTTTTGCGTTTGTGTTTACAAAATGTCGCGGTAAGCAAGAGTCGCCACCGACTTTTATTTTATCCAACAAGGAAAGGAAAAAAGCACAGAAAAATTCCTTTTTCAAGATATTTATGAGTACGGGGGGTAGATTATAGAAAGGGAAGGTATTAGCACCCTTTCTATCCGTAGTTATCTACGGGCTCTTAGGTACTTGCTCATCATTTTCAAAATTGCTTCTTTGTGTGCTTGTGTGTTTTGAAAAGTTTTTGTTTTGACTTCAATTTAACTCTTGCTTCTGTCTTTAAGAGTGTAATGAAGTGTTTTGAAAACTTTGTTTGTAAAAGAGTGTAAGTGTGAAAAAGTTTGTTTGGATTGAGCAAGTACTTAAGAACTAATATACCTACTCGAAAAAAGAATCGTTCTGTATTCGTTTCCTTTAGACAGTGCTATCCCACTATTAGTGAGTAGGTAGCGCTGTCGTTGGAGTTTTGAGGGTCAATTCGAAAGGGACGTTCGGTCACTAAATCAATGTTAGGACGTCTTAGTAGTAACCCTAATGTCTTAGATCAATTATCCGAGGCAACAATATCCGAGGCAACCTTTCCGAGGAAACTTTGATCTTTGGACAAAAGGACGACCACTAAAGCATCCTATACTCAATGATCGTTTACCAAAGGCAACCAAGTGGGAGTGTACCCTAGGAGTGCGCATGTGCGAGTGATTCAATTTCAGATTATTATCTTTGCATATTTTAGGGTTATCTAACCGTTTTAAAGTTTACATACATTCTTGTCATGCATCATATATCATACATCTAACAGTTAAATATTTGCGGAATTAAAAGTGCCGAAATTAAACTACGCTATTACAAGGCTTCGGGTATTTACATAGCTAAAAACAAACCCTTGAATAATAAAGCGATAAATGAAAAGTAAAAGTCCTAATTAACTATTACAACTTGTGAGCAGTTACAATAATAGGATAAAATAAAACAATAAAGCGCGCGCGATTGAAATTAAGATCGGGAAGAAATTAGGGTTTTGACCCTTCTAGCCTAATCAAAAAGAAAAATTATTTTTTGTTGTTTTTAATTGTTTTTTAAGAAAAGAATTAGGTCCTAAAATTAATTACATGATTAATTAGTTAATTAAATTAATTAATAAAAATAATTACATGACCTATTTTGTGGTTTTTGGTTATTTTTTTAAGAAAAAGAAAATATAATTAATTTTAGAAAAAAAACCCTAATTTTCTAATTATTTTTTAATTTATTTACAAAAAGAATTAAAGTTACCTAAAATTAATAACCTAATTAAATTAATTAATTTTTTGTATAAAAAATAAATGTCTTAAATTTAATTAGATGAAAAGATATTTTTTATGATTTTTTGATAAAAAGAAAATAATTGATTGGTTAGTAAAATAAATAAATAAAATTAAATTAAATAAATGTAAAAAGAATAGAGAAAGAAGTTTGGGCCTGAGCAATTATGGGGGTGCAAGAATCAGATTCTGGGCCCAAAAGATGGAATTCCATGTTGACTTCCCAGATCACATGCTCTGCGTTTGACTTGGCTTATGATGCTCCTCCATTGCTGGCCATCAGATCTGGATCTCAAGACACTTGGCAAGCTAGATTATGAAGGTGTATGGTAGCTCTTGGCCTTGGGTATGCGCTGGATTATCTGAAAGAAAAATACATGAAGAAAGTGGGGGACCTGGGATTCGAACCCAGGTCCTGAAGCAATTACCAACGCTCCACTTACCAACTACGCTGGTTGCTTGGTTTGTTCATAAGATAAGCAATAATTATAATATGCAAAATAAATAGAGTTAGTGGACAACAAAGAAAACGCGCGCCAGAATTCAAATATGCCAATGGAAAGGTGACATGCAGGTCATCCCTGACCTCGTTCTGTTGGTAAAAGTTCCAAACTTTTACCTACGAACGTTTGTCCGTAGCTACAAGCCTGGTTCATCTCAAAATTCTCCATGGGCATGATAAATGACTTCTAATTCCATGGTTGGATTCGTCTTGTCATTCTGAACATGATGGTACCCTTCATGAAGACTAATTTTTCCAGTATACAAAAACCCTAAATCAGAACAAAAAAACTAACAATGGAAACTATCGATTCAGTCCATGAAAACGCAATTGGATATTATAGAAAGCTTGCAATTGTCATGGTGAACAAGAATCTATGATTATATTATGCTATACATGCCAAAATTATGCAAACAGAATTCAAGAAAGAAGCCATGTCGTGATGGACTTACAGCGCGATATAGGGCCTGAAAATACTTGAGTTTGATTGCTTTTGCTTGCTGATAACCTCAGGAAATGATTGGAATGGTCCAAGGGTCTTGAATTGGCCTCCAAGTATGGATTCATGTTTTCACTTTCTTGGTATTTTTTCAAGTTTTGTGCTGGTTCATGCGCCTCTTTCTCTAGCCTCTTTTGGTCTGCACACATTCCTTATGTATTGGGGAGTGAATTAGGGTTGAAAACTTGGCCTCAATCTTCCTCCATCAATGTCCTTGATCTTTATTTGATTCACCTTAAAATCTTTCCAAAAATAAGCCTAATCCAATCTTTTTGTGCACACCAAGCCTTTACACGAGTTTGATTTGATGCTAGCTGTATAATAAGACCTGAAACAAGCACAAGATCTTTGAATTTCAATGTTTTGGATTTTATATGATTTGTTTTGATTTAAAATGATTTAATTCAAATAAAAATCAGAATAAATAATATAAATAAGATAATGACAAGTGGCAAAGGCTAGGGCTCGTGGACCATGTTGCCAACTTAAAACAAGTGAAAAAGATTGGGCCCATTTGGCAAAAATTGAAGTTTTAGGCATAGTTGACTTTTGACAATTTTGTAAACAATGCCAACTTCACCAATGCATAACTTCCTCAATTTTGACTCTTTGGAAGTGTTCTTGGACTTTTTAGAAAGCTCGAGATGTCCTTTAAGCACTCCTCTTGGTATCATCTCAATTTGATATTCCATGCTTATGTATGAAGCTTTTACAAAAAAGGTGTTTTTGTTGACTTTTCAAAATGACCTATAATGTCCAAATTCATAACTTCTTCTGAGTGCATATTTTGAGCTTGGGAGATGAATATGGAATGTAGAGAATTTCATCCTCTTCAAAATGAGCTTTGGATGGGTCATTTCTCATAAAGTATGAGAAAGTTATGCTTGGTCAAAGTTGAGTTGACTTTTCTTGCAAAACCCTAATTTAGCAACTTTTGGTTCTTGATGAATTATGAGCAATCCTTGATGAATCATGATCAACCCTTGATTAAATTATGAAATGTACTTCAAAATGAGGATGTTGACCAAAAATCTTGAAGTTTGACTGTATCTGGGCCATAATTGACTTTTGCCCTAGCACAGTCGATTTTCAGGCATTTGAGCAATTGACTGAGCATACTTCCTCTGCAAGGCTTGAAACTTTGACATGGATGATCTTGAGAACATATTAGGACAATGGTGAGTATTTGGGATCCCTTGGACTCAAATATCTTGATGCAACATGAAACCCTAATTTGAGGTAGACTGTCTTAGGAGGGAGCTTGTCTGGTCAACCCTTGGACTTCCTTGAGCCACTTGTGGATCTTTCTTGAAATATTTTGAGAAATATGGGAGGGCAAATTTTGGGGTACAACAACCGGGAAACCCTTTTTTGCCCAAGTCGCCCTTTCGGGTTTTCAATTTTCGGGTGTACATATTTTTTTATTTATTTTATCCCTAATTTTTGCACGAACCTCTTTGGTTCGCCGGGATGCCCTTATTTTTCCTAAGTGTGTCAACCTAGCGGGTCTCTTTACGGGTAGTATCTTTTGACTATGTCTGCGTTCACAGGGTGTGGCAGGTCGTCACCATCCATGGTGGTTAAGATCATTGCTCCACCAGAGAATATTATTTTGATTACAAATGGTCCTTCATATGTAGGAGTCCATTTTCCCCTGGGATCACCTTGTGGCAGTATGATGCGCTTGATCACCAGATCCCCAACTTGATACACTTGTCGTATGAACTTTTTGTTGAAAGCCTTGATCATCCACTTTTGATACATTTGACCATGATAGACAGTAGTAAGCATTTTCTCATCAATCAAGTTTAGTTGATCAAGTCGAGTCTGGATCCAATCTTCTTCGTTCAGCCCTGCATCCTTCATAATTCTCAGAGAGGGGATCTGGACCTCAATAGGCAAGACAACTTCCATGCCGTACACCAAGGAGTAGGGTGTTGCCCCGGTTGATGTGCGAGTTGTGGTATGATACCCGTGGAGAGCGAATGGTAGCATCTCATGCCAGTCTTTGTATGTGACTGTCATTTTGTGTATGATCTTTTTGATATTCTTCTTTGCAGCTTCGACAACACCATTCATCTTTGGCCGGTAAGGGGAAGAATTATGATTCTGAATCTTGAATTGCTTGCACAGGGTGGTGATCATAGTATTGTTCAGGTTTTTACCATTGTCAATGATGATTCTCTCTGGGATACCGTACGGACAAATGAGATTCTGCTTGATGAACTGGGCGACAACATTCTTGGTGACAGAAGCGAAGGAGGTTGCCTCAACCCACTTTGTAAAATAGTCAATGGCCACTAAGATGAAGCGGTGTCCATTAGAGATTGTTGGCTTGATTTTCCCAATCATATCAATCCCCCACATAGCAAAGGTCCAAGGATCCGTCAAGACATTCAGAGGAACCATAGGTACGTGCACCTTATCAGCATAAATCTGACACTTATGGTAGGTTCGAGAATGTTGATAGAAATTTTCTTCCATGGTAGACCAATAATAGTCTGCCCGTAGGATCTTTTTTGCCATCGTATGCCCACTGGAATGGGTTCCAAAATTGCCTTCATGTAATTCGTCCATGATCCTTTCAGCTTCAATCTTATCTACACGCTTAAGTAACAAAGAGTCATGATTGCGTTTGTACATAATACCATTACTAAGGAAGAACTTAGCAGAGAATCTCCTTAAGAACTTCTTGTCATTGATTGAAGCTCGTTCTGGATATTCTTGAGCCTCGAGATACCTCTTGACTTCGTGAAACCATGGCTGGTCCACTACTTCTTCAGTATTAATCTCGTGACAGTGTGCTGGTTCATCCATTCATTCAATGGTGATCTGGGGAGCCTCGTTATCCCATTTAGGTTTAAACATGGATGACATTATGGCCAGTGCGTCTGATTCTCTTCTCGTGGGAAATGCTCGAAGGTATTCTCCTCCAAATGTGGGATCAATGTCAACACATGTTCTTTATATGGGATAAGGTTGGGGTGTTTGGTGTCCCATTCCCCTTTGATATGGCTAATGACCAAAGTTGAATCTCTGAATACACTTAAGGATTTGATCCCCAAGTCCATGGCAGCTTTGAGACCAAAAATGCACACTTCGTACTCTACCATGTTGTTTGTATAATTGAAGCAGAGTCTTGCGGTAAAGGGATTATGACACCCTTCAGGAGATATGAGTATATCACCAATACCATTGTGAAGTGCACTGGATGCCCCATCAAAGAACAGGGTCCATCGGGATCCTTGTTCAGGTCCGTCATATGGCTTGAATTCTTCACAGTTGTCTAACGTCATGATGTCTTCATCTGGGAATTCGAACTTCATAGACTGGTAGTCTGCCATCGCTTGGTGAGCAAGGTGATCAGCTAGTACACTTCCCTTTATTGCTTTCTGGGTAGTATACTTTATGTCATATTCTGTTAGGATCATCTGCCATCTCGCTATTCTCCCAGAGAGAGCAGGTTTCTCGAAGATGTATTTTATTGGATCCATTTTAGATATCAACAAAGTAGTATGGGTCAGCATATACTGTCTTAGCCAGCGAGAAGCCCATGCCAGAGCGCAGCAAGTTTTCTCGAGCAGTGAATATCTTGTTTCATAGTCGGTAAACTTTTTGCTCAGGTAATAAATAGCATGCTCTTTTCGGTCAGACTCGTCATGCTGCCCCAGCACACACCCCATTGAATTTTCTAAAACAGTCAGATACATGATCAACGGTCTTCCCTCGACTAGTGGCATCAACATAGGAGGCTCTTGCAGGTACTCTTTGATCTTATCAAAAGCAGTTTGGCTCTCATCATTCCATTTGACTACTTGATCTTTCTTCAACAATTTGAAGATTGGTTCACAAGTAGCTGTCAGGTGAGAAATGAATCTGGAAATGTAGTTTAAACATCCCAAGAATCCTATGACTTCCTTCTCATTACGAGGAACAAGCATCTCTTATATCGCTTTAACTTTGGCAGGATCCACCTCGATACCTTTGTTGCTGACGACAAAGCCTAGAAGTTTACCTGACCTTACCCCAAAAGTGCATTTGTTTGGATTCAACCTCAGTTTGTTTTTCTTCAGCATCTCAAACAGTTTCTGTAAATGATTAAGATGATCTTCTTCTGTTTGAGATCTGGCTATCATATCATCCACGTAGACTTCTATTTCGTGATGTATCATGTCGTGAAATAGAGCTACCATGGCACGCTGATAGGTTGCCCCAGCATTCTTCAGTCCGAATGGCATAACCTTATAGCAGAATGTGCCCCACTGTGTGACAAAGGTTGTCTTCTCCATGTCCTCGGGCGCCATTTTGATTTGGTTTTAGCCTGAGAAACCTTCCATGAAGGAAAAAACTTTGTGCTGCACCGTATTGTCAACTAGAATATCAATGTGGGGAAGTGGGAAGTCATCTTTAGGGCTTGCCCTATTCAAATCTCTATAGTCTACGCACATTCATACCTTGCCATATTTTTTGGGCACGGGAACAACATTGGCCACCCATTATGGATAGGAGGTGACGTCCAAGAATTTGGCATTGAATTTCTTCATGACTTCTGCCTTAATCTTCTCTGACATATCTGGTCGCATATGACGGACCTTTTATTTTACTGGTGGACAATCTTCTCTTATAGATAGACGATGTACCACTATGTCTGCATCAAGTCCCGGCATGTCTTCATATGACCAGGCAAATACTTCAACATATTCGTGTAACAACTGAATCAGACGCTCCTTGACACTGGGTTCCAGATTGGCACCCACCTTGACTTCTCTTTTGTCTTCTTCGGTACCCAGGTTTATTGTATCCACTGGTTCCTCGTGGGGCTGAATGGTCCTTTCTTCTTGTTGTAGTAACCTAGCGAGTTCCTCTGGGATTTCACAATCTTCCTCACCTTCGTATTCGGCTTGGTAGATTAGATTTTAAGATTTACAAAAGGCCATAGCAAAACCGTTACCCATGGGATCCTGAGTGGATGTAAACCTGCATTGTGAGTGTGAGTGTGTGTAAGATTATAACTATCTTTGAAAGAAATTAAAAATGTAAAAAAAAAAGAAGAACAATAAACACAAAAGTTTGTATGCAAAAACGTCCATGATTCATTGATGTCATATGGAAATGAGATAATAACCCTTACAGATGGACCATTGTTCCTCGGGTAAGACACAAGCTTTTAAGAGTCTGAATTGTTTTAATATTACATATCCAACAAAATGTAAAGACAAATTATTATGGGATAAAAGTGATCGGGATAAAATATCTAGCCTCCCAGTTGTTGAGCCCTTCACTTACAGTTGGGAAAATCCAATCCTCCAGGTTGTAGCTGTCTTCATCATCTTCCACCGTATTGACTTCGCGATTGCTGATCTTCAAGGGTGGTCCTCCGGTACGAGCGCGACACACAGCCTTCTGGATACCTGAAGTGAAACTCGGGCCAAACTTGTCAGATTTATATGGGATATCTGGGATTTGTCCCCAAATAGTTCACCCACCTTCTTCTATCACTGCCTTGGCATCCTTCAAAGATGACATCCTGAGTTAAGGCCTGGTAATCTTGGGAACTTGAGACACAGCCTTGGTTACTGCCACATCTTGCGGGACTTCCTCGAAGTGTTGGAATGGAGTTTCAATAAATTCACCATCTAATTCCACATATCTGAAGGAATTGAGATGGCTGATCATATACTCTTCTTCTCCATGAACAGTGATAATCTTCCCTTGAATCGGATATTTCAGCATTTGGTGCAACGTAGAAGTAACAGCACCAGCATTGTGAATCCACAGACGGCCTAGCAAGCAGGAATATGAGGGGCGAATATCCATTACATAAAAAGTTGAATCAAATGTTTGGGTTCCAACTTTTATGGGGATGTCTACTTCCCCATGCACCATCCTTTTTGAGCCGTCAAAGGCCCTCACCACTATATTGCTTGGTTTCAATGTCAATCCTTCGCAGTCAAGCCTATCAAGAGCATTTTTAGGCAACACATTCAGGCATGAACTGGTATCAACCAACACATGAGCCAACGTCGTGCCCCTACATTAAACTGAGACATACAATGCCTCATTATGTTTCCTCCCTCTTGGCGTTAAATCAGCATCTGAAAAACCTAAACCACTATCTGCAGTCAAGCTGGCTACACAGTCTTGGAACTGATCGGCCTATGTTTCTTGGGGTACATGGGCAGTTTTAAGGAGCTTTACCAAGGCTTTTGCATGAGCCTCGGAACATAGTAGTAGAGCCATCATGGAAATTTTTTATGGAGTTTTCCCCAGTTGCTCGACTACATTGTAGTCGCTCCTTTTTATGATCTTTAGAATTTCCTCCATCTCTTTCTGCGAGGTCTCAAGGGTAGCCACCGATTGGGCCTTCGTCTGGACAAGCTCAATCAGAATACCTTTACCTCGAGCCTTGACTGACTCGGCAGCGGGAATGTCAGTAGGGGTGATAATAGGGATGGTAACAGTTTTGTCAACAGGAGTATTTGCATATATGATTGTAGGACTGGGAACAACCTTTGGAGGAGCAACAACAACAGGAATGATTACGGGTCCAGAAACAACCTTTGGAGGAGAAGTTTCTGGAGAGAAAATCATTCCACTTTGGGTTATCTTACTAGTCCCTGCAATATTACTGACATCAGAGTCAACTTTCTCAGAACTTGAATCTTAAGCAGATGGCCAATCTTACCTAATACCGTGGTAGTAGACATCACCTCCATAATTCCATGGCATAGTTTTGTCTGACGAATACGGGATTGGTCCAGGCATTGTAATTATCAAAGGAGCTACTTTTGGAACTGATGTAATTCTAACGGGTCTTTTGGTGGAGACCCTGGAATAATTGGCGGATATGGTAATGATGGAAACATCATTAACAGTTGGAATAAAAGTCTTCTCGAATAAAATTTCCTTATTGTCTATTAGGCACTGAACGCCTGTTTTTAACGAAGGACAATCGGTTGGTGAGGACAAACAAAAATGACAGCTTTCATCACAGCCTGGGAAAACACCAGAATTCAACAAGTTCTTTTTGATAGTCAGGAGTGGGGTCATAAGTTCATCAACTGAAGTAACAAACATATCTATCTCAATGGCGTTGGCATTATGGCCGTGTTTGGGAATAGGGGCAGAAATGACATTGGGCTTTTCTGGCGCATCGAATTCAATCTCTTTGGATTCCAGAAGATCTTGTACCTTGTTCTTCAGAGCCCAACAATTGTCTGTGTCATGGCCAGGACTCTCAGAGTGATATGCGCAACGGGCATTGGGATGATAGTGAGAGAGGTTGTGTTAGGATTCTTTAGAGCTTCTTTCAAGGTCACTATATTGGATCTTAACAGATGTGGTAATACCTGAGATAGTGTTATGTTAATTTGGGTGAATTGTCTGACCAGTCTTTCCATTCTTGGCTGATTGTTTCTTTGTTGATCAGGCGTAAGTTTTAGGAATCATAACAGCCCCCACCATTGGTCGGCGTTTGGCCTTATCTTGGTTTCTTTGAGGATATACAGAAACCACTTCTTTCTTTCCAATGAATGGATTTCTTACAGTTGCGGAAGAGGATGCATCTTTTTGGATCTTTCAATTCTTTATCCCGGCTTCTACTCTTTCTCCGGTCAATATCAATTCAGTAAAACCTGCCGATGAACTCCCAATTAGATGATTGAAGAAGGAACCAGACAAGGTGCTCAAGAACGTGTCTACCAATTCTCTTTCCTATAGAAGAGGTTGAACTCTTCCGGCTAAATCTCTCTATTTTTGCGCATAGTCCTTGAAGCCCTCACTTGAAACCATGGCCATACTCTAGAGTTGAGTACAGGTAGGTGCAAGATCGACATTGTATTGGTATTGTTTGTAAAAGGCTGCAGCAAGGTCTTCCCAATTGTGAATGTTGGCTCTTTCTAGCTGGTAAAACCAATCAAGTTGAGTTCCAGACAGACTGTCTTGGAAAAAGTGTACCCATAAATCCTTGTCAGCAGTATGAGGATAGATTTTCCTTACATAGGACCAGAGATGCATTTTGGGACATGAAACCCCATCATATTTGGCGAATATCAGTGCTTTGAAATTTGGAGGGATGACAATCCCAGACACTAACCCCAATTCCTCAAAGTCCAATCCAGGCACTTTTTGGATTTCCATTGCGCTCAACCGTTCTTCCAAATACTTATACTTATCGTCTGCTGGAGGATATTGTTCTTCAAAATAATCCTCTTCTTCCTCTTCTTCTTCTGACTCTGGATGGACAACGGTTTCTTTGCCTTTCCCAACTTGATTGTCTTTCTCACCAGACGACGTTGCAAAGTCTAAGGTCCTTCTTGTCTTCCCTTGGAATCTTCTTCCCATGTTCAGAACTCCCGTTATCATCTTTGTTTTCTTCTTTTTCTTTTCAACCAGCAAGGTTTTCAACTCTTCTTGTCCTTTGGCTAGAGTTAAGAACATCTGTTGAAACTGAGCGTTTTGTGCATGGAGGTCCTTCACCGTTTGCTCGAGATCCATCTTAATGAAATAAACAGTAGAAAGATGAGGAGACTTGTCGCAAGAAACCTGCTTATGTTATGATGAATGATAAATGCGTATGCAATGATTTCAAGGAACTTAGAGATTTAAATTCGTTTTAGACAAAAAGGAAACACACGTTATATTAAAATATTAAAGATTGAGTACATCAATGCCTCTTTGGGCTTACACAGAAATACAGAAAAAAAAACTCTAAGATAAAAAGGTTGTGCTCATCCTCTTTGGTGCGATGTAGGCATTCAGGGTCCGCTCCTCATGAAGTTGCTTAGTGAGTTCCAAAACCTTCTTCTCACTAGCATAGAATTGGGCCTCAAAAGTGTCTCGCTCTCCCTTGAGCTATATCTAATCTCTTTGTAAGTCTTCAAGAGAGGTGGGCATGTCAGGATGCAGGATAGTGTATGGAACATCTCCCTCCATGACAGGCTTGATGATTACTAGGAGAACAGAGGGAAAAGGCATCATAAGACTCTGAGCACGAGTTCTTACCAATTTGAGGTAAGGCTCAAGAGGGATGGAATTCTTGTGCCCCAAAGTCTTTCTATCTACCTTGTTCAACATCCTCCATGCTCGGATAAATCTCTGGAGAATACCTTGATCATCGTTCTCATAGTCAAATACCAAACCTTGAATGAGCATCTCATGTGGGCCATCCCTTCGGGCATAACTAAATTGTCTTAGAGCCAAACAGGGGTTATAGGTGATACCTCCCCTAATGCCAAGTAAGGGGACATTAGGGAACTCTCCACAACGGTCGATGATGATAACATTCTCTGTAGATCGAGAACACCAATGGATGTCTGAGTGCTTGAGCATCATCAACCTTTGTGACCACCTTGAACCTTGCTCGTTCCTTAATACAGATTGGGGAAGATGAGAAATAAACCACCTTGCCAAGAGAGGAGTGCAACACATAAGGATACCTCTTTTCCTCATAGTGCGAGTGTGAAAAGAATGTAGGATGTCCCCTAGTAAAGTAGGAACTGGGTTGCGAGATATGAAGATTTTGACGGTGTTCACATCTATGAGTTGGTCAGGATTTGGAAACAAAACAATCCCATAGATGTGGAGAGCCACAATTTCCTCGAAGGCTTTCAAATCCAAAGAGTTCCAACAGTTTTGGGCTTTCTCGAACAAGAACTTTGCTAGGAAACCTTTGACACCACTCCTTGTTTCCCAATGAGTTGTGACATCAGATGGTTGCAAGTGTAGAGCTTGAGAAATCTCTTCTGGCTTTGGGTCTCTTTCCGTACCGTTGAAAGGTAGTTGATTGAGAATGGGAATCCTCAAGAGTTGGTAGAATTCTTCCAAAGTTGGCACAAGTTGATAATCGGGGAAAGTGAACCAATGGTGTAAAGGATCAAAGAACTAGAAGAGCACCTTTAACATATCTTCATCAGTTTTGGAGGTGACCAAGTTTAGTATGCGACCATGTCTCTCGGTGAATGGAGAGTTTTCAGGAATCCTTGAAGCTAACTCTTTAAGTTGAGGGGAAATCCTTACAAGGTTGACTTGAATAGTTTTCCTGCAAAGAGAATCCATGTCCTACGAAACAGAAACAAAGATAAATCCCAAAACACCTTGAAATGGTTAGTGAATGAGTATGATGTTATGATGTTCATGATGTTATGTACAAGTAAAATATACACAAATAAAGAAAACAAGTCCTTAGGTTTAGGCTTGCATGGAGTCTCATAGGTAAGTACCCTCTTGAAGTTTTAGTTGGCTCAAAGCTGTCCTAGTAATAGTAACCGGGTTCTAAGGAGCTCAATATCACTGGTTTTTTTCCTTGGTCATTGTTTCAGCGCAAGCCTCTTTAATGGCGACCGAAATATCCAAGAAACCAAACCTCAATGAGTGTAGTATCGAGTATCTACCAACTTCGGACTGCACCAAAGCCGGTCATCTCACTATGTCCTAATGGCCAAGTTGGTCAAGTAAAGGTTCTAACAGTTCATTAGTGCTTCATGACATCACTCAGAGGCCCCGTATTCTCCTTGACTACTCAAGGGCTACCGGTACCCATAAATATGTCGCACTAACGTAGCTATTGCTTAGACCGTGTCGGTATACCCCGCACAGTTTCCACAATGTATTGCTACTTTCCTATAAGGTATCCCAAATCCGAGTAGAGGATTCAAACCGAAACAAAGAACCATAATGTAAAACATACAAGTCAAACAATGAAAGCAAGTAAATGTGATCTAAACCCTAAGGTAACCCCACTTTTAAAATTCCCCAGCAGAGCCGCCAGTTATGTGATACGGTGGGAGAACTGACTTGGGTCGTTTGCGTTCAATCGCAATTGTGCATTAGCAAGAGTCGCCATCGACTTTTCTTTTATCCAAAAGGAAAGGTAAAAAAGCACAGGAAAGACCTTTCGAGATTTTTTCTTGAATCCGGGGGGTAGATTATGAAAATGGAAGGTGTTAGAACCCTTTTCATCCATGGTTTTCCATGGGCTCTTAGTTACTCGCTAGATCACTTGCTTTTGTTTGAATGTGCTTGTGGTGTGTTTTTTGAAAGTATTTTGAGAATGTCTTTGCAATGGTTCTCGTCTCTATAAGAACGCATACAAAGTGTTGTTTCGAAAAATAGTTCAAAAAAGTGTTTGTGTATTGTGTTTTTTGAAGGTGATTTTGAAAAGATATTTTTGTAATGGTTCTCGTATACAAAAAGGTTTTTGTCTTTTGAAAAAGTTTTTAATGTGAAAGTATTGGTGTAAAATGTTTGGTTGTGAGCAAACGAGCAATTTAAGAGTGAATCTACATACTCAAAAGGTCTTAAATGTTCTTTTCCTCCTTTAGATGTTGCTATCTTACCATTGATTTGGTAAGAAGCCCCATCATTGGATGTGAAGGGACAGGCGCGGGACGTTTGTACAATCATAGAAGCCACCTTGTGAGACACTTTAGCAATTTTTTTAAGGGACTAGATCATTTTATCGAAGGCAACATCGAGGGACATCGAGGGACTACGATCTTTTTTATCGAAGGGTCTTTGCTAAAGCGTCCCATATTCGAGGGACATGACTGTGCTTCCGAGGCAACGAGCAAGGTTACCCTAGGGGTGTGCGTGTGAAAAAGTTTGTTTGTTTCAAGTTATTTTGTTCTTTGATTAGGGTTGTCTAGCGATTGGTTTTGAATCTTGCCATGCACGTCTAATTACTATACAGTATAAGGAAAACAATAAGTTGCGGAAATTGAAGTTCTACGCTGTGATACGGTGGGAGAACTGACTTGAGTTTTTGCGTTTGTGTTCGCAATTGTTTCAGTTTAGCAAGAGTCGCCACCGACTTTTTATTTTATCCAAAGGAAAGGTCAAAAAGCACAGGAAAGACCTTTGAGATGTTTTCTTGGGTTCGGGGGGTAGATTATGAAAAGGGAAGGTGCAAGCACCCTTTTCATCCATGGTTTTCCATGGGCTCTTAGTTACTTGTTTAGATCACTTGCTTTTGCTTTTCAATTGTTTGAAATGGTGCTTTGTGTATGGTTTTGAAAAATGTTTTGAAAAGAGGCCTTGTCTAGGCAACCTTTGTAATGATTCTTGTTTGAATATATACAAAGGTGTTTGTCTTTTGAAAAGATATTTCAATGTTTGAAAGTTTGTTTTTAGGAAATGTTTTGGAATTGTGTTGTGAAGTGTGTTTGAAAATAGCAAGGATGTTTTTGCAAGTTTTGATCAAGTAACTAAGAGTTGTCTACCCTATCTTACTCAAAGATCTTTCCTACATATTTTTAACCCTTTTGACAGTGTTGTTTTACCATTGCATTTGGTAAACAACCTTGTATTTGGATGTTAAATGGGACAGGCGCGGGTCATCGCATACAATCATTGAAAGCAACTTGTGAGACGCTCTAGCAATTTTTGTAAGGGACGAGATCATTTTATCGAAGGCAACATCGAGGGTCATCGAGGGACTACGATCTTTGTTTATCGAAGGGTCGTTTTCTAGAGTGTCTCATATTCGAGGGACATGATTGTATTTCCGAGGCAACAAGCGAGGTTACCCTAGAGGTGCACGTGTGAGAAGTGTATTGATTTCAAGTTATTTGTTCTTGGATTAGGTCATCTAGCGATTGATTTTTGAATCTTGCCATACACGCCTAATTACTACACATTATATTGAAAGTAATAAATTGCGGGAATTAAAAGTCTAAGCTATTACAAAAGTATCCGGGGATGGGGGTACAATTATTACAAATGGGGATGAGTCTCACAAGAATAACAATGTCCAAATATCAAGTATTACAACCAAATCGAATTGTCGCGATTCAATATAAAGCTACAACAAATGAAGAAATCAATAAAGTACGAAATGCATGTATTTATTAAAAGAGATAAATAAAATCTATTCTAAAAGATTAAAAAATATTATTATTCTTTCTTGTATTTTATTAATTATGTAAATAAAAAGGAAAAAAATAAACTAACTTAAACGTTTTTGGTATTTTTATTATGTTTAAAAAAATATATTTTAAAGTCAGTGATTAAAATAAAATTAAATAAGAAAAAAATCAAATTTATTTTACAAAAATGAAGTTTTAAAAATAATTGTTAGCATAATATTAAAACAAGGAGATAGAACAAATTAATATTAGAAATGAATTAAAAGAAAAGAGAAGAAAAGAAATGGGCTTAAGATGCTGAATGCTTGAGGCCCAAATAAAATGACAAAGCTAGAAATTGGGGGGGGGGGGGGGGGGTGAACTAGAAACGCATGGGCTTAGGGTTTGTGACCAGCATTGGCCCAACGCTTAAACTTTGTTTTTTTTGGATCAGGGGAAACAAAAGAAACAATTTAGGGTTTGGGATTTGTTCCTCACAGCGGCGCCGTTACCCTTTGTTCTCCCTCTTCATCTCTCTCACTCAATCACTCTGATCTTCCCCTCCCCTCAAGCCTTCGGAGCGCTATCCCTCTCACACTCTAAACGCTAATGATTTTTACTTCTTTGAAAGGTATTGTTCTGGGTTTTGAAGTTTGAGCATTTTTTTGTTATTGTTAATCTATTGTATCATGTTGTGGCTTGTTAATATATTGTATCATGTTTGATATGTAGAAAGTGATTTGAAGAGAAGTGTACCTTCGGAACCTTTGTAGAAGAGAGGAATGTGAGGTTGGACCGATGGCGCTCCCTTGGTGGTTGGACACGAGGGGAAGAGATGATGACGCTAATGCTTCTGATTTTGTTGATGATTTGGCTTCTGAAACCCTGTTTGTACAATGATTGATGATGATGCTAAATGCTTCTGAAACCTTTGATTTTGGTTTTTGATTGATGATGATGCTTATCGCTTCTGAAACATTTGATTTTGTAAGTTGTTTTTGTTGAAGATTTATTTGAAAACTGATTTCTGAAACTTTGTTGATGATTATTGTTTAACTGAGTTTTGATTATTGGTATTTGCTGAAGGTTTTTGCTTGAAACTGATTTCTGAAACTTGATTATGTTGTTAGTTGATGATGGTTTCTAAAACTCTGTTTTCTGGTAGTTTTAGTATGCTAGCTTTGGTTTCACAGTTGAAGGTTTTTGTTGATGATATGTATGCTTTTGTTTGCTTTTTCAGTTTGCAGGCTTTTTGTGTTTTTGCATTGTTATGTAGTTTTTGTTTACAGTTTGGAAACTGTGGTATAAGTTTTTGAAACTAGCTTGGTGGTTTGGTGCTATACAGGTTTTGGTTCTGCAAGTTGTTGGAATATGATTTGTTGTTTCTGTTTTGTTGAATGTTCTGAGTTATTGAAGGTTGTGGAGAGTGTTTTGAACTGCTAACAGGTTTTGGGAGCTTCTGTTTGATAACAGGTTTGGTTGCTTGAAAGTGTTTGTACAGGTTTTCTGTGATGTTTTACAGTTTTGTTCTGCAGGTTTTTGGAAGTTTGAAAAAATGTTTTTTAGTATTTTGTGAGTTTGTTACAGTTTGGTTGTAACTGTTAGGTTGTTTAGGTTTGATAACAGGTTTGGGATTTGTTGAAACTTGTTATGCCATTTTGAAATGTTGCTATTTGTTGGACATGTTTTGTGGTTGTTTGAAACTGGTATGCAGTTTTGTGGTTTGTGCAATGTTTGCACAGGTTTGGAAGTTTGATAACAGGTTTTCTTACCTTTTGGTTAGCAGGCTGGGAGAGTTGTACAGGTTTTTCTGTTTGTTTTTGTTTACAGTATGACTGGCTCTTTGCTAACCGTTATGAGGGTTTTGGTATTGTTGCTGTTAACAGGCTTTTGGATGTTTAGGGGGTGTGTTTTGAACTGCTAACAGGTTTTGTGATTAGTTGTAGTTTTTGACAAAATGTTCTCCCTCCCCTCCTTCTTACTGTTTGATGGTATTATATCCTTTTCGCTTTTTATTTTTGTAACTTGTGACAGATTTTAGCCAAACTATACAATCTCAACAAAAAGGTGATATCTCTCCTCTCTCTCCTCTCTCCATGATAAAGCAATTTTCTTTTCTCTGCTTTTTCTGAAAAGTTTGCCTTATTTCTTGGAAAATGATGATAGGCTATGACAAGCCTTTTGCTTGTTATTTGGTTTACCCTCTGCACTTTTTGCCTGCTGCATTGTACTTTCTAGCTTTGCTTGTGCTGCCTGTCTTAGTTGCTTGCCATGCTGTTACTGCATTGTTTAGTTTGCATCCCATTTGGCCTTATTTTGTAAGGCAGTTTGGTTACTTTGTAATGTACAGTTTGGCACCTTGTTTGTGCTGTTTGGACAGCATGCTTCAGTTTGCCTTGTGCTTTGCATTTGCATAATTTTTGCTTTTGCATTCTTCTTTTGCATTTTTTATTTTTCTCTTTGTGAACCAAGAAGAGGAATCTTCTTGTGATTTGCAAAGAGGAAAATAAAAACGTGATGGAAAATAGCACTCTGATTCCAAACGGAAAACTTTAATGATGAAAAAAAATTTCTTTCTTTTTGTTTGAAAATTCTTGCTTGATGCTCAATCAACTGTGCTAATCCTTTTTTGTCTTTCTTTCATGTGAGCGTAAATTGGACGGTGACAAAGCAGAGGAAGCAGAAGACTTTGTGGCGAGCACGGGAGCAATGGATGCTTAGGCTTAGATTTGTAACTTAGAGAGATTTTCCATTTAGTTGTAATAATTTATTTTTTCAAGTATTATAAGTTGTAAGAACCTAAAGCATATGAATAATAAATTATTTTTTATAACAACATTTGAAATGAATGAAGAAATTTTTTATGAGATAAGCTGGTATCCAATAAAAGTCCATTATTGTCAATAACTTGCAATTCTTTCTTTGCATCCTCACTAATCCTTTAAGATTCTTGATTAAAAATAACTGAAACTGCATTCCAATAATTCCAATACAGATGACTTAAACCTTAAGTAATCCAAAAACTGTGTAATCTCGTAATCTTGCAACAGTATTCCAATCAAAATACGCACTGTGTATTCCAATAAACAAGCAAACATTTCATTCCATTAACAAGCAAATGTCTTAACAGACGCACATTATCTGGTTAACCTGGATCAGACAAAACCTGAATATTCCAAATGACAGTCTCAGCTCCCATTTCTTGTCCCAGATGAACAGACCTTGAGAACAACCAATAATCTTTCAGTAAGCTTGAAAAAGCATGAAAACATGTGACAGTTAATTGAATTTCTGAGAATTCAGTTTCTTCTGAGAAATGCGAGAAAAACCCTAACTCTTGATCTACTGCTAAAGAAAAATCTGTCTGATCGATTCCTGAGCTAATCTTGAAAATCTGAGAAAAACCCTAGGGTTGTGATTTTTTGTGAAAAATGGGAGGACAAATTTTGGGGTACAACAGCTGCCCCTGTTCAATCTTCTTGAACCTGAAGAGTTAGATCAGCGAGTTTGTCATTCGCGACTTGAAAGAAAAAGATGATTGGACACTAGAGTGACCACAAATTTGCACTCGTCAAAGTATGGTTGAGGGAATGGGCTTAAAGATGCCATTTAGAGATGTGACAGAATCTTGTCGGAGATGGGCTTAAAGATGCCATCCAAGAATGTTTATTGAATTGTATGTTGTAGGTGAAAGAATGAGTATCAGAAAGGAATCCATGTCTGGAACACCTCTGAGTTGGGGGTCTGAACAAGCAATAGAATAACGTCCGTGTCTGGAGTATCTATAAACTGTTTTCATGAGATGAATCTAAACAAGCGATAGATTAGCATCCGTGTTTGGAGCATCCGTAAACTGTTTTCATGATCCTTGAATTTGAACAAGCAATAGATTAGCATCCGTGTTTGGAGGCATCCATAAACTATTTTCATGATCCATGAATTTGAATAAGCAATAGATTAGCATCCATGTTTGGAGCATCCGTAAACTATTTTCAGATTGTTGGGTTGTTTGATGGTCAGTCCGTGTAAAACTTCATCCGAAATTTCCTGAGAAGGAACCTGTGTAGAGTTGCTTTATGATGAGTCCGTGTAAAACTACATCCGGGAAGGAGGAACCTATGTAGGGTTGCCTGATAATGAGTTCGTGTAAAACTGCATCTGGGAAGGAGGAACCTGTGTAGGGTTGCTTCAATGATGGTCAAGTAGATAGTTGTCCTGTCTGATTTTAGGTGTTAATCGTTGACCTGAGAAAGAAAGATAGTTTTCCTGGCTTGTTACAGGTGTTAATATGGAACTTGAAAAGGCTGCTGGTAACCATCTGTTGATTGACCTTTTCCTGAAAAAGGTAAAACGTTAGTTGTATGCAATGTCATGATGTATGAAATGCGTGATTTTATGACGTTCTCAAAATAAATGAGATTGTGACGTGTGCACTTGTCATGTATGTAATAGGATGTATGAAATGTAACATGTTTATTGAAGTGTATTTTAATCTGGGAAAATAAATCCTTGACAAATGTCAGGGAGTCGCTAGATCCTGGACTGCTGTTGAAGAGTATGTGTGTCTTCAAGCTTTGCTTAGAATATTTCTGCCGGGGATTCCTGTTTTGTTGTTTGAGGAGAACTCCACTGGGGAATTGAGAATGAGAATCTTCATTCTGCTAGGGGAATTTGTGCTGAGGAGTCAACAACGAGAATCTTCGATCTGTAGGGGATTAAAAATTCTGACGAATTTATGCTGAGAGTAAAGAAGGCTCTGGCAACTTCACTAGAGAATCAAGGATGAGAATCTTCATTTTGTTGGGGAGTAAAAACTCTGTGGGGAATAGCTATATTGTTGGGGAGTAGCTATCCTGCTGGAGAGTAAGCTCAGGACTCTGGGGAAAAGCTTATTCCTGTTTGGAAGAAGTTCAGGAGTTTAGGTTGTATGCCACTTTGTGAATGAGAATCTTCATTCAGGTGTTTGGGTTAGGAGCTTGGTGTATGCCAATCTACTGGGGAAGCAAGAATGAGAATCTTCATTCAGGCGTTTGGGTCAGGAGGTTGGGTGTATGCCAATCTACCGGGGAAGCAAGAATGAGAATCTACATTCAGGCGTTTGGGTCAGGAGGTTGGGTGTATGCCAATCTACTGGGGAAGCAAGAATGGGAATCTTCATTCAGGCATTTGGGTTAGGAGGTTGGGTGTATGCCAATCTACTGGGGAAGCAAGAATGAGAATCTTCATTCAGGCGTTTGGGTCAGGAGGTTCAGTGTATGCCAATCTTCTGAGGTTTCAAGAATGAGAATCTTCATTCTATTAAGGGTATCAGGAGCTTGGGAGTATGCCAATCTTTTGAGGTTTCAAGGATGAAAATCTTCATTCTGTTAAGGGTATCAGGAGCTTGGGAGTATGCCAATCTTCTGAAGTTTCAAGGATGAAAATCTTCATTCTGTTAAGGGTATCAGGAGCTTGGGAGTATGCCAATCTTCTGAGGTTTTAAGAATGAGAATCTTCATTCTGTTAAGGGTATCAGGAGCTTGGGAGTATGCCAATCTTCTGAGGTTTCAAGGATGAAAATCTTCATTCTGTTAAGGGTATCAGGAGCTTAGGAGTATGCCAATCTTCTGAGGTTTCAAGGATGAAAATATTCATTCTGTTAAGGATTAAACTGTTATCTGGTTGATCTCCAGGCTTCATAGTGTTTTGTATTGCTATCTGGTCAACGTCTAGGCTTCACGATATTTTACTTCCTATCTAGTCAATGTCCAGTCTTCAGAAGAAAATCAAATGGTTATCCGGTCGCCTCCGGTTTTCCTTTTGATTCTGAGGCCTACTAATATTCGGTTGAATCCGGGCTTCAAAGTAATTGGCCGAGTAAACTGTTATTTGGTCAACATCCAAGTTTCACAGTATACCTTACTGTTATATGGTCAACATCCAGGTTTCACAGTGTTGTATTGCTATCTGGTCAACATCCAGGTTTCACAATACCTTACTTCCTATCTGGTCAACGTCCAGTCTTCAGAAGGAAATCAAATAGTTATCCGGTCGCCTCCGGTTTTCCTTTTGATTTTGGGGCCTACTAATATCCGGTTGAATCCGGGCTTCAAATTAATTGGCTGAGTAAACTGTTATTTGGTCAACGTCCAAGCTTCACAGTATACCTTACTGTTATCTGGTCAACATCCAGGTTTCACAGTGTTGTATTTCTATTTGTTCAACGTCCAGGCTTCATGATACTTTACTTCCTATCTGGTCAACGTCCAGTCTTCAGAAGGAAATCAAATGGTTATCCGGTCGCCTCCGGTTTTCCTTTTGATTTTGGGGCCTACTAATATCCGGTTGAATCCGGGCTTTAAAGTAATTGGCCGAGTAAACTATTATTTGGGAAACATCCAAGTTTCACAGTATACCTTACTGTTATCTGGTCAACGTCCAGGTTTCACAGTGTCGTATTGCTATCTGGTCAACATCCAGGTTTCACAATACTTTACTTCCTATCTGGTCAACGTCCAGGTTTCAGAAGAACATCAAATGGTTATCCGGTCGCCTCCAGGTTTCCCTTTGATTTTGGGGCCTACTAATATCCGGTTGAATCCGGGCTTCAAAGTAATTGGCCGAGTAAACTGTTATTTGGTCAACATCTAAGTTTCACAGTATGCCTTACTGTTATCTGGTCAACGTCCAGGTTTCACAGTGTTGTATTGCTATCTGGTCAACATCCAGGTTTCACAATACCTTACTTCCTATGTGGTCAACGTCCAGTCTTCAGAAGGAAATCAAATGGTTATCCGGCCACCTCCGATATTCCCTTTGATTTTGGGGCCCACTAATATCCGGTTGAATCCAGGCTTCAAAGTAATTGGCCAAGTAAACTGTTATTTGGTCAACATCCAAGTTTCACAGTATACCTTACTGTTATCTGGTCAACGTCCAAGTTTCACAGTGTTGTATTGCGAGAATTTGATTGCATCTTTCCTGAAAGGTAAAGGTTAGTAGCATGACATATATCAAACAATGACGTTCTCAAAATAAATGAGATTGTGTTGTATGATGTCCTGATGTACGGATGTGTAATGTTTTTCTAGACGACCTTTCGCTGGGGGAAAAAATCCCGAACTGGTGATGGGGAAAAGATTTGGATTCTTTGTCTCCGATAGTGAAAAATCTGGCGACTTCAATGGGAAAAAATTTCAGGAATTCTTGAGGTCGACTTAGCTGGGAAGAGGTTACAAAAGATCGAAACTCTGGCTGGGAGCCATCTTATGAGAAGGATTTCTGAGAGATTTGTCACTGCCACAAGTAGCGAGTGTTTATGGCTTTGCCAGGAAATGTTTGTCTGTATGCAACCCTTTGTTGGGATTGACGTTCAATTCCCCAAGTAGCGGTGATGAAGATTTGCCCCTTGCTAACCTGCATTTTGAGAGATTTCTTGAAATCTTGAATGGACTACCCCAGGTTAACTGGACAATGCCATGCCAAGTCCCCTTTTGTTGATAGGAGATTTTTGCAACGAAAGTGTCATCCTACTTGAAGTGACTTTGTTTACTGAGAGAGCTTTCGTTCATCGGAACATTCACAGTGTGAATTTCTTCACTGTCAAACAAATAGCCATATGCAAACAATGATATTCAAATAATGCAAAGTTTATGCTTGTCTTGAAATTTTGAAAAATGCGTTTTTTAGGAGAAAACTTTTTATAAGAGAATTCAACTCAAGATTTAGGGCAAAGCCTTACAGGAGTCAGGATACCTTTTGTAACAGTATGCTTTCGAACTAACCCATGCTTCAATTAGGACTTTTGAAGGGTTGTAACGTGGCTTGGTTCACGGTTTTAAGAAACAAAGGATAAAGGCTCTAAGTATATTTGTACCCACCCGCTCTTCGTGATATTCTTCTGTCCTAAACTCAGTTAATTGTGCGTCGAACTCTAATCGAGTTTGGAACAACGTTTTGGTGATGATTCACACAAGTTGAATTTTGTTGGAAGGCAGTCATTTTTGCAACATTTTTCATGTTGTTAAGGATTTGTAGTGACCTCGTTCTTCTTCTTTTTTTCGTTATCCCTAATTTTTGCCTGACTGTTCCTGTTTTTAAGATTTACAGTCAGCGGGATGCTCCAGCTTTCGCAAGTCTCCTTTGTAGGTTTTGACTCAGTGGGCTTTTCTTTTTTTGAGAGATAATGACTGCCTATGAGATAAGGAACCATCACTGTCTTTTGGTTCTAAAGGAATGTGTTTTGAATGTCGTTCATTGTATTACAGGATGAGAGTTTGTGACTTTAACACGCATTTGAATTAACTGAGAGACTACCCTGCCCCAGGTTTGATTAAAGGTTTCAATTTGTGTCGACTTCTTTGGCTCGAAGGGGTTGACTAGGGATTATCTTCCTTATAACTCTAGTGTTTAGGATTTGAAAGAAACGCTTGTACATCGTCAGCAAGGTCTGTCCAAAAGCATACTGTATGAGATTATGGCATTGTTTTTGTCATCCTCCCTCTAAAGGCTTGTAACTTTTAGCAAGAGTTAAATGTCATAAAGAAAGTAGAAAGCATAGTTTAAGTATAGTGAAAACGAATGGATAAATTCAAGACAAACATATGCAATGCATTAATGAAATAGAGTTTGACATTAATAGATAATTGTTTGAATAACAAAAGAAATTACAACTTGAAAATTCAAATGAAACAAAAGCCTCTTAGTCTGAACTTGTCACTTCAGGTGGAGAACCCTCAGCGGAAGATTTTCATCTGGCCATCCTGTGTGAATTCCAGCACTCCTCTGTTAATCAAGTCTTGGGTCTTGTTTTTCAAAGCCCAACAGTCATTTGTATCATGCCCAGGACTATTGGAGTGGTATGCACATAATGCATTGGGATGATAGCTAGGAGCAGAGGTATTGAGATTCTGAAGAGGATCCCTTAATACAGTCAGCTTGACCTCCAACAAGCATTGCAGTACTTGTGATAATGGCATGTTAATCTCAGTGAAGTGCCTTCCAGATGTATTTTGCTTACGCCGATTACCCTGTTGATGTCGGTGAGGCTGTTATCGGGCTTGTGACCCTGAAGCAAACTGGGGAGACTTTCCCTTGGCTTCTTGTCTCAAAGGAGGCTGAAGGATGACTTGATCCTCAACCTTAGTTGTTTGCTCCACTTGGTTACATCCATCATGATGCAGTTTGTTGATGAGGACCTTTAACTCCTCTTGCCCTTGAGCTAGGTTTTGAATGAGAGCCATCTGGCCCACCAGTTGTCCCATCATTTGGATTTTCATTGTTGCCAACTCAATCTGTAGCCCTTCCAACTGATCATTCCTGATGCCCTCTGGATTCCCTAGGACCATGCCTCTTGTGAGGAGAGCTTTCGCTTCTTCCTGCCCCTTAGACAGGTTCAAGAACATTTCTTGAAGTTGAGCGTTTTGAGCCTGGATATCTTTGACAGACTTCTCTAGAGCCATCTCTACTGAAATAAACAGTAGGAAAATAAGGAGACCTGAAAGGGGGAAACCTGTCATGATACGATGCATGATATGTGGATGCATTTTTTCAAGGATCTCGCGGGGTAAACACGAGAAAATGTTAGAAATTGAACATCCTTGATTGGAGAACTTTGTATCGGTGGATGTCTTTCCACGAGAATCAAGCTCACCAGGTCAAGTGGGTCATAGCCCTCGATTCAAGTTGTTGTACTTGATCTTTAACGGCGTTTGTTTAGAGAAAAATGAATCCTCTTGCCCTTTGGTATATGTCTGGTTCAACGTGACCCTGCATCAAAGACCCTCAAGATCCTTGAAATAGTTATTAAAAATGCTATGGTATGATGTTATGATGTTATGTACAGATATGCGAAATAACCAAGTTATATACAAACAGTCATATTCACACAAAGCAGACAAGTCCTTAAGTTCAGGCTTGCATGGAGTTTGTAGGTAAGTACCCTCTTGAAGTCTAGTTGGGTCAACCTATCCTAGAAATAGTAACCGGGTTCTAAGGAGCACAATATCATTGAATTATTTTCCGTGTTCATTGTTTCAGTTTAGCCACTTTACTGTCGACCGAAATATTCCAAGAAAACAATCCTCAAGGAGTGTAGTATCGAGTATCTACCAACTTCGGACTGCACCAAAGACAATAATCTCACTACATCCTAAAAGGCCAAGTTGGTCAAGTAAGGTTCTAAAGTCAGTTGATGCTTCACGACACCACGCGGCGGCCCCGTATTCTCTTTGATTGACTCAAAGGCTACCGGTACCCACCAAAGTGCCACATCAAGGTAGCCACTGCTTCAACCATGTCGGTATACCCCACACAGTTCCCTCACAGTTTATTGCTACTTACCTAAAAGGTGCCCCCAAATCCGGGTGTAGGATTTAAAACAAACCCAAACAAGGAACCAAAAAGTAAAGCATACAATTCAAATAAGATAAGCATGTAAAGGTGATCTAAACCCTAAGGTAACCCCACTTTTATAATATCTCCCCAGCAGAGTCGCCAGTTCTGTGATACGGTGGGAGAACTGACTTGAGGTTTTGCGTTTGTGTTTG
Source organism: Vicia faba (assembly GCA_948472305.1). NCBI lineage: Eukaryota > Viridiplantae > Streptophyta > Magnoliopsida > Fabales > Fabaceae > Vicia > Vicia faba. Next base: position 318,795,305 of record OX451738.1, on the reverse strand, counting down.
CAATTGTTTCGGTTTAGCAAGAGTCGCCACCGACTTTTTTTCTCTCCAAAGGAAAGGTCAAAAAGCACAGGAAAGACCTTTGAGATGTTTTCTTGGGTTCGGGGGGTAGATTATGAAAAGGGAAGGTGCAAGCACCCTTTTCATCCATGGTTTTCCATGGGCTCTTAGTTACTTGTTTAGATCACTTGCTTTTGCTTTTCAATTGTTTGAAATGGTGCTTTGTGTGTGGTTTTGAAAAATGTTTTGAACAGAGGCCTTGTCTAGGCAACCTTTGTAATGATTCTTGTTTGAATATATACAAAGGCGTTTATCTTTTGAAAAGATATTTCAATGTTTTAAAGTTTGTTTTTAGGAAATGTTTTGGAATTGTGTTGTGAAGTGTGCTTGAAAATAGCAAGGATGTTTTTGCAAGTTTTGATCAAGTAACTAAGAGTTTTCTACCCTATCTTACTCAAAGATCTTTCCTACACATTTTTAACCCTTTTGACAGTGTTGTTTTACCATTGCATTTGGTAAACAACCTTGTATTTGGATGTTAAACGGGACAGGCGCGGGTTATCGCATACAATCATTGAAAGCAACTTGTGAGACGCTCTAGCAATTTTTGTAAGGGACGAGATCGTTTTATCGAAGGAAACATTGAGGGTCATCGAGGGACTACGATCTTTGTTTATCGAAGGTTCGTTTGCTAGAGTGTCTCATATTCGAGGGACATGATTATATTTACGAGGCAACAAGCGAGGTTACCCTAGAGGTGCACGTGTGAGAAGTGTATTGATTTCAAGTTATTTGTTCTTGGATTAGGTCATCTAGCGATTGATTTTTGAATCTTGCCATACACGCCTAATTACTACACAGTATATTGAAAGCAATAAATTGTGGTAATTAAAAGTCTAAGCTATTATAAAAGTATCCGGGGATGGGGGTACAATTATTACAAATGGGGATGAGTCTCACAAGAATAACAATGTCCAAATATCAAGTATTACAACCAAATCGAATTGTCGCGATTCAATATAAAGCTATAACAAATGAAGAAATCAATAAAGTACGAAATGCATGTATTTATTAAAAGAGATAAATAAAATCTATTCTAAAAGATTAAAAAATATTATTATTCTTTCTTGTATTTTATTAATTATGTAAATAAAAAGGAAAAAAATAAACTAACTTAAACGTTTTTGGTATTTTTATTATGTTTAAAAAAATATATTTTAAAGTCAGTGATTAAAATAAAATTAAATAAGAAAAAATCAAATTTATTTTACAAAAATGAAGTTTTAAAAATAATTGTTAGCATAATATTAATACAAGTAAATATAACAAATTAATATTAGAAATGAATTAAAAGAAAAGAGAAGAAAAGAAATGGGCTTAAGATGTTGAATGCTTGAGGCCCAAATAAAATGACAAAGCCAGAAATTGGGGGGGGGGGGTGTGAACTAGAAACGCATGGACTTAGGGTTTGTGGCCAGCATTGGCCCAACGCTTAAACTTTGTTTTTTTTGGATCAAGGGAAACAAAAGAAACAAATTAGGGTTTGGGATTTGTTCCTCACAGCGGCGCCGTTACCCTTCGTTCTCCCTCTTCATCTCTCTCTCACTCAATCGCTCTGATCTTCCCCTCCTCACAAGCCGCCGGAGCGCTATCCCTCTCACATACCCCTCTCACACTCTAAACGCTAATGATTTTTACTTCTTTGAAAGGTATTGTTCTGGGTTTTGAAGTTTGAGCATTTTTTTGTTATTGTTAATCTATTGTATCATGTTCTGGCTTGTTAATCTATTGTATCATGTTTGAGATGCAGAAAGTGATTTGAAGAGAAGTGTACCTTCTGAACCTTTGTGGAAGAGAGGAATGTGAGGTTGGACCGATGGCGCTCCCTTGGTGGCTGGACACGAGGGGAAGAGATGATGACGGTAATGCTTCTAATTTTGTTGATGATTTGGCTTCTGAAACCCTGTTTGTACAACGATTGATGATGATGATAAATGCTTCTGAAACCTTTGATTTTGATTATTGATTGATGATGATGCTTATCGCTTCTGAAACATTTGATTTTGTAAGTTGTTTTTGTTGAAGATTTGTTTGAAAACTGATTTCTGAAACTTTGTTGATGATTATTGTTAAACTGAGTTTTGATTATTGGTATTTGCTGAAGGTTTTTGCTTGAAACTGATTTCTGAAACTTGATTATGTTGGTAGTTGATGATGGTTTCTGAAACTCTGTTTTGCTGGTAGTTTTTGTATGCTAGCTTTGGTTTCACAGTTGAAGGTTTTTGTTGATGAGATGTATGCTTATTTTGGCTTTTTCAGTTCGCAGGCTTTTGTGTTTTTGCATTGTTATGCAGTTTTTGTTTACAGTTTGGAAACTGTGGTATAAGTTTTTGAAACTAGCTTGGTGGTTTGGTGCTATACAGGTTTTGGTTCTGCAAGTTGTTGGAATATGATTTGTTGTTTCTGTTTTGTTGAATGTTCTGAGTTATTGAAGGTTGTGGAGAGTGTTTTGAACTGCTAATAGGTTTTGGGAGCTTCTGTTTGATAACAAGTTTGGTTGCTAGAAAGTGTTTGTACAGGTTTTCTGTGATGTTTTGCAGTTTCGTTCTGCAGGTTTTTGGAAGTTTGAAAAAAAAAATTTGAGTATTTTGTGAGTTTGTTACAGTTTGGTTGTAACTGTTGGGCTGTTTAGGTTTGATAACAGGTTTGGGATTTGTTGAAACTTGTTATGCCATTTTGAAATGTTGCTATTTGTTGGACAGGTTTTGTGGTTGTTTGAAACTGATAAGCAGTTTTGTGGTTTGTGCAATGTTTGCACAGGTTTGGAAGTTTGATAATAGGTTTTCTTACCTTTTGGTTAGCAGGCTGAGAGAGATGTGCAGGTTTTTCAGTTTGTTTTTATTTACAGTTTGGCTGGCTCTTTGCTAACTTTTATGAGGGTTTTGGTATTGTTGATGTTAACAGGCTTTTGGATGTTTAGGTTGTGTGTTTTGAACTGCTAACAGGTTTTGTAATTTGTTGTAGTTTTTGACAAAATGTTCTCCCTCCCCTCCTTCTTGTTGTTTGATGGTATTATATCCTTTTAGCTTTTTGTTTTTGTAACTTGTGACAGATTTTAGCCAAACTGTACAATCTCAACAAAAAGGTGATATCTCTCCTCTCTCCTCTCTTCATGATAATGCAATTTGCTTTTCTCTGCTTTTTCTGAAAAGTTTGCCTTATTTCTTGGAAAATGATGATAGGCTATGACAAGCCTTTTGCTTGTTATTTGGTTTACCCTATGCACTTTTTTCCTGTTGCATTGTACTTTCTAGCTTTGCTTGTGCTGCCTGTCTTAGTTGCTTACCATGCTGTTACTGCATTGTTTAGTTTGCATCCCATTTGGCCTTGTTTTGTAATGCAGTTTGGTTACTTTGTAATGTACAGTTTGGCGCCTTGTTTGTGTTGTTTGGACAGCATGCTTCAGTTTTCCTTGTGCTTTGCATTTGAATAATTTTTGCTTTTGCATTCTTCTTTTGCATTTTTTATTTTTCTCTTTGTGAACCAAGAAGAGCAATCTTCTTGTGATTTGCAAAGAGGAAAATAAAAACGTGATGAAAAATAGCACTCTGATTCCAAACGGAAAACTTTAATGATGAAAAAAAATTTCTTTCTTTTTGTTTGAAAATTCTTGCTTGATGCTCAATCAACTGTGCTAATCCTTTTTTGTCTTTGTTTCATGTGAGCGTAAATTGGACGGTGACAAAGCAGAGGAAGCAGAAGACTTTGTGGCGAGCACGGGAGCAATGGAAGCTTAGGCTTAGATTTGTAACTTAGAGAGATTTTCCATTTAGTTGTAATAATTTATTTTTTCAAGTACTATAAGTTGTAAGAACCTAAAGCATATGAATAATAAATTATTTTTTGTAACAACATTGGAAATGAATGAAGAAAGTTTTTATGAGATAATCTGGTATCCAATAAAAGTCCATTACTGTCAATAACTTGCAATTCTTTCTTTGCATCCTCACTAATCCTTTAAGATACTTGATTAAAAATAACTGAAACTGCATTCCAATAATTCCAATACAGATGACTGAAACCTTAAGTAATCCAAAAACTCTGTAATCTCGTAATCTTGCAACAATATTCCAATCAAAATATGCACTGTGTATTCTAATAAACAAGCAAATGTTTCATTTCATTAACAAGCAAATGTCTTAACAGACGCACATTATCTGGTTAACCTGGATCAGACAAAACCTGAATATTCCAAATGACAGTCTCAGCTCCCATTTCTTGTCCTAGATGAACAGACCTTGAGAACAACCAGTAATATTTCATTAAGCTTGAAAAAGCGTGAAAACATGTAACAGTTAATTGAATTTCTGAGAATTCAGTTTCTTCTGAGAAATGCGAGAAAAACCCTAACTCTTGATCTACTGCTAAAGAAAAATCTGTCTGATCGATTCCTGAGCCAATCTTGAAAATCTGATAAAAACCCTAGGTTTGTGATTTTTTGTGAAAAATGGGAGGGCAAATTTTGAGGTACAACAACTGCCCCTGTTCAAACTTCTTGAACCTGAAGATTTAGATCGACGAGTTTGTCGTTCGCGACTTGAAGGTAAAAGATGATTGGACACTAGAGTGCCCACAAATTTGCACTCATCAAAGTATGGTTGAGGGAATGGGCTTAAAGATGCCATTTGGAGATATGACAGGATCTTGTCGGAGATGGGCTTAAAGATGCCATCTAAGAATGTTTATTGAATTGTATGTTGTAGGTGAAAGAATGAGTATCAAAAAGGAATCCATGTCTGGAACACCTCTGAGCTAGGGGTCTGAAGAAGTAATAGAATAACGTCCGTGTCTGGATTAACTATAAACTGTTTTCATGAACTGAATCTGAACAAGCGATAGATTAGCATCCATGTTTGGAGCATCCGTAAACTGTTTTCATGATCCTTGAATTTGAACAAGCAATATATTAGCATCCGTGTTTAGAGGCATCCATAAATTGTTTTCATGATCCTTGAATTTGAATAAGAAATAGATTAGCATCCGTGTTTGGAGCATCTGTAAACTATTTTCAGATTGTTGGGTTGTTTGATGATCAGTCCGTGTAAAACTTCATCCGAAATTTCCTGAGAAGGAACCTGTGTAGAGTTGCTTTATGATGAGTCAGTGTAAAACTACATCCGGGAAGGAGGAACCTATGTAGGGTTGCCTGATAATGAGTTCGTGTAAAACTGCATCTGGGAAGGAGGAACCTGTGTAGGGTTGCTTCAATGATGGTCAAGTAGATAGTTGTCCTGTCTGATTTTAGTAGTTAATCGTTGACCTGAGAAAGAAAGATAGTTTTCCTGGCTTGTTACAGGTGTTAATTTGGAACTTGAAAAGGCTGCTGGTAACCATCTGTTGATTGACCTTTTCCTGAAAAAGGTAAAACGTTAGTTGTATGCAATGTCATGATGTATGAAATGCGTGATTTTATGAAGTTCTCAAAATAAATGAGATTCTGACGTGTGCACTTGTCATGTATGTAATAGGATGTATGAAATGTAACATGTTTATTGAAGTGTATTTTAATCTGGGAAAATAAATCCTTGACAAATGTCAGGGAGTCGCTAGATCCTGGACTGCTGTTGAAGAGTATGTGTGTCTTCAAGCTTTGCTTAGAATATTTCTGCCGGGGATTTTTGTTTTGTTGTTTGAGGAGAACTCCGCTGGGGAATTGAGAATGAGAATCTTCATTCTGCTAGGGGAATTTGTGCCGAGGAGTCAAGAACGAAAATCTTCGATCTGCAGGGGATTAAAAATTCTGACGAATTTATGCTGAGAGTAAAGAAGGCTCTGGCAACTTCGCTGGAGAATCAAGGATGAGAATCTTCATTTTGTTGGGGAGTAAAAACTCTGGGGAATAGTTATACTGTTAGGGAGTAGCTATCCTGCTGGAGAGTAAGCTCAGGACTCCGGGGAAAAGCTTATTCCTGTTTGGAAGAAGTTTAAGAGTTTAGGTTGTATGCCACTTTGTGAATGAGAATCTTCATTCAGGCGTTTGGGTTAGGAGGTTGGGTGTATGCCGATCTACTGGGGAAGCAAGAATGAGAATCTTCATTCAGGCGTTTGGGTTAGGAGGTTGGGTGTATGCCAATCTACTGGGGAAGCAAGAATGAGAATCTTCATTCAGGCGGGGTGGGTCAGGAGGTTGGGTGTATGCCAATCTACTGGGGAAGCAAGAATGAGAATCTTCATTCAGGCGTTTGGGTTAGGAGGTTGGGTGTATGCCAATCTACTGGGGAAGCAAGAATGAGAATCTTCATTCAGGCGTTTAGGTCAGGAGGTTGGGTGTATGCCACTCTTCTGAGGTTTCAAGAATGAGAATCTTCATTCAGTTAAGGGTATCAGGAGCTTGGGAGTATGCCAATCTTCTGAGGTTTCAAGGATGAAAATCTTCATTCTGTTAAGGGTATCAGGAGCTTGGGAGTATGCCAATCTTCTGAGGTTTCAAGGATGAAAATCTTCATTCTGTTAAGGGTATTAGGAGCTTGGGAGTATGCCAATCTTCTGAGGTTTCAAGAATGAGAATCTTCATTTTGTTAAGGGTATCAGGAGCTTGGGAGTATGCCAATCTTCTGAGGTTTCAAGGATGAAAATATTCATTCTGTTAAGGGTATCAGGAGCTTGGGAGTATGCCAATCTTCTGAGGTTTCAAGGATGAAAATCTTCATTCTATTAAGGATTAAACTGTTATATGGTTGATCTCCAGGCTTCATAGTGTTTTTTATTGCTATCTGGTCAACATCCAGGCTTCACGATACTTTACTTCCTATCTGGTCAACGTCCAGTCTTCAGAAGAAAATCAAATGGTTATTCGGTCGCCTCCGGTTTTCCTTTTGATTTCGGGGCCTACTAATATCCGGTTGAATCCGGGCTTCAAAGTAATTGGCCGAGTAAACTGTTATTTGGTCAACATCCAAGTTTCACAGTATACCTTACTGTTATCTAGTCAACATCCAGGTTTCACAGTGTTGTATTGCTATCTGGTCAACATCCAGGTTTCACAATACCTTACTTCCTATCTGGTCAACGTCCAGTCTTTAGAAGGAAATCAAATAGTTATCCGGTCGCCTCCGATTTTCCCTTTAATTTTGGGGCCTACTAATATCCGGTTGAATCCGGGCTTTAAAGTAATTGGCTGAGTAAACTGTTATTTGGTCAACGTCGAAGCTTCACAGTATACCTTACTATTATCTGGTCCACATCCAGGTTTCACAGTGTTGTATTGCTATCTGGTCAACATCCATGCTTCACGATACTTTACTTCCTATCTGGTCAACATCTAGTCTTCAGAAGGAAATTAAATGGTTATCCGGTCGCCTCCGGTTTTCCTTTTGATTTCGGGGCCTACTAATATCCGGTTGAATCTGGGCTTCAAAGTGATTGGCCGAGTAAACTGTTATTTGGTCAACATCCAAGTTTCACAGTATACATTACTGTTATCTGGTCAACGTCCAGGTTTCACAGTGTTGTATTGCTATCTGGTCAACATCCAGGTTTCATAATACCTTACTTCCTATCTGGTCAACGTCCAGTCTTCAGAAGGAAATCAAATGGTTATTCGGTCGCCTTAGGTTTTCCCTTTGATTTTGGGGCCCGCTAATATCCGGTTGAATCTGGGCTTCAAATTGATTGGTCGAGTTAACTGTTATTTGGTCAACATCCAAGTTTCACAGTATACCTTACTGTTATCTGGTCAACGTCCGGGTTTCACAGTGTTGTATTGCGAGAATTTGATTGCATCTTTCCTGAAAGGTAAAGGTTAGTGGCATGACATATATCAAACAATGATGTTCTCAAAATAAATGAGATTGCGTTGTATGATGTCCTGATGTACGGATGTGTAATGTTTTTCAAGATGACCTCTCGCTGGGGGAAATAAATCCTGAACTGGTGATGGGGAAAAGAGCTGGATTCTTCATCTCCGATAGTGAAAAATCTGGCGACTTCAATGGGAAAAATTTTTAGGAATTCTTGAGGTCGACTTAGCTGGGAAGAGGTTACTAAAGATCGAAACTCTGGCTGGGAGCCATCTTATGAGAAGGATTTCTGAGAGATTTGTCACTGCCCCAAGTAGCGAGTCTTTATGGCTTTTCCAGGAAATGTTTGACTGTATGCAACCCTTTGTGGGGATTGACGATTAATGCCCCAAGTAGCAGTGACGGAGATTTGCCCCTGGCTAACCTGCATTTTGAGAGATTTCTTGAAATCTTGATTGGACTGCCCCAGGTTAACTGCACAATGCCATGCCAAGTCCCCTTTTGTTGATAGGAGATTTTTGCAACGGAAGTGTCATCCTACTTGAAGTGACTTTGTTTACTCAGAGAGATTTCCTTCATCGGAACATTCACAGTGTGAATTTCTTCACTGTCAAACAAATAGCCATATGAAAACAATGATATTCAAATAATGCAAAGTTTATGCTTGTCTTGAAATTTTGAAAAATGCGTTTTTTAGGAGAAAACTTTTTATAAGAGAATTCAACTCAAGATTTAGGGCAAAGCCTTACAGGAGTCAGGATACCTTTTGTAACAGTATGCTTTCGAACTAACCCATGCTTCAATTAGGACTTTTGAAGGGTTGTAACGTGGCTTGGTTCATGGTTTTAAGAAACAAAGGATAAAGGCACAAAGTATATTTATACCCACCCGCTCTTCGTGATATTCTTCGGTCCTAAACTCAGTTAGTTGTGCATCGAACTCTAATCGAGTTTGGAACGACATTTTGGTGATGATTCACACAAGTTGAATTTTGTTGGAAGGCAGTCATTTTTGCAACATTTTTCATGTTGTTGAGGATTTGTAGTGACCTCGTTCTTCTTTTTTTTCTTCGTTATCCCTAATTTTTGCCTGACTGTTCCTGTTTTTGAGATTTACAGTCAGCGGGATGCCCCAGCTTTCACAAGTCTCCTTTGTAGGTTTTGACTCAGTGGGCTTTTCTTTTTTTGAGAGATAATGACTTCCTATGAGATAAGGAACCATCACTGTCTTTTGGTTCCAAAGGAATGTTTTTTGAATGTCGTTCATCGTATTACAGGATGAGAGTTTGTGACTTTAACACGCATTTGAATTAACTGAGAGACTACCCTGCCCCAAGTTTGATTAAAGGTTTCAATTTGTGTTGAAACAGAAAACTTCTACTTCTTTGGCTCGAAGTAACTAAGAGTTGTCTACCCTATCTTACTCAAAGATCTTTCCTACACATTTTTAACCCTTTTGACAGTGTTGTTTTACCATTGCATTTGGTAAACAACCTTGTATTTGGATGTTAAACGGGACAAACGCGGGTCATCGCATACAATCATTGAAAGCAACTTGTGAGACGCTCTAGCAATTTTTGTAAGGCACGAGATCGTTTTATCGAAGGCAACATCGAGGGTCATCGAGGGACTACGATCTTTGTTTATCGAAGGGTCGTTTGCTAGAGTGTCTCATATTCGAGGGACATGATTGTATTTCCAAGGCAACAAGCGAGGTTACCCTAGAGGTGCACGTGTGAGAAGTGTATTGATTTCAAGTTATTTGTTCTTGGATTAGGTCATCTAGCGATTGATTTTTGAATCTTGCCATACACGCCTAATTACTACATAGTATATTGAAAGCAATAAATTGCGGGAATTAAAAGTCTAAGCTATTACAAAAGTATCCGGGGATGGGGGTACAATTATTACAAATGGGGATGAGTCTCACAAGAATAAAAATGTCCAAATATCAAGTATTACAACCAAATCGAATTATCGCGATTCAATATAAAGCTACAACAAATGAAGAAATCAATAAAGTACGAAATGCATGTATTTATTAAAAGAGATAAATAAAATCTATTATAAAAGATTAAAAAATATTATTATTCTTTCTTGTATTTTATTAATTATGTAAATAAAAAGGAAAAAAATAAACTAACTTAAAAGTTTTTGGTATTTTTATTATGTTTAAAAAAAATGTTTTAAAGTCAGTGATTAAAATAAAATTAAATAAGAAAAAATCAAATTTATTTTACAAAAATGAAGTTTTAAAAATAATTTTTAGCATAATATTAATACAAGGAAATAGAACAAATTAATATTAGAAATGAATTAAAAGAAAAGAGAAGAAAAGAAATGGGCTTAAGATGCTGAATGCTTGAGGCCCAAATAAAATGACAAAGCCAGAAATTGGGGGGGTGTGAACTAGAAACGCATGGGCTTAGGGTTTGTGGCCAGCATTGGCCCAACGCTTAAACTTTGTTTTTTTTTGGATCAGGGGAAACAAAAGAAACAATTTAGGGTTTGGGATTTGTTCCTCACAGCGGTGCCGTTACCCTTCGTTCTCCCTCTTCATTTGTCTCTCTCTCACTATATCGCTCTGATCTTCCCCTCACCTCAAGCCGCCGGAGCGCTATCCCTCTCACATACCCCTCTCACACTCTAAACGCTAATGATTTTTACTTCTTTGAAAGGTATTGTTCTGGGTTTTGAAGTTTGAGAGTTTTTTTGTTATTGTTAATGTATTGTATCATGTTCTGGCTTGTTAATCTATTGTATCATGTTTGAGATGCAGAAAGTGATTTGAAAAGAAGTGTACCTTCGGAACCTTTATGGAAGAGAGGAATGTGAGGTTGGACCGATGGCGCTCCCTTGGTTGCTGGACACGAGGGGAAGAGATGATGACGGTAATACTTCTGATTTTGTTGATGATTTAGCTTCTGAAACCCTGTTTGTACAACGATTGATGATGATGCTAAATGCTTCTGAAACCTTTGATTTTGATTTTTGATTGATGATGATGCTTATCGCTTCTGAAACCTTTGATTTTTAAGTTGTTTTTGTTGAAGATTTGTTTATAAATTGATTTCTGAAACTTTGTTGATGATTATTGTTGAACTGAGTTTTGATTATTGGTATTTGCTGAAGGTTTTTGCTTGAAACTGATATCTGAAACTTGATTATGTTGGTAGTTGATGATGGTTTCTGAAACTCTGTTTTGTTGGTAGTTTTTGTATGCTAGCTTTGGTTTCATAGTTGAAGGTTTTTGTTGATGAGATGTATGCTTTTGTTGGCTTTTTCAGTTCGCAGGCTTTTTGTGTTTTTGCATTGTTATGCAGTTTTTGTTTACAGTTTGGAAACTGTGGTATAAGTTTTTGAAACTAGCTTGGTGGTTTGGTGCTATACAGGTTTTGGTTCTGCAAGTTGTTGGAATATGATTTGTTGTTTCTGTTTTGTTGAATGTTCTGAGTTATTGAAGGTTGCGGAGAGTGTTTTAAACTGCTAACAGGTTTTGGGAGCTTCTGTTTGATAACAGATTTGGTTGCTTGAAAGTGTTTGTACAGGTTTTCTATGATGCTTTGCAGTTTTGTTCTGCAGGTTTTTGGAAGTTTGAAAAAAAAATTGAGTATTTTGTGAGTTTGTTACAGTTTGGTTGTAATTGTTGGGTTGTTTAGGTTTGATAACAGGTTTGGGATTTGTTGAAACTTGTTATGCCATTTTAAAATGTTGCTATTTGTTGGACAGGTTTTGTGGTTGTTTGAAACTGATATGCAGTTTTATGGTTTGTGCAATGTTTGCACAGGTTTGGAAGTTTGATAACAGGTTTTCTTACCTTTTGATTAGAAGGCTGGGAGAGTTGTGCAGGTTTTTCTGTTTGTTTTTGTTTACAGTTTGGCTGGCTCTTTGCTAACTGTTATGAGGGTTTTGGTATTGTTGATGTTAACAGGCTTTTGGATGTTTAAGTTGTCTGTTTCGAACTGCTAACATGTTTTGTGATTTGTTGTAGTTTTGGACAAAATGTTCTCCCTCCCCTCCTTCTTGCTGTTTGATGGTATTATATCCTTTTAGCTTTTTGTTTTTGTAACTTGTGACAGATTTTAGCCAAACTGTACAATCTCAACAAAAAGGTGATATATCTCCTCTCTCCATGATAAAGCAATTTGCTTTTCTCTGCTTTTTCTGAAAAGTTTGCCTTATTTCTTGGAAAATGATGATAGGCTATGACAAGCCTTTTGCTTGTTATTTGGTTTACTCTCTTCACTTTTTGCCTGCTGCGTTGTACTTTCTAGCTTTGCTTGTGCTGCCTGTCTTAGTTGCTTGCCATGCTATTACTGCATTGTTTAGTTTGCATCCCATTTTGCCTTGTTTTGTAATGCAGTTTGGTTACTTTGTAATGTACAGTTTGGGGCCTTGTTTGTGCTGTTTGGACAACATGCTTTAGTTTTCCTTGTGCTTTGCATTTGAATAATTTTTGCTTTTGCATTCTTCTTTTTCATTTTTTATTTTTCTCTTTGTGAACCAAGAAGAGCAATCTTCTTGTGATTTGCAAAGAGGAAAATAAAAACGTGATGATAAATAGCACTCTGATTCCAAACGACAAACTTTAATGATGAAAAAAATTTATTTCTTTTTGTTTGAAAATTCTTGCTTGATGCTCAATCAACTGTGCTAATCCTTTTTTGTCTTTCTTTCATGTGATCGTAAATTGGACGGTGACAAAGCAGAGGAATCAGAAGACTTTGTGGCGAGCACGGGAGCAATGGAAGCTTAGGCTTAGATTTGTAACTTAGAGAGATTTTCCATTTAGTTGTAATAATTCATTTTTTCAAGTACTATAAGTTGTAAGAACCTAAAGCATATGAATAATAAATTATTTTTTGTAACAACATTTGAAATGAATGAAGAAAGTTTTTATGAGATAATCTGGTATCCAATAAAAGTCCATTACTGTCAATAACTTGCAATTCTTTCTTTGCATCCTCACTAATCCTTTAAGATTCTTGATTAAAAATAACTGAAACTGCGTTCCAATAATTCCAATACAGATGACTTAAACCTTAAGTAATCCAAAAACTCTGTAATATCGTAATCTTGCAACAGTATTCCAATCAAAATACGCACTGTGTATTCCAATAAACAAGCAAACGTTTCATTCCATTAACAAGCAAATGTCTTAATAGACGCACATTATCTGGTTAACCTGGATCAGACAAAACCTGAATATTCCAAATGACAGTCTCAGCTCCCATTTCTTGTCCCAGATGAACAGACCTTGAGAACAACTAGTAATCTTTCGGTAAGCTTGAAAAAGCGTGAAACCATGTGACAGTTAATTGAATTTCTGAGAATTCAGTTTCTTCTGAGAAATGCGAGAAAAACCCTAACTCTTGATCTACTGCTAAAGAAAAATTTGTCTAATCGATTCCTGAGCCAATCTTGAAAATCTGAGAAAAACCCTAGGGTTGTGATTTTTTGTGAAAAATGGGAGGACAAATTTTGGGGTACAACATACGTTGTTATAGAGCTTTCAGGAATGGGGGTACAAATTTACAAATGGGGATGGATCAATGCAATTAAAAGTCAAAATAGGCAATCAATACAACCAAATCGAATCGAACAAATTAATTAAAATTACAATAGTTTATGAAGTAAAAATTAATTGACAAAGTATAGAAACTCTTAGTATTTTTGTTTGAAAAAAGAATTTTAAAAGAAAAATAGAAAAAATCTGTTCTATTAATTGGTTAAAGAATTAAATCAAAAGCATGTATATTTTTTTGTCTTTTAGTATTTTTTTATTGTGTAGAAACTAAATAATTTAAAAGAAAGTTTTTTTAAACTAAAGTGTTAACAAAATTATTCACAAAGTCCTAAATTAATCTAATTAAGAAAATCAACTAACTTAGAAACTTATACTTTATTTAATTAAATTTTAAAATCTAAACTAAAGATTAATAAAATAAGGTAAAATGGGGGTTTGTAGTAAAAATAAGGGGGCGGAAAACTGGGGCGCTGGGCTCTAACCCGCTAGGCCCAAAAGTTAGTTTTTTTTTTGTTTGTGTTTTTGTCCAACAAAAATAAAGAAAATAAGAAAAACTTCTTCGGGGGGTCTTGAACTCAGGGCATTGCGCTTACCAGACGTTTCCCCTAACCACTGCACCAAATTATCCATTTGTTTACTTGAATACTTCTATCAACACAAAAGGAAAAATTTTAGAAATGGGCTGGGCCAAATCGAACAGGACCAAACCCGGTTTACTAGAGAGAATGGGGTTTATGAAACCCTAAAAGCCGGAAATAGAATGAGGCAGCACCTCCTTTCTAGAAATGTAAAACAACACTCTTCAATTCTTCTTTCTGTATTCTCATTCTCTTCTCTCAACTCACACCCCTTCATTGATTTTCAACGATCAACAAAGACTTATTCCCTACTCGCGAATCCGCTCATCAAGTCATCAAACTCCAGCCAAACTCTCTGACCAGAAATCCCATAGCGTTCTCCTTTTGTTAACCCTAGAAATATGTTTCCAAAATAAAACCCTTGGCCCTCACTCACGGGAAAGATAAGAGAAGCAACGACAACAATCATTAAGGACAACGCATCATGGAAGCGAACAATTACAACATGTTTATAAGAAAAAAGGAGACTTATTGATTCCAGCGATTCGCGATTCTGTCCAAAGCTTTGACTCAGGTGAACTTAAATTCCTTTCCCCTTTTTTTGTCAAATTCGTGAACTGTTTGTTATTGATTAAAATTTCTCACTGTTGGTTCTTCTAATCTGTGCGTTTCAGGGCTTTTGTTTGTGTATTGAATTGGCGAATTCGCAGTAGATGGTATTCGGTGTGGGAATGGATAACAGTTGCTTATGGGTTATGTTCTATCTTTTGTTTGGTTTTGTTGGTATCTTTGCTGGTTTTTGTTTGTATATTTGCTGGTTTGGTTGGTGTCTTTGCTGGTTTTTGCTCTCTAACAGTTAGCTTACTGGTTTTTGCTCTCTAACAGTTCGCTTGCTGGTTTTTGCTCTCTAACAGTTAGCTTACTGGTTTTTGCTCTCTAACAGTTAGCTTGCTGGTTTTTGCTCTCTAACAGTTAGCTTACTGGTTTTTGCTCTCTAACAGTTAGCTTGCCGGTTTTTGCTCTCTAACAGTTAGCTTGCTGGTTTTTTCTCTCTAACAGTTAGCTTGCTGGTTTTTGCTCTCTAACTGTTAGCTTGCTGGTTTGGTTGGTTTGTGTTATATTGTTTTTTTTGCTGGCTAACTGCTCCCCCCATGTGCAATGAAACAGTGGTCTTATTTATATTGGAATAAGGATGAAAAGTAGGGAAAAATAATGACCAGTTTGAATTGTTATGAAACTGTTTTGATCCGTTCTTGATGTAGGTTGATGTTTTGCCATTTTAGTGCAACTCTTGGACTTTTTATGATACAGGGAAGCAACATGTTTAGGGACTTCCTATTTTGATGTCATGTGTAGACTATATGATGCAGGTTTGGACAGGGCTGACTTGGTACAGTTTTGCAGATTGTTTGGATTGTTATATGCTTAGGTGATATCATTTCCTCTCTCATCTTTCAATGATGTAAAGCACACTTGCTTTTATTCAAAAAATATGAAGGGTTTGTATGACTTAGGAAAGTGATGATACACTTGGTTTGATGAGAAAATTAATTTGTTGTTTTGCCTTGTTCCAATTTTTTTTTATTTGTGCTGCTCTGCTGCCATATTATTGCAGGCTTGTTTGGACTGTTGTATGATTGCTATACTTGCTGCATTGCTTTGTGATGCTGCCTTGGCAGTTTGACTTGTTTGTTGCCTTTTACCCTGTTGCATATACTTGTTTGCTATGACGCTTCCTTGGGCTTTATTCTATTTTGCAATAGAAAATATTTGAAAATTTTCTTTTCCCTTTTTGTGAACCAAGGCCCAAACCTTGTGATTTGCAAAATAGGAGAAGATGGACTATGATTAAAACAAGCAACCTTTAAATTTGATTCCACATACAAACCCTAATGATGAATATTCAAACTTGTTTTAGCAATTAATTCTTGAATTTTCACATGCTTGCTAACTTCCTTTCTTGTTTCATGGGCATGAGGCGTGGATACAAATGAAGCTTGGATTGATTACTTGAAGATGAAGCAACAGAGACTTGAAGACATAGAATAATTATTCTCTCTTTGTAGACAAAAAAACTTGTAATTCTTTGTAACAAAACAAAAACTTGTAAATCATTCCATTTGTAATGTAATAAATACAAAGTCCTTGAATAAATTTGGTGTAGTGAATTTTATTATTCAAAACATGAACTTATTTAAACTTTGCAATTCTCAATTGAATGTTTTGTATTAAAACATCTTGGTTTGGTAACTTGGGTTTCAAGAAATCACAAAATGATCAAATAACCAATGTGCCTTGTACTCCAATCATACTTCTAAACAAAATAAATGTTTAAAAATCCAATTCTAACTTGGTTAACTCAATCCCAAAGGCATGGTCATCTAAACGACAGTCTTAATCCTCGCCTATTGTCCACACTAAATTTTCATTCAAAAAGGAACTCGCATGCCATGCTTGATAAAAATGGAACTTTATTGCTAAACAATCGTGCTTTGAGAACCATCATCAACCTTTACAAATTTCAAGATCAATGATGATTAAGAACATTTTGAAATCAAAAAAATGACTTGCGATGATTTGATAACTTTTAAAGTCTTCCAAATGTAATTTTCTTTCGATCTTTGAAGATAAAATCGTGAGCGACATCACTTATGACCACGTGCAGAAATAATCGTCTCAAGATATTGTAAATTGAGGAAATCAAAAACTTTAGAAATCAGGCGACAACTGTTTAAGATTAGGTCAAAATCCAAGAAGTGACATTTAACGCATTCGAATTTTGATGATCTTCTATGCGTAATCAGCTCTTGATTTGTGAAAAGAAATTGGAGATAACATCGAGGAGAGTCATACGCAAGAAGAACCACTCAAAAATATTGAATAATGAAGAAGTTACAATTGCTTGAACTTGGTCTCAAAAAAGGTCAGTTTTTTTTGGGTTAATGGAGTCATTTTCAGTCGTCTGAACCATTGACTCAGCAAACTTGTAACACGAGGTTCGAAACTCGGCATGAACATCCTTGAGGAGACATGAAGATCTATGAAGACCATTTGAAACCTTGAAGAATCAGTTTTCTTTGAGAAACACCAAACCCTAATTGTTGACTTACTGCCTAGGAAGAGAATCTGTCTGACCAACTTCCGAGCCAAATTGAGTATCCGAGAAGACCTAGGATAGTATCTTGAATAAAAATGAGAGAGAAAATTTTGGGGTACAACACACGCGTATCATACTCGCCAGTCAACCTTAATTCTCAACCACACAGTTTCACAACCTTTGATCAAAGGCCCAGGATTCATGCATGCATGGCCACGCCATTTGGATCAAATGATCCATAAACTCTCAGCGTATCATAAGCCTCTAAGCCTTCCCACAGATTGTTAATGGATTGGAAACAACATTTAGGCTAAGCCCAACTTTTAAACACACCTACCTCCATTTTCTTTTGCTTTCCAGTGCTAAACTGCACCCCTTTGCGCTACTGGGTCCAGTTCAATATCTGAACTTGAGCCCTTGCTAAACCAAACCCCCATTTTTGCTGTGTAGTTCAAAACCACACCCCTTATGATCTGGGCCTGAATTCAATATCTGAATTCAGGGCCCTACTTTCTACACCCCCCGTTTTACTTAACCCAAATAAAATACACCCCTGCATTTTTTATTGTTTTATTTTTTATTTTTTTATATTATTATTGTAATTTTATAATTAATATATTTATAAATTTTGAAATTATTTTATTATTATAAATTCAAATATTTATTTTTTTCTACTAACTCATACTTTAAGTACTTTTAAAAATTGCATTAAAATGATTTTTTGCCATGCATTAAAAATTATATATTAATATATTTAAAAAATACCTAACCAACATTAAATCAATTTTTCTTACTAATTTAACTAAATCCAAGATAATTTTCAAAAAGGATTATGGAGATACTTTAAATCGAATGCGAACTTCGTCTAAGAATTTCGCTATTCACACACCTGGGCTTAGTTCAAGGGAAATTCAAAAGATCTTCGTAATCCATAAAAAACATCAACAAACCGTGAACTATGAATTGGGAATATGATTCCTCATAAGAGGATATGCAGGCATACGACTTAAAATCTTGGCGAGTTCCCCTGATAAAAATTAAAACCCTATTTCCTAAGCCGTAATTCTAAACCCTAGTATCCTTGTGAACAAGGTAGATGAGTGGTGCCTAACACCTTCCCTTCGTCTAATAACGAGTCCAACAACTTAGAATCTCTGTCCAAATTAGGGGTATCCTTTATATTCCCTTCTCAAATATAAAAATTAAGGGTGGCGACTCTCATTTTAAAGTCGGTTACAATAACTGCCGACTCTGCTGGGGACTCAACCCTAGAGTTTAGTAGCCTTCCTCTTAGGTTTAAGGTTTTTGTTTGGATCTTTAATGTTTTCAATATTTGATGTTACTTATTTATTTGCTTTCATTTATTATTTTTATTTATTTATTTTTAGCATATTATATTCATTTGATGATGGGATTTTTGTTTTTTATTATTATTTATTTTCAAAAAACCCTTAGAAAGAAGGTTCATCTATTAGCCAAGGGGATACATCATCCCTATGAGTTTATGTAACGACTTCGCCTAGAGTCGGTAGAATTCCGAAAAAGGAATACGTCTCAAGAGACATCCTCTAGGGGGTGGGGGGTAGGACTTTGGAATGAAATCTATGACTCTTTGTATAATCCTTAAACGAAAATCTCATGGTGAGACCTTTCATGACCTAGAGATGAATGTTTCGATCTACAAAGAGGCTCCACTTAAGGGAGGCCCTTGTGTCTTTCCCTCTAGTGTTATACATGATACCCTTAAGGAAAACACCTTATGGAGAGGGTATAATACACGTAGGCCAAAATTAGGAGCCTACCATCTAAGGATACCTTTCATGAAATCCCATTACTATGCCACACAATCACGCATTCATACTTAGCACGGTCTGCTGAGATGAGTTTTATAAAAATAGATTTCATTCATTTTTTAGGTTATGGTTTTAGGGAAGTGTTTGCTCCCAACTCCATCAACCATTAATTTTGTTAGGATTAGCTTAGATAAAAACTATGGAGCTTGCATACGAATGACCCGGGGTGGATTACTCTTCGATTGGCGTTGACAAATCGGTAGATTTGTGGTTCATTTCTCTTTTTTCTTTGTGTATTCTATATTTTTTGGGTTTGTATATGTATTTTCTTTGAAATCTTGTATATTTGTCGCCCTTGGCGTTATATAAAACTTGCTTCACAAATATTTGTCGATTATTATCCTTAATTTTTGCTTTGTGCCAGGGATTTGAGTTGTTATAGACATATACTGCTTGAATTCTTATCTAGGATGATTATCTAATAGTGTTTGAATTCTAAAGATAGATTTAGAGATATTATTCGCTTAGGGTGTCTGAGATTAATACCTCTGTGTTGTTTGTGTCGCTCTGAGAGATCATTGATGCAAGCGAGCACGGTTGACTTTTGTGTTGTTGAGGTGGTTCAGAGATCGCTACCGAGGTGATGCAGTCGACCTCTCAATTTGGGTTAGAAATGACTTAGGTTGTGAGTGACATGTGATGGCATTTTATGTTGATACCTTTTCCTTTCAACCCATTTATCCTCAAACTCATTAACAAGAGAATTGTCGAACGACAAATTGATTACCAATCTCTGTGGACACGATACGATATAACCTATATCACTAGGTAAATTAATAACTTAGTTTTTTCTTGCCGCTTTACCGCAATAACAAAATGGCGTCGTTGTCGCGGATTGGTTCCATTGTTTCGCATTGTGATAGTTCTTTTGTTTTTGAGTTTTGTAATAATGTATATGTTGTATAGAAATTGTACATTAATTTGTATATGATTATCATATTTGTGAATTTTACATGTTTTACATACTTGTGGATATTGTGTTTTTCTTTGTTTTCAAGTATTGTTGTGAATTGTCTCGTTTTCGTAATATTTGTTGTGTGGATGTTAGGACACTTTCTTTAGGTTTGCGCGATGTGACAATACCATGGCATGATGAGGGGAGGTTACTAGCTTGCACAATAAAGGCGTCAAGCTTACGACGTAAAACAAGCATGTTTTGTTTATATTCGTTTTTATTATGTGTTGACTTGTGTTTTAAACAAGTTGAAATATGACCTATTTTAAATTCTCAAACTTTCACTTTTCAACTTGTTTAATTCACTTTCACCCATTTGTTTCGTTATGTCAATTTTTTGTTTTTCGGAAAACTTGTCATGTTTAGCTTGTGGAAGTGTGTTTGTATGTTGTAAATATTATACATGTGTAGTTCAGATTGTGTAATTAATTGTGGAGCTTGCATAGCAGTTGCACCTGTTGCTGTTCTATTTTTTTACAACTGGTGTAGCGCGCTCTAAGCCACTTAGTGCGCTCTTCTTTGTTGCGTCAGTGAAGTTTTTTTTAGTGTTCACTTGGCCGTCCTTTTTCCCACTTTCACCAAAGCTTTGTAGTAGTAAATAAAATTAGTATTATTTTTCTAATTCTTATGTGTTTGTCTTTGAGATTGTTGTGAATAACTTGAGGATGTTGAGGTGATTTATCAAATTTTATAGTTTATGAATGTGTGATAATGATTTGTTAAAGTTTTGTACATGTTCGAGATATGTGTTTATTACTTTCTATACTTTGGCATATTCATGATACTTTGATTTTTTACAATTTTTATGTCATTCATTCTTTTGTATACTTGTTCATTTGGGAATCACTTCATTCTTTATATCCTCTTTGTGAGGTAGCTTTCCATTATTCACATATGCTGGAGACCACAACTCTTGTTTTAACTGGATTTTATCATGCTTAATATTTTATGTGTTGGTTGTATGAAAGAATGAACATGATCAAGGCATTTTTTTGTTCCATTTTGAGCACAACTACCCCTATCCAAATAGTCAATTCACCTTGTGAGTGTATGATCATTAGTATACCTTTTTGAGCTTTTTGTCGATGTCCATGTTGTTTTTGCTTAATGCTTGTTTATGATTGTTGAGTTCATCTTTTTGTATGAATGTTGATTCTTTTGTTTTCTTGAACCCTCAACTATGATTTTTAGTTGAATTTTTACATTGCCTTAGAAAGTAGGGAGTATTCACATTAGGATGATGGTTGAATTCAAGATTGGGGAGAGGAATGTTTATGTGATTATGTTGTGATTGCTATGAGGTTGTAAAAAGAAAAGAAAAAGAAAAAAAATGTGAAAAAGAAGTGAAAATAAAAAGAAAGAAAAAAATGAAGATAAAAAAGCTTTGAAAAAGAAAAACAAAAAGAGTTTTAATAATTTTGCTAATAATTTATGTGTGTTGGTTTGAAATTTGGAATGAAGAAGATGTTTGATTGAAATTATTTTGCTTTAGACTTTGTGAGTTGATCACTCCCTTAGGTTTAGAAAAGTTTTTGTTTTGATTATCTTTATGATTTATCCCTTGTTTGTTAACCAAGCCACATTACAACCTTGAAAATCTCTTGATATTCTTGCCTTTGTATTTTCAATATGGGTTTTTGAATGAATGCATAAGTTAGTCTTTTATTTTCTAGATTATGGATGAATGAAAATAACTTATTTTATGTGTTTTTAATATACCGATGATTGTTTTTGCTGGGTGTGATTCATTTGTGAACTAGTGTTGTTTTAGAATGTTTGGCATGTTCTTTGTATTTAGCATTCGTTTCGTGTTTATTTTATCGTCGTAGTTTAGTGGTAAGTATGTTTCTTCGTGTGTACCGTTTTTCATTTGAACCATTGCATTTGTTTTCCGTTTTCTAAACTTGTTGATTCATGATATTTTGGTTAATTACTTTTGTTTCTTTGAGTTGTTTGGCCTTGTTTTAGGACAAACAAGTTCAAGTTAGAGAGAGTTTGATATGTGCAAATTGTAGCTATTTTTGTATTTACTTTTTGTTGCATTTATCAACTTTTTGTTATTAATATTGTTGAATAAACCTGACTTTTGTGTAAATACGTTTAGTTTGTGTTTATTTGTGTTTTTGTATACATAGTGTATTGTTTGATTTTTTTCCATTATTTTATAGGTATTTATTGCATTTTGGAGCATTGGGGAATAAGGTGTCCAAGGCACGTCTCCGGATGTGCATTTTCAAAATAAAAGACCAGTTTTAGGAAGTTCTATTCAAGAGAGTCTGCTTAGCGTGTAACGCCCGTTAATTAATTAATTATTTAATTAATTACTTTTGAAATTATTCATTGAAGTTGTAAGATGTTGTGTATTGTTGGCATAAGTTTTTAGATTATTACTAGTTAATTAATTAGTTGCTTAATGATAGTAATAATGCTAGAATTAGTGGAATACTAGAATAATTATGTTGGGTCTATTTTAATGGTTGGAAGTAGTAATACAGGGGGTGTATCATTAAGCCCGTTAAGAAGGATAATAATGTGAGGTCTTATTTAAATGAAGAATCAAGTCAATTGGAATAAGGAAGTAGTTGGAAACTGGTCGTGAGAAGTGCAGAGCAAAGGAATAAGGAAAATAAGCGAAGCAAGGTTTCGGTTGTAGAGCTGTAGAGCGACCTTCAATCCAAGGTAAGGGTGAGGCTCTGACCTTATAATGGGATTGTTGATGAATATTGTGTAGGGGTTGTTCGTAAGTATAATTGTTGTGTGTTGAATTGTTCTGGACATGTTCTTGAAAGTTTCCTGTTTTTACGTTATGGTCGTTTATGAATCTTAGGCATGATTGTCTTGTACGATTGATGAATCTGTTAATAGGAAATTTAGTTTCCCCGTTACTATGTTATTTCATGCGATTGGTAAAAAATTAATGGTCGAGGAGAATACCGTAAGTCTGGGTTATCATTCATCATAGACTGGATGAAAAATGTGCAATAGTGTGAAGGCGCACCATGCCGAGGAGCACAGGAATTTGTGTCATGCAGCATAAGGTTGTAAGATGTGTCGAGGAGCATAGGTGCTAGGTGTCGAGCGACACAAGGCTGCATGGTCGCCAAGGGGAATAGGTAGTTGTGTCAACCGACACAAGGTTGCACGATGTGCCGAGAGGTATGGGTGTCGGCCGGTACAGAGGCATGAATGGAAGGTATCAAGCGGCATGGCCACTGTGTCGAGGGGTATACAACGTTATTAATGTCCCTACTATTATTCTCGTGTAGGCTATTTAGTTACTCAAATTAGTTTAGTAATCTTGGTATAACAATTAGAATTCTTAAGATATCTATCCCTATATGATTAAATGAATTCTAGTCAAAATAAGTTAGTAGCAGGAGAGATAATATAATTAATAAGTGACTAGCAGTATATAGTCGAATTGCAGGAATAATTATGCAGGACGTCGTAGTATATTTTGGTTAATATGGTGTATTGTATACCTTGTTATAATTTGATAATTTGCAGATGATGATGAATTTTATTGAGATGCCTCTTTTTATTGGCAAATATTAAGTTATAGGTTTATGGCAAATGTTGAATTGTATTGAGTTGTTGTTGAATTAATTATTGTTATTGCTACATTCATGTTGTTGTTGCATACATAGCATATCAAGTTGGGAGCTCATGCTCGGTAAGTTGGCCTGGATTGGAAAATATAAAGTTGAAGGCTTATGCCTTGTGGATGTCTCTATTTATTGGCAGATTATTAAGTTAGGAGTTTTGCTTCGTTGGTACCACATGCATGTGCATAAAAACAAGTCGCATTTCATGTTGCATCCTGAGTTGTTGTATGGATGAATTGATTGTGTTAAAGGTTGTTAAAGAGCTGTGAAGTGGTGATTTTGTATGAACTGATTCTAATATACTATTTATTATGCATTCTATTATATTATTTGATATCTCACCCCTTCTGTTTGATTGTTGCCCTATGTCGGTAACATGCAGCTAATCCAGAGTGAAGGTTGTTTACCTTCAGTGGTTCGAGTAGGTTTCGTCGCTCTGATACATAACACTCGGGGGGATGAATGCTTATTGCTTTATTGATGATTTTACTTCTGTTGCTGAATTTTAAGTTGTTTTCATTAAGTACTTGTTGTTTTTAAGTTGTTTCAGTTGGATAAAGATGTTACATCCTTTTAAGTCGAATATTATGATTCCGCTGCATAGTTGTGAATGTTGTTGGTTTTAAAAGACTAATTTATGATGTTGTTGGTTTATCCGAGTTTAAAGTGTTATGTATCTGTGTTAAATGTCGTTGTTTCCAAGTTGAAAGTATAGAATTCCATTTGTTTGATGGAAATTTTGTAACTATGATTTTCTATAATCCATTGGGTAGAAATGGAGTGTTACATTAGTGGTATCAGAGCAGGTCGGTCCGTCCAGCCAAGTTGTCTAATGTTGTTTGTTCCTTAGTATGCAACAAGTGTGTAAAATACTATCGGTGCTTGCTTGCTTTTCTAATTGCTTGTTTGCAGGAGTGGAATTGAAACAAGTGGGGGGAGAAACTTGTGCTTCTCTGAGATGGTTCATGCGTGAATAGTCGGTTTAGTATGTCAGTTACTGAGTATGTTGCAAAGTTTATTGAGTTTGCTAAGTTTTACCCGCACTACATTTGCGGCAATTGATGCAAGATAAGGCTCCAATATTCTCGTTGATGGCATTGCTATCGGTCAAGAATCAAGCTATAACTGAGGAATTGCAAGTGGTGCATGAATTTCATGAAGTTTTCCCTGATGAAATTCATGATGTACCACCAGAGAGAAGTCGAATTTGCTATTGATCTTGAGCTGGTACAAGACCTGTTTCTATGACACCATACAGGATGTTTGTATCTGAACTGTCAGAATTAAAGAAGAAATTGGAAGAGTTACTTGAAAAGAAATTTGTAAGACCAAGTGTATCATCGTGGGTAGCTCTAGTGTTGATAGTAAAGAAGAAAGATGGAAGTATGAGGCTTTGTGTTGATTATGGACAATTGAATAAAGTAACCATTAAGAACAAGTATCCGCTTTCGAGAATAGACGACTTGATGGATCAATTGGTGGGTGCTCGAGTGTTTAGTAAGACTAATTTGAGGTCAGGTTATCATCAGATTAAAGTGAAGGATGAGGATATCCAGAAGGCGGATTTCAGAACACATTATGGACATTATGAGTACTCGGTGATGCCTTTATGTGTTACTAATGCACCGAGAGTATTCATGGAGTACATGAACCGTATCTTTCATACTTATTTGAATCAATTTGTAGTGGTGTTCATTGATCACATTTTGATTTACTCTAAATCAGAAGAAGAGAATGTGGAACACTTCAGAATATTATTGCAAGTTTTGAAAGAGAAGAAGTTGTATGCAAAGCTGTCTAAGTGTGAATTTTGGTTAAAGGAGGTTGGTTTTCTTGGTCAGGTTATCTCAGGTAGTGGCATTATTTTAGATCCATCTAAAGTAGATGTTGTGTTGCAATGGGAAACTCCAAAGTCGGTTATCGAGATTAGAAGATTTTTGGGACTAGCTGGTTACTATAGAAGGTTTATTGAAGGTTTTTCTAAGATGGAACTTCCGTTGACTAAATTGACATGTAAAGTTAGAGCTTTAGTATGGGGCGTTCAATATGAAGAAAGTTTTATAGAATTGAAGAGATTGACGTCAACTCTGATTTGGACATTACCAAATATAGGAGAACCTTTTGGGGTATATTGTGATGCATCTAAGATTGTTTTAGGAGGTGTGCTTATGCAGAATGAAAAGGTAGTTGCTTATGCGTTAAGGCAATTGAGGACTCATGAAAAGAACTATCCTACGTATGATTTATAGCTTGTTGCAGTTGTGTTTGTGTTGAAGATTTGGAGGCATTATCTTTATGGTTATATATTTTAAGTATTTAGAGACCATAAGAGTTTAAAGTATTTATTTGATCAGAAAGAATTGAATATGAGACAACAAAGATGGTTGGAGTTGTTAAAATATTACGATTTCGGTTTGAATTATCATCCAGGAAAAGAGAATGTGGTGGCCGGTGCGTTAAGTTGAAATACTTTACATATGTCGGCAATGATGGTTAAATAGTTGGAATTAATTGAACAGCTCAGAGATATGAGCTTAGTTTGCAAGGTGACACCACAGAGTGTTATTTTGGGAATGTTGAAGATTAATAATGAATTTATGGATAGTAATAAAGAAG
Source organism: Vicia faba (assembly GCA_948472305.1). Taxonomy (NCBI): domain Eukaryota; kingdom Viridiplantae; phylum Streptophyta; class Magnoliopsida; order Fabales; family Fabaceae; genus Vicia; species Vicia faba. The sequence continues at coordinate 318,769,279 of OX451738.1, read as the reverse complement.
CTCAGAAGTTAGACGTGAAATTGGTATACTTGATGGTTGGGATCGATCAATCCGAGAATAAAGATTTTAAGTTATATGCACAAGGTTTGTTGAGATTCCGTAATCGAATTTGTATTCCTGATGATGCAGAGATGAAGAAAGTGGTTCTCGAGGAAAGTCATAGAAGCAAGTTGAGCATTTATTCGGGAGCTGCAAAAATGTATCAAGATTTGAAGAATTTTTTTGGTGGCCTGGAATGAAGAGTGATGTGGCACGGTTTGTGGATGCATGTTTAACTTGTCAGAAGTTAAAAGTTGAACATCAGAAGCCCGCAGGGTTGATGCAACCATTAGAAGTTCCAAAATGGAAATGGGATAGCATTTAAATGGACTTTGTAATAGGATTACCTAATACTCCAAGGGGACATGATTCTATTTGGGTGATTGTTGATAGGCTTACGAAATCGGCTCATTTTATTCATATTAACATCAGTTTCTAGTATCAAAGTTAGCAGAGATTTACACTTGTGTAAATGTGAAGCTGCATGGTGTTCCTTTATGTATTGTATCAGATAGAGATCTGAGGTTTACTTCAGATTTTTGGAAGAGTTTGTAAGAGGCGTTGGGTTCTAAGTTGAAGTTGAGTTTGGCGTATCATCCTCAGACGGATGGTCAAACTGAAAGGAGTGTTCAATCGTTAGAAGATTTATTGAGAGCATGTGTTCTTGAGCAGGGAGATTCATGGGATACTTATCTTCCATTAATAGAGTTCACTTATAATAATAGTTATCATTCTAGTTTTGGAATGGCACCTTTTGAAGCGTTGTATGGTCGGAGATGTAGAACTCCTTTATGTTGGCATGAATCTGGGAAAAGCGTAGTACTTGGACCTGAACTTGTTCGACAAACTACCAAGAACGTGAATTTAATTCGAGAAAAGATGAAAGATTCCAAAAGTAGACATAAGAGTTATCATGACAAGCGAAGGAAAGATTTAGAATTTCAAGCAGGTGACCATATGTTTTTTAGAGTTACACTTGTGATCGATGTTGGGCGAGCATTGAAGTCTAAGAAGCACACTCCTTGCTTTATTGGTCTGTATCAGATTTTGGACAGAGTTAGGTATGTTTCTTATAGAGTGGCTTTACCGCATAATCTTTCGAATTTGCATGATGTGTTTCATGTGTCACAACTCTGGAAGTATATTTCAGATCTATCTCATGTGATTCATATGGATTATGTGCAAGTAAGGGATAATCTCACTGTGGAAATGATACTTGTACTAATCGTGGATCATGAAATGAAGACTCTAAGAGGCAAAGAGATTACTTTGGTGAAAGTAGTCTGGCTAGGAGCTGTCAGAGAAAGCATGACGTAGGAGTTGGAAAGCAAGATGTATGACTCATATCCCGAGTTATTTGAACAAGGTAAATTTTCGAGGACAAAAATATTCTAAGTACGGAGAGTTGTAACGCCCGTTAATTAATTAATTATTTAATTAATTATTTTTGAAATTATTCGTTGAAGTTGTAAGATGTTGTGTATTGTTGGGATAAGTTGCTAGATTATTACTAGTTAATTAATTAGTTGATTAATGATAGTAATAATGCTAGAATTATGGAATACTAGAATAATTATGTTGGTCCTATTTTAATGGTTGGAAGTAGTAATACAGGGGGTGTGTTGTTAAGCCCATTAAGAAGGATAATAATGTGAGGTCTTATTTAAATTAAGAATCAGGTCAATTGGAATAAGGAAGTTGTTGGAAACTGGCCGTGAGAAATGCAAAGCAAATGAATAAGGAAAATAAGCGAAGCAAGGTTCCGGTCGAAGAGCTATCGAGCGACCTTCAATCCAAGGTAAGGGTGGAGTTCTGACCTTATAATTGGATTGTTGATGAATATTGTGTAGGGTTTGTTCGTAAGTATAATTTTTGTGCGTTGAATTGTTCTGGACCTGTTCATAAAAGTTTCCCGTTTTTAAGTTGTGGTCGTTTAGGAATCTTAGGCATGACGGTCTTGTACGATTGATGAATTTGTTAGTAGGAAATTTAGTTGCCTTGTTACTATGTTATTCCATACAATTGGTTGGAAATTAATGGTCGAGGAGAATACTGTAAGGCTAGGTTAGCGCTCATCATATATTGGATGAAAACTGTACAATAATGTGAAGGCGCTCCGTGCCGAGGAGCACAGGTACTTGCATCGAACGACATAAGGTTGTAAGATGTGTCGAGGATAATAGGTGATAGGTGTCGAGCGGCACAAGGTTGCAAGGTCACCGAGGGAATAGGTAGTTGTGTCGAGCAATACAAGGTTGCACAATGTGCCGAGAGGTATGTGTGTCGGCCGGCACAGAGGCATGAATGGAAGGTATCGAGCCGCATGGCCACTGTGTCGAGGGGTATACATCATTATCAATGTCCCTACTATTACTCCCGTGCAGGATATTTAGTTACTTAAATTAGTTTAATAATCTTGGTATAACAATTAGAATTCTGAAGATATTCTATCCCTATATGATTAAATGAATTCTAGTCAAAATAAAGTTAGTAGCAGGAGAGATAATATAATTAATAAGTGACTAGCAGTATATAGTCGAATTGCAGGAATAATTATGCAGGATGTCGTAGTATATTTATGTTAATATGGTGTATTGTACACCTTGTTATAATTTGATAATTTTCAGGTGATGATGAATTTTTTTGAGATGCCTTTATTTATTGGAAAATATTATGTTGTAGGCCTATGACCAATGTTGAATTGTGTTGAGTTGTTATTGAATTATTATTGTTGTTGTTACTATATTCTTGTTGTTGTTGAATACATAGCATATCAAGTTGGGAGCTCATGCTCGGTGAGTTGGCATGGATTGGAAAATATAAAGTTGAAGGCTTATGCCTTGTGGATGCCTCTATTTATTGGCAAATTATTAAGTTGGGAGTTTTGCTCCGTTGGTACCTGTTGTGCACTGATTTTTGCCCCTAAGATTCCCCTATTATCTCATATCAAATCAATCACAACAAGATCATACTAGGGTCTGGTTCTTCTCCCTATCTCTATTTTCTCATGAGGAATCACCAAGCACCTTGATTTGTATATTGTGATCATCTGTGTTTTGTATTCATCAACTTTTAACTAATAAATACAATGAATGTTTGCTATAATTGATGATATTGTAGGTGAGGGTATAACACATTTCATCAAGTTGATTCACAGGTTCATGAGTTTATTTCCATGCCATCTCCAACAAAGCTTCATTGAGATTCAAGCTCCATCATTGAATATGCTTTAAAGTAATATCATTCAAGCTCTATCAATTTATCAAAGAAAGTAAAAAGACACAAGGATTGATTGAAGAAGTTCGACCTAATTGGACAAATTCTTGATTCTTTAATCACAAGTACATAACTCTCTAAATATTTAATATTTAGAGGTGGTTATTGTTTCTATGGGTTCTTATTATCATCCACAACAACCTCTATTCACATGGAAAAAGTTATTGTGCAAGAAAGTTTCTCAAATTTGAAAAGGGTTTCCAAGTAATTTTTGTCCTTGAAGAGCTAGGGTTTTGAACTTCTAAGGGCTATATCTTGCTCATCTTTTGAGATTTTTGAGTAATTGCAAAGACATGCTTCTCTTTAAAGAAATATTACAAGTCTTCTAGATAGGCCATCAAATTTCCTTATGTAATTTCAAAAGATCATAACCTTGTCAATTATTATCTCTTTGAGCCCATTATTTTTCCATAATGATCTTAAGTGTGCTAAATTTAACTCTTATTTTATGTGCAAAGCTTTAAAATAAGGGGAAGATGCCCTAAGAACCCAAAAGATTATGGGTCACCTCATGAATTATTACCAATTTTACAAGGCCATAACTTTTTCAATACTTGGTATTTTTGAGTGATTCAAGTTTCACAATTCTCTTTGGGAAGTCTAATTCAAGCTAGCCTCATTGATTAAAGCTAAATTTTGGATCAAGTCTTTGTTTGGAATCAAAACATTATAGGTCACTTTTGAGTAAAAAACTTAGAATTTTTCCTAGTACAAAAAGTCAGCATCTTTTTCTCAACTTTGACTCATCACAAATTTTGTATCAGGAATCCATTTAATCTCATTATTGGCACATTGTAAAGATTGTGACCTTATCTTTCAAAAGCTTCAAGAATCATGCCCTAAGACCCATTGAGCTATGAACACCACATATTCAAAGATGGTACCTTGAAACTGAAATTTTCTCCAAAGTCAAAACTTGAAATTCATAATGTGGCTTCTAAACACCAAATTAGCACGCGTTTTTTATTTAAACATGCTTAACCCAGTTCCCAAAGTTGAATTAAGGATCAAAAGGAAAGAACTAACAGAGTTTTAAACAAAATCAAGTCACACTTTTATCATTTTCGAGCTTCCTTTGTTTTCCCTCCAAACATCACTTTTGCTTCTAATTCTTTTCACCATTCACTCTCCTATAAATAGAGGGACATATTGCATTCATTTTCTCAAGCTTGAACAACCAGAATCACCCTGCCAAACTCTCTCCTTAACCCACTTTTCTGCAACTTCGAATTTGGTTTTACAGCCTTCCTCAATTCATTTTCTGTGTCAATTATTCATCCTTGAACTTCATTGAAGCTAACAGAATAAGAACCAAGCCCTAAAGCATCCTAAATAGTGCTAGCCAAGTCAAGTTTCAGAGCTCTGAATTTGAACTTCAATAGGTAGGTTCCTTCATCAATTATCTCAAAATTTGTTACTACAATGAAGCTCTCATCATTCTGATACTAGTCGCAAAAAAAAATTTCAACTGGAAGTGAGTTTTGGCCATGAATTTTCAAATCCCTATTCAAACTTTTCCTTCTGGTTTTTTGCAAATCGACTGAGCTATACCTTAAATAAATTTTTCGCGAGGGTACGGTTGTTTTTGTCTTGATGAAACAAAGCGAATGGCATAGGTCTGAGCTCCTGATTTTACAGTATGAGAGACTTGTAATTTGCATGGATGGAGGTTGAAGATGACCAACGTGTCATCTCTCAACCAATGATAACGCGCCACTTGTTTTTTTCAAAAATCTGATTTAATAATTGATTCAATGTTTCTATTCACTAATGACCATGATATGCACAACGCGCCAGCTCTCTTGGATCTGATTACTAACGCGTTTTGAAATTCATCCAATGGTCTAAATTTTCTTGTTTTATTTTTATTTTCTAATTTTTATATTTTAATTGATTTAAACTTCAAAAAATCATAGAAAATTCATTTTTGACTCAAAAATTATGAAAGAATTCATAAAAAAATTTCAAATGTTCTTTCTGATTTTTATTTTTTCATGATTTTATTTAAATATTTGATATTTTTTATAATTTCTCCTTTATTTTAACTTGTCTTTAATTATTTAAAATTGCTTTTTGAAATTTTTAAATTCTAAAATTTTGTATAAAAATCATTTTTCTTATTTCTGACCTTTTGAAATTTTTCTAGAATTTTATTTTGACTTCTACTATTTTTGATCCTTTTTTAACTTATTTGAGTGATTTTAATTAGTTTAAAAAAACTTTTATGTTTTAAAAAATTACCAAAAAATTTATAAAAATATTTGAGGTCATTTCTGATTTTTCTATGGTCTCTTTAATTTTTTCTTTGATACTTTGAATATAATTTGTTATTTTACCTTTTATTTTCATTTTAAAAAATAATTTAAAAGTCTTTTTTTATTTTACTCATTAAATGTAATTTATTTTTTTTAATATATTCTGACTATGTGATTGATGATCATAAACTTCATTAACATCATTGGATCTTGAGTGTTGAGTTTAACTCCACTAAAATGGACGGATAATTTTAATGATAGTTTGATTAAATTTTTTGATTCAAATATATCCCCCCCCCCTCTTAACTTATCCTCTTCTCTTTTGTACTACATGTTGTTAGAGGATGATTTACATATCATCACTCCAAATATATGGCACATAGATTGCTATTGATCGACCTCAAAATAGTTGCGACTTATACATAAGTCTACTTATGATTGCTTAACATAGCGCTAAATTTTATCCTGAATCGAGAAATGATCATTTGTGGCCCAAACCTTATTTGCAAGCACAAGTATATTTAACTTGAAACCTTTGATCCAATAATCTTAAGGTTCATTGTTAGGAGGCTTTGGTCTTATCAATCCTCTAATGGACTTTCATAAATTTTGGACTAAGTGAATCATTTAAACACCGTTGATCATTTGTTGTTGCCTTGAGATTTTGAAATGAATGATATACTTGACAAAAATCAAATGAAACTTGTTATTGAGAGGCTTTGATTTTATCAAACTTCTAATGAGTTTTCAAATGCAAGTTTCAAGATGGTCATTCAACTAACCTCTAATTTCTAACTCATTAACAACTAACTTTATTTTCATGCTTTTACTTTATGCTTTTACTTTAAGCACCATTTATTTTAGCATTTACATCTCATGCTATTTTCATCTTTACTTACTTGAGCATTTATCTTTATATCATTTTGTTTTGCTCACATGAGCTTTTCATTTTATTTTAGAAGATGCTTAATAACCAACTTGAACAATAAAAAAATTTAATGTTACTTGGACTATTTGGTTACTATCCTTGGCATTTTGGAGTTATGGACTTCTTGGACTTAGGAGTAGGGACCTTGACCTACCTTGAGACCTTGTGACTTCTATTTCCATTTTGTCTGGAGTTCTTGGGGTTTTCCCCGAGACATTGGGTTGTTTCTTTTATTTTTGTGCAGGTTATTCTTATTATGTGCTTGGTCTATGATTGGGAATTCATCTGTATACAACCGTTACTCTGACTAATTTTTGTGAAGACTTAATGGATTTGAAGCTTGGTTTTTCTTAAGAGGTTTATTGTCTTTGCTTGTTTGGTTTCAATCCTAAGGATGGGGATTCTATATTGATTCATTGTGTCAAATGTCGGCTTCTTATTGGTTAGATGGTTCTTTTCCCTAGCTTTTACCTTATGCTTTAGGATGGTCCCTTCATCTCTTCTGATCTTCTTTAATTTCAAAAATCTTCTCCCTCATTTTCAAAACTATTCTTGTTTTCTAAAATTGAATCGCTTTCGTGATAAACTTGGACTTAGGTCCATGCATTTTCAAAATATTTTTCTTAATCAAACTTTAACCAACTTAACAATACTTTGACATTTTTTATGAGAAGACTAAAAGTCAACCAATCTCATTCAAACCATTTTTCCATTTTGGCTTTTACCTTTAAACTTTTCTCAAAAGATTAGACTCTTGTCAATCCTTGTAGTGATGCAAGCTACTATACTTCTACAATATGTAGTGAAGTGAGATATTTTCCACTTGGGTGTCGAACGAAGCTTTGTTGATTTTAAAATCCAAGCTATATCCTCAACTTTGAGATGACGCAAATTCTCCTTTCTTATAATCGTGGGTAGTAAATATATTCTTCAACTCGGATAAGACGATGATGTCACGTCTCTTAAAATTAACCAACACACTTGTGTTTTAAATTTTTTAAAGGTGAACTATGAGTACGCTGATCCCCTATTGCACGGAAGGTGGTACGTAGGCACTAAAGGTTCACAACTGTGGAGGGTGAAAAAATTGTAAAAACATATTTCTTTTTTCACCTCCACCATCTATTTTTGTATACAACTTTTATAGCCAAAATACACAAATTTTCAAAGAGGTTCCTGCGGAGTACCGTAGATGTTTTGGGTGCTAATACCTTCCCTTTGCATAACCAACCCCCGAAATTAGATTCTCTCCCCCCTCTTTTTGGGTTATTCACTATTTTCCCATTCCTCTAGAAACAATAAAGCGCGGTGGCGTTTTTTATTTTGATATGTGCGAGTCAATTCAATCCAATGGCTTAGCCTCAACATTTCTACCGCAACAGAAAAAATGGCGACTTCACTTGGGAAATGATCGACCAAATGCTGGTCTATCTCTAATTGGGTTGAGCCTATCTTTGTTTATCTGTGTGTGTGCTATTATTTGTTGTGTATTATATGGTGTATATATATTTGTCTGGATTTTCCTAGTTTTCAGGGTGCTTGATGATTTCTCATAAGTCCTCTACCCGGACTTGGGCAAACTTAAGATAGGACAGGCGATATAGTCATGTTAACTTTGAGGAAATAATCCCAAAAAAGGAGACATGAGATCCCCCACTCAGTGGAGGCCCCATGGGCTATAGTATTGTTTACTGAGTAATCAGGAAGATGTGCGGCTTTCAACCTTGGAGCCTGCTGAAGTTGAGGTCCGTAGAACCTTTAATCCATCTTGGCCTTTTAGGTGTAGTGCGGAAACTATGACGGAGTAAACCGGAAAGGGTTGTCATGCGATACTACACTCAGACAAGTTTTTCCTAAGAATATTACTAATTACCGAGTCAATCGAGATATTGGTAATATCCGAAGGAAGGATGTAGACTCTGGGAATCTCTTAGAACCTTGTTCGGCAGGTGATAAACTATTAGACCATACCTTGTGGGTAGTACCTTTGACTTCATGCTCGTGACGTCGAACCTATGAACCCCCCATGTTTGTGATCTTATGTGTGATTGTTGCATCATGCATTCATGCACCCATGAGCATCCTTTGACTTCATGCTCATGCTCGGTAAGTTGGCCTGGATTGAAAAATATAAATTTTAAGACTTATGCCTTGTGGATGCCTCTATTTATTGTCATATTATTAAGTTGGGAGTTTTTCTCTGTTGGTAGCACATGCATGTGCATAAAAATAAGTCTCATTTCATGTTGCATCCTGACCTGTTGTATGGATGAATTAATTGTGTTAAAGGTTGTTAAAGATCATGCATTCTATTATATTGTTCTATATCTCACCTCTTTTGTTTGAATATTGTCATATGTCGGTAACGTGCAGGTAATCCAGAGTGAAGGTTGTTTACCTTCAGTGGTTTGAGTCGGTGTCGTTTCTCTGATACATAACACTCGGGGGGGGGGGGGTGACCACTTATTGCTTTATTGCTGATTTTACTCATGTTGCTTAATTTTAAGTTGTTTTCATTAAGTACTTGTTGTTTTGAAGTTGTTTCAGTTGAAAAAAGATGTTACATCCTTTTAAGTCGAATATTATGATTCCGCTGTGTAGTTATGAAAGTTGTTGGTTTTAAAAGACTAATTTATGATGTTATTGGTTCATCCGAGTTTTAAGTGTTATGTATATGTGTTAAATGCCGCTCTTTTAAGTTGAAATTGTAGCATTCCATTTGTTTGTTGGAAATTTTGTAACTATGATTTTATATAATCCGTTGGGTAGAAATGGGGTGTTACATAGCGCGTGAATGCTGCTAAGCGCGGGTGCGCTCAGCGCATTTTGTAGTGTGCTTCTTGAGTTTTTTACTATTTTGGTAGAAGCATTCTTTTGAAGCCCTTCTAACGTGGATAACACGGTTTAGGTCGGTTTGATGTGTAAAATAAAAAATTCGTGCTTAGTGCTCCAGGCCCGCTTAGCGCAGTCTGGTGAGATGAGTTTTATAAAAATAGATTTCATTGATTTTTTAGGTTATGGTTTTGGGGAAGTTTTTGATCCCAACTCCATAAATATTTAATTTTATTTGGATTAGCTTAGATAACAACTATGGAGCTTGCATACGGATGATCCAGGATGGATTGCTCTTCGATTGATGCTGACAAACCAGATTTGTGGTTCATTTCTCTTTTTTATTTGTATATTCTCTATTGGTTGGGTTTGTATATGTGTTTTCTTTAAAGTCGTGTATATTTGTCACCCTTGGCATTATATAAAACTTTCTTTACAAATCTTTGTCGATTATTATCCTTGATTTTTGCTCTGTGCTAGGGATTTGAGTTGTTATAGACATATACTGCTTGAATTCTTATCTAAGATGATTATCTAATAATGTCTGAATTCTAGAGATAAATTTAGCATTGTTATTCACTTAAGGTGTCTGAGACTAATTTATATGTGTTGTTTGTGTCACTCTGAGAGATTGTCGATGCAAGCGGGCACGATTGACTTCTGTGTTGTTGAGGTGGTTGAGAGATCACTACAGAGGTGAGGTAGTCGGCCTCTCAATTTGGGTTAGAAATGATTTAGGTTGTGAGTGACATGTGATGACATTTATGAATATTGTAGGTTTAGTATAACAGGTCGATAGGTTTAAGTCTGTGAGAAGTAGTATATATGCATGCTTGATAAGTTATTCCTTTTTCCTTTTTATACATTCATTTTTTGTTGATACGTTTTCCTTTCAACCCATTTATCCCCAAACTCATTAACAAGAGATTTTTTGAATGGAGAATCAATAACCAATCTTTGTGGACACGATACGATATAACATATATCACCCAGTAAATTAATAACTTACTTTTTGCTTGCCGCTTTACCGCAGCAGCACCTATCCACTATCACCAAAATCAAATCATTGCCTTTAGCAGTTTTTGGTAAAACCGACACCAAATCCATAGAGACTCTATCTCATTTCTGCTCTAGAATATTCAAAGGTTGCATAAGACCCATAGGCTTATGATATTCAACCTTCAACTTCTGACAAGTCAAACAAGCATAAAAAAACTTAGTGATCTCCTTTTTCATACCATGCCACAAAAATAACTTCTTCAAGTCTTGATACATCTTCGTTGCACTAGGATGAATATTGAACCCGTTTCGATGTCCCTCTTCGAGGATACTTCTCTGAAGTTATGGAATATCATGAATACCTACTCTATTTCTGAACCTTGTTATACCATTATCATCAACTTTGAACTCACCTCCCTTACCTTAGTTAATCAAGGTGAACTGGTCGACCAACTTTAAATCATATTTCTGACCTTCTCAGATTTCTTCTATTATACCATTAGTCAGTTTCAACATTCCTAACTTCACACTATCGGGATCCTCTTCACATGCTAAGCTCATATCTCTAAATTGTTCGATCATCTCCAACTCTCAAACTATAAGCGTTGACATGTGAAATGATTTCCTACTCAATGCATCGACAACTACATTTGCTTTACTGGGATAGTAATACAAATCAAAGTCGAAATCCTTCAACAATAGCCATCTTCTCTATCTCATATTCAACTCCTTCTGGTCAAACAAGTATTTCAGACTCTTATGATCATTGAACACTTCAAATTTAGATCTGAAAAGATGATGTCTCCAAATCTTCAACATGAATACAACAACTTCTAGCTCTAAGGCATGCGTAAGATAATTCCTTTCATGGATCTTCAAGTGCCTAAAGGCATAAGCAACAACCTGTCCATTTTGCATTAGTACACCACCAAGACCTATCTTTGATGCATCGCAATACACTACAAAAGCATCACTTCGGTTAGGCAAAATTAATATCAGAGCAGTCATCAGCCTCTTTTTCAATTCTATGAAACTTTCTTCACACACAACATCTCACACATAAACTTGACCTATTCGAGTTAACTGAGTTAACGATAATGCCAACTTAGAGAATCTCTCAATGAACCTTCACTAATAACCTGCTAAACCAAGAAAACTTTGAATCTCACTCGTAGACTTCGGAGTCTCCCATTGCAACACTGCATCAACTTTAGAAGGATCCACATCAATTCCACCACCTGAAATCACATGACTAGGCAAGCTCACTTCCTTCAACAAAATCTCACACTTTGACAGCTTTTCATACAACTTCTTCTCTTTTAACACTCGCAACACAATCCTCAAATGCTTGGCATGTTCTTCTTCAGATTTGGAATAGATCAGAACATCATCAATGAACACCACGACAAACTTATCCAAATATGAATGAAAAGCTTGATTCATATACTCCATGAAAACACATGGCGCGTTAGATACACCAAACGACATCAAAATGTACTCATAATGACCATACCTTGTTCGAAAAGCCGTCTTCAGAATATCATCTGGTTTAGAACGAATTTTATGATAACCTGAACTCAAATCAATCTTGCTGAAAACACAAGCACCCACCAACTGATCCATCAAATCATCAATTCTCGGAAGTGGATACTTATTATTAATAGTAACCTTATTCAATTGTCTGTAATCCACACATAGTATCATACTTCCATCTTTCTTCTTGACTAACAACACAGTCGCACTCCAAGGTGAAAGACTCGGTCTCACGAACTTTTTCTCAAGCATCTCTTCCCGTTGTTTCTTTAACTTGCTCAGGTTTGAAGCTGACATACTATAAGGAGCCATTGACACTGGACTTGTACCTGGCACCACATATATAGAAAACTCCACTTCATGTTCCATAGGCAAATCACTTATGTCATATTGAAACACTTTTGGAAATTCACAAACGACAGGTAATTCAACACTCGCCGCTTCATGATTAACTTGTAGTGATGCAAACATTGCAAACATCAAAGCTTCGTCTTCCATAAGTTCATTCACTTTCTTAGCAGACAACAACATTAATTCTCCATCATCACCAAACTTAGGGAACCTTAATGTCTTATTATAAAAATTAATGTGAACATAGTTAAACTCCAACCAGTTCATTCCCAGAATGACGTCAATTTGGTTTAGGGGAAGACACACCAAATATATCACAAAAATCTTGCCATAAATAGTGAAAGGACATTAAACAAACACAAGTGGTAGTAACAGAACCACTAGCAGGAGTATATATCACCATACTACCATTAATATTAGACAACTTCAATCCCAACATGTTAGCACATTTACATGAAATAAATGAATGAGTAGCACCAATATTAATAATAGCAACCAATCCAACATCGTTAATAATACAAGCACCTCGAATCAAGTTGTCCTTATTAGAATCCTATGATCTACTCAGAGCGAACACTCTACCATTGGTCTGGGCAGTAGCATCGTTCCTTGGCTTCTGACACTGGGTACTTATATGACCCTGCTCTCTATAATTAAAACAAGTCAGGCCATCATTCTTGCATTCAAGAGTGTGATGACCTGACTTACCACATTTGGATCACCTCAACACCTTATTCTCACATTCATTATAATGATGACCATGTTCACCACATCTATAACATTTGATAGAAGCAGGAGCTCCTCCCCCACTTGTCTTCTTTCCATAATAAGACTTCAGTTTCCCTTTATCAACTAGGCATCATAAAGCTTCTTACAGTCTTGATATTGCTTTCCTCTTTTCTCATTCAAACTCTTGTAGTGAGCCGAATGAGCTTTGTTTTCTTCTTCATAGATCCTACATATGTTCACCAAATCTGGAAACACACGGATCTGCTAATATCCAATTTCCTGTTTGATATCCAAATGCAAACCATTCTCGAAATTAATACACCTAGAGAACTCAATAGTCGCTTCATTGTAATATGGATAATACTTAGCCAGTTCCACAAACTTTGAAGCATACTCAGTCACAGTCAAGTTCCCTTGTTTCAACTCCAGAAACTCAATCTCCTTCTTTCAGCACACATGCTCTGGAAAGTACTTCCTCATAAACTCCCTACTGGACACAACCCAAGTAATAGCTTCACCCACCGCTGTCAGTCTCTGACGAGTGCCAACTCACCAATAATCAACTTCCTATGCAGATTGATGCATACTGAAGTGCACCTTCTACGCCTCTGAGTAATATATGACTCAAAATATCCTATAAAACTCCTTGAGCCAAGTTTGCGCTCCATCAGGATCGTATCTACTTTTGAAAATAGGAGGATGATTCTTATGAAACGTCTCCAAAACACGAGATCCATCATTAGGCTGATGTTGCACAACCTGAGAAACAGCCTGTAAAGCAGCAGCAAGTGCAACATCTTTCCTTCCAGCCACTCAACACACAGAAAACTAATATGAGAAACAACACATCGATAGTGTATTCACACTAATCAACTGACGGGACATGTTCATCATAAGAAAACCTGGTCAGACAGATCGACCTGCTCTGATACCACTAATGTAGCACCCTTCTAAAAACCCACGAATAAATAACAATTGGACTAGAGTAATCCACCATTCAAGAGTGTCACATCTTCATATAAAACATCATAGTAAAACATTATGCTCTGTAACATGGGTTTTCATGATTTTCAATGCATATTCCTATAAGAATATCATTGTTAACTCAACATGTTGCAGCGGAAATAATATTTTAAAACATCTTTATTAGTACTTTACAATCACATACCATCTCTCTACATGATTTATGAGTTTATGCTCCAAAACATCTTAAAACAAAATGAACATTCTCAAATAACATAACATAAAGAACATATAGTTCAAATCAATCGATCCCAAAACCCCGATGTTACATATTAGATTAAGACTCTCTTATTCAATAGAAAGTAAATAAATGCACTCCAAAGCTATCCTCTAAGCTTCAACGGACTATTCCTGATCACCTACAAGTTACCCACGAATAGAGGCAACATTTCCAAGCAGAAAGAGTGAGTAATCATAATCATTATAAAAGACATAAGGAATAAATATGGTAGATATGCACGTAGGCAAGACATCACACGTCATCAGAACCTCATGTTATACTCACACTTTCACAACATCATTAATACACAACCACACTTATCATCAACATCACTTAATCAAATCATTATGCAATGTCACGTATAATATAATGCAACTTCATAGACTCATGCATGTGGTACCAAAACTTCACTGATGACTCAGTCATCGTTTTCTCCAAAGATCCCCACCAATAGGATTGATTCCCACTTCGAACCACAGAACTTAATAGTATTGCACTCAATCCATACAATGGGATTAATTCCTTCACTAGACTATTGTCCTTTCATCATCACTGGACCAAAGTCCTAACATCACTGGACCAAAGTCCTAACAATATCACTGGACCAGAGTCCTAAACTATGCCATGAATGCATGATGTGAAACAACATGATAAACACGACCACGGCTAGTCAAAACACATCATCATCCATGAATTCATCCCATACATCATAATATACAAGCATCATCACATAATCATATTATCGTTGTAACAACATAGTATCATCACAGTATCAACAACTCACCATATAACACACATTAATTTAACCCAACACATGGAAACATAACTTCATCATAATTTAGGTACTGGAAATATACATCATATTACTCATTTTATTTCACCTAATTAAACTTCATCACGTTAGATATTTAACACTTCGAACAAAACCTCAAACCGAGTTCTAAAACTCAAGTTATGGTACTTTAAAAATCCAACTATTGTCCATTGCCTAAAGCTTCATCCGGCGACATGGGAGTGATAGCCTACAAATTCTTCTCGGCCTCCATCACCCAGCGAGACATCTTGCTTTCATGGAAACACACCTCTCGCTCTGGCATCGCCCGGCAATGACGCAAGCGAGATGCTTTAGTAGCTCCACTATTCTGCCTATTCTTTCACCTCCAATCTCTCCTGACGACGACCAAGCAACATCATTATCTCCCGATGATATCTTCTATTTCCCGGCGACACACACCAGTTTATGATTCCCTTATGTGATCTCTGCACTACACCAATCCAATATTTGCTGGATTTCACACCAATACATACCCAAAACTCATCTAAATCATCATGGTTTCACAACATCACAAGAGTACATCATAGTAAACATCATAGACATCATTCCTCATCATTATAACATCAATTTATCACTAATTTCATAAAATCATCATGATACCAAATTCAAACAAAAAAACCAACATAGCCTACAATTATCTAATCCTTAGATCGATTATAATAACAATGATAAACACCTCTTACCTTAGATTATAGAAGCAAATCTATTCCTCTTGGTGTTCTATCACAAATCCTCTTGCCCTAGCTCTCTCTTCTTTTCACCTCTTCCTCCAAATCTTACAATTCCACAGAATGATCGTTTTAAAACTTACAAACCTTCCTTATACCAAAATTACCCCTTGGACCCCTAATATGGTCTTTCACTATTGTCCTCACTTATTCTTCCCAAATGAATAATTTTCCCTTATCAACTCTTAATACCAATATTACTCTGTTTTACAAATTAAAATAATTCTAACCAATTATTCTAATTATTCTAAATTATCCAAAATCTTCTTAATTCACAATAATCGCTATAACACATGAACATTACATAACCATCATAATCATCAAAACAACAAAGATCATCATAATTACCCATCATAACAAATTATGAATTTAAATAAATAACTTAATTAATTTGGGGTGTTACATGACCCGCGATGGTCGAGTGTCTACTCTGGTGCCTCAGAAGGTTGTTGATATTGGTAAGCAATTTGTTGAAACTAGTGTTGAGCCTAAGAAGGTGGAAGGTCGGACTAATGGTGCTACTTTAGAGGAATATACTGATGATCTATTGAATATTATAAAGATGAGTGATAAAAGAATTATTGATTAGCTATTGCAAACTGCGTCAAAGATTTCTATCTTGGCTTTGCTAATGAGCTCTGTTGCTCATAGAGATTCTCTTATGGCAGTTTTGGATCAAGATTTCGTTGACCTGGATGTAACTATTGATCAATTCACCAACATTGTGGGTAATATTGTATCTTGTAATAATCTTGGCTTTTGGTGATGATGCACTACCAGATGAAGGAAGGAATCGTAATTTGGCATTGTATATTTCTTTGAACTTTAAAGAGGATGCTTTATCCAATGTGATTATTGGTAATGGCTTTGCTTTAAATGTTATGCCAAAATGAAATCTCTCAAAGCTTTCCTATCATGGAACTCCCACGCGCAATAATGGTATTATAGTGAAAGCTTTTGACGGTTACAAGAAGTCTGTTATCAGAGAAGTGGATTTACCTGTATGGGTGAGACCATATATGCTCCAGATTATATTCCAGGTTATGGATATCTTTCCCACCTACAGTTGTTTTTTGGGTCGCCCTTGGATCTACGAGGCAGGGGTTGTTACCTCTACCTTGTAACAAATGTTGAAGTTTGTCAGAGATGGCAAGGTAATGATTGTTAATGGGGAGAAGGCTATGTTGGTGTCGCATTTATCTTCTTTGACTTATGTTGAAGTAGATGAAGTTGTTGTTGGAACTCCGTTCCAAGCTTTATCCATTGATGATGTGAAGAAGAATAAATTCTAGTTGTCCAGAAAGGTCCTAGTAGTGTTTGGGGCCAAGTCATTGATCTACCTGAGAACAAGAACAAAACTGGTTTGGGTTTCTCCCCTCAAAAAGATAAGAAAGAAGTTGTGAAGCTGAAATCTGCTTTTTGTCCTTACCAAGACATGTTCCACCGTGGAGGCTTCATTAATCTGACTCCTTCAGAGGTCGATGTTATTCTTGAAGATGAGTAAGAGCTGGAAATTCCAAAATATGTGGCATGTGGAAGAAGATTTCAAAATTATATCTATATGGATGTTCATAACTGAGTTCACATTTTGAAGTAATTTGTTTTGCTTTTTTTTTTTAAATCCTTTCACTGTGCCCAAAGTGAAAGTGATGTTGTTCGGGCTTGTTTCAAATTTTAAAATAATTAATAAAAGTCATTTCTATTATCAAATTGCATTTTTATTTTCTTCTTTTTCTAGGAAAATGGTAATCAAAAAAATCTTTCAAAAATATAAAAATTGTCAATAAATTTTCATAATCACTTGTTGCATTTATCGGTTTCTAAAATTAAGCATTAACATATTGACACGCCGCAAGCGTACGTCTAATGTTAGAGTAGTAAAAAGAGTTATCGAACCACAAGGGCCAATGGTTAATTACCTATTTCTATTGTGTCATTATAAATCTAGAGTAATCGAATATTTTGGGAGGAACAAACTTAAGTGAAGATTCACTTAAGTAAAAATAGCTTATTTTCTAAAGCACTTTTTGAAAACAGCTTAATTGCAAATAATTTTAGATTTAATAAAAACAAACAGGACTTCAGGGTCATGATACCTTACTCTAACATCTCTATAGGGTCAAACTAATCATGCTACAAGGATTTCGACGCGAATTATAGAAAAATAGATTTTACAGATAACACCTGCATTCACCAGCGTGTTATCTTGATTTCGATAAATAATTCGTTAGCTTTCACTTTTTTGAAATAATTTAACAAAACCTTATTGTTATTACATTGTCTGTTACGATGACATATTTCTCAATCCTTTCAAAGTACTTTCATATCATCGGATTTGATTGTTTAAAAATCTGTTTTCAGGTATCGATACAGGTCCTTTCGGAACATTATCGATACCTAAGAACTTTTCAATTTCTCAATAAAGTTAGATAATAATTTAGATCTTTTAAAATAATATCACATTGTAATCCTTGTATCATATAGAAACAACCATATAGATAGTCATGAGTTAGGTCTCATGAACCTTAATCCCTAAAGGTCTACTCACTCTTGGTGAGGAACAAAACGAATAAAGTAATTCTTTGATTCATAAACATTATAGAAATAGCAATTATAATAATCAAAAGAAGATAGTAAAATAGAACCTGAATAACACTTGAAATAGATTAAATTAATGTCACTTGCTCCAAGGAGACTTTTTACATCCAGAGTTGAAAGTGCAAAGTAAAATAAAAATACGATAAAACTTTGACGCCCCAAAACTTCCAATGTTCTCTTGCTTAAATAGAAAAATAGCTATAAATAAAAATCTTGGACATTAGGTTCAAATAAAATCAAATATTCAAATGCCAAAACTCCCAAAATAGAGACAAATCAAGCCGAGAAAGGAAAGAAAATATGGATTTTCTCACTCCTGTTATGGGTCGTAATGTGCGTTACGGGTACCCGTAACAAGCCCCTGGTATTTGTACTGGGAGAGGAGGCAAGGGGTGCTGAAGCCTGGAGTTCATTACGGGCCGTAACATGCGTTACGGGCACCTGTAATGGGGCTCTGGTTTTTGTACCCGAGTTTTCTAAGTTTTGCACTTTTCTTCAATTTTCACTCGATTTGATATCCTTTTTCTCTGGTATGATCATAAAGACCTAAAAATGACAAAAACAAAATACCAAGACATAAATGTATAAAACATAAACAAAATATAATGAAAATGCGACTAAAAAATAATCATAAAACGGTATAAAACACACTTATCACAAAATTGCAGATTAATTAATAAAATTGTTTAAAACAATGACCTTATGGCGTCTCCCAACTTTGAATATCTTGTGTATGAAGCTAAAGAAGAGGAGTTGATTGAAATTTCAGAAGAGGTTGTTTGGTTGCTTGAGCACGAGGAAAAGACCATTCAATCATACAAAGAGCCATTGGATACAATTAATTTGGGTTCTGAAGAATATCTAAAAGAAGTCAAGATTAGGGCTTTGCTTCATCCAGAGGTGAAAAGCGGGTTGGTTGATTTGTTGAAAGAGTATGTTGATATTTTCGCTTAGTCTTATCGAGACATGTCTGGTTTGTGTAACACCCCAAATAATTTGATTATTTATTTAATTATTTTATTAATTTATGTTGAGTATTTGTGACTTAATTGCGTGTTTATGTGATGTATAGATGATCATGATGCTTGATATGATGTTTTGTGTGGTGTATAATTGGGTGATGGGAATTAATAAGGTATAGAGTATTTTAGAATAATTTAGATAATTATAATAATTAATTGGAGTTATTTTAATTAGTTAAATAGAATAATAATAAGAGGTAGAAGCTATGAGGTCATAGTGGTAAATTGTGAATGGACAAGTGAGGGTAAGATGGGAAAACCATAGAAATGGTCCAAAGGTTAAACTAGGGAAAAAGAGTGCCAGTGTTTGTTTTGTGCAATCGTGAAAAGATAAGGATGATGTGAAGAGAGCTATGGCATGGAAGAATTCATATGAATTTGATAGAAGGGGATTTATCGTTGTTGATATAATTGATCTAAGGTTTAGATAATTGTAGGTTGTGTTGGGTTTTTAGGATGATGATGTTAATATGATGCTTTGAAGAAAATTGGTGTAATTATGATGTTTTCTTGCAAGGAATTGAGTCATATGATGTATGATAATATGTGTTGTTGTTATGTGATGAAACTAAGTGAATCTATGATGAATTGAGACATGTACTATGGAGAAATCGTGTAGAAATTGGGACTGTACAGTGCAGAAATTGCAACAGGGAAGTCTTATTCACGTTGCAGCGTTGGGGTGTGGATGTGTGTCGTCGGGCGATGGAGCCTCGCTCCAGCAGCATCGGGCGAGTAAGAAGCGATGTGATAGGGTGAAAATCACAGCCTCTGGATTTTGTATGGAGAGTGGTTTGTCGTTGGAGCGTCGTTGGGCAACGCAGAGGCAATAGGAGAGTGTCAGGCGAGCGAGATGCAGCGTCAGGAAGTGGAGGCCAGAAAGGAAAACGGGTGTTGTCACTCGCTCGTCGTCGGGCGAGCACCATGTGATGGACAGCAATAGTATTTTAAAAGTGTTATAACTTGAGTTTCAGGAATCCGATTGATGCGCCATTCGACGCTTTAGGAAGATAACACGATGAACTATATCTTGGTGGAATAGGAAGAGTCATATAATGTGTTTTTCCATTACCTATGCTTAGATGAATAAGATGATTTAGTGATTTTTTTAGTATGGTGTATGTGTATACAATGAATTGTTGATGATATGATGATGTTGTTCTATGTTATGATGCGTTGACATTTATAATGATTATATGAATAATGATGCGTTTTGACTAATAGTGGTCATTTGGTTATTAAAGATGTTTCGCGTCATGCATTCATGGCATAAGTTAGGGCATAGCCCATTGATGGTTGCAGAACGTTGTTCTAGTTAGTTTTGTAGGACAAATAGTCCAGTGATGGCCTCAATCCATAGTGTTGATTGAGTGCAATTTATGATGTGCTTTGGTTCCAAGCGAGAATCGGTCCTATTGGTATGGATCTTTGGAGAAAATGATGGCGGTATCAGTGAAGTTTTGGTACCACATGCATGAATCTAAAGAAGTTGCATTGAATTATATGTGGAATTGCATGATGATTTGATTAACTTATGTTTTATGGATGCGTCTTTGTGATAATTAATAATTGATGATATTACCATGTGTCTGATGCGTATTATGATGCTTGAAGGTGTGAGTATGACATGAGGTTTTGATGATGTGTTTCTTAGGTGTTGTATCATAACTACTATATTTATTCCTTATGTCTTTTATAATGATTATCATTTACTCACCCTTACTGCTTGGAAATGTTGCCTATATGCGTGGGTAACTTGCAGGTAATCAAGAATAGTTCGCCAAGGCTTAGTGGATAACTGCAGAGTGCATTCTTTATTTCCTGTAAAATAAAAGGGTCTTGCTCTGATATGTAACATCAGGGATGGAATCATTTATTTTGAATAATCATGTTATCTTGTTTAATTTGAGTTTTGGACTACCCTTATATTAGTTGAGTTGTTTTGATTTAATAAAGTTATTTAGAAGTATCTTAATACAGATATTTCAAATTATGAATTTCCACTGCGAGTAAGTTGAAAAGCTATGGCTGTTAATCATGAAGTACTTAATGTAATTGATTTTTGAAAGCCCGTATTACGGAGCAGGATGTGTCTTAATATGAAGTTTGTTTGAAGCAATGTTACACCCTTTTGGTGCATTACTCTAATTTAATTATTAAATTATTTTGTGAATAATATTTGGGGTTTAGAAGGGTGTTACATTAGTGGTATCAGAATAGGTCGGCCCGTCCGACTAGGTTTTCTTATGATGTCCATGTGTTGTCGGTTGATTACTGTGAGTACTTTGTCGATACGTGTTTCTGATGTTAGTTTTCTGTGTGTAGAATGGCTGGAAGAAACAATATTGTGATTGTTACTACTTTGCAAACTGTTTCTCAGGTTGTGCAACATCAGCCCAATGCTAGTGGGATTGATGGATCCTGTGTTTTGAAGATATTTCAAAGGAATCATCTGCCTGTTTCTAAAGGTAGATACGATCCTGATGGAGCACAAACTTGGTTCAAGGAGATTTACAAAATCTTTCGAGTCATGGCTTGCTCAGAGGCGCAGAAGGTGCAGTTCGGTACGTATCAACTGGCAGAGGAAGCTGATAACTGGTGGGTTAGCACCCGTCAGAGACTAACACTGGTGGGTGAAGTTATTACTTGTGTTGTGTTCAGCAGGGAGTTTTTGAGGAAGTACTTTCCCGAGCATGTGTGAGGGAAGAAAGAGATTTAGTTTCTTGAGTTGAAACAAGGGAAATTGACTATGACTTAATATGCTTCGGAGTTTATGGAACTGGCCAAGTAAATTATCCATATTTTAGTGAAGCAACTGCTGAGTTCTCGAGGTGTATTAAGTTTGAGAATGTTTGCGTCCAAAAATTAAACAGGCAGTTGGATAGCAGCAGATCCGTGTATTTTTAGATTTGGTAAACAATTGTAGGATCTATGAAGAAGACAATAAAGCTAATTTAGCTCACTATAAGAGTCTGAACAAGAAGAGAGAAAAGTAGTATCAAGACTGTAAGAAGCCTTATGATGTCTCAGCTGATAAAAGGAAATAGAAGGCTTATGATGGGAATAAGATAAGTGGGGGAGGAGCTCCCGCTTCTGTCAAGTGTTATAGGTATGGTGAACAAGGTCACTATTCTAATGAATGTGAGAATAAAGTGTGGAGGTGCTACAAATGTGGTAAGATGGGTAATTGTGCTTCTGAATGCAAGAAAGATGGTCTAACTTATTTCAATTGTGGAGAGCAGGATCCTATTAGTACCCAGTGTCAAAAACTGAAAAAGGACGTTACTGCCCAGACCAATGGTAGAGTGTTCACTTTGAATGGATCAGAGGATTCCATCGGGGACAACCTGATTCGAGGTAATTGTTGGTGGGTGTTTGTGTTTTCAACAAGATTGATTTGAGGTCGGGTTATCATTAAATTCTTGTTAAACCAGATGATATTCAGAAGACGGGTTTTCGAACGAGGTATGGCCATTATGAATACACTGTGATATTGTTTGGTGTATCTAATGCGCCAGTTGTTTTCATGGAATATATTAATAGAACTTTTCATTTGTATCTGGATAAGTTTGTTGTGGTTTTCATCGATGATATTCTAATCTATTCCAAATCAGAAGAATAACATGTGAAGCATTTGAGAATTATGTTGCAAGTGTGGAAAGAGAAGAAGTTATATGATAAGATGTCGAAGTCTGAATTTTGGCTGAAGGAAGTGAGTTTCCTTTGTCATGTGATTTCTAGTAGTGGAACCGTTGTGGATCCTTCTAAAGTTGATGCAGTGTTGCAATGGGAGACTCTGAAGTCTGCAACTGAGATTCAAATTTTTCTTGGTTTAGTAGGTTATTACTGAAGGTTCATTGAAGGTTCTCTAAGCTAGCATTATCATTAACTCAATTGACTCAAAAGGGTCAAGCTTATGTATGGGATATTGCGTGTGAAGAAAGTTTCATAGAATTGAAAAATAAGTTGACGATTGCTCCCGTATTAATTTCGCCTAACCCAAGTGATGCTTTTGTGGTGTATTTTGATGCATCAAAGATGGGACTTGGTGGTGTGCTAATGCAAAATGGACAGGTTATTACTTATGCTTGTAGGAAATTGAAGATTCACAAAAGAAATTATCCTACGCATGACTTTGAGCTAGTAGTTGTGGTGTTTGTGTTGAAAATTTGGAGACATTATCTTTTCGACTCTAAATTTGAAGTGTTATGTGATCATAAGAGTCTGAAATACTTGTTCGACCAGAAGGGGCTGAATATGAGGCATAGAAGATGGCTTGAGTTATTGAAGTATTATGACTTTGATTTGAATTATTGTACGGGTAAAGAAATTATAGTTGTCGATGCATTGAGTAGAAAATCGTTGCATATGTCAATGCTTATGGTTCGAGAGTTAGAAATGATCGAACAATTCAGAGATATGAGCTTAGTATGTGAAGAGACTTCCGATAGAGTGAAGTGGGGAATGTTGAAACTGACTAGTGTTATAATAAAAGAAATCCGACAAGGTCAGAAATATGATTTGAAGTTGGTTGACCAGTTGACCTTGATTAACCTAGGTAATGGAGGTGAATTCAAATTTGATGATAATGGTGTGATGAGGTTCAGAAATAGAGTGTGTGTGCCGTATATTCTAGAACTTAAAAGAAATATCCTTAAAGAGGGACATCGAAGCGAGTTAAGTATTCATCCTGGTGCCATAAAGATGTATCAAGACTTGAAGAAGTTATTTTGGTGGCCTGGTATGAAGAAGGGAATCGATAAATTTGTTTATGCTTGTTTGACTTGTCAGAAGTCGAAGATTGAACATCAGAAGCCTATGGGTCCTATGCAACCTTTGAGTATTCCAGAGTGGAAATGGGACAGTTTTTTTATGGATTTCGTGTCATGTTTTTCGAAGACTCCTAAGGGAAACGACTAAATTTGGATGATAGTTGATAGGTTGAATAAGTCGGCTCACTTTTTACCAATGAAGATTAATCATCCTATAGAGAAGCTAACTAAGATGTATATCGATGAGATTGTGAAATTGCATGGAATACCTTCGAGTATCGTGTCGCATAGAGATTCAAGGTTTATATTGAAATTCCGGGAAGGTTTGCAGAATGCTTTTGATACTAAATTGAGGTTGAGCTCTGCATACTGTAGCGATAAAATTGTTGAGACTAAGCTATTGGATTTACTTAACTCGCATGATCAAATAAAAATCACCATCGCGCTTTATTATTTCTAAAGGAAATGGGAAGAAAAAAATAAACCCAAAAAAGAGGGGGAGAGAATCTAGGTACGGGGGTTAGTTATGCAAAGGAAAGATATTAGCACCCTAAACATCTATGGTACTCTGTAGGAACCTCTTTGAAATTTTTTGTATTTTGGCTATAAATGGTGTATACAAAAATAGATGGTGGAGATAAGAAAAGAAGTATTTTTTATAATTGTTGCACCCGTCGTGGTTGCGAACCTTTAGTGTCTATGTATCACCTTCCAGATGCATTAAGTCTTCAAAAATTAGACAGAGTAACAGTTGTATATAGAAGAATTCTCAATCATAGATAAAATATATAATTAGAATAACTTGTACACAAAGAAAATAAATCTAATGTCTTAGAGTAAATCCCAAAAACTTCAGGCAATGTCCATCATCACCCCCTTCAATTTGAATTACAATGAGGACAATTTATTCATATTTATGGAAAAAATAATGTAATTAAATGCCTTACACAATTACCCACGTCAAAGAATTATTTATCCAAACATAGACTACCAAGTCTAAAATTGTCTTACCTTATACACACTTGAAAAAATTTCATGTACTTTAGAATCTATACTATGTAGTTACCATATTTTCATTGTTTTTCGACGTTGATACTAACAATTCGGAAACACAGCTCTTATTATGCTTTAGCTTAGTTCCAAAAATTTCTGACAACAAACTCCATCCAGACTAGCAACCATCAAAGTGCATTTCTTTGCATGTCATGTGAACCAAACTCACAACCAGATTGCAAGGGAAATAGGCTACAAACACAAACAATTTGTTTCAGTTTCCAGCTCAAGTTGAATAAAGACACAATTAAACAAACTTTTAAGTTATGTAGCATCTGTATCAGATACCTAGACATCAATTCAACAAGTGAAAGGAGAGATTAATTGTAGACTTGTGTTGTAACTTATTTTAAATATAGAGTTGTTATCCTTAATTTTTATCTTAAGGAAGAGAATATAAAGGAATAACTTTAAAAAATTTCAAAGATTCTAGATCTTAACTCAGTTTTAGGTGAGGGGAAGTTGTTAGACACCCCTCATCTATCTTGTTCACAAGGATACTAGGTTTAGAAGCACGTTCTTAAGAAATAGGGTTTTAATGTTTTATTACGAGAACTTACCATGATTTTTGATCGTATACCTATGTATCCTCTTAAGAGGAATCAGAGTCTCATTTCGTAGTTCGCAGTTGGTTTGTGTTTTTTATGGATTGCGAAGATATTCGTATTTTCTGCATGTTTAGTCTAGATGTCGTAAATAGTGGAGATTGTTAGACTAAGTGCGCAGTCGATTCGTACGTATTCGCAATCCTTTTCGAAAATTGTTCATCGAATTAATTTAGTTATGAAAATACTTTGTGGTCGGTTAAATATTTTTTAATATATTAATTATTGAAAATACTCTATTTAAATGCATGATAAAAAATAAAGTTCAATGCAATAAATAAAATAATATTTTGGATGTGTTTGGAAAATAATATATTTATGTGATAAAAATAAATAACAGAATATTAATAATTATAAATATATAAATATATAAATATATATAAATATATAAATATATGAATATGCAAATATAAAAAAAAATTATAAATAATAAAAATAATAAAATATAAAAATAATAAAATAAATAAAATAATAAAAATAATAAAAAACGCAGGGGGTGTAAATATAGTGAAGGTAGTAAAATGATGGGGTGCTAAAAGCATGGACCTGAATTCAGATATTGAATTAAGGCCCAAAAGGCGAAAGGGTGCGGGTTTGAGTTACGCAGTAAATTGAGGGTGTCAAGAGCCAGGGCCCAAGTCCAGATTTTGGACTTGGCCCATTTTGGCATGGGGTATGTTTTTACACGTATTGGTAAGACAAAATTTGAAAGGGGTATGGATAGACAATGGGTCAGGCCCAACGCAGGAGTTTGAGAAATTTATGTGGTTCGCGTGTGAGTGAGGCGCGCACGATATCTTGGGCCTGCGCATTTTGGACGTTAGATCTGGATCACACAGATGTTAAGGAGGGAGTATAGTAATTCCGGTGGAACGTCTTACATGAGATCACTGGGACACAATATATTTCATTTTAAAAAAACAACTTAGTCATTTGTTGTATTCTCTCTCTCTCTCTCTCTCTCTCTCTCTCTCTCTCTCTCTCTCTCTCTCTCTCTCTCTCTCTCTCTCTCTCTCTCTCTCTCTCTCTCTCTCTCTCTCTCTCTCTCTCTCTCTCTCTCTACTGTCTCTTCCTCCTCGTTCTCTCTTCTACTCTAAACGCAAACCCAAAAGCGAAACCCTAACACCCGACGACAGCCTCCAATCCCTCTGATTCTATCATAGACCCAAACCTTTAACCCTTAAATCGAATACCCCAACAAAAACAAAAGATACCAACCCCACAAAAAAAACAAAAGCTTAGTATTCAAAAATTACCTTTACCCATTGCGATTTTTGAATCTCTGAGTTTTGAGTGCTAATCTTCCTATCTTCCCTTTTTGTTTTGCAGATAATGACAATGACGACTTGACAACGGCACGGTAGAGGATTTGAAGACGATGGCGATTGAATAGCTAGGGTTTCAGATATTGAAACCCTAAGCTAATTGTGGTGACTGAATCAAGGAAGCGATGAAGACAATACCTTTAAGACCTTCTTCTTTCGGTTCTGTAACTTCTTATTTTTTCTTCTCTGTCAACTTCCTCCTTCTATTGTTCTGTAACTCCTCTGTAATTTTTTTCATCTCTTTTTTTCCCTACTGTAAACTTAGGTTCTTATAGTGTTTTTCTATTAGTTATATTAGGAAGAAGATTAATCTGTCTGTAGATTTTAATTGTAATTAATTAGGGTTTGAATTTGATTTTAGGAAATAATTTGATTTTGTCTGTAGTTTTGTATAAACTTTTAATTTGTTGATTTTGTCTGTACTGATGTATAAGATCTGATTTTGTAATAAAGTATAATTCTGTTTCTGCTCTGTATCGATTAAGCACTAATTAATCTCTGCATTTGTTCTTGATTCTATTTCCAATTCTATCTTAAAGATTTGAACAGTAACAGTTACTGCGTGAGTTTTTTGATTGGGCTTGCAAAACCCCTTTTTTTTAATTGGATTGGGCTTGCAAAACCCTTTTTTTTAATTGGATTGGGCTTGTAATGATTTTTGTGTTAAAAGCCTCTAACATTTTTTCTCTTTTTTTAAAAGAAAACCAAAACTTAAATAAAATTTGTAATAATAACACATAAACTGCTATGATTAAAAAATGATTAAGTTAGATAGTAACAATAATTTCAATAATATTTAAAACAAAACAATCCAAATTAAAAGACTGACGGACCACCTTATTGGACTTTAAAAAAAAACATATTGCCTTATTAAAAATCTAAATGGGTTTATTGTTTTATTGGGCTTCTTAATCACAGGTTTTTTTAATAAAAACTGATAATAATTTTTAACTAAATGACTTTAAAAAATAAAATTCTTAACAACCAAAACTGAAATGGGCCTGTTATGTAATTGGGTTTTAACAAAAAAAAATTGTTCATACTTCTTTTAAGACAATACACCTCCCTTAATTTTAAATGGACCTTTAAAAACCTAATGGGCCATCAGATATTGATGGTCCATTTTGAATCAATACCACCCTTTTTGCTTTTAAACACCCTTATAGAAATAAAACCTAAACAACACGATTTATTTAAATAGAAACTTTAAATATGATATAAGGGTAGGGAAAATTTGAAGTATGACAGTTGCCCCTATTTAATTACCTTTCGATTGAATGGTGTGGGATACACAGGTCTCGCACGTTTGATCAGAAGTTTATTAAATATTGGAAGGTTTGCAAATAAATTCCGAGAGATCATAAGGATACATTGTAAAGCGTTCCTATGAGCATTAATAGTAAGAATAGATGATGATGTATCATCTAACCAGCTTTTGAACCAAAGTTGATTTGATTTGGATATGACGACGCAGATATCCTGTCAGTGTCTAAAAGAAATTGTAAATTTTGCATATTTACCATAACCTAGGAGGTAAATGATACAAGTTTGAAAAGTTAACTTACCAATGCTTGAGAACTAATATAGTAAGTTTTGATTCGATTTGATTTTGTTTATTCATCACAACCTAGGGGATGGATAAAACAAAATTTTGATAACTCATTGCTGCATGGAGGCTGGTGCAATGAATTATGCAGGTACATTCACATATTTATCGCAACCTTGGGGATAGATTTTTTGGAAAAGGAGCTTGATAACAATATCGCTGCATGGAGATTAACGCAAAGAGTTATATCGCATAAAAAGATTGATAACAACATTGATGCATGGAGACTAATGCAATGAGTTAAATCGGGGAAGAAACTTTGATAATGACATTGCTGCCTGGAAACTGACGTAATGGATTATATTTTAGAAAAAGTTTGATAACAATATGGCGGCATGGAGAATGATGCAATGGAAAGAGTCTGGTAATAGTATTGCTGCATGGAGACTGATGTAATTGAAAGAGTTTGATAACATCACTGCATGGAGACTGGCACAATGGGTCGAATTATAGATTTCGTAACATTGTCGCATGGAGACTGACATAATGAGTTATATCACAAAGAAGAAAACATATTGTTGCATGGAGACTGACGCAATAGATTAGATTATAGATAAAGAAACATATTATTGTGTGGAGACTGAGGTAACAGGTTAGAGTTCGATAACATTGCTGCATGGAGACTGATGAAATGGTACAAATTGCAGATTTCACAACATTACTGCATGGAGCATGACGCAATGAGCTATATGCAAAAAAATGGGAACACATTGCTGCATGGAGCTTGACGCAATGAATTAAATTATTGGTTTCGCAACATTGCAGCATGGAGTGTGACATAATGAGCTAGATCGCGAAGAAAGAACATATTGTTGCATGGAGACTGACGCAATAGATTATATTGTGAATTTTGTACATTGTTGTATGGAGCTTGACACAATGAGCTATATTGCAAAGAAAAAAACAACATTATTGCGTGAAGACCGACGCAATTTGTTGAATAAGGAGGAAGTTGTTTTGATGATCCAGATCCTAAATAACTAAATCAGAGACGAGATCAGATTTTTACCGATTGTATATGTTTACAACCAAGGTAAAAACTGATGGGGGACCCTAAGATATTGGCTTCGTCCGAAGTAGGTTTCGAGGAATGCCATGCATGATGCATATGCATGGTGTCTTAGATCAATATGGAACCCAAAGTGTATATGTAATGAGTGTGCATATGCCCCAAATATATATGGGTGCAAAATATGTGTATATGCCCCAAAATGTTATGGAGAATGTCTTTTTGTATTCTTTCCTTTCAAATTATTGGCTTTGAGTCACCAACTCCTTGACATTGTGTGTTGCATCGCCGTGGTATCTTTGAGTTGATTTGAACGTGACGGAAAGTATCAATAAGGTCTTGATGTTTGTATCATAGGCATAGGTGTAACACAGGTGTGGACGCAAACATGGTCATGGAAATAAACATAGATGTGGACACAGGCATGAATTTTCTTTCAGTTTTTTCTAACCAAAATACATTTTGATGTTTTATCAGTTGCTTTTATTTGTCAAATCCTCGAAATGATTTCTACATAATATTCAACAGAAACAATCGTAATATTTTGAAATAAGTCTGTAAAAGAAAAAACACAATTCGCAAGATATTAAAGTAAAGGTTTTATTGATATGCCTTTGAATAGGCGTGAGTACAAGATGCAATTCCTAAAAAGAGGTAATTACAGGAAAAAAATTTAAAACTGTAAATGGTAATGAAAATGATAACTGCTACTGTTGTTTCCCCAATGTACTTTTGATAGGTTCTAGTATTCTTTGCTTCTGAGTTGGATAATTTGGATCTAACTTTTTCTTCATGGTCTGTGGTCACAATTCTCAAATCGCAGTCTTTTTGTTATTTATTTCTTTTGGATAAGATCCCTAATTTTTGTGCGGATCGCCCTTTCGGGTTTTCAATCCACTGGGATAATTTTTTTTTGTATGTCTCTAATTTTTGCCTGGATCGCCCATTCGGGTTTTCAATCCACTGGGACGCTCCTTTTTTCCTAAGTCACCTATTTAAGGTTCGATTTTAGCGAGCTTTCTTATACATAGTATTTTTTTGACTATGTGTGAATTTTCTGGATGCGGTAGCTTCTCCCCATCCATTATTGTGAGGATGAGACCACCACTGGAGAATGATGTTTTTACCATATATGGACCTTCGTAGTGGGATGTCCATTTACCACGTGAATCGAGGCGAGGTAGCAAAATATTTTTAAGCACTAAATCCCCTTCTTTGAATATTCGAGGACATACTTTCTTGTCGAAGGCTTTCTTCATTCGTTTCTGATATAATTGACTGTGGCGCAAAGCGGTCAAGCATTTGTCTTCAATGAGGTTGAGCTGATCAAGTCGCGTTTGAACCCACTCTACTTCTTCGAGTTTTGTTTCCATTAGCACTCGAAGTGATGGAATTTCTATTTCAACTGGGAGTACTGCCTTCATGCCATATACTAGCGAAAAAGGAGTTGCGCCTGTTGATGTGCGTATAGAGGTACCATAGCCATGTAGAGCAAATGGAAGCATTTTGTGATAATCTTTATATGTCTTCACCATTTTCCGAATGTTTTTCTTGATATTTTTGTTGGCATCTTCGACGGCCCCATTCATCTTAGATCGATATGGCGAAGAATTATGATGCTCAATCTTGAAATCGTCGCATAACTCTTTCATTATTTTGTTGTTCAGATTAGACCCGTTATTAGTTATGATCCTGTTTGGAACCCCATATCTGCATATGAGATTTTTCTTGATGAATTGAGTGACCACTTGGCTTGTCACATTTGCATAAGATGTCACTTCTAGCGATTTGGTGAAGTAATCAATGGAGACTAGTATGAATCGATGTCCGTTAGATGCTTTCGGTTCGATCATACATATCATATCGATTCCCCACACTGAGAATGACCAAGGAGAGCTCATGACATTCAAAGGAGTAGGTGGTACATTCATTTTGTAGGCGTAGATTTGGCACTTGTGACAGGTTTTTGTGTAATTATTATAATATGCTTCCATTGTTAACCAATAATAACTTGCTCGTATAATTTTTCTTGCCATAGCATACCCATTTGTATGGGTTCCTAAAGTACCTTCATGGATTTCTCTCATAAGCGTATCCGCTACTTGTTTCTCCACACACCTGAGTAGCACCATATCGTAATTTATTTTATATAATACGTTACCACTCAGAAAGAGTTTTAAGGCTAGCCTTCACATAGTTCGTTTATCAATGATAGAGGCATTTTTTAGATATTCTTGTTTCTCAAGGTACCTTTTGATGTCATAGAACTAGGGCTTGTTATCCGGTCCTTCTTCAATGGAGAGGCAATGTGTAGGCTCTTCAAAATGCCTGATTGTAATGCACGGGTCATGGTTAGGACAAGTTACCCTGAGCATGGATGATAGAGTTGCTAAGGCGTTTTCCATTTCATTTTCTTCTCGTGGGGCGTGGTTGAAGGTAATCTCGGTGAATTATGTAGTTAGCTTTAGGACATGATCCCGATATGGAATCAAATTGGGGTGTTTAGTTTCTTATTCACCTTTTGACTTGGTATATGACTAACGCGGAGTCCCCGAATACTTCAAGATATTTTATTCTTAGATCAATGGCAGCTTCTAGACTCAAGATACAAGATCCATATTCGGCGATATTGTCGGTTCAGTCGAAACATAACCTTGCAGAATAAGGTTTGTGATAGTTCTTTGGAGAAGTCAAAATCGCCCTGATACCGTGCCCCGGTACATTTGAAGCTCCGTCAAATATGAGTATCCAACGTGCCCCTAGTTTAGGTCCTTTGTCGGGCCTTGGTATTTCGTAGTCATCTATAGCCATAACATCTTCGTCTAGAAAGTCGAACTTCATTGGCTGATATTCCGGAAATGGTTGATGATCTAGATGATCAACTAGTACACTTCCTTTGAAGGCCTTTTGAGTAACATATTGTATGTCGTACTCCGATAGTAACATTTGTCATCGGTCAATCCTTCCTGTCATAGCTGGTTTTTCGAACACATATTTTAAAGGATCAATTCTTGCTATTAACCATGTGGTCTATGTTAACATGTACTACCTCAATCTTTTAGTTTCCCAAGCCAATGCACAGCATGTCTTCTCGAGGAGTGAGTACCTGGTTTCATAGTCAGTGAATTTATTGTTGAGGTAGTAGATTGTATGCTCTTTTCTACCTGTTTCATCTTGTTGGCCCAATACACATCCCATTTGTGATCGGTGGATCTGGAACTGACTGTTTAACGCTGGTTCGCGAAATGTCGCGGAAGCAAGAGTCGCCACCGTCTTTTATTTTCTCCAAATGGAAAGGACAAAAGCACAGAAAAATTCCTTAAAGAGATTGCTCTCGGTTCGGGAGGTGGATTATAGAAAGGGAAGGTGTTAGCACCCTTTCTATCCATGGTTATCCATGGGCTCTTAGATACTTGCTCACTTGTGTTTTCAAAATGTTTGTTTGCTTTTCAACTGTGGGTTTTAAAAAAAGTTTCTTTGAAAATTTCAGTTCGACTCTTGTATCGGTCCTCAAGAGTGTTTGAAAAAATTGCTTTCGAAAGCTTTTTGAAAATGTGTTGGTGTGAAAAGTATTTTTGATTTGTTTTGAAATTAGAGCAAGTATCTACGAGAACCTACCTACCCTAAGGAATTCGTCTGTGTAGATGTCCTTTAAAGTAGTGCCATCCCACCATTGAGAGGTAGGTAGCACCACCGTTGGAGGTGTTCGGGTCAATTCGAGGTTCGGGACATGGTGATCACCGGAGCAATGGGAAGATACCTTAGAAGCTACCCTCATGCCAGGTTCCCGGATCATGAGGACTTACTAAGACATCCTCTACTCGACGATCACCTTTCGAGGCAAGGCAACAGTGAGGCGTACCCTAGGGGTGGTGTGTGATTTGTGTGTCATGTTCATTTGCATTTATCTTGTTCATGTCAAAGTGATCTACGCGTTTTTTATTTTAACATTCATTCTTGCATGCATTTATTAACAGTTAAAACGTTGCGGGAATTAAAAGTTCCTAAACTATTACAAAGGCGCGGGTCCACATCGCCAAAATAAAAATCCAGGACCCGATTTGACAGAAAGTAAATAAGTGCGAGAAATTAAATGTCCGAGTTTACAAGTCTTTGGGAGAGTTACATCAATATTTAAGAAATAAAATAAAATGCGCGAATATGAATTAAGATTGGAAGCGAGGGCGTTGGACCCTTTTTTAATGAAATTAAATTAAATTATTAAATTAATTAAATTAAAATAAAAAAGAAATTATTTTTTGAGGTTTTTTTTGGTACTTATGATTTTAATGAGAATAATTAAATGAAAGAAAATATTAACCCTAATTCTAATTGTTTTTTAGTTTATTAAGAAAACATATTAAAATTAAACCTAAGATTAATCTAATTATTTACATGGTAATTTTATTACAAAAATAAATAATATTTAATTATTAATAATGGTGAAAAAAGAATAAAAGTAATTAAACTAATTAGACCTAATTTTCTACAAGTTTTTAATTTATTAAAAAAGATATTAGAATTAACCCTAAATTAACCTAATTAATTAGTGAAATTTTATTTACAAAAATATTAATTAAATAAAAATATATTTTGAATTTTTCTGATTTTTATATTGTTTTTATGTTTTTTATGAAAATATTAAATCAAAGAATTAAAGGAAATTAATTAAACAAAGAAAAGAAAAATATAAAAAAAGAGTAAAAGAAGCAAACCCTAGGGGGGTTATGTCCCCAATAGGAGGTATCATTAGCATTGCTGGCCCAAGGTTTTAAGCCCCTATTTGACTTTGTGGCTAGCGTGCATATGCGTTGACTCCTGCCCACCATGTTCTTCCAATTATGGCCCTTTGATTCATCTCAGTAGGCACGTGGATGGCTTGATGTTGTGGATGTATGGTGTTCCCTAGTACTGAAACTGCACAGAAGCGTTAATAGAAAAATAATATGGAAAGGGGTGGGGACCTGGGGTTCGAACCCAGGTCCCAGGGATTACCAGTAATGCACTTTGCCAACTGCTCCACACGCGCGTTTTATATATTATATGACAAACAATTATTATAAAATAAAACAAATCGTTAATGACTTTTTCGCGCGGAATTTCAAATCAACCAATTATTGCTGGACACTTCATCATCTTCTTCTTCGTTTCGTTTTTTCCCTGAAAATAAAAGAAGGTTAGCGGGGGTTTTAAACCCCCCCAAAACATGCTTGTTTCCAAAAAAGCGAATAGCACATGATAGCTCATAAATTGAGCGCGAGGATTGTTTTAGAATCGTCCAAGCACGCTGAGTCCATTCATGGTATTAAGGGGTTCCAATTTTACAGCATTCATAAACGCCCAAATTAGAACTCAAAGAACCCTAGCCTGTATCAATGGTGAAATCGCGTACAGTTCATAAAAACTCAATCAAATTGTAGGGTTAGCTTCAGAATCATGAGAGCAACACAAAACAAGTATTAGAATTTAAAATCATGCCATGAATGATAAAAGACGATTTATGCAAAAAAAGTGAAAAAGCTTGAGTTCTATTCACCAATTCTGGGCGTTAAGGGCGTGGAAAACGATTCAAACACGTTTCTTGATGTCTCAGGAAGGTGATGAGATAATTATTTTGGCTTGAATCTCCCTGGAAGACAGTTTTCAGTATTGGAATTTTTTGTCAAAAACTCAAGTTTGGTTATGGAGGTATAGCGCAGCTTTTTGGTCATGGACACGAGGGTTAGCATATGTATATGTGTGTGAGTGATTAGGGTTGAGAAAATTGATCAAAAAATCCATGAATTGATGAAGAGATATTTGATTTTTATGGCATAAGTTTTCAAATCTTTTTTCATGCAAACTTGGTTCAAATCATGTCCAATTATCAAGATTCTTTCCAAATCTGATTATACACAAAATCTTGGGACTATTTCATGCACAAAAAGATTTAAAACATTAGGTTTAGTATTTTTCACCTATTTATTTTAATTAAATGAATTATTAATAATTAAAAATCCAAATAAATAAATAAAAATGATAAAAAACTTCCCTTTGGGCCAAATGGTCGTGTACATGCCTTGGATGATGAATTGTGGAAGAAAAAGAGGCCCATTAGCATTTTTAAGACATTTGAAGCAATGTTGACTTTTCAAAATATCCAAAAATTTCCCAACTTCCACAAGGCATAACTTGCTCAATTTTTAAGCTTTGCTCATGTTCTTGGACATTTTGGAAAGTTCTTTGAGTCCTCTAACCAATGCCTTTGGTCCCATGTCATTTTGATTTACCAATCTCAAGTTATGGCCTTTGACTTAAAGTCCCTTTTTGTTGACTTTTGAAAATGACCTATAATGTTGAAATTGATAACTTTTTGTGAGAGCATTTCTTGGACTTGAAGTATGAAGATGAGTTGTAGGAAATGTCTTTGTCTTCAAAATGAGCTTTGAATGGAATTTTTCTGATAATCCATGTGGAAGTTATGCCCTAGTCAAGTTACAGTTGACTTTTTCAACTGTCCAAATATGGAAACTTTTGCATCTTGAGATTTTTTGAGCCAAGCTTTGAGAATCATGATCAAGCATTGATCAAATGATGTTTGTGGCTTCAAAATGAGATGTTGACCAAAAATTTGAACTTTTGACTGTCAAATGACCATTTTGCCCCTACAGTTGACTGTAGTCCAATTAGGGTTTTTGACTGTGCAATTTTGTGCTGCAAGTCTTGAAACTTGGCATGAGGATGCTTGACCATGTTTATAGGCATGTGGGACTTGATTGGACCCTTGGAAACTTCATTTTCTTTATCAGAACCAAAACCCTAATTCTTGACTGTTAGGAGGCCCTTGAACTGTGCAACCCTTGGGGAGATTTTTGAACCTTGCTCTTTGCAAATTTTAAAGAATATGGGAGGGAAAATTTTGGGGTACAACAGTTGCCCCTGTTCAATCTTCTTAGACCTGAGGATGCAGATTGGTTGACGTGCCTTTCGTAATCCGAAGGTGGAAGATGATTGAACACTAGAGTGCCCAGAAATTTGCGCTCACATAGTAGCAGTGTGATGATGGGAATGGGCTTATAGATGCCATTTGGAGATTGATGGATGGGATGATGGGCTTATAGATGCCATGCTGAGATGTGATGGATAGGTGGATGGGCTTATAGATGCCATCTGGATTGATCGCGTAAGAGATTCCTTAGCGAGAACTTGCGTACCTGAAAAAAGAAAAAATGATTACCTGACCTATTACAGGAGCTGGTCTTCAGATTCTTGGTATAGATGTGTCCTGACTGGTTACAGGAGCTGGATCTGGATCTTCAAAAGGTGATGAATGAACCAGGGATGGTTACTACCTCAACATGAACGGTGAGAGAACCTTGGGTGATTTCAACCTCAACAGTAATCATTGAGAGAATCTGGGGACGATTACTACCTCCGCCGTATCGGGGAGAGAACCATAGGCGACTACAACCTCAACAGCAATCATTGAGAGAATCTTGGACGACTTCAACTTCAACAGTAACGCTGAGCGAATCCGGGGATGATTACTACCTCCGCAGTATCGGGGAGAGAACCATAGGCGACTACAACCTCAACAGTATCATTGAGAGAATCTTGGACGACTTCAACTTCAACAGTAACGCTGAGCGAATCTGGGGATGATTACTACCTCCGCAGTATCGAGGAGAGAACCATAGGCGACTACAACCTCAACAGTATCATTGAGAGAATCTTGGACGACTTCAACTTCAACAGTAACGCTGAGCGAATCTGGGGATGATTACTACCTCCGCAGTATCGGGGAGAGAACCATAGGCGACTGCAACCTCAACAGTATCATTGAGAGAATCTTGGACGACTTCAACTTCAATAGTAACGCTGAGCGAATCTGGGGATGATTACTACCTCCGCAGTATTGGGGAGAGAACCATAGGCGACTACAACCTCAACAGTATCATTGAGAGAATCTTGGGTATCTTCTACTAAGTCTTTATCAGGAAAATCTGTTAGGGGTCGATTTAGCTGGACTAGAGAAGGCCTTGGACTGGATAAGAAACAGAAAATCTTAGGATCGATTAACTGAACCGGTCTAGGTCTTGAATGTCTTCAACTGGATAAGAAACAGGGAGATCTTAGGGTCGATCTGACTGAACCAGAGAAGGCCTTGGACTGGATAAGAAACAGAGAAATCTTAGGGTCGATTTAACTGAACCGGTCTAGGTCTTGAAATGTCTTCAACTGGATAAGAAACATGGAGATCTTAGGGTCGATCTGACTAAACCAGAGAAGGCCTTTGACTGGATAAGAAACAGAAAAATCTTAGGGTCGATTTAACTGAACCAGACAAGGTCTTGGAATATAGTTGAGAACTTAACTGAATTCTTCTTGAAAGGTAAAGGTCAGTCATATGCAATGCATGATATGGATCAAGCAATGATGTTCTCAACATCAATGAGATTTGTAAGATATGATGCGTATATGCATGCTATAATGATGTATGTGATGTTTACGAATGTATGTTTTCGTCTAGGAAAATAAATCTTTGACGGGTGCCGGGAAGTCACTCCTGGGCTGATGTTGAAGAACAGATTTTTCTTCCGCTGGATGATAGTTGCAAGAATACCGGTAGGAGAAGGTAACTCCGTTGGAGAATAAACTTGGCGAATAGATTACCCTGCGGGGAGGAAAGTACTCTAACGATCTTGCTGGGGAGCAATACTCTGTGGGGAGAGAGGTACTTTGTTGAGTTTGATGGAGATAACTTGCTGGGGATACCATTGTTGTGCTGGAAGTGTCAATAGACTTCGCTGGGGATGAGAAGACTTCGTCGAGGACGATCTTTCCGTGGCTTTTGGCTGAGGATAACCCAGTTATATCCTGGTAAGGAAATAACTCTTTGAATAAAGCCGGGAGATGCGTTCGTGCTCTGCGAGGATAAGCTTCCAGAATCTACTGGGGATAAGCTTACTGCTTGGGGAGATGGATTCCAACTGGATTGGACTCTCCTGGGGGAGTTTTGAACTGTACCAGGGAAGTGACTCCATTGAATGTTTGATATACCTCCGGGGAACAATCTTTAGGTCAAGACTGTCGGGGATGCTTGTTAAGAATATATGTACTGCTGGGGAATGTTGAGCTCTGCGGGAGGCTACCCAACATCCTTAAGGTTTGATAGTAGCTTTGCTTGAGTAGAGTGTACTGACTTGCTGGCTCACTCTCTGGGGAATTAAGATGTACTGGTTATGTTCTTTAGCTGAACCTACCTTGGTACCTTGGAGGATAGAACAATTAGATTTCTTAGACAACTCTTTATTGCCCCTGTTTCTAATGTTACCTGTAATTAATCCTTTGTTTCGTATGCAAATATTCATGAATTAGCAAATTATTGTCAATGCATATATCACAAATTGAACCTTGGACGTTCTTCGTAAAACAAAACAGAAAAGGAAAAACAATTGGCAATTTTAACTGAAAAGTATATTTGTATTGATTTTTTGAATTTGCCTGTAAAATAGGCGTTTATGTACAAGAGGCTGACGTCCTAGTAAGAGAACGCCGCCGAACAAAAGAGTTTATACAAATTATGTACAAGAGAAAATAAAACAGCTGTGTGAAATGAATGATCCCACTGGGTTTCAACTCCGCTATTGCCTTTATATCTC
Source organism: Vicia faba (assembly GCA_948472305.1). NCBI lineage: Eukaryota > Viridiplantae > Streptophyta > Magnoliopsida > Fabales > Fabaceae > Vicia > Vicia faba. The sequence goes on along the minus strand of OX451738.1, from coordinate 318,729,900 downwards.
CGAGCGTCTCATCACTTGATGACCTTAGTGGAAGATGAAGCTGACTGATCGATGCCGTCTGAACTTGATGTAGATACCGGATTCTGGATGCAAAGTGATCCAATGAGACATAGTATTACGCTTAATCCCTAACTTTTGCCTGGACCGCCCTTTCGGGTTTTCAGTCCACCGGGATACCCATTTTTGCCCAAGCCGCCTTTTCAGGTTTTCGACTTGCCGGGTGTACAGATTTTTTCATTTCATCCCTTCATTTTGCTCGAACCCTTTTGGTTCGACGGGAAGCCCTAATTTTTGCCTAGGCATGTCAGCCTAGCGGGTCTTTTTCATGCGTAGTATCTTTTTACTATGTCTGCATTGGCGGGGTGAGGAAGGTCGTCACCATCCATGTTGGTTAGGATCATGGCTCCTCCTGAGAACACATGCTTAACCACAAATGGCCCTTCGTACGTAGGGGTCCATTTGCCCCTTGGGTCACTCTGAGGAAGGATGATTCGCTTGATTACCAGATCCCCAACTTGATATTCCTGTGGTCTGACCTTTTTGTTAAATTCCCTGATCATCCGTTTCTGATACGTCTGACCATGACAGATAGCAGCAAGCCTCTTTTCGTCAATGAGGTTTAACTGATCAAGTCGTGTCTGGATCCAATCATCTTCGTTCAGATTTGCATCCTTCATTATCCGGAGAGAGGGTATTTGCACTTCGATCGGCAAGACTGCCTCCATACCATAAACCAAGGAGAAAGGAGTTGCCCCGGTTGACGTTCTGGCTGAGGTACGGTACCCATGGAGAGCGAACGGTAACATATCGTGCCAATCTTTATAAGTCACTATCATCTTCTGCACGATTTTCTTTATGTTCTTATTTGCTGCTTCTACAGCCCCATTCATCTTCGGCCTGTAGGGAGAAGAGTTGTGGTGCTGTATTTTGAACTGCTCGCATAGCTCAGTGATCATCTTGTTATTCAGATTGGTACCGTTGTCTGTAATAATTCTCTCAGGGACGCCGTATCGACAGATCAGGTTATGCCGAATGAACCGTGCCACAACAGTCTTGGTTACCATAGCGTAGGAAGCTGCTTCGACCCACTTCGTGAAGTAATAAATCGCTACTAGGATGAAGCAATGCCCATTAGATGCCGTAGGTTTAATCTCACCGATCATGTCTATGCCCCACATTGCAAACGGCCAAGGCGCAGTCAGAACATTTAGAGGAACTGGAGGAACATGCACCTTGTATGTGTATATCTGATATTTATGGCATGTCCGAGAATGTTGGTAGCAGTCTGCTTCCATTGTGGACCAGAAATAACCTGCCCGAAGGATTTTCTTAGCCATAGTGTGCCCACTGGAATGTGTACCAAAGGCCCCTTCATGTAGCTCTTCCATGATCCTTTCTGCTTCAGTCTTATCCACACAACGCAGTAAGGTCGAATCATGGTTTCGCTTGTACAAGATGTCGTTGCTAAGGAAGAACTTTGTTGCGAACCTTCTCAGAAACTTCTTATCATTGACAGATGCACCTTCAGGATATTCCTGAGCTTCCAGATATCTCTTTACCTCATGGTACCAATGCTTCTCGGTTACCAATTCAGTTTCGAGATCACAACAGTATGCCGGTTCGTCCAGTTTCCAGATGATGATTCGGGGAGCCTCATTGTCCCATTTGACCTTGAACATAGAAGACATTGTAGCTAACGCGTCCGCTAACTGATTCTCCTCTCTCGGAAAGTGTTCAAAGGTTATCTTTGTGAAGTGGGGGATCAATGTCAACACACATTCTCTGTAAGGAATAAGATTCGGATGTTTCGTATCCCACTCTACTTTGATCTGATTGATCACAAGAGCGGAATCTCCAAAGACACTCAGAAACTTGATCCTTAAGTCGATCGCCGCCTGAAGACCCATGATGCACGCCTCATACTCCGCCATGTTGTTGGTACAGTTGAAACATAGCCGGGCAGTGAGTGGAGTATGAGTGCCTTGAGGAGATATGATTACAGCGCCGATACCGTTACCCAAAGCATTGGAGGCTCCGTCAAAGTGCATATACCATCGGGATCCTTCCTCAGGTCCTTCATCCGGTCCAGGTACTTCACAATCAGTCACTATCATGATGCTCTCATCCGGAAACTCGAAGTTCATTGACTGATAGTCGTCTACGGCCTGATGTGCCAAGTGGTATGCCAATACACTTCCCTTGATGGCTTTCTGGGTCGTGTACTGAATGTCGTATTCCGTCAAGATCATCTGCCATCTTGCTATTCTCCCCGACAGAGCAGGCTTTTCAAATATGTACTTTATAGGATCCATTTTTGAGATCAACAAAGTAGTGTGAGTCAGCATATACTGTCTCAGCCGGCGAGCAGCCTATACCAAAGCGCAGCAAGTTTTCTCGAGCAGTGAGTATCGAGTCTCACAGTCGGTAAACTTTTTGCTAAGGTAATAAATGGCATGCTCTTTTCGGCCAGACTCGTCATGCTGCCCCAGCACACACCCCATTGAGTTTTCAAGCACTGTTAGGTATAGTATCAGAGGTCTCCCTTCAACCGGTGGCATAAGGATGGGTGGTTCTTGGAGATACTCCTTGATTCTGTCAAAAGCAGCCTGGCATTCATCATTCCAACGTACTACCTGATCTTTCTTCAGCAGCTTGAAGATTGGCTCACAGGTAGCAGTCAGGTGTGAGATGAAGCGAGCAATGTAATTCAGGCGTCCTAAAAAACCTCTGACCTCTTTTTCTGTCTTAGGAACTAGCATCTCTTGAATAGCTTTGACCTTGGCAGGGTCCACTTGAATGCCCTTATCACTTACCACGAAGCCTAGCAATTTCCCAGATCTTACCCCGAAGGTGCACTTGTTCGGGTTCAACCTCAGCTTGTACAGTTTCAGACGGTCAAACAATTTCTGCAGATGATCTAGGTGCTCTTCCTCAGTCTGGGACCTTGCGATCATGTCGTCAACATACACTTCTATCTCATGATGGATCATATCATGAAATAAAGCAACCATGGCACGTTGGTAGGTTTCCCCAGCATTTTTCAGTCCAAAAGGCATGACCTTGTAGCAGAAGGTGCCCCACTGAGTAACAAAGGTAGTTTTTTCCATGTCTTCAGGTGCCATCTTGATCTGATTGTAACCTGAAAAACCATCCATGAAAGAGAACACCTTATGCTGAGCTGTATTGTCAACAAGGACATCAATGTGAGGTAGAGGGAAGTCATCTTTGGGGCTGGCCCTGTTCAGATCCCTATAATCGACACACATTCTGACCTTACCGTCCTTTTTTGGTACTGGCACCACATTAGCAACCCACTGAGGATAAGAAGTCACTGCAAGAAACCCGGCATCAAACTGTTTCATAACCTCGGCTTTGATCTTCTCAGACATCTCTGGACGCATACGGCGGACCTTTTGCTTAACCGGAGGGCAGTCTTCCTTGGTAGGCAAGTGATGGACCACAATATCGGTATCCAACCCGGGCATGTCTTCGTAGGACCAAGCAAAGATCTCCATATAATCATGTAGCATCTTAGTCAACCGTTGCTTCACGCTGAGCTCTAGGTTGGCACCAATCTTTACCTCTTTCCTGTCTGCCTCAGTACCCAAGTTTACTGGCTCTTCATGTGGTTGAATTGCCCTCTCTTCCTGAAGTAACAGTCTTGCAAGCTCGCCAGGCACTTCGCAATCACCTTCACCTTCGTCTTCGGCTAAGTTGATCGGATTTTCGAAGTCATAACTGGCAGTAGCAGAGTCGTTACCAGTGAGATCCAGAGTGGATTGGAACCTGTATGAGTGAGTGTGTGTAAATACAGCTGTTTTGAGAAATATATATAAAGGAAAGAAAGACAGAAAAGGAGCATAAGACTTGAAATGCGAGAAAACGTCCAAGATTTTTATTCATGATATATGAAATGACAATTTATATGCCCTCACAAATGAAACCACGGTGCCTCGGGTAAGACACCGGGCCATAGAGTTTTAATTGTTTATTACAAATAACAAAACAAAGGAATTCATTACTCAGTAATAAGAGAAACAGGTAGATTGTCCTTTGTACTCCAATTGTTAGGTCCACTGTCGGTTGCCGGGTAAATCCAGCTATCAAACTCAGCTTCATCCACTTCATCTTCGTCCCCAATAGCATTCACTCCATGAGCAGGCAAGGGAGCTGTCACTACATTAGGCTTCTCAGATGCCTCAAATTGTACCTCCTTGGCGTCAATAAGGTCTTGCAGCTTGTTCCTTAAGGCCCAACAGTCATCAGTGGAATGCCCCGGGCTATCGGAGTGATAAGCACAACGGGCATTTGGGTTGTATTTTGGAGAGGCAGTGTTTACAACCTTGGGGGCCTCTCTGACAGTCACTAGGTTGGTGGACAGCAACTGCGGCAAGATCTGCGATAGGGTCATACTCAAACGGGTAAACTCTCTCCGGGGTCTTTCAGCCCTTTAAGGATTGGTTTGCCGAGGAGCGTCAGCAGGCTTAGCAATCATTACCGCGTTGACAGATTGGCGGAGTTCCAGTTTCTCTTGTCGTCTAGAGCCATATACAGCACTGGCCTCCTTCTTGAAGGGTTTCTTCTCAGAACTTGTAGATGCACCCTTCGGAATCTTACCAGACTTCAACCCAGCCTCAATTCTCTCTCCAGTCAGAATAAGATCAGTAAACCCTGCAGACGAGTTACCAATAAGATGGTTGAAAAATGGCCCAGATAGGGTCCCCAAGAACATGTCTACCAACTCCCGATCAGTCAACGGAGGCTGCACCCTGCCAGCCAGATCCCTCCACTTCTACGCGTACTCTTTAAAACCTTCACTTGAACCTAACGACATACCCTGGAGTTGGGTACGCGTAGGGGCAAGGTCGGCATTATATTGATACTGCTTATAGAAAGCAGTAGCCAACTCCTCCCAGTTACGAACCTTGGTCCCATCCAGCTGATAGAACCATTCGAGATGAGTCCCTGAAAGACTCTCCTGGAAGAAGTGGATCCACAAATTCTTATCCACTGAGTACGGTTGAATCTTCCGCACGTAAGATCTGAGATGTAGCTTGGGACAAGACGCCCCGTCATATTTGGTAAAAGATGGTGCTTTGAACTTACGAGGAATGATCACACCAGTAGACAAACCCAAATCTCCGAAATCCAGCCCAGGCACTTGTTGGATCTCCATAGCATTCAGCCTGTCTTCCAACTGCTTGTAACGGTCTTCAGCCGGAGGATATTGCTCTTCATCAAAATCAGTCTCGTTGTCGGAGACTACCGGACTTGGACCTTTTCCCTCTTGAGGAGTACCCTTACCTATAGAAGAACCAGCCTCTTCATTCTGCAGAGTATTGCCAAACCTTTGGCCCGAGTTGAATAGAACAGTTCTCCTCTTCTTCTTCTTCTGCTTCTTCAGGAGCAAAGCCTTAAGCTCTTCTTGGCCCTGAGCCAAACCCATGATTAATTCCTGAAATTGCGCATTCTGCGCCTGAAGAGCCTTGATGGACATCTCAGTTGACGATGATTCAGGATTCATGATGCTGAAATAAACAGCGAAGAACTGTAAGCAACCTGAAAAGAAGAAAACATGCTATGCACATGATGAATGATATGTGTGTATGCAATGCATTCAAGGGTTCGAAAGTTCAAATTTGTTGTAGACAAAAAAGAACACACGTTATTATTAAGGAAATAATTGTTCAGTACATCAAAGCCTCATGGGCCAAATAATACAAAAGCAAATCAATCCCAAAAGACACTACGCATCCTCTTTGGAGCGATGTAGGTGTTGAGATTCCTCTCCTCATGCAATAGACGGGTGAGCTCCAGGACCTTCTTTTCACTAGCATGTAGACTGGTCTCAAGAGAATTCTGTTCTTCCTTAAGCTGGATCCAGCTCTTCTGCATCTCTTCCCAGGATGTGGGCATGTCAGGGTGCTGAATGGTGTAGGACACTTATCCTTCCAAGACTGGCTCTTTGATCACTGGGAGCATATGAGGATAAGGCATTACTAACTTCTGGGAGCGGGCACGTACCCACTTGAGATAAGGTTCCAATGGGATGGAGTTCCTGTGCCCCAGTGTCTTGCTGTCTATCCTACTGGGCATCCTCCAAGCTCTGATAAATCTCTGGCGAAGTCCTTGTGCATCGTTGTCGAAGTCAAAAACTATGTCAGGAATTAACATGTCATGAGGACCGTCCCTCCGAGCATAACCAAACTGTCTCCAAGCCAGGCATGGGCTGTAAGTGATACCTCCTCTGATTCCAAGTAAAGGAACATTAGGGTACTCCCCGCAACGATCAATGATAGTGACATCCTCTCTGGACCGAGGGCACCAATGTATATCTGCATGTGTAAGAGTCATCAACCGTTGTGACCATCTCAAACCCCGCTCGTTCTTCAAAACTGATTGTGGAAGGTGCGAAATAAACCACCTTCCCAGGAGAGGAGTGCAACACATAAGGACACCTCTTTTTCTCATGGTTCGAGTGTAACATGAGTGAAGGATGTCCCCCAGCAACGTAGGTATAGGATTCCTGGACATAAAGATCTGGACAGCACTGATATCTATAAGCTGATCTGGGTTAGGGAACAACACTAAACCATAGACAAGGAGGGCCACAACTTCTTCAAAAGCTTGTAAGTCAAGGGAGTTCCAACATTCATGGGCCTTCTCAAACAGAAACCTGGCTAAGAACCCTTTGATACCACTTCTAACTTCCCAATGTCCCTTGAGGTCAGATGACTGTAGGTGCAAGGCTTTAGCAATCTCTTCAAGCTTGGGTTCCTTTTCCGTACCGTTGTAGGGTAGTTGATCAAGGATAGGGATCTTCAGGAGCCGGGAGAACTCCTCCAATGTAGGTACCAGCTGATAATCCAAGAAGGTGAAACAGTGATGCAGAGGGTCAAAGAATTGGAACAGGACCTTTATCATGTCTTCCTCAATGTTGGTATTGACCAAGCTGATGAGTCTTCCATGTCTCTCACTGAATGAAGAGCTCTCGGGAATCCTGGATATAAGTTCCTTAAGCTGAGGAGGGATCCTTACAAGACTGATTTGAATTGTCTTTCTGCGAACAGTTTCCATGTCTTACAAAACAAGAACAAAGATGAAGATTCGAACCCCTGAAATGGTTAGTCAATGCAGATGATGCTGGATGATGTCATGATGCTATGATTAAACACACCACAGATATTTACAAAGACAAACATGTAAGGCACACAAGGCACACAAGACAAGCCCTTAGGGTTTAAGGCCAGCATGGGGTCTGGGTAATACCCTCTTGACGTTGGTGGGTTCAACCTGTCCTATTATAAGTAACCGGGTTCTAAGGGTCCCAATATCACGGGATTGCTTTCATTGTTCATCATTTCGATTTAGCCACTGAACTGGCGACCGAAATATTCCAGGAAAGCAACCCTCAATTGAGTGTAGTATCGAGTATCAACCAACCTCGGACTGCACCAAAGTCAGTTATCTCACTACCCTAAAGAGGCCAAGATAGTTCAATTAAGGTTCCTAAGGTCTGTTGATGCTTCATGACACCACGCGGAGGCCCCGTACTCTCCTTGACTGAACTCAAGGGTTACCGGTACACACCAAAGTGCCACATCAACGTAGCAGATTGTTTCAACCATGTCGGTATACCCCGCACAGTTCCCTCACAGCCTTGTTGCTACTTTCTAAGAAGGTATCCCCCAGATCCGGGCTAGGATCTATAGAACTCCCGAGACAGTCCCACAATAATAAAGCAAACAAGCACAACAATTGAAAACACAAGTGATCTTAGTCCTAAGGTACACCTCACTTTAAACAATCCCCAGCAGAGTCGCCAGTTCTGTGATCGGTGGATCTGGAACTGACTGTTTAACGCTGGTTCGCGAAATGTCGCAGAAGCAAGAGTCGCCACCGTCTTTTATTTTCTCCAAATGGAAAGGACAAAAGCACAGAAAAATTCCTTAAAGAGATTGCTCTCGGTTCGGGAGGTAGATTATAGAAAGGGAAGGTGTTAGCACCCTTTCTATCCATGGTTATCCATGGGCTCTTAGATACTTGCTCACTTGTGTTTTCAAAATGTTTGTTTGCTTTTCAACTGTGGGTTTTAAAAAAAGTTTCTTTGAAAATTTCAGTTCGACTCTTGTATCGGTCCTCAAGAGTGTTTGAAAAAATTGCTTTCGAAAGATTTTTGAAAATGTGCTGGTGTGAAAAGTATTTTTGATTTGTTTTGAAATTAGAGCAAGTATCTACGAGAACCTACCTACCCTAAGGAATTCGTCTGTGTAGATGTCCTTTAAAGTAGTGCCATCCCACCATTGAGAGGTAGGTAGCACCACCGTTGGAGGTGTTCGGGTCAATTCGAGGTTCGGGACATGGTGATCACCGGAGCAATGGGAAGATACCTTAGAAGCTACCCTCATGCCAGGTTCCCGGATCATGAGGACTTACTAAGACATCCTCTACTCGACGATCACCTTTCGAGGCAAGGCAACAGTGAGGCGTACCCTAGGGGTGGTGTGTGATTTGTGTGTCATGTTCATTTGCATTTATCTTGTTCATGTCAAAGTGATCTACGCGTTTTTTATTTTAACATTCATTCTTGCATGCATTTATTAACAGTTAAAACGTTGCGGGAATTAAAAGTTCCTAAACTATTACAAAGGCGCGGGTCCACATCGCCAAAATAAAAATCCAGGACCCGATTTGACAGAAAGTAAATAAGTGCGAGAAATTAAATGTCTGAGTTTACAAGGCTTTGGGAGAGTTACATCAATATTTAAGAAATAAAATAAAATGCGCGAATATGAATTAAGATTGGAAGCGAGGGCGTTGGACCCTTTTTTAATGAAATTAAATTAAATTATTAAATTAATTAAATTAAAATAAAAAAGAAATTATTTTTTGAGGTTTTTTTTGGTACTTATGATTTTAATGAGAATAATTAAATGAAAGAAAATATTAACCCTAATTCTAGTTGTTTTTTAGTTTATTAAGAAAACATATTAAAATTAAACCTAAGATTAATCTAATTATTTACATGGTAATTTTATTACAAAAATAAATAATATTTAATTATTAATAATGGTGAAAAAAGAATAAAAGTAATTAAACTAATTAGACCTAATTTTCTACAAGTTTTTAATTTATTAAAAAAGATATTAGAATTAACCCTAAATTAACCTAATTAATTAGTGAAATTTTATTTACAAAAATATTAATTAAATAAAAATATATTTTGAATTTTTCTGATTTTTATATTGTTTTTATGTTTTTTATGAAAATATTAAATCAAAGAATTAAAGGAAATTAATTAAACAAAGAAAAGAAAAATATAAAAAAAGAGTAAAAGAAGCAAACCCTAGGGGGGTTATGTCCCCAATAGGAGGTATCATTAGCATTGCTGGCCCAAGGTTTTAAGCCCTTATTTGACTTTGTGGCTAGCGTGCATATGCGTTGACTCCTGCCCACCATGTTCTTCCAATTATGGCCCTTTGATTCATCTCAGTAGGCACGTGGATGGCTTGATGTTGTGGATGTATGGTGTTCCCTAGTACTGAAACTGCACAGAAGCGTTAATAGAAAAATAATATGGAAAGGGGTGGGGACCTGGGGTTCGAACCCAGGTCCCAGGGATTACCAGTAATGCACTTTGCCAACTGCTCCACACGCGCATTTTATATATTATATGACAAACAATTATTATAAAATAAAACAAATCGTTAATGACTTTTTCGCGCGGAATTTCAAATCAACCAATTATTGCTGGACACTTCATCATCTTCTTCTTCGTTTCGTTTTTTCCCTGAAAATAAAAGAAGGTTAGCGGGGGTTTTAAACCCCCCCAAAACATGCTTGTTTCCAAAATAGCGAATAGCACATGATAGCTCATAAATTGAGCGCGAGGATTGTTTTAGAATCGTCCAAGCACACTGAGTCCATTCATGGTATTAAGGGGTTCCAATTTTACAGCATTCATAAACGCCCAAATTAGAACTCAAAGAACCCTAGCCTGTATCAATGGTGAAATCGCGTACAGTTCATAAAAACTCAATAAAATTGTAGGGTTAGCTTCAGAATCATGAGAGCAACACAAAACAAGTATTAGAATTTAAAATCATGCCATGAATGATAAAAGACGATTTATGCAAAAAAAGTGAAAAAGCTTGAGTTCTATTCACCAATTTTGGGCGTTAAGGGCGTGGAAAACGATTCAAACACGTTTCTTGATGTCTCAGGAAGGTGATGAGATAATTATTTTGGCTTGAATCGCCCTGGAAGACAGTTTTCAGTATTGGAATTTTTTGTCAAAAACTCAAGTTTGGTTATGGAGGTATAGCGCAGCTTTTTGGTCATGGACACGAGGGTTAGCATATGTATATGTGTGTGAGTGATTAGGGTTGAGAAAATTGATCAAAAAATCCATGAATTGATGAAGAGATATTTGATTTTTATGGCATAAGTTTTCAAATCTTTTTTCATGCAAACTTGGTTCAAATCATGTCCAATTATCAAGATTCTTTCCAAATCTGATTATACACAAAATCTTGGGACTATTTCATGCACAAAAAGATTTAAAACATTAGGTTTAGTATTTTTCACCTATTTATTTTAATTAAATGAATTATTAATAATTAAAAATCCAAATAAATAAATAAAAATGATAAAAAACTTCCCTTTGGGCCAAATGGTCGTGTACATGCCTTGGATGATGAATTGTGGAAGAAAAAGAGGCCCATTAGCATTTTTAAGACATTTGAAGCAATGTTGACTTTTCAAAATATCCAAAAATTTCCCAACTTCCACAAGGCATAACTTGCTCAATTTTTAAGCTTTGCTCATGTTCTTGGACATTTTGGAAAGGTCTTTGAGTCCTCTAACCAAAGCCTTTGGTCCCATGTCATTTTTATTTACCAATCTCAAGTTATGGCCTTTGACTTAAAGTCCCTTTTTGTTGACTTTTGAAAATGACCTATAATGTTGAAATTGATAACTTTTTGTGAGAGCATTTCTTGGACTTGAAGTATGAATATGAGTTGTAGGAAATGTCTTTGTCTTCAAAATGAGCTTTGAATGGAATTTTTCTGATAATCCATGTGGAAGTTATGCCCTGGTCAAGTTACAGTTGACTTTTTCAACTGTCCAAATATGGAAACTTTTGCATCTTGAGATTTTCTGAGCCAAGCTTTGAGAATCATGATCAAGCATTGATCAAATGATGTTTGTGGCTTAAAAATGAGATGTTGACCAAAAATTTGAACTTTTGACTGTCAAATGACCATTTTGCCCCTACAGTTGACTGTAGTGCAATTAGGGTTTTTGACTGTGCAATTTTGTGCTGCAAGTCTTGAAACTTGGCATGAGGATGCTTGACCATGTTTATAGGCATGTGGGACTTGATTGGACCCTTGGAAACTTCATTTTCTTTATCAGAACCAAAACCCTAATTCTTGATTGTTAGGAGGCCCTTGAACTGTGCAACCCTTGGGGAGATTTTGAACCTTGCTCTTTGCAAATTTTAAAGAATATGGGAGGGCAAATTTTGGGGTACAACACCATTGATCCTTCAACTACTGTTAAATACATGATGAGTGGTCTTCCAGGAACTGGCAGCATTAATATCAGTGGCTCTTGTAAATATTGCTTTATCGTCTCAAAATTTGTCGAGCAATCATCATTCCATGTCACTGTTTGATCTTTTCGCGGTAGTTTGAATATGGGCTTGCACGTATCAGTTAGGTGTGATATGAACCTTGAAATATAGTTCAATCGTCCTAAGAAACTGCAAACCTCTTTCTGTCTTTGGAGCTGGCATTTCTTGTATGGCTTTTACTTTTTCAGGGTCCACCTCAATACCATGCTGACTTACGATAAAACCCAGTAACTTGCCTGATCTAACACCAAACGTACATTTGTTTGGATTCAACCTTAGTTTGAACCATCACAGACAATCAAATAACTTCTGTAAATGTATGATGTGGTCCTCCTCCGTATGGTATTTGGAAATCATATCATCTACGTACACCTCAACTTCTTTGTGAATCATATAATGGAATAGTGTGACCATTATCCGTTGATAGGTTGCCCCTAAGTTCTTCAAACTGAACGGCATTACTTTGTAGCAGAAAGTGCCCCAAGGTGTCATGAAAGTAGTCTTTTCCATATCTTCGGGTGCCGTTTTGATTTAATTATAGCTTGAGAAACCGTCCATGAATGAGAATATTGAAGCTTGAGTTGTATTGTCCACTATAACATCTATGTGAGGTAGCGAGAAATCGTCTTTAGAACTTGATTTGTTTAGATCTCGATAATCTACACACATACGTACTTTATCGTCCTTCTTGGATACTGGCACGATGTTAGTTATCCAAGGTGGATAATCTACCACTGCTAAGAACCCTGCGTCAAATTGTTTAAGGAATTCTTCTTGAATTTTGTTAGACATGTCTGGATGAGTTCTCCTGAGCTTCTGCCTGACCGGGGAGCAACCTTCCTTGAGAGGTATTATGTGCACCACAATGTTTGTGTCAAATCCTGGCATATCTTTGTAAGACCATGCGAATATATCCACGTATTTATGTAACAAATTGGTCAACCTTTCTTTGACGATTTTTTTCTAATGTTGCCCCCCAGCTTGATCTCTTTTGGATCTTCCTTTGCGTCAAGTTTAATAGTCTCAATAGATTCTTGGTATGGTTGTATATTGTCAGCTTTTTCTCTATACCTCTTTCCAACTCTTCAGAGAGTTCAAGATCCTCATCATCTTCCTCTTCATCTTGATTTACGGGAGCATCGAAATCATATCGGATAGCAGCAGTAACATATCGGTGATTTTGGGCATAGATCTACACATTTATCATGTTTTTGTGCAGTTTTTCTTTAGTACGTGAATTTGGAAAATGCATATGAGAGGAAGTATTGCCATTTTAAATATGAAGTATAAATACAAAAAGGAAAACAATGATCTTAATTGAATACAAAACATATTTTTATTAATTATGAATATTGGTTGAAACAAACAGGGGACCCTTACAAACAACCCCTATGCCTCGGGCTTGACATAGGTTCTTTCAAAAAAACAAAGAAAATTACATTGGAAAGAAAATCTCAGGAATATCCACAATTGTCCAGTTCTTGAGTTCTTCGTCTGGGACATATTCATGGATGTAATTTGATGCCCTTTTGATGTTGTATTTATTGGATATCATTACCACTTGTCTTCCATGCTCTACCCCTTTGCCGATGAAGGTTTCCTGGATTGGTGGAAACTGTGCTTTGCCTTTCAGAGTAGCCTTTGATGATTCATAACCCAAACCAAAGTGGTTCTTCTTCTTAGATATTTCGGGGAGCTTTCCCAAGCCTTTTGAGTCACCATTCTCCATTACCATATGTAAATCCCTTCATGTAGTCATAGTAGGTTTCTTGACCTTTTCCACTGGTAGGGTTACCATTGAAGCAACCTCCAAAACTTGAAATGGTGTGGCTATGCAATCTTCGTCAGCACTGATATACCTGTAAGACTCAATGTGACTTACAAAGATGTCTTCTTCTCCATCAAATATGACCAATCTTCCATCAACAAAGAACTTCAGTTTTTTATGTAAGGTTGAGTGACTACTCCTGCTACATGAATCCAAGATCGTCCGAGTAAACATGTATATGCTGGTTCTATATCCATGACTTGAAAGGTGATATAGAACATGTGTAGGTCGATCTTGATAGGAAGGTCTACTTCTCCAAATACTGTACTTTGAGAATCGTCGAAAGCTTTAACTATCGTGGAACTTGGTCTTATCACAACACCATCTAGTGTTATCCTCATTAGACTAGATTTTGGTAACACATTAAGGGCAGGACCAGTATCAGTAAGCATCCTAGATAAGTTTGTAGTACCTATCTGAATCAATATTTGCAGTGCTTTGTTATGAGCTCGTCCCTATGGAGGTAACTCACTATCGTTGAAACCTATATAGGACCCTAGAATTTAGATTTTCCACGACATTATCAAATTAGTTCACGGTAATCTCTTCTACAACATGAGCAGAACTTAAAACTTTCATCAGTGAATCCCGATGCGCCTCTGAATTGATGACCAACGAGAGTATGGAAATTTTAGTTGGGGTTTGGTGAAGCTGATCCACCAGCCATAGTCTCTTCTCTTAATTATTTTCATAAATTTGTCAGCCTCATGATCAGTAAAGTTTTTGTTTGAAGTCTCTTGATTCACCTCCACGATCGTTTTTCCTTTTTCTTTTGTTAATGTGTCACTTTTACTCTTCAACACATTATCATTTTTCTTCGGTGGTTCAGATCCGAATACTCGGCCATTGCGGGTCATGCCCCTTTTCCCTTCTATATTTGAGATTACAATTCCTTGACTTGATAATGGTTCACATTCTTGTTTTGAGCCTTTGATATATCGATCTAATCATAATTCCATGTGTTGTACCCCAAAATTTTCCCTCTCACATTTTTCCAAGATTTTCTTCTTGCATAGGTGGTCACAAACCTTGGCCTGAAGACAAGGAAATTTTTCAAATGATATTTCTAAGTTTCCTTCGATTGGCATGTTTCCAAGTTCCCTTCGATTGGCCTGTTAATGAGGCTCTTCGATTGGAAACTACAAAGTGCCTTTCGATTGGCACCTACTAAGTGTTGTTCGATTAGCATCTCCAAAATGCTCTTCAATTACCATCTATATAGCGTCCTTTGATTTCTACCTATATATTGCTCTTCGATTACCATCTACAAAGCATCCTTCGATTGGCATCTGCAAAAAGGCCTTTTGATTGGCCTCATGACAAGCCTTTCGAAGGGCATTGTGTCAATGCCTTTCGATTGGCATAGCAAAGGACTCTTTGTTTGATATTCCAATAAATACCCTTCGATTGGTACTTGGACAAGGACCCTTTGAAGGACTCCCTCCAAGCCATTTGAAAGAGGCCATCAAGAGGGCACTCTGAAAATATATCCAGGCCAGAGTCTTTCCTTGTTGGGTCACAATGCCACAAGAGCTTATTCGACCAGGGACTTCTCTTTGAATGGACAGGAAATCGAAGCAAAGGGGGGTCCAATCGAAGAAGTCTTAGTATTGAAGTTGGCACAGTTCTATTCAAAACCATCAAGGAGAGAAAGGTTCTAATAAGGAAGGTCCTGACTAGTTCGAATTGAAGTTCAAGGCTGGCATGGAAGGCATTCAAAGGAATGAAGTTGGGACTTGGTCCAAAACAAGCCAGAAAGTCCACAATCAAAAGGAGATTTTCTCAATCAATTAAAGAATGAAACAGGCTGGCAAATAGAAGAAAACACATTAGAATAAAACACAAAGATTTAGGAATTTTAGAAACAAAAGATACAAGACAAATTAAATCTTTTTCACTCAATCTTCAAGTTCAAATTTGTTGACCTAATTCATTCTATTGTATATACACAACGAACCCTGATCAAAAAAGGGGAATTTTGGTCGTGTAGAACACACAAGACTGCTCAGAATTTTGACAAAAAGTGTTGATCGATTTTTTCTTTAGAGGGAGAGTCAAGGTGTTTCAAGGACTGCAATCCCTTCCTAGGCATATTTGGAAGCTTTTTGGGCCACTCTCGCGCATCAACACCTCCAGGAACGATCAATACAGGTATCACGGTTTGCACTTTTTCTTGAAACTGGTTTTTGAAATATATGCATGATCAATGGTTTTTAAATACATTCATGTTTGTATGATTGTTTAGAACATATCTGTATGATTAATTAAAGGTTTTGATACATATTCAATTAAATGCCATTGCTAGGGTTTGAAGCTTTGTTTTAGGGTCTTTCGTTTCAGGCAAAATTAGGACAAACGATGAGTACCATTGTACTCACGAGACTAAACCCAATTGATCTGCATATTTGATTTGAATTTATATTGCATAATTATGATTTTTGAGATGTGCAGGTTTGTAGCTACAGCATTGTTTGTAGGTAAAACCCTTTTCCTAAAACGACAGTCTCAATGAAGAAGATGACTGCGTGTCAAAACCTGAGTGGCCCGTTTGAATTCTTCTGCGTTTTTTATTATAGCCACTAACCATTATCACATATAATATATGTTGTTTGTTTGTGTTAACAATTTAATGATTGGCTCAATGTCAAAGGGATAGAGTTTCAAAGCGCGTGTGTGTAGGAGGTCAGGGGTTCGATCCCTGCCTCCTACATGTTATTTTTCTTAACAATTCATTGCAGATCCCATGCCTCCTTTCCAAGCGCACACCATAGGCCTCCTGATCCCCATCCTTGGATCAATCAGCTCCTGGATCCAATGAAGCCTCCATGGTGGACACTCCTAGGATAACCACATTGAATCACACGCAGCTATGGGCCAACTGGATTGGGCCTTAAACAGAAATTCAGCATGCACCCTCCAATTTGGGTTTACACCCCCCACGCTTATTCTTTTTCCCTTTTAATTTGTTTTTTATTTAAATCATCTTATTTGTTTTTCTTAAATTAATTTTTTCCAGAAAATCATAAAAATCAACATCACAAAAAATAGGATTTAGCTTTTTCTCAATAAATTAATTTTTGTAAATCCACTAACTTCATCAATTTTAATTTATTTCATTAATTAAAATTAATTAGAAAAACTAGGTCAAAACTTCAAATCTTTTTCACAAAAAAATCTCAGATATTTTCAATGATCAAATTAGGTTTTTTTTAGGGTTTCCAACCTATTTCAATCTTTTATTCTCACGCGTAATTATTTTTTGTCGTACGATTAATTTTATTATCAATTATGTAACCGCGCCCAGTTTGTAATAGGTTAATTAGGGTCTTATTTCCGCATTTTATTTTTTCAGTCAAATTTCTTATGTATCTACACCAAAGCCTTGTAATAGCTTAGGGCATCTATTTCTTGCTTTTATGTTTTTATATTCTATATATAATTGTTAGCAACCTAGGCGTGTATGCTCAATTAATCAATAGATCACTAAATTCAAGATAAATATATCTGAAAAAGCACACTTTTACACACTTGCACCCCTAGGGTATTACCTCACTTGGTTGCCTTCGGAAATAATGTTCATGTCCCTCGAACTTAGGGATACTCTTAGCAAAGACCCTTATGTTAAAATCATCATAAAGATCATAGTCCCTAAACGTCCCTCGAGTTGCCTATGAGAAATGATCTTATGATGATAGTCCCTTCGAAATGCTAAGGTATCCTTACATGTTGCCTTCGATGACCATTATGTCCCTTTCGATAGTCCCTCAACATCCAACTACTAGGGTTACCTACTCAGTAATAGTAGGATAACACGGTCTAAAGGATAGGAGGAAAAGAACAATCTTTTTTCGAGTAGGTAGATAACTGTTAGGTACTTGCTCAAACAATCCTTTTTACACACTTTCAAACACTTTTCCAACAAAAGTTTTCAAAATGCTTTATCACACTCTTGAGGACTGATACAAGAGTTACCATAAAGTGAATCACTGCACTAAGGCATTTTTCAAAGATTTTCAAACATACAAACACAAGCAATTTTAGAAAATGAGAAAGTACCTAAGAGCCCATGGAAAACCATGGATGGAAAGGGTGCTAATACCTTCCCTTTCCATAATCTACCCCCCTTACTCGGAAAATCTCGAAAAATATATTTTTCTGTTCTTTTCAACCTTTCCTTTGTTGGATAAAAGAAAATTCGATGGTAACTCTTGCTTACCTCGACATTTGCGAACAAAAAATGCAAAACCGGTATAACAGTCGGTTCTACCACCGTATCACAGAACTTGCGACTCTGTTGGGGAATTATAAAGTGGGGTTTACCTTAGGGTCTAAATCATTTTAAAATTGCTTTCTTTGTTCGCTTTGACTACTTTATCTTTGAGGGTTTGTTGGGGTATTCTTGTAAATATCCCATACCCGGATCTGGGGCATCTTTTTAGGTAAACAGCAATAGATCATGGAGATTGTACGGCGTAGACCGATATGGTTGAAGCGATAGCTGTGTTGGTGTGACAGTTTGGTTGGTACTGGTATCTCTTTTGTTGAATCGAGGAGAATACGGGGCCACCGCATGGTGTCGTGAAGCACTAACGAACCTTAGAACCTTAGTTGAACAAACTTGGCCATTAGAAAGTAGTGAGATAGTCGGCCTCGGTGTAAAGCTGGGAATCGGTTGATAATCGATACTACACTCATTGAGATCGGACTTTCGAGATGTTTCGGCTGCAATAAAAGATTGCTAAGCTAAAATAATTCTTGATAAAGGAAGATCAGTGATATTTATACTCCTTAGAACTCGAGATGTTTTCAATGTTTTCAATGTTTGTAAGATGCTTTTGTAATGTGTATGTGTTTGAAAATAGCAAGGATTGTTGTTTGAAATGGAGCAAGTAACTAGAAGCTATCTACCTACTCAAATGTCTTTCTTATGTATTTTCTATTCCTTTGACATTGTTGGCTTACCATTGATTTAGTAAGCAACCCTATCTTTGGATGTTAACCGGACGGGCGTGAGTCATCGTATAGCCATGATAGCAATGTTGCAAAGTATCTTAGCATTTTTAGGGACCAAGATCATTTTGTTTAGGCAACTTTTGAATAGCGTCATCGAGGGGCTATGATCTTAAATTTGTTTTGTTTTGCCAAGATACTTCGCATGCGTAACATGGCCATTTTATTTTAGGCAACCAAGTGGGAGAAACCCTAAGGGTGCTTGTGTGCAAAGTGTATCATTTTTCATGCTTTTGATTTTGTCTTGTATTTAGGGTTTTCTATTTGTTTTGTTTCGCTCTTGTCATATAAACCCTAATTACTAATCATGGCATATGAAAGCAATAAATTGCGTAATATAAATATACTAAGCTATTACAACAATTTTATGGGAGGGGGGAATACAAGTTTGAATGGGGATTTGCACAAATATAAAACTAAATACATTATTACAACCAAATCGAATTTGCACGAATTAAAATAAATACAATACAATATTTAAAATGTAATGCAATGTAATGTACATGTAAAGAGATTTTTGATGTCTTATTTTTATGTAAAAGAATGTTTAAATTAAACCTAAAAAATAAGAAAAAGATTTAATTTTTTTTGAAAGGGATTAAACCCTAAATTTTATTTAAAAGAAAATAATGTTTCTATATTATTATTTTGTGCATTTTTTGTATGAAAATAATAAATAATATTGTATATAATTATTAAAAATAAATTTATGCAAAAAATAGGTATTTGTAAGTATGAAATGTAAAATAAAAATATTAAGTATATTTAATTATATTTATGAGTTTATTAAGAAAATAAATTAAATCTTATCAAAATTAATTATTTTTTTTGTGAGAAATAATAAAAAATAAAAAAAAAAGTGTAAAAATAAATAAATTATTTTTTAGGGTTTTTTATCATTAAAGAAAATAATTAAATAAATTAAATATAAAAATGAAAAAAATAAAAATATCAAAAGAGTTAGCAGTGGGTGAGAAAGCAAAACAGTGGTGATGATGCTAGCAAAAACAAATAGCCCAAGAAGCAAAAAGCCCAGGAAGCTCCGTCCCTGTCCTGCCTTCTCCTTCCTCACGCCATAGCCAGTTCAACCTGTAACTTCCTCATGCTTGCATAAAAATAAAAACTTATAACATGAAAAATGTAGCATTTGAACTCACGATTCCATCCATATAAATTATGTAACCTAACTATCAAAGATCAAAGAGAATTTTGAAATCCCTAAATCCTAACCTAAAATTTTCAGAGATTTCAAACTCCAAATTCTCTTAGCATAAGTAATATAAATACAAGATAATGATATGTACAGCTTCGTTATGATGAGAACTACATTTTTCATTCACAGATCGTGGCCTGAGGTTTCCTGTACAAAGAGATAGAGTTTGAAAAATTACCTCCTTCAACTGGAATGGTGTATGGAAATGCATGGACTTTAATGGAGGCATGAGGATTGCTTGAGCTTCCTTGAGCTTCCCTGAATCTATTCCAACTCTTACCTTGCTCTAAAAGTGGCTACAACTCCCTGACCAAGTCCAACTGCAAGCTTTAAAGTTAACAATGGCAGGTAGTGAAACAGAGGTTACAGAACAAGGATGGTGGTTTGGATTGACTAGGTATTAAGTATATAATGTGTTTGAATGATCCAAACTCAAATCGCACGAGCCAAATGGATGTTGGATATGTATGTGCAGAAAATGTATGTTTGGGAAGTTTTTTGGTTCTTTGCTTGCTCTCAGTGTTTCAGGCCTTTGCTTGGTGTTCTATGTGTTGTATATCCTTTGCATATTAGTATAGAAATGATCTAAAGTCATCTCTCTATCAGTTGTACAAGCTCTAGCCTTTTTTCCACTTTTCTTGTACTTGAAGCAAATTGACAAGATAAAACTCTCATGCTTGTACCAGATTGCTTTAGGGTTGGTATGAGTTTGTACAAGTTGCCTTTGGTCTGTGGTACTTGCTTGTATCAAGGGGACAGGTCCAATGCTCAAGATCACAAAGTTTGCAAAAGTTGCTCTTTATGAAAATGGCAATGGAACCTTTTTGCCATAAGTGGAACTATCAATTGGATAAAGGTTCAAAAGCATGGATAGAGGATTTGTCAACTGAGTATGCATTTAATTAAGGAGTGTGTAGCAAGTTTAGGACTTGTAAAGCATGAAATAGCTAGCATAGGTTTGATTTGCAACTTGGTTCTTCATGAAAATGGCTTGAACAAAAAGTAAGAAAATGCCAACTTCCTCTCTTCGATTCTCCCTACTCAAAAATGATCTTGGAGAGTTCTTAGACATTTTGGAAATCTTGCAATCTTCTCTATAATCCATCTTTGAAATTAATTTTGAGATACCTCTTGGAACTAGGTGAAAAATTTCCATGAAGTTGGGTCCAAAACCTGCCTAAATTAGGGCAAAATTTCACTAAGTTAAGAAGTTCATGACCATGTATTCACAAATTTATAACTTGAGATCCAAGTATATTTAGGGAAACTTTTGTGAATAAAAGTTGTATATTTAATGGAGGTCTACAACTTTCATGTTGGAAACTTTCCTTGAATCAAAATTCATCATGGTGAAAAAGTGGTGTAAAGTTGAGAAAAAATAAGAAAAATTTTATACTTAGAAAATTTCTAAGTTATGAAAATTTTCAAATTCAAACCCTAATTTTCAAATTTGGTTTTCTTGGTGAACAAGTTTCATATTTTGACATATATTGATGAATTATGACCCTTGGCACTTGATTTTGACTAAAAAGTCAAAGTTTTGACTTTTCAGTGTAGAGTTGACTTTTGATCAGTTGACTGCAAATTTCATCTGTCAATCCAATGAACTTGAGACGTTTTGAACTATGTAATTAATTCAAGATGATGCCATTGAATCCTTGAAATCATTCTTTAACTCAATTGGTCATTGGCTAGGTTAAAAATCAGAAATTTCCCTTTCTCAGTCAAAACCCTAATTTTGACCATTTTGCCCTTTTGATGATTTGATCAAATTTCTTGAGGAGTTGTAATCCAAACTTGATAAAATGGTACATATGAGTCTAAAATGTTGATTTGGATAAAAAATTATGAAGTTTGACTTTAAATTAGCCATGGTTGACTTTTTCCCCAATACAGCTGATTTTTAGGTCAACTGACCAATTGATTGATCAAAAATGTGGTTCAAGGCTTGAAATTATCATGAGCAATCTTAGGGGTCCAAAATGATGTATGAAAGTCACAAGAAGCATTGGTGGTCCAAAAATCCTTGTGCAAACTCAAACCCTAATTTTGGGTTATCAGTGCAAGATGAGTTGTCTTGAGCTGACCAAACCCTAATCTTGTCTTAAGTCAAAGAAGTCTTGTGAGAAAAGTCTTAATAAATGAGAGGGAAAATTTTTGGGTACAACAGCTGCCCCTGTTCAATCTTCTTGAACCTGAAGAGTTAGATTGGCGAGCTTTGTCGTTCGTGACTCGCAGGTAAAAGATGATTGGACACTAGAGTGCCCGTAAATTTGCACTCGACAAAGTGTAATTGAGGGAATGGGCTTAAAGATGCCATTTGGAGAGGTGATAGAATATTTGTTGGAGATGGGCTTGTAGATGCCATCCAAGAATGTTTGTTGAATTGTAAGTTGTAAGTCAAAAGAATAAGTATCAGAATGGCGTCCATATCTGGAACGTATCTGAGTTGTATCTGTACTTGAAGTCTAAATAAGTATCAGAATGGCATCCGTGTCTGGAGCGTATCTGAACTGTATGAGAGCTGAAACTGAATGAGTAACAGAATGGTATCCGTTTCTGGAGCGTATCTGAACTGTATCTAAAAGATGAATCTGAAAGAGTAACAGGATGGCATCCGTGTCTGGAGCGTATCTAAACTGTATCTGAATTTGAAAAATGAATGAGTATCAGCATGGCATCCGTGTCTGTAGCGTATCTGAACTGTATCTGATAGTTGAACTCTGAATGAGTAACAGAATGGAAACCGCGTCTGGAGCGTATCTGTATTGTATCATGATTGCATATTGTTTAATGGTAGTTGTTAATCTTATCCTGAAAAGGGTAAAATGTTATCTGGAACATAGAATTATGTTGCATGAAATGTATTATGTAATATATGTGTTTTATCAATGTTTATGATATGTGGATGTAATTTATGCGCATGTAAGTTGATTTGTTGTATTGCTGAGGAAAATAAATCCTTGACTGCTGCTAAGGATATGTGGATTATTCATGTCTTGAAGTTGACAAAAGTTCCATTGTGAGAGTAATGCCATGTACTGCTTGAGGAATCTGCTTGGGGAATCCAGAGAATTTTGATGACTTCTATTAGGGATTAATAATGGGAATCTTCGTTCTGTTGGGGAGCAAAGAAAACTCTATGGGGAAAAAAGCTTATTCCTGTTCGGGAAAAAGTTCAGGAGTTTCGGTCGTCTGTCACCCTACCGTGGAGTTATCCTAGGTTGGGGAGTAACAGAAGTTAACTGTTATCCGGTTGGTTTTCAGGCTTCAAGACAACTTGCTGAGGAACTTGGAGAAACTGGATGGTTTCCACCAGGGATTAATAGTTTGAAGTTTCAGCTCCACTGGGGATCTTAATGATGTACTATAGGGATTACTCATGGAATAGCCTGAAGACGTTTTCCTATTCTTTCAACCTGTCTGTAATTGTTCTTTTTTCATTTTGTTTATTTGTAAACAGTAATTATGTTCAAATTCATATGTTCATTAATGAATCATTGGACGTTGTTGTACCCCAAAATTTTCCCTCCTATTTTTCTCAAAACATTTCAAGAAAGATCCCCAAGTTGCTCAAGGTAGTCCAAGGGTTGGCCAGACAAGCTCTCTCCTAAGGCAGTCTACCTCAAATTAGGGTTTCATGTTGCATCAAGATACTTGAGTCCAAGGGACCCCAAATGCTCACCAATGTCTTAATATTTTATCAAGATCATCCATGTCAAGTTTTAAGCCTTGCAGAGGAAGTTTGCTCAGTCAATTGCTCAAAGGCCTGAAAATCGACTGTGCTAGGGCAAAAGTCAATTGTGGACCACATACAGTCAAACTTCAAGATTTTTAGTCAACATCCTCATTTTGAAGTATATTTCATCATTTTATCAATGGTTGATCATGATTCATCAAGGATTGTTCATAATTCATCAAGAACCAAAAGTTGCTAAATTAGGGTTTTACAGGAAACGTCATCTCAACTTTGACCAAGCATAACTTTCTCATACTTTATGAGAAACGACCCATCCAAAGCTCATTGTGAATAGGATGCAATTCCCTACAATCCATCTTCATCTCCCAAGTTCAAAATATGCAGTCACAAGAAGTTATGAATTTGGACATTATAGGTCATTTTGAAAAGTCAACAAAAACACCTTTTTTGTCAAAGCTTCATACATATGCATGGAATATCAAATTGATATGAGACAAAAAGGGTTGGTTATAGGACATCTCAATCTTTCTAAAAAGTCCAAGAACACCTTAAAAGATTCAAAATTGAGGAAGTTATGCATTGGTGAAGTTGACCCTTTTTGCAAAATTGCCAAAAGTCAACTATGCCTAAAACTTCAAATTTTGCCAAATGGGCCCAATCTTTTTCACTTGTTTTGAGTTGGCAACTTAGTCCACGAGCTCTAGCCCTTGCCACTTGTAATTATCTTGTTTTTATTATTTATTTTGATTTTTATGTGATTTAAATCAATTTTAATCAAAATAAATCATGAGAAAATCTAAAGCATTGAAAACTCAAGATTTTATACTTGTTTCATGTCACAAATCCAGTTGGCAAGTATTTGAAATCGTGCAAGGCATTGGGGTGGAAAAAAAGATTGATTTTAGGCCAATTTTGGAATGATATTCAAGAGAATCAAATCACAATCAAATTCAATAATGGAAGAAGATTGAGTACATTCTATCAACCCTAATCCATTCCTTGATACATATAGAAGCGAGGCAGACCAAAAGAGGCGAGAGAAAGAGGCGCAGCATCAAGAACAGAACTTGAAAAAAATCAAGAAAAAGTGAAAACATGATTTCATTGTTCCAGACCAATTCAAGACTCTTTGCCCATTCCAATTGATTCCTAGGATCCCTAGCAAGCAAAAGCAATCAAAAGCAAGCATTTTCAGGCCCTATATCGCGCTGTAAGTCAGTCATGATACCTAACTTTTCTTGATATCGAATTCCATGATTTAGGCATTGATAGCATGAACTAATGGTATATTCTTGATCCTTAAGACATATGCAAGCTTTCTGTATTGTTTAATTGCATTTATATGGCCTGTAGTGGATTTCACCATTATTAGGGTTCCTTGCTTCAAATTGGGATCTTCGTTTACAGGCAAAATTAGGCCATGAAAGGGCCATCATTGAACTCGGTAGGTCCAGACGAAATCATTCATGGCTTTAGTTTTAATTTATCTTGCCTATAATTGATTTTGAGAATGTGCAGGCTTATAGCGACGGACCAACGTCCGTAGGTAAAAGTCTGGGACTTTTTACCAACGGACCAAGGACAGGGATGATGGCGTGGCATCACCTCACTTGTCCGTTTGAAAATTTACGCGCATTATCTCTTTGATTCGCTTATTTATTTTATAATATATGTTGTTTACATTATGTACAAACGAACACTAGTGGTGCAGTGGTAATGAGGGCGTGGATAATGCTTCAGGACCTGGGTTCGAATCCCAGGTCCACCAGCTTCTCCATATTATTTTCTTTTTCAGGATCCAATGCGTTTGTAAGTTCAAGGTCTACCATATGGTCTCACCATCTAACATGCCAAGTGGCTAATTGTCCAGATCCAAGAGCCAGCAATGGAGGAGTATCATAAGCCAAGTCAAACGCAGAGCATGTGATCTGGGAAGTCAAACGTGGACACTCTTCTTGGGCCCAGAAATGCTTCTCACACCCCCCATAATTGCTCAGGCCCAAATCTCTTTCTCTATTCTATTTTTTTTATTTGTTTTAATTAATTTATATTTATTTTATTTTACTAACCAATAATTATTTTCTTTTTATCAAAAATCACAAAAGTATTACTTTTCATAAATTAGGTCTAGATTTTATTTTTATTAAAAAATTAGTTAATTTAATTAGATTTTAACTTTAGACAATTTTAATTCTTTTTGCACATAATTAAAATTAATTAGAACAAATAGGTTTTATTTCTAATTTAATTATTTTCTTTTTCTTAAAAATAATAAAAACACAAAAATAGGCCATGTAATTATTTTTATTAATTAATTGAATCACTAATTAATTTTCATACTTAATTTAGAAAACTTAATTCTTTTATTAAAAACAACAAAAACAATTTTTTTTTATTTTGATTAGGTTAGAAGGGTCAAAACCCTAATTTTCTCCCGATCTAAATTTCATCGCGCGTGCGTTATTATTATTATCCCATTATTGTAACTGCTCACAAGGTTGTAATAGTTTAAATTAGGACTTTATTTTCATTTACCGCTTTAATTTTAAAGGGTTTGTTTTTGGCTATGTAAATACCCGAAGCCTTGTAATAGCGTAGTTTAATTTCCGCATTTTAAATTCCACAAATATTTAACTGTTAGATGTATGACATTAGGATACATGACAAGAATGTATGTGAAAAACTTTAAAACAGTTAGATAACCCTAACATGTGCAAAGATAAATAATCCGAAATTGAATCATTCGCACATGCGCACTCCTAAGGTACACTCCCACTTGGTTGCCTTTGGTAAACGGTCATTGAGTATAGGATGCTTTAGTGGTCGTCCTTTTATCCAAAGATCAAAGTTGCCTCGGAAAGGTTGCCTCGGATATTGTTGCCTCAGATAATTGATCTAAGACATTAGGGTTACTACTAAGACGTCCTAACATTGCTTTAGTGACCGTACGTCCCTTTCGAATTGACCCTCAAAACTCCAACGACGGTGCTACCTACTCACTAATAGTGGGATAGCACTGTCTAAAGGAAACGAACATAGAACGATTATTTTTTTCCGAGTAGGTAGATTAGCTCTTAAGTACTTGCTCAAACAAAAAACAAACTTTGTTCACACTTACACTGCTTTACAAACAAAGTTTTCAAAAACACTTCATTACACTCTTGAAGACAGAAACAAGAGTTAAATCGAAGTCAAAACAAAAACTTTTCAAATCACACAAGCACACAAAGAAACAATTTTGAAAATTATGAGCAAGTACCTAAGAGCTCATAGATAACTACGGATAGAAAGGGTGCTAATACCTTCCCTTTCTATAATCTACCCCCCGTACTCAGAAAATCCCGAAAAAGGAATTTTTCTGTGCTTTTTTCCTTTCCTTGTTGGATAAAATAAAATTCGGTGGCGACTCTTGCTTACCGCGACATTTTGCAAACACAAACACGAAACGCAAACCATTAATTCCTTTAAAAATGGAAACACGTCCCGGTTCTGGCCACCATATCACAGGATTGGCGACTCTGTTGGGGATAGTTAATAAGTGGGGTGTACCTTAGGAATAGTTCATCATATTGTTTTCAATTGTTTGATTTGTTTGCTTTAGCTTTGTGGGCTTTGTATCGGAGTTACTATAGATCCTAACTCGGATCTGGGGATACCTTTTAGGTAAGTAGCAATAGACTGTGAGGGAACTGTACAGCGTAGACCGATACGGTTGAAGCAGTAGCTACGTTTGTGTGACACATTAGTTGGTACTGATATCCCTTGTAGAGGAACAAGGAGAATATGGGGCTGCTAATGGGTCATTAAGCATCAACTGACCTTAGAACCTATAATTGACCAACTTGGCCATGGAAAGTAGCAGTATGCTACACTCATTGAGACCATACTCTCGAGATGGTTCCGGTTGCAAGAAAAGATTGCTTTACTAGAATTATGACCGATGAAGGATGGTCAATGATATTGAGAACCTCTAGAACCCGGTTACTATTACTAGGACAGGTTGAACCAACTAAACTGCAAGAGGGTAGTACCTAAACTCCATGCCAGCCTGAAATTTAAGGGCTATTGTGTGACTTGTTTGCCCTTACCATGTTTTCTATATGTGATACCTGTGGTGTGTTTTTATCATGACATCATGCATCCTGACATCGCATTCATATTTCATTAGACTAACCATTTCAAAGACCGAGGGGATTCATCTTTGTTCTGTTTTGTAGATCATGGCTTCTATACGCAGAAATACCATTCGAGTCAACTTTGTGTAGATCCTTGCTCAGCTTAGAGATTTGGTTTCAAAGGTTTCTTATACTTCTTCCTTTGTTAGAAGACATGGTCATCTCCCTAGCCTGGTCACTTCCAAGTTGGATGAGCAAATGATAAGCGTGTTGTTCCAGTTCTTTAACTCGTTGCATCACTGTTTCACCTTCCCGGACTATCAGCTAGTCCCTACTTTGGAGGAGTTTTCTGATTTACTTGGCATATCTATTATAGAGAAGACACCCTTTACAGGTTTGGAGATAGCTCATAGGCCAGAGGATATTACTTCAGCCTTACATCTAACAATGGTTGATGTAGTATCTAATTGGGAGATTCGGAGTGGGGTTAAAGGTTTCTTGGCTAAATTTCTGATTGGTCAAGCTCAACAGTTCTGGGATAGTTTGGACTTTCAAGCATTTGAAGACATCCTGGCTCTCCTCATCTATGGCTTGGTTCTGTTCCCAAATTCAGATTCTTTTGTTGATGTGAACGCAGTCAAGATCTTCATGTCCCGTAACCCAGTACCTACACTCTTGGGTGATATTCGACATGCTCTTTATACCCGTACTGTTCGGAGAAGGGGAACTCTCATGTGCTGTACACTGCTGCTGGCGAGGTGGTTTATTTTTCACCTCCCTAAATATGTATTGAAGAATGAGGAAGGTATGGGTTAGGCTTACAGAATCATGTCCCTTGCTCATACGGACATCCTTTGGAGTACTAAAGATATAGAAAAAGTAGTTGTCATTGATCGTTGTGGGGAATACCCTAATGTTCTGTTGCTTGGAATTCGAGGGGGAATAACCTATAATCCTTGTTTGGCCTTACGACAGTTTGGATGAACTCGAAGGGACGGTCCTCATGAGCTGCTGCTTACAGGCATTGTCTTTGACTTCAAGGGGGATGTTGAGGGACATCGTCGCAGGTTTATACGAGCCTGGGATAGGGTGAATAGGTCTGATCCACATGAGCTAGGAATGAAGACTTCTCTCCCGATGCAACCATATCTCCAGTGGGTTCGAGCCCGTGCTCAAAAGTTGGGGATGCCATACGAAGTTGTTTTGCCGGTGATTGTGGAGCATACTGATGAAGAAGGGGTTCCTTATATAATCCTCCATCCTTATATGCCTACTAATCTGGGGGCATTGAAGAGATCTTGGATCCAGTTAAAGGAAGAAATGGATACTTACATAGAGAAGTATCATGAGCAGGAACGGAAGATCCTGAAGCTTACAAGGCATCTAGAGACTGAGAGGACAATCAACGATTATGTCAGCACGAAAGGAAAACGAACATGGGAATTCTGATGTCTTTTATTGTTTCTAGTTTAGATTTTCTTTTCAGTATTTCTTTTGTAACGCCTTAAAGGCATTTGTTAAACATTGTTTCAAGTTTTTATCTAATAAAGTGTGTTTTATTTTGGTTTACAAATTTGAATCTCCCTAAGTCTTTGAAATCATTTCATACGCATTCCATTACCATACACCTCATTACAGGTACCCTTATAGGTTTCTTATCTTCTTCGCTTTTTATTTCAGCACAACATGTCTTCTGAAACACCTATTGATCAAGCCATCAAAGCTCTTCAAGCTCAGAATGCTCAGTTTCAGGTGATGTTCCTGAACCTGGCCAAGGGGCAGCAAGATTTGAAGACTCTTATCTTGAAGGACAAGAAGAAGAAGAAGAAGAAGAAGGTGGTCCGGCTGAATATGGGTCACAGATTTGGGAACAGGTTGCGAGAAGAAGTTGATTTGTCCCATTCATCTGGAGGGGGAGAGAATCAAGAGGAAAGGATGGCTCCTAGCCCTGTGGTTTCTGACAATGACACTGACTTTGATGAAGACCAGTATCCTCCTGCTGAGGATAGGTATAAGCAACTTGAAGACCGGTTGAGTGTGATGGAGATTCAAAAGATACCCGGGTTGGACTTCGGAGATCTAGGATTGACATCTGGGGTGGTGATCCTGCACAAGTTTAAAGCACCTGTCTTTGCTAAGTATGATGGGGTCTCCTGCCCGAAGTTACACCTTCACTCGTATCTTAGAAAGATTCAACCATATACTGCTGATAGGAACCTATGGGTTCATTTCTTTCAAGATAGTTTGTCAGGGACTCAACTTGAATGGTTCTATCAACTGGAAGGAGCTAACGTATGTAACTGGGAGGACCTTGCTGCTGCTTTTTACAAGCAATACCAGTATAATACCGACCTTGCTCCCACACGTACTCAACTTCAGAGTATGTCTATGGGTACAGGTGAATGCTTTAAGGACTACGCTCAGAAATGGAGAGATCTTGCTGGAAGAGTCCAACCCCCTCTGTCTGATAGGGAGTTGGTGGATATGTTTCATGGGACTTTGTCTGGTCCATATTTCAATCATTTGATTGGAAGTTCATCGTCTGGATTCACTAAATTGATTTTGACCGGGGAGAGGGTTGAAGTTGGTATTAAGATTGGCAAGATACAAAAAGGTGCTTCGTCAAGTACAGAGAAGAAGCCTTTCAGAAAAGAAGCTAGTGCAGTTTACAGCTCGAGGAGCCAAAACCGACCTGAGCACCGCCAAGCAATGAATGCGGTGGTAATATCAAGACCTACTATTGCCCCACAACGCAATAATCAGCAAAGAGTAGAGAGACCGCAAAGACAGTATACTCGGCTCAGTATGACTTTATCTCAAATTCTTCCGCAATTGTTGAAGACCAACTTTGTGACTCTGAAGGAGGCTCCAAAGAATCCCAATACTACATCACCGTTGTATAATCCAAACGCCAGCTGTGCTTATCACTGCGATAGCCCAGGGCATGATACAAACAATTGCTGGGCTTTGAAGAATAAAGTGCAGGATCTAATTGATGCTAAGGAGATTGAGTTTGAAGCGCCGAAAAAACCTAATGTCATAACGGCTCCTATGCCAAAACATGACACGGGAGTCAATGCAATTGGAGATGATAATGAAGAGTCAGATTTCGACAGCTGGATTTACCCGACTACCAACGGTGCTTTGAGCAATTGGACGGAGAAGGATTCCATGCTCGTTTCTTTTATTACACGGTAATAAGACTTTTGTTTTGAGATTTGTAACAGACAATTTGAAACTTTTACGGCCCGGTACCTTGCCCGAGACACCGTGGCTTTGTTTGTGAGGGCTTATTATGTGTCATTTCCATATATCATCAATAAAAGCATTGGACGTTTTTCTTGCATTACAAATTTTTTGCTCCTTCTTTTTCTTTTCTATCTTGCAAAACAGCTATTTGTCTTACACACACTCACATCATAATACAGGTCTACATCCACTCTGGATCCCACTGATAACGATTCTGCTACTGCCAGTTATGACTTCGAAAGTCCGATCAACCAAGCCGAGGACGAAGGTGAGGATGATTGTGAAGTGCCTGGGGAACTTGCTAGACTGTTACTTCAGGAAGAGAGGGCCATACAGCCGCATGAAGAGCCAGTGGAAACAGTAAATCTGGGTACAGAGGAAGACAAGAAAGAGGTCAGGATCGGTGCAAATTTGGAGCCTAGTGTCGAGCAACGGTTAATATAGATGATGCGTGACTATGTTGAGATCTTTGCCTGGTCTTATGAAGATATGCATGGGTTGGATACCGATATTGTGGTTCACCGCTTGCCAACTAAGGAAGACTGTCCTCCAGTGAAGCAGAAAGTTCGTCGAATGCACCCAGAGATGTCTGAGAAAATAAAGGCTGAGGTTATGAAACAGTTTGATGTCGGTTTTCTAGCAGTTACTTCTTACCTGCAGTGGGTTGCCAACGTGGTTCCGGTTCCGAAGAAGGATGGTAAGGTCCGTATGTGTGTGGGATATAGGGATCTGAACAGGGCGTGTCCCAAAGATGATTACCCTCTGCCTCATATCGATGTTATGGTTGACAACACCGCACAGCATAAGGTCTTCTCCTTTATGGATGGTTTCTCCGGCTACAATCATATTAAAATGGCTCCCGAGGATATGGAAAAGACAACGTTCGTTACACAGTGGGGTACCTTTTGCTACAAAGTCATGCCTTTCATATTGAAAAATGTTGGGGCAACGTATCAGTGCGCCATGGTCGCTTTGTTCCACGACATGATTCATAATGAGATTGAGGTATACGTTGATGACATAATTGCGAGGTCCCAGACTGAGGAGGAACACCTCGACCACCTGCAGAAGGTATTTGACAGGTTGAAGTTGTACAGACTGAGGCTAAATCCGAACAAGTGCACCTTCGGGGTGAGGTCTGGTAAGCTGCTGGGTTTCGTCGTTAGTTATTCAAGTGGATCCTGCAAAGGTGAAGGCTATACAGGAGATCCAGCTCCCCGAACAGAAAAAGAAGTCAGAGGCTTTTTGGGACGTCTGAATTACATTTCCCGATTCATTTTGCACCTGACTGCTACTTGTGAGCCAATCTTCAAGCTACTGAAGAAAGATCAAGTGGTAAGATGGAATGATGAATGTCAGGCCGCTTTCGAAAGGATCAAAGAATATCTCCAAGAGCCACTTATTCTGATGCCTCTGATTGAAGGGAGACCTTTGATCCTATACTTGACAGTACTCGATAATTCAATGGGGTGCGTGCTGGGGTAGCATGACGAGTCTGGCCGAAAAGAGCATGCTATTTATTACCTTAGCAAAAAGTTTACCGTCTATGAGACCCGATACTCACTGCTTGAGAAAACTTGTTGCGCTTTGGCATGGGCTGCTCACCGGCTAAGACATTATATGCTGACTCACACTACTCTATTGATATCAAAGATGGACCCAATAAAGTATATCTTCGAAAAGCCTTCCTTGTCCGGAAGAATAGCAAGATGGAAGATGATCTTGACTGAGTATGACATCCAATACACGACCCAAAAAGCAATTAAGGGAAGTGTATTGGCAGATCATCTGGCACATCAGGCAGTGGATGATTACCAGTCTATGAACTCCGAGTTCCCGGATGAGAATATCATGTTGGTGACTGACTGTGAGACACCTGGACCGGATGAAGGACCTGAGGAGGGGTCCCGATGGTCTATGTACTTCGATGGAGCTTCAAACGCTTTGGGTAATGGTATTGGCACTGTGATTATATCTCCTGAAGGCTGTCATACTCCGTTTACCGCCCGATTATGTTTTAACTGCACCAACAATATGGCGGAGTATGAAGCATGCATCATGGGTCTCCGAGCAGCCATTGACCTAAGGATAAAGTTTCTGAGTGTATTCGGAGATTCCTCTCTCGTGATCAGTCAGATCAAAGGCGAGTGGGATATAAAACACCCAAATCTTATTCCTTACAAAGAGTATATATTGACGTTGCTTCCACACTTCGAAGAGATAACCTTTGAACACTTCCCAAGAGAGGAGAATCAGTTAGAGGACGCGCTAGCTACGATGTCTTCTATGTTCAAGGTCAGGTGGGACAACGAGGCTCCCTAGATTACCATTGAGAGGTTGGACGAACCCACACATTGCTGTGACATTGAGACTGAAGAGGTAACGGATAAACCCTGGTTTCACGAAGTAAAGAGGTATCTTGAGGCTCAGGAATACCCCGAGGGTGCATCTGTTAATGATAAGAAGTTTCTGAGGAGGTTCGCGGTGAAGTTCTTCATCAGTAATAGTATCCTTTACAAGTGTAATCATGATTCAACCTTACTGCGATGTGTGGATAAGAGCGAGGCAGAAAGAATCATGACGGAGTTACATGAAGGTACTTTCGAAACTCATTCCAGTGGACACACCATGGCAAAGAAGATCCTACGGGCAGGATATTATTGGTCCACCATGGAAGCCAACTGTTATCAACATTCTCGGACCTGTCACAAATGCCAAGTCTATGCTGATAAGGTGCACATACCTCCATTTCCTCTGAATGTCTTGACGGCTCCTTGGCCTTTTGCAATGTGGGGCATCGACATGATCGGCGAGATCAGACCTACTGCATCAAACGGACATCGTTTCATCCTGGTAGCAATTGATTACTTTACAAAGTGGGTTGAGGAAGCTTCCTTTGCTACTGTAACCAAGAATGTCGTGGCACAGTTTATTCGGCATAATCTGATCTGTCGATATGGTGTACCGGAGAGGATCATTACAGACAATGGTACAAATATCAACAATGTGATGATCACCAAGCTCTGCAAGCAGTTCAAGATACAACATCACAACTCTTCTCCTTACCGACTGAAGATGAATGGGGTTGTTGAAGCGGCTAATAAGAACATCAAGAAGATTGTGCAGAAGATGAGGGTGACATACAAAGACTGGCACGAGATGTTACCATTTGCTCTTCATGGGTACCGTACCTCAGCGCGGACGTCAACAGGGGAAAACCCCTATTCCTTGGTATATGGTATGGAGGCGGTCTTTCCCAGTGAAGTTCAGATACCCTCTCTTAGGATTATGAAGGATGCAGGTTTGAGCGAAGATGACTGGATTCAGACCCGGCTTGATCAGCTGAACTTAATCGACGAAAAGAGACTTACTGCTATTTGTCATGGTCAAACGTATCAAAAGCGGGTGATCAAGGCATTTAACAAGAAAGTTAAACGACAAGAGTATCAAATTGGGGATCTGGTGATCAAGCGCATCATCCTACCACAAGATGATCCCAGGGGCAAATGGACCCCTACGTACGAAGGGCCGTTGGTGGTTAAGAACATTTTCTCGGGAGGAGCTATGATTCTAACCACCATGGATGGTGATGATCTTCCTCACCCCGTCAATGCAGACATAGTGAAAAAATACTACGCATAATTAAAGACCCACTAGGTTGATTGGCCTAGGCAAAAATAAGGGCTTCCCGGCGAACCAAAAGGGTTCGGGCAAAAATAAGGGATGAAAATGAAAAAGTCTGTACACCCAGTAAGTCGAAAACCTGAAAAGGCGGCTTGGGAAAAAAAGGGTATCCCGGTGGACTGAAAACCCGAAAGGGCGGTCCAGGCAAAAAATAGGGATTAAAGCGTAACACTATGTCTCATTGGCTCACCTTGCAACCAGACTTAGGTATCGACTATCAAGCTCGGACGGCACTAATCAATCTGATCTACCTTCAACCAAGTAGCAAAGTGATTAGACACTCGAGGATATAAAGGCATTAGCAGAGTTGGAACCCAGTAGGATTTTTCACATAGCTGTTTTTTTCATAAATTGTATAAATTCTATTTGTTCGGCGGTGTTCTCTTACTAGGACGTCAGCCTCTTGTACAAAAACGCCTATTTACGGGCCAAACTTCAGAGTTAATACAATTCATTTTCACAAATAAATTTCAAGTGGTGTTTCTTTTTCTGTTTTGTTTTGCAAGAACGTCCAATGTTCATTTTTGATATATGCATTTGACAATAATTGTTGTTCATAAATATTTACATACGAAACAAAAGACGATTACTCGTAATATCAGGAACAAGGGCAAATAAGAATTGTCCAGACCTTACAGTTTCTCTGTCCACCAGGTACAGGGATAGATTTAGCTGAAGAATATGACTAAGGTACATTCACTCCCCGCAGAGTAAGAGAAAGATAGTAGTGTTAATTCTCCCCAGCTGAGGCTCGCAACCGCGAATGAGTCGGTAAAATTCTCCCCAACAGAGTTTATCTATCGTCAGCACTGGAAAATTATCCCCAGTGGAGTTTGGAGGATTGTCCCCAGTAGAGCCTAAAAGGTTATCCCCAGTGAAGTCGCAACTGGAAAATCATCCCCAGCGGAGTTCATTCCTTTCACAAACAGAAATTCAATCCCCAACAGGTTTCATTATCACCAACAACGGTAATTCATCTCCGGCTGAGGTTATTCTTCCAAATCAACAGATCCTCCGGCAGAGTATGTCCTCCCCACAGAGTCATTTCCTCATCAGTTTATTCCCCAGCGGAGTTATCCTCTCCCACAGGTTTATTCTCACAATCATCTTCATTCACTATCCCCAGCGGAAACGAAGAATTTAACTCTTTTCTCCCGCAGCAATCCAGGATTTATTCTCCCCAGCTAAAAACATCACATTTCCATACATCATGACATGCATACGCATCATACAACACAGTCTCATTTATTTTGAGAACATCATTGCCTGATACATATCATGCATTACATACAGCTAACCTTTACCTTTCAGGAAAGATACAATCAAATTCTTACAAAATTCAAGCTGTGAAGCCCGGGTACGACTGGATAATAGTTTAATCCCCAGTTGAATAAAGGACGACAGAAGTTCCTAAAATTCAAAAGAGATGATTCCTCAGTAGAATACGGACGACCGAAGTTCCTAAAATTCAACAGAGATGATTCCTCAGTAGAATACGGACGACCGAAGTTCCTAAAATTCGACAGAGATGTTTCCTCAGTAGAATACGGATGACCGAAGTTCCTAAAATTCAACATAGATGATTCCTCAGTAGAATACGGATGACCGAAGTTCCTAAAATTCAAAAGAGATGATTCCTCAGTAGAATACGGACGACCAAAGTTCCTAAAATTCAACAGAGATGATTCCTCAGTAGAATACGGACGACTGAAGTTCCTAAAATTCAACAGAGATGATTCCTCAGTAAAATACGGACGACTGAAGTTCCTAAAATTCAACAGAGATGATTCCTCAATAGAATACAGACGACCGAAGTTCCTAAAATTCAACAGAGATGTTTCTTCAGT
Organism: Vicia faba; assembly: GCA_948472305.1. Taxonomy (NCBI): domain Eukaryota; kingdom Viridiplantae; phylum Streptophyta; class Magnoliopsida; order Fabales; family Fabaceae; genus Vicia; species Vicia faba. Next base: position 318,693,616 of record OX451738.1, on the reverse strand, counting down.
AGAATACGGACGACCGAAGTTCCTAAAATTCAACAGAGATGATTCCTCAGTAGAATACGGACGACTGAAGTTCCTAAAATTCAAACAGAGACGACTCACCAGCAGAATAACGGACGACCGAAGCTCCTAAAATTCTACTTCTTTCAACAAAGATCAGCCTTCCCCAGCGGAATCTTCCATAAACGACATGTATACAAGCTCTCGCTAAGGAATCTCTTATGCGATCGAAACTCCTTCGGATGGCATCTTTAATCCCATCTCTCATCATCAGTCTCTAAATGACGTCATTAAAACCATTCCCGACATCACAAGATGATTACCACTTCATGTGAGTGCAAATTTCTGGCCACTCTAGTGTTCAATCATCTTCCACCTTCAGATCACGAAAGGCAGACAAGCCAATCTAAACCTTCAGCTTTAAGAAAATTGAACAGGGGCAGCTGTTGTACCCCAAAATTTGCCCTCCCGTATTTCTCAAAACATTTCAAGAAAGATCCCCAAGTTGCTCAAGGCAGTCCAAGGGTTGGCCAGACAAGCTCTCTCCTAAGGCAGTCTACCTCAAATTAGGGTTTTATGTTGCATCAAGATACTTGAGTCCAAGGAACCCCAAATGCTCACCAATGTCTTAATATGTTATCAAGATCGTCCATGTCAAGTTTCAAGCCTTGCAGAGGAAGTTTTCTCAGTCAATTGCTCAAAGGCCTGAAAATCGACTATGCAAGGGCAAAAGTCAACAGTGGCCCACATACAGTCAAACTTCAATATTTTTAGTCAACATCCTCATTTTGAATTATATTTAATCATTTGATCAAGGGTTGATCATGATTCATCAAGGATTGCTCATAATTCATCAAGAACCAAAAGTTGCTAAATTAGGGTTTTATAGGAAAAGTCAACTCAACTTTGACCAAGCATAAATTTCTCATACTTTATGAGAAATGACCCATACAAAGCTCATTTTGAAGAGGATGCAATTATATACAATCCATCTTCATCTTCCAAGTTAAAAATATGCACTCACAAGAAGTTATGAATTTGGACATTATAGGTCATTTTGGAAAGTCAACAAAAACACCTTTTTTGTTAAAGCTTCATACATAAGCATGGAATATCAAATTGAGATGAGACCAAAAGGGTTGATTATATGACATCTCAAGATTTCTAAAAAGTCCAAGAACACCTTCTAAGAGTCAAAATTGAGGAAGTTATGCATTGGTGAAGTTGACCCTTTTTACAAAATTGCCAAAAGTCAACTACGCCTAAAACTTCAAATTTTGCCAAATGGGTCCAATCTTTTTCACTTGTTTTGAGTTGGCAACATAGTCCACGAGCTCTAGCCCTTGCCACTTGTCACTATCATGTTTTTATTATTTATTTTGATTTTTATTTGATTTAAATCAATTTTAATCAAAATAAATGATGAGAAAATCTAAAGCATTGAAAACTCAAGATTTTATACTTGTTTCAGGTCACAAATCCAGTTGGCAAGTATTTGAAATCGTGCAAGGCATTGGGGTGGACAAAAAGATTGATTTTAGGCCAATTTTGGAATGATATTCAAGAGAATCAAATCACAATCAAATTCAATAATGGAAGATTGAGTACATTCTATCAATCCTAATCCATTCCTTGATACATATAGAAGTGAGGCAGACCAAAAGAGGTGAGAGAAAGAGGCACAACATCAAGAACAGAACTTGAAAAAAATCAAGAAAAAGTGCAAACACGATTTCATTGTTCCAGGCCAATTCAAGACTCTTTGCCCATTCCAATTGATTCCTGGGATCCCTAGCAAGCAAAAGCAATCAAAAGCAAGCATTTCCAGGCCCTATATCGCGCTCTAAGTCAGTCACGATACCTAACTTTTCTTGATATCGAATTCCATGATTTAGGCATTGATAGCATGAACTAATGGTATATTCTTGATCCTTAATACATACGCAAGCTTTCTGTATTGTTTAATTGCATTTATATGGCCTGTAGTGGATTTCACCATTATTAGGGTTCCTTGCTTCAAATTGGGATCTTCGTTTACAGGCAAAATTAGGCCATGAAAGGGACATCATTGAACTCAGTAGGTCCAGACAAAATCATTCATGGCTTTAGTTTTGATTTGTCTTGCCTATAATTGATTTTGAGAATGTGCAGGCTTATAGCGACGGACCAACGTCCGTAGGTAAAAGTCTGGGACTTTTTACCAACGGACCAAGGACATGGATGATGGCGTGGTATCACCTCACTCGTCCGTTTGAAAACTCGCGTGCATTATCTCTTTGATTCGCTTATTTATTTTATAATATTTGTTGTTTACATTATGTACAAACGAACACTAGTGGTGCAGTGGTAGTGAGGGCGTGGATAATGCTTCAGGACCTGGGTTCGAATCCCAGGTCCACCAATTTCTCCATATTATTTTCTTTTTCAGGATCCAATGCGTTTCTAAGTTCAAGGTCTACCATATGTTCTCACCATCTAACATGCCAAGTGGCCAAGTGGCCAGATCCAAGAGCCAGCAATGGAGGAGTATCATAAGCCAAGTCAAACACAAAGCATGTGATCTGGGAAGTCAAACGTGGACACTCTTCTTGGGCCCAGAAATGCTTCTCACACCCCCCATAATTGCTCAGGCCCAAATCTCTTTCTCTACTTTTTTTAAAATTTATTTTAATTAATTTATATTTATTTTATTTTACTAACCAATAATTATTTTCTTTTTATCAAAAATCACAAAAGTATTACTTTTCATAAATTAGGTCTAGATTTTATTTTTATTAAAAAATTAGTTAATTTAATTAGATTTTAATTTTAGACAACTTTAATTCTTTTTGCACATAATTAAAATTAATTAGAATAAATAGGTTTTATTTCTAATTTAATTATTTTCTTTTTCTTAAAAATAATAAAAACACAAAAAATAGGCCATGTAATTATTTTTATTAATTAATTTTATCACTAATTAATTTTCATACTTAATTTAGAAAACTTAATTCTTTTATTAAAAACAACAAAAACAATTTTTTTCTTTTGATTAGGTTAGAAGGGTCAAAACCCTAATTTTCTCCCGATCTAAATTTCATCGCGCGCGTTATTATTATTATCCCATTATTGTAAATGCTCACAAGGTTGTAATAGTTTAAATTAGGACTTTATTTTCATTTACCGCTTTACTTTTCAAGGGTTTGTTTTTGGCTATGTAAATACCTGAAGCCTTGTAATAGCGTAGTTTAATTTCCGAATTTTAAATTCCGCAAATATTTAACTGTTAGATGTATGATATTAGGATGCATGATAAGAATGTATGTGAAAAACTTTAAAACAGTTAGATAACCCTAACATGTGTAAAGATAAATAATTCGAAATTGAATCATTCGCACATGCGCACTCCTAAGGTACACTCCCACTTGGTTGCCTTCGGTAAACGGTCGTTGAGTATAGGATGCTTTAGTGGTCGTCCTTTTGTCCAAAGATCAAAGTTTCCTCGGAAAGGTTGCCTCGGATATTGTTGCCTCGGATAATTGATCTAAGACATTAGGGTTACTACTAAGACGTCCTAACATTGCTTTAGTGACCGTACGTCCCTTTCGAATTGAGCCTCAAAACTCCAACGACGGTGCTACCTACTCACTAATAGTGGGATAGCACTGTCTAAAGTAAACGAACATAGAATGATTCTTTTTTTTTTCGAGTAGGTAGATTAGCTCTTAAGTACTTGCTCAAACAAAAAACAAACTTTTTTCACACTTACACTTCTTTACAAACAAAGTTTTCAAAAACACTTCATTGCACTCTTGAAGACAGAAGCAAGAGTTAAATCGAAGTCAAAACAAAAACTTTTCAAATCACACAAGCACACAAAGAAACAATTTTGAAAATGATGAGCAAGTACCTAAGAGCCCGTAGATAACTACGGATAGAAAGGGTGATAATACCTTCCCTTTCTATAATCTACCCCCCGTACTCAGAAAATCTCGAAAAAGGAATTTTTCTGTGGTTTTTTTCTTTCCTTGTTAGATATAATAAAAGTCGGTGGCGACTCTTGCTTACTGCGACATTTTGCAAACACAAACGCAAAACGCAAACTAGCAATTCCTTAAAAAAGGGAAACACGTCCCGACTCTGGCCACCGTATCACAGACATTTTTGCAAATAAAACACAAGTGTAAAAAGAAAAGGACAAATAGTTTTCTGTACTTTAAAGAGATATCTTTGTATTCACTTTGAATAAGTATTTTGTACAAAGGAGACAATCATCCTAGTAAGAGGATGGTGTCATAAAAATAAGAAAAATTTATACAAAGAAAGATAGCTATGTGTGATAATCCCATGGGGTTCCCATTCTGCTATAGCCTCCGTTTCTCTGAATATCTTATCTATTCGTTGCTTCGTCCGAAGATGATTGAATTGATCAGAAGCTCCGAGTTTGTCAGTGAAGAGATTGTCCTCAAAGTGATCCGACGAGACATAGTCATACGCTTTAATTCCCTAAATTTTGCCTGGACCTCCCTTTCGGGTTTTCAGTCCACCGGGAAACCCTTTTTTGCCCAAGTCGCCCTTTCGGGTTTTCAGCTTGCCAGGTGTACAGATTTTTTTTTTATCCCTAATTTTTGCTCGAACCTTTTGGTTCGTCGGGATGCACTTGTTTTGCCTAGGTGTGTCAACCTAGCGGGTCTCTTATACGTAGTATCTTTTGACTATGTCTGCGTTCGCAGGGTGTGGCAGGTCGTCACCGTCCATGGTGGTTAAGATCATTGCCCCACCGAAAAAGATGTTCTTGATTACAAATGGTCCTTCATAAGTAGGGGTCCATTTGCCCCTGGGATCACTTTGTGGCAAAATAATGCGTTTGATCACTAGATCTCCAACTTGATATACTTGGCGTCTGACTTTCTTGTTGAAAGCCTTGATTATCCGTTTTTGATACATCTGACCATGGCAAATAGCAGTAAGTTTCCTTTCATCAATTAAGTTCAGTTGATCAAGTCGGGTTTGGATCCAGTCGTCCTCACTCAAGCCTGCATCTTTCATGATTCTTAAAGAGGGGATTTGAACCTCGATAGGCAAGACAGCCTCCATGCCATAAACCAAAGAATAGGGTGTTGCCCCAGTTGATGTGAGAGCCGTGGTACGGTACCCGTGGAGAGCAAACGGTAGCATTTCATGCCATTCCTTGTAGGTGACTGTCATTTTCTGTATGATCTTTTTAATGTTTTTATTAGCAGCTTCGACTGCACCATTCATCTTCGGCCGATAGGGGGATGAATTGTGATGTTGAATCTTGAACTGCTCGTACAAGGCGGTGATCATAGTATTGTTAAGGTTCATACCTTTATCCGTGATGATCCTTTCTGGGATACCGTACCGGCAAATAAGATTCTTCTTGATGAAGCGGGCGATGACATTCTTAGTAAAGGGTGCGAAGGAAGCTGCTTCGACCCACTTTGTGAAATAGTTAATGGCCACTAGAATGAAACGGTGTCCATTGGAGGCTGTAGGCTTGATCTCCCCAATCATATCGATTCCCCACATAGCGAAGGGCCAAGGAGCTGTTAAAACATTTAGAGGAACCGGAGGCACGTGCACCTTGTCTGCATAGATTTGACACTTATGACAGGTATGGGAGTGTTGATAGCAGTCTGCTTCCATGGTAGACCAATAGTAGCCTGCCTGTAGGATTTTCTTCGCCATCGTATGCCCACTAGAGTGAGTGCCAAAGGTACCTTCATGCAATTCAGCCATAATCTTTTCAGCTTCAATCTTATCCACACAGCGGAGCATAATAGAATCATGATTACGTTTGTACAGGATGCCATTACTTAGGAAGAACTTAGCGGAGAATCTCCTTAGGAAATTTTTATCATTGATTGAAGCTCCTTCTGGATATTCTTGAGCCTCCAGATACCTTTTGACTTCATGAAACCAAGTCTGGTCCACTACTTCTTCAGTATTAATCTCGTGACAGTGTGCTGGTTCGTCCATTCGTTCAATGGTGATCTGGGGAGCCTCGTTATCCCAATTAAGTTTAAACATAGATGACATTGTGTCTAGAGCATCTGCTAGCTGATTTTCTTCTCGCGGGAAATGCTCGAAGGTAATCTGCTCGAAATGTGGTAACAATGTCAAAACATGTTCTTTGTAAGGGATAAGATTTGGATGCTTAATGTCCCATTCTCCTTTGATCTGACTGATGACCAAAGCTGAATCTCCAAACACATCTAAAGATTTGATTCCCAAGTTTATGGCAGCCTTAAGACCAAAGATGCATGCTTCGTATTCCGCCATGTTGTTCGTATAGTTGAAGCAAAGTCTGGCAGTAAAAGGAGTATGGCATCCTTCCGGAGATATGAGTACAACGTCAATACCATTACCAAGTGCATTGGATGCCCCATCAAAGAACAGGGTCCATCGGGATCCTTGTTCTGCTCCATCATATGGCCTGATTTCTTCACAGTTGTCTAATGTCATGATGTCTTCGTCGGGGAATTCAAACTTCATGGACTGATAATCTTCTACAGCTTGATGGGCAAGATGATCAGCTAGCACGCTACCCTTTATAGCTTTTTGGGTCGTGTACTGTATGTCATATTCTTTTAGGATCATCTACCATCTGGCTATCCTCCCAGACAGAGAAGGCTTCTCAAAGATGTACTTTATTGGATCCATATTAGATATCAGCTGTTGTACCCTAAAATTTGCCCTCCCATATTCTTCAAAGATTTGCCAAGTCAAGCTTCAAAATTCCCCAAGGGTTGCACAGTGCAAGGGCATCCTAAGCAGTCAAAATTAGGGTTTTGATTCTGATCAAGAAAGTGAAGCTTCCAAAGGTCCAATCAAGTCTCACATGCCTACAAATATGGACAAGCATCCTCATATCAAGTTTCCAGACTTTCAGCACAAAATTGCACAGTCAAAACCCTAATTGCACTACAGTCAACTGTAGGGGCAAAATGGTCATTTGACAGTCAAAAGTTCAAATTTTTGGTCAACATATCATTTTGAAGCCACAAACATCATTTGATCAATGCTTGATCATGATTCTCAAAGCTTGGCTCAAAAATCATCAAGATGCAAAAGTTTCCTTATTTGGACAGTTGGAAAAGTCAACTGTAAATTGACCAGGGCATAACTTTCACATGGATTATCAGAAAAATTCCATCCAAAGCTCATTTTGAAGAGAAAAACATTTCCTACAACTCATCTTCATACTTCAAGTCCAAGAAATGCTCTCACAAAAAGTTATCAATTTCAACATTATAGGTCATTTTCAAAAGTCAACAAAAAGGGACTTTAAGTCAAAGGCCATAACTTGAGATTGGTAAATCAAAATGACATGGGACCAAAGGCATTGGTTAGAGGACTCAAAGTCCTTTCCAAAATGTCAAAGAATATGAGCAAAGCTTAAAAATTGAGAAAGTTATGCCTTGTGGAAGTTGGGAAATTTTTGGATATTTTGAAAAGTCAACATTGATTCAAATGACCTAAAATTGCTAATGGGCCCATTTTTCTTCCACAATTCATCATCCCAAGCATGTGCACGACCACTTGGCCCAAAGGGAAGTTTTATTCATTTTTTTATTTATTTATTTGAATTTTTATTAATAATAATTCATTTAAATCAATTAAATATATGAAAAATACTTAACCTAACTTATCAAATCTTTTTGTACATGTAATAGGCTCAATAATTCGTGCATGATCAGATTTGGAAGGAATTGGATTGATTGGATCATGATTGGTACAAAATTGCATGAAAAAGATTGAAAAAAATATGATTGAAAATCAAATCTCATAAACCATCAATGCATGGATTTTGATCAGAATTCTTAACCTAATTCACTCATACTTATACAAGGAATCAAAACCTAATGCAGAAGACCACTGAGCTACGCTAGAAACCATTCACCAACTTGAAATTTTTTGCAAGAAAACTCAAAACTGAAAATCAAGTTTTAGGTTGATTCAAAGCACAAGACCAATTGCAAAAGCTTCCTCGTGTCCCCCTGAAGCTAACTGGATCACTTTCCAACCTTCATACGCCCAGAATTGGTACCATGGATTCAAACTGTTTCAAAAAAAAATGCATAATCGTGTTTCCATATTTAGGCATTTTCATTGTGTTTTTTTTATGCATTCACACTAATTGACTTGTTCTAATGCTAACCATGTAACTTAATTGTGTTTTTGAGCTGTGTATACGATTCTACCATTATCACGTTTTAGGGTTTACAGGATTTTAAATTAGGGGTTTTAACATGAGGCAAAATTGGGACACCACAGTACCATGGTCATGATCAGCGCATTTGGACGAAGAAGAAGCTACCCTCGCGCTCAATTTATGAGCGTCACAGGGCTATTCGCTATTTTCCTAAAAGTGGCCAAGAAGAACACTTAAAAACCGTTGCTTATTCTGTTTATATTTCAGGAAAATAAAAATCAACGAGGAAGATGATGTGGTGGCCAGCAACCATTGGCTCTTTTGAATTTTCGCGCTCAGACCCACTAACGCTTTTGTTTTCTTTTATAATATTTGTTAGTTGTTTAATAATCAAAGCGCGTGAATTGGTTCAGCTGGCAAGGTGTAGTGGTGGCAACGTTCATGACCTGGGTTCGAGCCCCAGGTCTTCATTCTTTCCATATATTTTTTCCTCTAATATTCATATGCAGAACAAGCGTTGTGGATCATCATACGTCCCTCTATCCAGCCATCCACGCGTCCAATTTCATCCATCCAAGGGCCAGGATTTGGGGAGTATGGTAGGCTCTAGTCAACGCTCTGTACGTGAGTGAAAAAGTCTCCAAGGCCAAGAATCTAAATGGGCCAGATTGCTAAAGGCCTCACCTCCTATTTGGGGTCTGAACCCCCAGGTTTGCAAACTCTTTTATTATTTCTTTATTTTTTCTTTATCTTTTTTACTTTCAATTATTATTTTTAATTAATTCTGTCAATTTAATTATATTTTCATAAAATCACAAAATATCATAAAAAATCAGAAAAGACCAAAAATTAAATATATTTAATTAGTTAATATTTTGTAAATAAGTTCATAAATTAATTAGTTAAATTAGGTTTAATTTTAATTCTTTTAATAAAAACCTAAAAAATATAAAACTAGGGTTCATATTAATTTTTTATCCTTTTTTCTTTTATTCCATAATAATTAAATAATTAAATATTTATTTTTATAATTAAATTTGCATGTAAATTAATTAGGGTTAATATTAGGTTTTAATCTTCTTTTCTTAATAAATTAAAAACAAATTAGAATTAGGTTTAATTTTAATTAATTCTTTTTTCATTAAAATCCTAAAAATCATAAAATACCAAAATACAAAAAAACAACTTTTTTTTTAATTAATTAATTCCATGTAATTTTAATTTTGCAAAAAGGGTCCAACGCCCTCGTTTAATTCTTAATTCGCACATTTATTTTTATTTCGTTAAATATTTATGTATCTCTCCCGAGGCCTTGTAAATAATCGCTCGCACTTTTAATTCTTTATTTTCTTTTACTTCCTTTATTTTTCTGTCAAATCGGGTTCAAGAAATTTTGGCGATGTGGACCCGCGCCTTTTGTAATAGCTTAGAATTTTTACTTTCCCGCAATATTTTTAACTGTTAAATAATGGCATGAAAGAAAGTATGGACAAAAATAAAAACAAACGCGTAGCTCACCAATAACATGACAAAAGACAAAAATAACTGAAACGACACACAAATCACACACCACCCCTAGGGTATGCCTCACTGTTGCCTTGCCTCGAAAGGTGATCGTCGAGTAGAGGATGTCTTAGTAAGTCCTCATGATCCGGGAACCTGGCATGAGGGTAGCTTCTAAGGTGTCTTCCCATTGCTCTGGTGATCACCATGTCCCGAACCTCGAATTGACCCGAATACCTCCAACGGTGGTGCTACCTACCTCTCAATGGTGGGATGGCACTTCTTTAAAGGACATCTACACAGACGAATTCCTTAGGGTAGGTAGACAACTCTAGATACTTGCTCTAAATTCAAAACAAATTCAAAAATACTTTTCACACCAACACATTTTCAAAAAGCTTTCGAAAGCATTTTTTCAAACACTCTTGAGGACCGATACAAGAGTCGAACTGGAATTTTCAAAGAAACTTTTTTTAAAACCCACAATTGAAAAGCAAACAAACCATTTTTGAAAACACAAATGAGCAAGTATCTAAGAGCCCATGGATAACCATGGATAGAAAGGGTGCTAACACCTTCCCTTTCTATAACCTACCTCCCGAACCGAGAGCGATCTCTATAAGGAATTTTTATGTGCTTTTGTCCTTTCCATTTGGAGAAAATAAAAGACGGTGGCGACTCTTGCTTCCGCGACATTTCGCGAACCAGCGTTAAACAGTCAGTTCCAGATCCACCGATCACAGAACTGGCGACTCTGCTGGGGACTTAAACTTAAAGTGAGGTGTACCTTAGGGTTAGTTCATAACTGTGTTTTCAATTGTATTGACTTGTCTGCTTTAAATTTGTGGGTTGCATGGGAGTTACATAGATCCTAACCCGGATCTGGGGATACCCTGTTTAGGTAGCATAAGCTGTGAGGGACCTGTCCGGCGTAGACCGACACGGGTGAAACAGTGGCTACGTTGGTGTGGCACCTTGGTCTGTACCGATATCCCTTGTGTTGCAACGAGGAGAATATGGGTCTTCTGAGGAGTCATTAAGCACCAACAGACCTTAGAACCTTAAATGACTCAACTTGGCCATTAGAACAGTAGCAGTATGCTACGCCCATTGAGGCTAAACTCTCGTGATAGTTCTGGCTGCAAGAAAAGATTGCGATGCTGGAGTTATGACCGATTGAGGGTAGTCAATGATATTGGGATCCTCTAAGAACCCGGTTACTTTTGATTAGGACAGGTTGAACCCACCAACTTCAAGAGGGTAATACCCAGACCCCATGCTGGCCTAAACTCTAAGGGTTTCTCTTGTGTGACTTGTGTGCCTTCCAACTTGACTACTTGCATGCTTGTTATCTGACACATGAACGACTTGCAGATTTTGTTTATAGTCCTTAATTGGGACTCAAAACAGGGTTTACTAAGTCTTGCAGGTTTTGTTTATAGTCCTTAATTGGGACTCACGACAGGTTTTACTTGAGTTTCTTGCAGGTTTTGGTTTGCAGTCCTTAATTGGGGCTCATAACAGGGTTACCTACGTTACCCCATGCATACCATAACATCATACCATTACATACATCCTAATCCATTTCAAGGATCTCAAGGGCTTGTGATGCAGGTCACGGTGAATAAACTATCCCAGCAAGGGGCAAAGAGGATTTATTTTCCTCTAGCCAAGGTTGTCAGGGGCTATGACCCACTTGATATGGTGAGCTCTGACTCTTGAAGAAGGTTCCCCTAGCCAAGGTTGTTTGGAAACCAAAACCAGACATGATGACTAAAGTCAGGGGCTATGACCCACTGGATATGGTGAGCCTTTGACCCTTGAAGAAGGACTCTCTACAACAGGAAATTCCTTCAATCAAGCTACAAAATGCAAACTCTAACAATTTTCTTGTTTACCCCGCGAGGTCCTTGAAAACATTGCATGCATGTCATACACATCATGACATAACAGGTATCTTTATTGCAGGTCACTTACCTTTCTCGCTGTTTATTTCAGCAATGGCCTTCCAACCAGATAACCAGGACCTTCTCGCTCAAGAGACTCAGTTCATGGAAATCCTCCTGAATCTATCCAAGGGGCAGGAAGAGCTAAGGACACTTCTCATGGAGACTTTTGTCAGGAATAGTGCTGAGGATGAAAGGCTGAAACTTCTACAAGCTGAGGTAGACACATTGAAAACCCAGATGCTGGGGCAAAGGGTACTCATTCAAGGTTTAGCTCAGGAGCAAGGAGAGCTGAGGGCCATGATCAGTCAGCTTCATCAAGACATGAAGCAACCAGCCCAAGTCAGGGACCCAGTCATTAATTAACTTCCAAGAAGTCAAAGGTTTGGGCCTCTCCAAGCTACTATCACTTCACAGGTCCAACAATGACCTCGCCCAGAACAACGGGCTGATCAGAGCAAACCAGACAAGCCTAAAAGGCAGTTCACCAAGATCAACATGTCGCTGGATCAAGCACTACAACAAATGTTAGAGGCAGGGCTGATCACCTTAAGGGCTCCTCTCCGGAATCCAAACACTTCTGCTCCTAACTATCATCCCAACGATAGGTGCGCATACCATTCTGATAGCCCGGGGCATACTACGGACAACTGCTGGCCTCTCAAAAACAAGATTCAAGACATGATCGACGCTGGAGAGATTCAGTTTGAAGTACCTGAGACTCCGAACATAATCACTGCTCCCTTGCCAAATCATGGCTAGGATTGAGAAATTTTTGTTCATTCGAATGTTCAAGTTGCAATTTTCTTTTGTTCAAACATTTACTCATGTTAAACATTGTTATTCCATTAATGCATCGCATATGTCTGTTTTGAAGCAATATATTCGTATTCACTATACGCAAATTATTTTCATTTTTTTTTTTCTGATGTCAACTCTCGATTAATAATTCTAAGCCTCTTGAGGGAGGATGACGAAAACGATACCACGATCTACAGTATGCTTTTGAACAGACCCCGTTGATGAGGTACAGGCATTGTTTCAATCCCTAAACACTGGAGTTATAAGGAAGATAATCCCTCGTCAACCCCTCTAAGCCAAAGAAGTAGGAGTTTTTCTTTTCGAAATTAAAAACCCTTAATCATAACCTGGGGCAGGGTAGTCTTTTCAGTTGATCCAAGTGCATAACGAATGGCACCAAAGAGGTCCTTACAAAAGAGAAAGACAGTGATGGTTCCAAATAACCATAAAAAGGGGCAGTCATTATATCTCAAAAATCAAAAAAAGCCCATTAAGTCAAAACCCATGAAGGAGACTTACAAAACTGGGGCATCCCGCTGACTGTAATTCCAAAAAAGGAAACAGTTCAGGCAAAAAAAGAAAGGGATAACAAAAATCAGACAAGAAAGAGGTCTTACAAACCCTCAACAAAAAAGGAATGACTGCCTATTTCAAAATAAATTGTCAATATCCGAGCCATCACTGGTATATCAAAGCAAAGACTCAAACAAGGTCTAACGTATGATCAACTGAGTTTAGGTTTGGAGAACATCACGAAGAGTGGGTGGGTACAAGTAAAATTTGAGCCTTTATCATTTGTTTCTTAAACCGTGAACCAGGCCACGTTATAACCCTTAAAAGTCCTAGCTGAAGCACGGGTTAGTTCGAAAGCATACTGTTACGAAAGGTATCCTGACTCCTTAAGGCCTACGGTAAATACGGAGTTGACATCACGTTTACAAACATTCACTTGTTTTATGGAAAAATGCATTTTCAAAAACTTCGAGACAGACATAAGCTTTGCATTTTTAATATAACTTTGTTTTCATATGACTTTTGTTTGAACAGCAGGGAAGTTTGCACGATGAATACCTAGTGAACAAAAGGATCTCCAATCAAGGGGCATGGCATGACTATTGTCCATCATCTGGGGCGGTTAAGTCAAGATTCGGAGAATCTCTCAAAAAGCCTATAGTCTGGGGCAAATCTCCGCCTGAGTCGCCTGGGGCATTCCAGTAACAAATCTTGCCTGATCAAACATCTTCTGGGGCATGACAAAACACTTTTAACAGGGGAAACTCCCTACATTCTAAGAACGCGGACATAGTCGAAAAAATACTACGCAAAATCAAAGACCCGCTAGGTTGACGTACCTAGGCAAAAATAAGGGCTTCCCGACGAACCAAAAGGGTTCGGGCAAAATGAAGGGATGAAATAAAAAAAATCTGTACACCCGGCAAGTCGAAAACCTGAAAAGGCGGCTTGGGAAAAAATGGGTATCCCGGTGGACTGAAAACCCGAAAGGGCGGTCCAGGCAAAAGTAAGGGATCAAAAGACGTACGACTATGTCCTGTCATCTTGTCACTTGCCCACCAGAAGAAGGTTGGTCCATCAACAACTATCAGCACCTCACAGGTCTTCCTCTCCCACCTCAGAAACAGGGGCAATGATGAGCTGTCCAAGCGATCTGATTGTTTCCGTCCTCCGAGGTACCAAGGTAGGCTGAAGAACATAACCAGACATCTTAATTCCCCAGAGAGTAAGCCAGCAAGACAGTACACTCTCTCCAAGTTATATTATCAGGCCTTAAGGAAGTTGAGTATACCCCAGCAGATCTCAACATTCCCCAGCAGCATATTCTTAACAAGCATCCCCGGCAGTCTCGACCTAAAGATTGTTCCCCGGCGGCATATCAAACATTCAAAGGAATCACTTCCCCCGCAATTCAATACTCCCCCAGGAGAGTCCAATCCAGTTCCCCAGGAAGGTTGGAATTCATATCCCCAAGCAGTAAGCTTATCCCCAGTAGATTCTGGAAGCTTAACCTCTCAGAGCACGAACGCGTCGCCCGACTTTATTTAAAGAGTTATTTCCTTAACAGGATATAACTGGGTTATCCTCAGCCAAAAGCCATGGAAAGAGCGTCCTCGACGAAATTCTCTTACCCCCAGCGAAGTCTATCAACACTTCCAATACAACAAGGATATCCCCAACAAGTAATTATCAACAACTCAGCAAAGTATCTCTCTCCCCACAGAGTATTTCTCCCCAGCATGGTCGCTAGAGTATTTTTCTCCCCGCAGACTCTTCCATTCGCCAAGTTTATTCCTCAACGGAGTCATTTTCTCCTACCGGTATTCTTGATCCCCAGCGGAAGCAAAATCTATTCTTCAACATCAGCCCAGGATATGACTTCCCGGCACCCGTCAAGGATTTACTTTCCTAGACGAAAAACACATTCATAAAACATCACATACATCATTATAGCATGCATGTACGCATCATATCATACAAATCTCATTTATGTTGAGAACATCATTGCTTGGTCCATATCATGCATGGCATATGACTGACCTCTACCTTTCAGGAAAGATGCAGTTAAATCCTCAATCATATTTCAAGACCTAGACCGGTTCAGTTAATAGAGACTCCAAAGATTTCTTATCCAGTCCAAGGCCTTCCCCAGTCCAGCTAAATCGACTCCCAATAGATTTTTCTGATGAAGACTCAGTAGAAGTTTTTAGGTTTTTTCTCAAACGTTCGCTTTTGAGATTATAATTTCCTATGGTTCCCTCCCCGACGATGCGTGAGGTGATAATTCCATTTTAGGTTTTTCTCAGACTATGCTTTTGAGATTATAATTTCCTATGGTTCCCTCCCCGACGGTGCGTGAGGTGATAATTCCATTTTAGGTTTTTCTCAGACGTATGCTTTTGAGATTATAATTTCCTATGGTTCCCTCCCCGACGGTGCGTGAGGTGATAATTCCATTTTAGGTTTTTCTCAGACGTTCGCTTTTGAGATTATAATTTCCTATGGTTCCCTCCCCGACGGTGCGTGAGGTGATAATTCCATTTTAGGTTTTTCTCAGACGTATGCTTTTGAGATTATAATTTCCTATGGTTCCCTCCCCGATGGTGCGTGAGGTGATAATTCCATTTTAGGTTTTTCTCAGACGTTCGCTTTTGAGATTATAATTTCCTATTGGTTCTCTCCCCGACGGTGCGTGAGATGATAATTCCATTTTAGGTTTTTCTTTGAGATTATAATTTCCTATTGGTTCTCTCCCCGACGGTGCGTGAGATGATAATTCCATTTTAGGTTTTTCTTTGAGATTATAATTTCCTATTGGTTCTCTCCCCGACGGTGCGTGAGATGATAATTCCATTTTAGGTTTTTCTTTGAGATTATAATTTCCTATTGGTTCTCTCCCCGACGGTGCGTGAGATGATAATTCCATTTTAGGTTTTTCTTTGAGATTATAATTTCCTATTGGTTCTCTCCCCGACGGTGCGTGAGATGATAATTCCATTTTAGGTTTTTCTTTGAGATTATAATTTCCTATTGGTTCTCTCCCCGACGGTGCGTGAGATGATAATTCCATTTTAGGTTTTTCTTTGAGATTATAATTTCCTATTGGTTCTCTCCTCGACGGTGCGTGAGATGATAATTCCATTTTAGGTTTTTCTTTGAGATTATAATTTCCTATTGGTTCTCTCCCCGACGGTGCGTGAGATGATAATTCCATTTTAGGTTTTTCTTTGAGATTATAATTTCCTATTGGTTCTCTCCCCGACGGTGCGTGAGATGATAATTCCATTATCAGGTTTTTCTTTGAGATTATAATTTCCTATTTGTTCTCTCCCCGATGGTGCGTGAGATGATAATTCCATTTTAGGTTTTTCTTTGAGATTATAATTTCCTATTGGTTCTCTCCCCGACGGTGCGTGAGATGATAATTCCATTTTAGGTTTTTCTTTGAGATTATAATTTCCTATTGGTTCTCTCCCCGATGGTGCGTGAGATGATAATTCCATTTTAGGTTTTTCTTTGAGATTATAATTTCCTATTGGTTCTCTCCCCGACGGTGCGTGAGATGATAATTCCATTTTAGGTTTTTCTTTGAGATTATAATTTCCTATTGGTTCTCTCCCCGACGGTGCGTGAGATGATAATTCCATTTTAGGTTTTTTCTTTGAGATTATAATTTCCTATTGGTTCTCTCCCCGACGGTGCGTGAGATGATAATTCCATTTTAGGTTTTTCTTTGAGATTATAATTTCCTATTGGTTCTCTCCCCGACGGTGCGTGAGATGATAATTCCATTTTAGGTTTTTCTTTGAGATTATAATTTCCTATTGGTTCTCTCCCCGACGGTGCGTTAGATGATAATTCCATTTTAGGTTTTTCTTTGAGATTATAATTTCCTATAAGTTCTCTCCCCGACGGTGCGTGAGATGATAATTCCATTTTAGGTTTTTCTTTGAGATTATAATTTCCTATTGGTTCTCTCCCCGACGGTGCGTGAGATGATAATTCCATTTTAGGTTTTTCTTTGAGATTATAATTTCCTATTGGTTCTCTCCCCGACGGTGCGTGAGATGATAATTCCATTTTAGGTTTTTCTTTGAGATTATAATTTCCTATTGGTTCTCTCACCGACGGTGCGTGAGATGATAATTCCATTTTAGGTTTTTCTTTGAGATTATAATTTCCTATTGGTTCTCTCCCCGACGGTGCGTGAGATGATAATTCCATTTTAGGTTTTTCTTTGAGATTATAATTTCCTATTGGTTCTCTCCCCGAAGGTGCGTGAGATGATAATTCCATTTTAGGTTTTTCTCAAACGTTCGCGTTTGAGATTATAATTTCCTATTGGTTCTCTCCCCGACGGTGCGTGAGATGATAATTCCATTTTAGGTTTTTCTTTGAGATTATAATTTCCTATTGGTTCTCTCCCCGACGGTGCGTGAGATGATAATTCCATTTTAGGTTTTTCTTTGAGATTATAATTTCCTATTGGTTCTCTCCCCGACGGTGCGTGAGATGATAATTCCATTCCAGGTTCTTCTCAAACGTCCGCTTTTGAGATTATAATTGCCTATTGGTTCTCTTCTCGATACTGCGAAGATGGTAATTCCCACCAAGATTCGCTCAACGAGCGTTGTTGAAGTTAAAGTCACCCAAGGTTCTCTCACCGTTCATGCTAAGGTAGTAACCATCCCTGGTTCATTCATCCTCTTGTGAAGCTCCAGATCCAACTCCTGTAACCAATCAGGACACATCTATACCAAGCATCAGAAAACCAACTCTTGCAACGTGTCAGGTATTCATTGTTTCTTTTGCAGGTATGCAGGTTCTCGCTAAGGAATCTCTTACGCGATCAACATCCAGATGGCATCTATAAGCCCATCATCCTATCCATCAACCTCCAAATGGCATCTATAAGCCCATTCCCGTCATCACACTGCTACTATGTGAGCGCAAATTTCTGGGCACTCTAGTGTTCAATCATCTTCTACCCTCGGATTACGAAAGGCACGTCAGCCAATCTGCATCCTCAGGTCTAAGAATATTGAACAGGGGCAACTGTTGTACCCCAAAATTTGCCCTCCCATATTCTTCAAAGATTTGCCAAGTCAAGCTTCAAAATTCCCCAAGGGTTGCACAGTGCAAGGGCATCCTAAGCAGTCAAAATTAGGGTTTTGATTCTGATCAAGAAAGTGAAGCTTCCAAAGGTCCAATCAAGTCTCACATGCCTAAAAATATGGTCAAGCATCCTCATATCAAGTTTCAAGACTTTCAGCACAAAATTGCACAATCAAAACCCTAATTGCACTACAGTCAACTGTAGGGGCAAAATGGTCATTTGACAGTCAAAAGTTCAAATTTTTGGTCAACATATCATTTTGAAGCCACAAACATCATTTGATCAATGCTTGATCATGATTCTCAAAGCTTGGCTCAAAAATCATCAAGATGCAAAAGTTTCCTTATTTGGACAGTTGGAAAAGTCAACTGTAAATTGACCAGGGCATAACTTTCACATGGATTATCAGAAAAATTCCATCCAAAGCTCATTTTGAAGATAAAGACATTTCCTACAACTCATCTTCATACTTCAAGTCCAAGAAATGCTCTCACAAAAAGTTATCAATTTCAACATTATAGGTCATTTTCAAAAGTCAACAAAAAGGGACTTTAAGTCAAAGGACATAACTTGAGATTGGTAAATCAAAATGACATGGAACCAAAGGCATTGGTTAGAGGACTCAAAGAACTTTCCAAAATGTCAAAGAACATGAGCAAAGCTTAAAAATTGAGCAAGTTATGCCTTGTGGAAGTTGGGAAATTTTTGGATATTTTGAAAAGTCAACATTGATTCAAATGACCTAAAATTGCTAATGGGCCCATTTTTCTTCCACAATTCATCATCCCAAGCATGTGCACGACCACTTGGCCCAAAGGGAAGTTTTATTCATTTTTTTATTTATTTATTTGAATTTTTATTAATAATAATTCATTTAAATCAATTAAATATATGAAAAATACTTAACCTAACTTATCAAATCTTTTTGTACATGTAATAGGCTCAATAATTCGTGCATGATCAGATTTGGAAGGAATTGGATTGATTGGATCATGATTGGTACAAAATTGCATGAAAAAGATTGAAAAAAATATGATTGAAAATCAAATCTCATAAACCATCAATGCATGGATTTTGATCAGAATTCTTAACCTAATTCACTCATACTTATACAAGGAATCAAAACCTAATGCAGAAGACCACTGAGCTGCGCTAGAAACCATTCACCAACTTGAAATTTTTTGCAAGAAAACTCAAAACTGAAAATCAGGTTTTAGGTTGATTCAAAGCACAAGACCAATTGCAAAAGCTTCCTCGTGTCCCCCTGAAGCTAACTGGATCACTTTCCAACCTTCATACGCCCAGAATTGGTACCATGGATTCAAACTGTTTCAAAAAAAATGCATAATCGTGTTTCCATATTTAGGCATTTTCATTGTGTTTTTTTGATGCATTCACACTAATTGACTTGTTCTAATGCTAACCATGTAACTTAATTGTGTTTTTGAGCTGTGTATACGATTCTACCATTATCACGTTTTAGGGTTTACAGGATTTTAAATTAGGGGTTTTAACATGAGGCAAAATTGGGACACCACAGTACCATGGTCATGATCAGCGCATTTGGACGAAGAAGAAGCTACCCTCGCGCTCAATTTATGAGCGTCACAGGGCTATTCGCTATTTTCCTAAAAGTGGCCAAGAAGAACACTTAAAAACCGTTGCTTATTCTGTTTATATTTCAGGAAAATAAAAATCAATGAGGAAGATGATGTGGTGGCCAGCAACCATTGGCTCTTTTGAATTTTCGCGCTCAGACCCACTAACGCTTTTGTTTTCTTTTATAATATTTGTTAGTTGTTTAATAATCAAAGCGCGTGAATTGGTTCAGCTGGCAAGGTGTAGTGGTGGCAACGTTCATGACCTAGGTTCGAGCCCCAGGTCTTCATTCTTTCCATATATTTTTTCCTCTAATATTCATATGCAGAACAAGCGTTGTGGATCATCATACGTCCCTCTATCCAGCCATCCACGCGTCCAATTTCATCCATCCAAGGGCCAGGATTTGGGGAGTATGGTAGGCTCTAGTCAACGCTCTGTACGTGAGTGAAAAAGTCTCCAAGGCCAAGAATCTAAATGGGCCAGATTGCTAAAGGCCTCACCTCCTATTTGGGGTCTGAACCCCCAGGTTTGCAAACTCTTTTATTATTTCTTTATTTTTTCTTTATCTTTTTTACTTTCAATTATTATTTTTAATTAATTCTGTCAATTTAATTATATTTTCATAAAATCACAAAATATCATAAAAAATCAGAAAAGACCAAAAATTAAATATATTTAATTAGTTAATATTTTGTAAATAAGTTCATAAATTAATTAGTTAAATTAGGTTTAATTTTAATTCTTTTAATAAAAACCTAAAAAATATAGAACTAGGGTTCATATTAATTTTTTATCCTTTTTTCTTTTATTCCATAATAATTAAATAATTAAATATTTATTTTTATAATTAAATTTGCATGTAAATTAATTAGGGTTAATATTAGGTTTTAATCTTCTTTTCTTAATAAATTAAAAACAAATTAGAATTAGGTTTAATTTTAATTAATTCTTTTTTCATTAAAATCCTAAAAATCATAAAATACCAAAATACAAAAAAACAACTTTTTTTTAATTAATTAATTCCATGTAATTTTAATTTTGCAAAAAGGGTCCAACGCCCTCGTTTAATTCTTAATTCGCACATTTATTTTTATTTCGTTAAATATTTATGTATCTCTCCCGAGGCCTTGTAAATAATCGCTCGCACTTTTAATTCTTTATTTTCTTTTACTTCCTTTATTTTTCTGTCAAATCGGGTTCAAGAAATTTTGGCGATGTGGACCCGCGCCTTTTGTAATAGCTTAGAATTTTTACTTTCCCGCAATATTTTTAACTGTTAAATAATGGCATGAAAGAATGTATGGACAAAAATAAAAACAAACGCGTAGCTCACCAATAACATGACAAAAGACAAAAATAACTTAAACGACACACAAATCACACACCACCCCTAGGGTATGCCTCATTGTTGCCTTGCCTCGAAAGGTGATCGTCGAGTAGAGGATGTCTTAGTAAGTCCTCATGATCCGGGAACCTGGCATGAGGGTAGCTTCTAAGGTGTCTTCCCATTGCTCTGGTGATCACCATGTCCCGAACCTCGAATTGACCCGAATACCTCCAACGGTGGTGCTACCTACCTCTCAATGGTGGGATGGCACTACTTTAAAGGACATCTACACAGACAAATTCCTTAGGGTAGGTAGACAACTCTAGATACTTGCTCTAAATTCAAAACAAATTCAAAAATACTTTTCACACCAACACATTTTCAAAAAGCTTTCGAAAGCATTTTTTCAAACACTCTTGAGGACCGATACAAGAGTCGAACTGAAATTTTCAAAGAAACTTTTTTTAAAACCCACAATTGAAAAGCAAACAAACCATTTTTGAAAACACAAATGAGCAAGTATCTAAGAGCCCATGGATAACCATGGATAGAAAGGGTGCTAACACCTTCCCTTTCTATAACCTACCTCCCGAACCGAGAGCGATCTCTATAAGGAATTTTTCTGTGCTTTTGTCCTTTCCATTTGGAGAAAATAAAAGACGGTGGCGACTCTTGCTTCCGCGACATTTCGCGAACCAGCGTTAAACAGTCAGTTCCAGATCCACCGATCACATCAGCAAAGTGGTATGAGTCAACATATATTATCTTAGCCGGCGAGCAGCCCATACCAGAGCGCAGTAAGTTTTCTCGAGCAGTGAATATCTGGTTTCACAGTCGGTAAACTTTTTGTTCAGGTAGTAAATAGCATGCTCTTTTCAGCCAGACTCGTCATGCTGCCCCAATACACACCCCATTGAGTTCTCTAAAATGGTCAGATACATGATCAATGGTCTTCCCTCGACTGGTGGCATCAAGACAGGAGGCTCTTGTAAATACTCTTTGATTTTGTGAAAAGCAATCTGACATTCATCATTCCATCTGACTACTTGATCTTTCTTCAACAGTTTGTAGATTGGTTCACAAGTAGATGTTAGGTGAGAAATGAATCTGGAAATATAGTTCAGGCGTCCCAAGAATCCTCTAACTTCCTTTTCCGTACGAGGAGCAGGCATTTCTTGTATCGCTTTGACCTTGGCAGGATCAACCTCGATGCCTTTGTTGCTGACAATGAAACCTAAGAGTTTACCGGACCGGACTCCGAATATGCACTTGTTCGGGTTCAACCTTAGTTTGTACTCCTTCAATCTCACAAACAGCTTTTGCAAGTGATCAACATGCTCCTCTTCAGTTTGTGATCGGGATATCATGTCATATACGTAGATCTCTATCTCTTGATGTATCATATCATGAAACAAAGCTACCATGGCGCGTTGATAGGTTGCCCCGGCATTCTTCAGTCCGAATGGCATCACTTTGTAGCAGAACGTGCCCCACTGTGTGACAAATGTAGTTTTCTCCATGTCCTCATGTGCCATTTTGATCTGGTTATAGCCTGAGAATCCATCCATGAAGGAAAATACTTTGTGTTGGGCTGTATTATCAACCAGGATGTCGATGTGTGGAAGTGGAAAATCATCTTTATGGTTGGCCCTGTTTAAATCTCTATAATCCATGCACATCCGTACTTTACCGTCCTTTTGAGGCATGGGAACAATGTTGGCAACCCATGAGGATAGGAAGTAACAGCCAGAAATCCAACATTGAACTGTTTCATAACTTCTGCTTTGATCTTCTCTGACATGTCAGGTCTCATGCGGTAGACTTTTTGTTTCACTGGTGGACAGTCTTCTCTTGTGGGTAGACGATGTACCATGATGTCTGTATCGAGTCCTGGCATGTCTTCGTATGACCTGGCAAAGATCTCAACATAATCATGCAATAGCTGAATTAGGCGCTCCTTGACACTCGGCTCTAGATTGGCACCCACTTTGATTTCCTTTTTATCTTCCTCGGTACCCAAGTTGATTGTATCCAATAGCTCCTCATGAGGCTGAATAGCTCTTTCCTCTTGTTGTAGTAGCCTGGCCGATTCCCCTGGCACCTCATAATCTTCCTCACCTTCGTATTCAGCTAGGTAGATCAGATCTTCAGAGTCACTGAAGGCTATAGTAGTATCGTTACCCATAGAATCTGGAATGGAGGGGTACCTGCATTTGTGAGTGTGAGTGTGTGTAAGGGTATAGACATCTTTAAACAATAAAATGTAAAAGAAAGATAATGAGTACAAAAGGTTTATATGTGAAAAAGTGTCCATGATTCATTGAATGTCATATGAAGATGAAATAAAAACCCTTACAAATGGACCATTGTGCTTCAGGCAAGACACAAGGTTTTTAAAGTGTGAATTATTTGTGAATATTACAAGTCCAACAGAAATGTAAAAGATAAATTACTGACAGATGAAACTTATTGGGACAAAGTCTCTGGCTTCCCAGTTGCGAAGTCCTCCGTTGACAGTAGGAAATATCCAATCTTCCAAGTTGTCATCTTCTTCATTGTCTTCTACTGCATTGACCCCTTGGTTGCTAATCTTCACAGGTGGCCCTCTAGCACGGGCGCGGCGCACAGCCTTATGAGCAGTTAAAGTAAACCCCAAGCCAAACTTGTCTGATTTGTACGGAATGTCTGGAAGCTTCCCCCAGATGGTGCATCGACCCTCCTCTATTACTGCCTTTGCATCCTTTAGAGATGACATCCGAAGCGGAGGCCTTGTAATCTTGGGAATCGAGGATACTACCTTGGTTGCTGCTACTTCTTGAGAGACCTCTTCAAAATGTTGAAAAGGAGTTTCAATAAACTCGCCATCTAACTCCACATATCGGAAAGAATTCAGATGACTAATCATGTACTCCTCCTCCCCGTGGACAGTTATGATCTTTCCTTGGACCGTGTATTTCAGCATCTGATGCAATATGGAGGTGACAGCACCAGCATTATGGATCCAGGGTCGTCCTAACATACAAGAGTAAGAGGGGCGGATGTCCATCACATAGAAGGTTGAGTTGAAGGTCTGAGTTCCTACCTTTATCGGGATGTCCACCTCCCCATGGACCATCCTCTTCGAGCCATCAAATGCTCTCACAATTATGTTACTAGGTTTCAACGTCATCCCTTCACAATCTAATTTGTCAAGAGCTTTCTTCGATAAAACATGCAAAGATGAACAAGTGTCTACCAAGACATGAGCTAGGGTTGTTCCTCTACACTCCACAGAGACATGCAATGCCTCATTGTGCTTTCTCCCTTTGGGTTTCAAATCAGCATCAGAGAAGCCCAGGCCGTTATCAGCTGTCAAACTGGCCACACAATCTTGGAATTGGTCAGCACACGTCTCTTGCGGCACATGAGCTGTCTTCAAAAATTTTACCAGAGCTTTCGCATGTGCCTCAGAGCACAACAGCAATGCTAGCATG
The DNA here is from genome assembly GCA_948472305.1 of Vicia faba. Taxonomy (NCBI): domain Eukaryota; kingdom Viridiplantae; phylum Streptophyta; class Magnoliopsida; order Fabales; family Fabaceae; genus Vicia; species Vicia faba. Next base: position 318,669,183 of record OX451738.1, on the reverse strand, counting down.
GAAATCTTGGAAGGGGTTTGCCCCAACTGTTCAACCACATCATAATCACTCTTATTTATTATCCTCAGGATTTCTTCCATCTCATTCTTGGATGTTTCGGGGATAGCTAATGATTGAGCCTTCGTCCAGACAGGCTCTTCTTGAATTCTTTTTCCTTTATTCTCAGCAGCGGAAGTATTGGTAGGGATAGGGATTGTGTTGTCTTTGTCGGTAAGTATGCTTGCAGGTATAATCACTAGTGCAGAGGTAATCTTCGGAACGGCCACGGGTCCAAAAACTGCCTTTGGAGGGGCAATCTCTGGAGAGAAGATTCTACCACTGCGGATAATCTTGCTAGTTCCGGCAATATTGCTAATGTAGGAATTTTCTTCTTCGGAGCTCTCTTCTTCGGCAGTCAGTTTATCTTGTTTGATACCATGGTAGTAGATTTCTCCACCATAATTCTATGGTACTGTTTTATCTGACTCATACGGGACCGGCCCGGGCATTGTGATCTTAAGTGGAGTAGTTTTTGGAGCAGGTGTAATCCTAACGGGTCTTTTAGGGGCCCTGGAAGGATTGGCGGAGATGGTTATGATTGAAATGTCCTTAACAGGAATGGGTAAAACGGGAGCATTCTCAAACAGAATTTCTTGGTTATCAATCAGGCGTTGGACACTTGTCTTCAACAGAGGGCAATCGGCGGGTGAGGATAAGAAATGATGGCAGTCTTCCTTACATCCTGGGAATACACCAGCTTTCAACAAATTCATCTTAATGATCGAGAGTGGAGTCAAAAGTTCATCTACTGTAGCAACAAACAAATCTTCCTCAACAGCATTGGCATTGTGACCATGTCTAGGCATCAGAGCGGAAATGACATTCGGTTTCTCAGGTGAATCAAACTCAACTTCCTTTGCATCTATAAGGTCCTGAATTTTGTTCTTCAACGCCCAACAGTTATTAGTGTCGTGCCCTGGACTTTCAGAATGATATGCGCATCTGGAATTTGGGTGATAATGAGGGGACGCAGTATTGGGATTCTTTGGGGCCTCTTTTAAAGTTACTAGATTCAATTTCAGAAGATGTGGTAGAATTTGGGCCAGAGTCATATTAATCCTGGTAAATTTCCGGACTGGCCTTTCCACCCTTGGCTGGTTATTTCTTAGCTGGTCGGATGCGGGCTTTGGGATCATAACGGCCCCCACCGCTGGTCGGCGTTCAGTTCTTCCTTGATTCCTTTGTGAATAAATAGCAGATACTTCCTTCCTCCCAGTGAAGGGTTTTTTCACAACTGTAGAGGCTGACGAATCTTTCTGAATCTTCCCACTTCTTATACCAGCTTCCACCCTTTCGCCGGTTAAAATCAATTCAGTAAACCCTGCAGAGGAGCTCCCAATTAGATGATTAAAGAAAGGGCCCAATAGAGTTCCCAAGAACATGTCAACCAACTCCCTTTCAGACAGAGGGGGTTGCACTCTTTCGGCTAGACCTCTCCACTTTTGCGCGTAATCTTTGAAGCCCTCATTTGAAACCATAGCCATACTTTGAAGTTAAGTACAGGTAGGCGCCAAATCGGAATTGTACTGGTATTGTTTATACAAAGTTGCAGCCAGGTCTTCCCAATTATGGACGTCGACCCTTTCTAATTGGTAAAACCAATCAAGTTGCGTTCCTGATAAACTGTCTTGGAAAAAGTGGACCCATAAGTCTTTGTCGGCAGAGTGCGGCTGAATCTTCCTGACATACGATCGGAGGTGCATTTTAGGACACGACACTCCATCATATTTTTCAAATAATTGCACTTTAAACTTTGGTGGGATCACAATTCCTGACACCAGCCCCAACTCTTCAAAATCTAGACCCGGTACTCTCTGGATTTCCATAGCGCTTAAACGCTCTTCAAGGTGTTTGTATTTATCATCAGCCGGAGGGTATTGCTCTTCAGAATAGTCCTCCTCTTCCTCCTCTTCTTCAGAGTCTGACGGAACTGCCGTTTCTTTTCCTTTTCTTTCCCCTTCATCAGATGTTGCTGGAAATTCTAAGGTCCTTCTGGCTTGTCCCTGAAACCTTCTGCCCATGATTACCACACCAGTTGGTTTCTTCTCTTTCTTCTTTTTCTCTTTCTCTTTCTCCAGCAGGGTCTTCGTCTCCTCTTGCCCCTTGGCTAAGGTCATGAGTAACTATTGAAATTGTGTATTTTGAGCTTGAAGGTCTTTGATCGTCTGTTCGAGATCCATCTTACTGAAATAAACAGTAGAGAGATGAGGAAACTTGTTGCAAAGACCTGTTTATGTTTATGATGAATGATATGTATTCATGCAATGCTTTCAAGGATTTAAAAATTCAAATTTGTTTCAAACAAAAAAGAAACACATGTTATATTAATAAGATAGAATTTGAGTACATCAATGTCCCTTGGGCAAAATAATACAAAATTCTAAGATAAAAAGACATTGCGCATCCTCTTTGGTGCAATGTAGGTATTTAGAGTCTGCTTCTCATGAAGTAGCCGAGTGAGTTCCAAAACCTTCTTCTCGCTTGCGTAGAATTGGGCTTCGAAAGTATCGCGCTCTCCTTTGAGTTGTATCCAATCCCTTTGTGGGTCTTCGAGTGATGTAGGCATGTCAGAATGTAGGATAGTGTATGGAACTTCTCCCTCCTTAACAGGCTCAATAATCACTGGGAGAATGGAAGGATAAGGCATCATAAGACTTTGAGCGCGGGTTTGTACCCACTTGAGGTAAGGCTCAAGAGGGATGGAATTCTTGTGTCCCAAAGTCTTGCTATCCACCTTGTTTAGCATCCTCCAAGCTCGGATAAATCTCTGGCGAAGACTTTTATCGTTGTTGTCATAGTCGAAAACCAAACCTTGAATCAGCATATCATGTGGGCCATCCCTTCGGGCATAACCAAATTGTCTTAGAGCTAAGCACGGATTGTAGGTGATGCCTCCCCTAATGCCAAGTAGAGGGACATTAGGGAATTCCCCACAACGGTCAACAATGATAACATTCTCTTTGGATCGAGAGCACCAATGAATATCTAAATGTTTAAGCGTCATTAACCTTTGTGACCACCTCAGACCTTGGTCATTCCTTAAGACTGATTGGGGAAGATGAGAAATAAACCATCTGGCCAGGAGAGGAGTGCAACACATAAGAACACATCTTTTCCTCATTATACGAGTGTGAAAAGAGTGTAAGATATCCCCAAGCAATGTAGGCAACGGGTTGCGTGACATGAAGATTTTGACAGCGCTCACATCTATGAGTTGATCAGGATTGGGGAACAAGACCATCCCATAGATAAGAAGGGCCACAATCTCCTCAAAATCTTGCAAGTCTAGGGAATTCCAACAGCTGTAGGCCTTCTCAAATAAAAACTTTGCTAAGAAGCCTTTGACACCACTTCTAATTTCCCAATGAGTTGTGACATCAGATGAGTACAAGTGTAGGGCTTGAGCAATCTCTTCTGGATTTGGATCTCTTTCTGTATCGTTGAAAGGTAGTTGATTGAGAATAGGAATCCTCAGAAGTTGAGAGAATTCTTCCAAAGTGGGCACAAGTTGATAGTCAGGAAATGTGAAGCAATGATGAAAAGGGTCAAAGAACTGGAAGAGAACCTTCATCATATCCTCCTCTGTGTTGGAGGTGACCAAGTTGAGTAGACGACCATGTCTCTCGGTGAGTGGAGAGTTCTCAGGGATCCTTGAAGCTATCTCCTTGAGTTGTGGAGGAATTCTTACAAGGTTGATTTGGATAGTTTTCCTGCGAAGTGAATCCATACCCTACAAAACAAGAACAAAGATGAATTTCCAAAATCCTTGAAATGGTTAGTGAATGCACATGATGTTCATGATGTACATGATGTTATGCACAAGTATATATCCAAGAAAATCAAGCAAGTTCTTATTTTAGGCTTGCATGGGGTTTTATAGGTAAGTACCCTCTTGAAGTTTAGTTGGCTCAACCTGTCCTAACAATAGTAACCGGGTTATAAGGAGCTCAATATCACTGGATTGTTTCCTTGGTCATTGTTCCAGCTCAAGCCTCTTTAATGGCGACCAAAATATCCTAAGAAACCAACCCTCAATGAGTGTAGTATCGAGTATCTACCAACTTTAGACTGCACCAAAGTATGTCATCTCACTACATCCTAAAAGACCAAGTTGGTCAAGTAAAGGGTTCTAGAAGTTCATTAGTGCTTTATGACATCACTCAGCGGCCCCGTATTCTCTTTGATTGACTCAAATGCTACCGGTACCCACAAATATGTCACACTAACATAGCTATTTCTTAGACCATGTCGGTATACCCCGCACAGTTTCCACAATGTATTGCTATTTACCTATAATGTTTCCCAAATCCGGGTGGAGGATTCAAAACCAAACAAAGAACCAAAATGTAAAGCAAACAAGTCAAATAATGTAAGCAAATAAATGTGATCTAAACCCTAAGGTAACCCCACTTTTATAATAATCCCCAGCAGAGTCACCAGTTTTGTGATACAGTGGGAGAACTGACTTGAGGTTTTGCGTTTGTATTTGCAAATGTCGCCGTTAGCAAGAGTCGCCACCTACTTTTCTTTTATCCAAAAGGAAAGGTGAAAAAGCACAGGAAAGACCTTTGAGATGTTTTCTTGAGTTCGGGGGGGTAGATTATGAAAAGGGAAGGTGCTAGCACCATTTTCATCCATGGTTTTCCATGGGCTCTTAGTTACTTGTTTAGATCACTTGCTTTGGTTTGTTTGAAATGGTGTTTGATGTGGTTTTGAAAGTATTTTGTAAAAGAGACCATTCGTTTAGGCAATCTTTGTAATGATTCTCGTTCGTAAGAATGTATACAAAGATGTTTGTTTTTTGAAAAAAAATTCAATGTTTGTAAGATGTTTTTGTAATGTGTATGTGTTTGAAAATAGCAAGGATTGTTGTTTGAAATGGAGCAAGTAACTAGAAGCTATCTACCTACTCAAATGTCTTTCTTATGTATTTTCTATTCCTTTGACATTGTTGGCTTACCATTGATTTAGTAAGCAACCCTATCTTTGCATGTTAACGGGACGGGCGTGGGTCATCGTATAGCCATGATAGCAATGTTGCAAAGTAGCTTAGCATTTTTGAGGGACCAAGATCATTTTGTTTAGGCAACTTTTGAATAGCGTCATCGAGGGGCTATGATCTTAAATTTGTTTTGTTTTGCCAAGATACTTCGCATGCGTAACATGGCCATTTTATTTTAGGCAACCAAGTGGGAGAAACCCTAAGGGTGCTTGTGTGTAAAGTGTATCATTTTTCATGCTTTTGATTTTGTCTTGTATTTAGGGTTTTCTATTTGTTTTGTTTCACTCTTATCATACAAACCCTAATTACTAACCATGGCATATGAAAGCAATAAATTGCGTAATGTAAATATACTAAGCTATTACAACAATTTTATGGGAGGGTGGAATACAAGTTTGAATGGGGATTTGCACAAATATAAAACTAAATACATTATTACAACCAAATCGAATTTGCGCGAATTAAAATAAATACAATACAATATTTAAAATGTAATGCAATGTAATGTACATGTAAAGAGATTTTTGATGTCTTATTTTCATGTAAAAGAATGTTTAAATTAAGCCTAAAAAATAAGAAAAAGATTTAATTTTTTTTGAAAGGGATTAAACCCTAAATTTTATTTAAAAGAAAATAATGTTTCTATATTATTATTTTGTGCATTTTTTGTATGAAAATAATAAATAATATTGTATATAAATATTAAAAATAAATATATGCAAAAAAATAGGTATTTGTAAGTATGAAATGTAAAATAAAAATATTAAGTATATTTAATTATATTTATGAGTTTATTAAGAAAATAAATTAAATCTTATCAAAATAAATTAATTTTTTTATGTGAGAAATAATTTAAATAAAATAAAATAAAAGTGTAAAAAAAATAAATTATTTTTTAGGGTTTTTTATCATTAAAGAAAATAATTAAATAAATTAAATATAAAAATGAAAAAAAAATAAAAATATGAAAAGAGTTAGCAGGGGGTGAGAAAGCAAAACAGTGGTGATGATGCTAGCAAAAACAAACAGCCCAAGAAGCAAAAAGCCCAGGAAGCTTCGTCCCTGTCCTGCCTTCTCCTTCCTCACTCCATAGCCAGTTCAACCTGTAACTTCCTCATGCTTGTATAAAAATGAAAACCTATAACATGAAAATGTAGCATTTGAACTCACGATTCCAGCCATATAAATTATGTAACCTAACTATCAAAGATCAAAGAGAATTTTGAAATCCCTAAATCCTAACCTAAAATTTTCAAATATTTCAAACTCCAAATTCTCTTAGCACAAGTAATATAAATGCAAGATAATGATATGTACAACTTCGTTATGATGAGAACTACATTTTTCATTCACAGATCGTGGCCTGAGGTTGCCTGTACAAAGATATAGAGTTTGAAAAATTACCTCCTTCAGCTGGAATTATATATGGAAATGCAGGGACTTTAATGGAAGCCTGAGGATCTCTTGAGCTTCCTTGAGCTTCCCTGAATCTATTACAACTCTTACCTTGCTCTGAAAGTGGCTAGAACTCCCTAACCAAGTCCAACTGCAAGCTTCAAAGTTAACAATGGCATGTAGTGAAACAGAGGTTACATAACGAGGATGATGGTTTGGATTGACTAGGTATCAAGTATATAATGTGTTTGAATGATCCAAACTCAAAACGCACGAGCCAAATGGATGATGGATATGTATGTGCAGAAACTGTATGTTTGGGAAGTTTTTTGGTGCTTTGCTTGCTCTTAGTGTTTCAGGCCTTTGCTTGGTGTTCTATGTGTTGTATATCCTTTTCATATTAGTATAGAAATGATCTAAAGTCAGCTCTCTATCAGCTGTACAAGCTCTAGCCTTTTTGCCACTTTTCTTGTACTTGAAGCAAATTGACAAGACAAAACTCTCATGCTTGTACCAGCTTGCTTTAGGGTTGGTATGAGTTTGTACAAGTTGCCTTTGGTCTGTGGTACTTGCTTGTATCAAGGGGACAGGTCCAATGCTCAAGATCACAAACTTTGCAAAAGTTGCTCTTTATGAAAATGGCAATGGAACCTTTTTGCCATAAGAGGAATTATCAATTGGATAAAGGTTCAAAAGCATGGATATAGGCTTTGTCAACTGAGTATGCATTTAATTAAGGAGGGTGTAGCAATTTTAGGACCTTTAAAGCATTAAATAGCTAGCATAGGTTTGATTTGCAACTTGGTTCTTCATGAAAATGGCTTGAACAAAAAGTGAGAAAATGCCAACTTCCTCTCTTTGATTCTCCCTACTCAAAAATGATCTTGGAGAGTTCCTTGACATTTTGGAAAGCTTGCAATGTGCTATATAATCCATATTTGAAATTAATTTTGAGATACCTCTTGGAACTAGGTGAAAAATTGCCATGAAGTTGGGTCCAAAACCTGCCTAAATTAGGGCAAAATTTCACTAAGTTAAGAAGTTCATGACCATGTATTAAAAAATTTATAACTTGAGATCCAAGCATCTTTAGGGAAAAGTTTGTGAATAAAAGTTTCATATTTCATGGAGGTCTACAACTTTCATGTTGGGGACTTTCCTTGAATCAAAATGAATCATGGTGAAAAAGTAGTGTAAAGTTGAGAAAAAATAAGAAAAATTTTGTACTTAGAAAATTTCTAAGATGAAAATTTTCAAATTCAAACCCTAATTTTCAAATTTAGTTTTCTTGGTGAACAAGTTTCATATTTTGACATATCTTGATGAATTATGACCCTTGGCACTTGATTTTGACTAAAAAGTCAAAGTTTTGACTTTTCAGTGTACAGTTGACTTTTGATCAGTTGACTGCAAATTTCATTTGTCAATCCAATGAACTTGAGATGTTTTGAACCATGTAATTAAGTCAATATGATGCCATTGAATCTTTTAAATAATTCTTGAACTCAATTGGTCATTGGCTAGGTTAAAAACTAGAAATTTCCCTTTCTCAGTTAAAACCCTAATTTTGACCATTTTGCCCTTTTGATGATTTGATCAAATTCTTGAGAAGTTGTAATCCAAACTTGATCAAATGGTACATATGAGTCTAAAATGTTTATGTGGATCAAAAAATATGAAGTTTGACTGTAAATTGGACATGGTTGACTTTTTCCCCAATACAGCTGATTTTTAGGTCAACTGTCCAATTGACTGATCAAAAATGTGGTTCAAGGCTTGAAACTTATCATGAGAAATCTTAGGGGTCCAAAATGATGTATGAAAGTCACATGAAGCATTGGTGGTCCAAAAGTCCTTGTGCAAACTCAAACCCTAATTTTGGGTTATCAGTGCAAGATGAGTTGTCTTGAGCTGACCAAACTCTAATCTTGTCTTGAGTCAAAGAAGTCTTGTGAGAAAAGTCTTAATAAATGAGAGGGAAAATTTTGGGGTACAACACATCCCATATTCATACATCATGGCATGCGCATACATATTGCGCACGACACAATCTCATTTATTTTGAGAACATCATCACAATGCATTTCATACATCATGACATTGCATACGACTAACTCTTTACCTTTCAGGGGAAAGATCAAATCAACAAGATACGTCTAACGAAGGGCTATTCCAGGATTTTCCTCAGAAAGATGTCCCCACTGGATTTTCCTGGGTCAGATAGGTAGACACTAAGATCTCTCTGATTACTATTCCAGTGGAAGATGTACCAAGACTTTTGTCTCGGTCAGTTGAATCGCTACTAAGATTCTCCTTATTACTATGCCAGTCAAAGTTAACCAAATATTTTCCCTGGGTCAGACAGGTCGACACTAAGATCTTTCTGATTACCATTCCAGTGGAAGACATTCCAAGACTTTCGTCTGGGTCAGTTGAATCGATGCTAAGATTCTCCTGATTACTATGCCAGTCAAAGTTAACCCAAGATTTTCCTTAGGTCAGACAGGCCGACACTAAGATCTCTCTGATTACCATTCCAGTGGAAGAACTTCCAAGACTTTCGTCTGGGTCAGTTGAATCGATACTAAGAGTCTCCTAATTACTATGCCAGTCAAAGTTAACCCAAGATTTTCCCTAGGTCAGACAGGTCGACATCAAGATCTCTCTAATTACTATTCCAGTGGAAGAGGTTCCAAGACTTTCGTTTGGGTCAGTTGAATCGATACTAAGATTCTCCTGATTATTATGCCAGTCAAAGTTAGCCCAAGATTTTCCCTGGGTTAGACGGGTCGACACTAAGATCTCTCTGATTACTATGCCAGTTGAAGATACTCCAAGACTTTCGTCTGGGTCATTTGAATCGACACTAAGATTCTCCTGATTACTATGCTAGTTAAAGCTAATTCAAGGCCTTCCCCTGGTTCAGTCAAATCAATACTAAGATTTCTATTCCAGTTAAAGAAGCTATAAAACCCGGAAACTGACCGGATAATAGTCAATCAACAATTCAAGACACTATGAAGCTTGGATCCTGACCAGATAATAGTCTAATCTCATCTCCCCAGTAAGTCACTGTGAAACCTGGAGCACGACCAGATAATAGTTAGCCTTATTATCCTCAGCAAGCCACTGTAAAGCCTGGATTCTGACCAGATAGCAGTTCACTCCCATCTCTTAAATCAAGTGATGACTCCCCAGTAGAGTAACGGACAACTGAAGCTCCTAAAACTCTATGTTCCAAGACAGAGACCAATATTCCTCAACGGAGTCCTCTCTAACAGCAAGAGCAGGAATTCCCACAAAGGGATATCTCATGAAAATATCATTGTTCTATATTGCATCTTTAAGCCCACCTCCGATGAATCTCCATCACATTCTAATGGCATCTTTAAGCTCATCCTCGGTGATCTTCCGTCATCTTTTCCAAAAGGCATCTATAAGCCCATTCCCAATACTATCTACACAGTCAAGTATCATCTCAGACGAGTGCAAATTTCTAAGCACTTTAGTGTTCAATCATCTTCCACCTTCCAATCACGAAAGACAGACCAACCAATCTACATCCTCAGGTTTAAGAAGATTGAACAAGGACAGCTGTTGTACCCTAAAATTTGCCCTCTCACATTTTTGCAAGATTTTATTCTTGCATAGGTGGTCACGGTGGCGCGATCGGTCCTAACCCCACCCTAAATTTAACCCGCAAAACCCAAATCAACAATCAAAGAAAAGAAATCTATGTTTTACCCCTTTCGTCTTTGCTATTATGTTTTACGCGGTTAGGGTTTTGGGCCTCGAAAATCTAATCGCTTCTTCGCCATTTTCAAGCTTGGCTCGGTATCTTTCTTCTCAATAATTTCTTACTCCGTTCTCCGTAAAAAAAAACTGCTTCTGTAGAAACCATCTGGGTTTATATAGTTTATTTTTTTAGGGTTCCACGTTTTTATCGTTACAGTTAGCTTAGATTACACATTTTAGGGATTCAGATTGATTAGGGATTTATTGTTGATTGATGTAAATGGATATAGATTTGATTTAGTGCGGATTTGATACATTTTTAATCTTTTTCTGAGATTTGATTAGATTAGGTTTTTTGTAAATTTCCAGATTTTGTAATATAATTGATTTTGTAATAGAGATTTAAACTATAATAATATTGAGATCTATTTTGGCATTGATTCAGTTCTATACGCTTTTCTGAGATTTATTTTAGTTTTGTAACCATGATTTTCCATAAGTTGTCATGAAGATTGACTTAATTTTTTATTTATTTTATGTAATTTTCTGAGATTTCCTTCTGTATAAAAATAGATTCGTTTTTAATTTTTAAGATTTGGTTTGTACTGATTCCTGCAGGACCGGTTAATAGCAGAAAACGCGCATAAATCTGGCCATGATTCGCACAGTACATGTTTCTAAAACAGTTTGTAACTTTCGGTCCAACAGATGTTTTGGGCCTGCCAACACTTTTCATTTTGGGCCTTTATTGCCTAAAAAACATTTTTCTATCCACAACTTTTTTATATCATATCAAACATTCTCCTTTAATGCAGATTGGGTCCAATATTAGGCCTTAAAATAGATCCTCAAACATAAAAATAAAAAAAAAACTTTTAATAAGTAACTCTATGTATATAAAAATAATAATAAAAAAAATGTTTAACCATAATATAATTACAGTAAATTTACTTATAATTTGTAAAAGAAATTTCTTTTTAACAATAATAATAATAGGAAAGCTTAATAATAATAATGCTTTCAAATAAAACATTAAATGACAAAAAATGTCAAATGGGCTTTCAATTGACATTTCCACACCTCTTCTTTACTTAAATGGACCTCTTTGTATAATTAGAGATGTTTTAGTAATTTTCCTGAAATAATCTTCCGTATTTGAATCTCATGGGCCATTGGCCAACATGCTTCGAAAATGAGCCTACAGATGCATGGGTCTTTCTGATTTAGAAAGTCCAACTCTCCTGGATTACAGTACACCCCATGGTTGACTTGGATTCTTAAAAATGGGTCATCAGATATTGTTGTACCATATTTAATCAAAATATTCTTTCGTTTTTAACCTAAAAAATGTGATCATACGGGTAGGGCGAATTTGGGGTATGACAGCTGCCCCTATTCAATTATCTTCTTATCGAATACTGTGAGAAAACGCGAGTCTTACACATTCGGATTGGGAGTTTATTGAATACTTGAAGTGTCCCTAAAATTTTCCCAACAAACATAAGGTTACACTGATATAGCATACCCTTATGAGTCTTTGGGAAAGTAGGCAAAGCTGATGATATATCGCTTACCGAGACTGGTGGTTTTAAGAGCGCAATTTCGTACGTCTTGGTTTGTTCACCCCTTTGGAGGGTGAGTATAGCAATCACAGATGATGCACGGATGCTTGAAGACTGAGGCCATGGGTTATGTTTGTGAATCGCTGCATGACGTCTGAGGCAATGTTTTGAGCATGACTATATTGCGGCTCAGAGGCTATGCGTTTGAGTTTGAGGAACGCATTATGGTCTTAGAGGCAATGTGTTGATTTGGATAATACATTGCGGCTTAGAGACAATATGTTGAGTTTGGATAATACATTGCGGCTTAGAGGCAATGTGTTGAGTTCTGAGGATGCATTGCGGCTAAGAGGCAACGTGCTGAGTTTTGAGGATGTATTGCGGCTTAGAGACAATGTGTTGAATTTGCGAATACATTGCGGCTTAGAGGCAATGTGTTGAGTTTTGTAGTCCATCGCAGCATGAAGTCTGAGGCGATGGTCTAGGTTTCTAAATCACTGTGTGAAGTCTGAGGTGACAAGCTAAATTGATTGTTTCAAACACCGTTGCATAAAGTCTAAGATGATGATTCGGAGTTTGGAATGTATTGCTGCATGAAGTTTGAGGCAATGGATTAGGTTTGCAAATCGCTATGTGAAGTCTGATGTGATAAGCTAATCTGGTTTCGAACATTGATGCCTGAAGTCTGAGACGATGGTCTGAGTTTGGGTAATGCATTGCGGCTTAGAGGCAATGTGCTGGTTAGGATGATATATTGTGGCTTCGAGGCAATATACTGATCTGGAAAGATACATTGCGGCTTAGAGGCAATATGTTTGAGTTAGATAATATATCGCGGCTTAGAGGAAATATACCGAGTTTCACGAATACACTGCGGCTTAGAGGAAATGTGTTGGCTTGGATAATAGGTTGCGGCTTAAGGCAACATAATACTTTGAGAATATGTTGCGGCTTAGAAGCAACGTACGGAGTGTTGAGAATTCACTTGCGTCTTAGAGGCAAGGTAATGGGTTTTGAGAATATGTTGCGGCTTAGAGGCAACATAATGGGCTTTGAAGATATGTTGCGGCTTAGGGGAAACATACTGAGCTTGTAAGGAGCTCATCACTGCAGGAAGACTTGGGTGATGGGCTGAATGTGTCATGACATGAAGACTGAGGTGACGGGTTGAATCATAGGAGGAGTATTGCGTAGGTTGACCCTTAGATTGTTGAATCGAGGGTGAAATTATTTGTCTGCTTGTCAGGCGATATATATGCATGCATGTGTATTGAATGTTGTATGTATGGGAAATGTATAATGTTTGACATTGATAAGGAACCCTGACTATATGCGTGTTGTATGCAGGAATGCATAATGTATGTATGCTTGAGATATGAAATGTGTGTAAGATGTGTATATGCCTTAAAGTGTTATGAAGACTATTTCTAGAGTTCTCTCCTTTGAACCATTGGCTTAGAGTTACCAATCCATTGGTGTTGTATGTTGTGTTGCCGTAGCATTGTTGGGCTTGAACACATTGGACAATGTTAGCAGAATTTGAACATTGATTTTTTATATTGTGAGCGCGGGTGTAGACGTAGACATAGAAATAGGTAATGGCTTATGCGTAGATTTGTATGCAGGCGTAGACGTATGTATGTGGTCTCTATAAGCGTAGGTGTGAGCGTAGGCGTACGTGGATTCGTATGTCGTAGGCGCAGGCATAAGCGTAGACGTAGGTATAGAATTGGCAGGAGTACACATGTGCATGGGCGCGTGCGAACGTAGACCTTGTGTTGCAAGTGTAGGCATAGGCCCTGACATGGACGTAGACTTTTCGTAGGGACGCGTAGATATATGTATAGACTTTGTATCATTGAGTGCAAGTATAGGCGCAGACATGTTCCTGGTCGTAGACTTCGTGCAGAAACGCGTAGATATGCATAGGTACAAACTCATACTTGTGTATAGATTTTTGCAAGACGTAGGAGTAACTGTTCATGGACGTATACATGGATTTTCCTTTGATACTTTTCTAACCCAAGTGTTTTTTTTATATTTTTCAGATGCTTTTGTTAATTCCCCAAAATTATTTCAAGACAATATTCATGAGTAATAATTGTAGTATTTTGTAAACAAATTTGAGAAGAGAAAAACATGATTCGAAAGATATAACAAAAACAAATGTTTTATTGATATGTCTCAGAGTGGGCGAGAATATAAGATGCAATTCCTAGAAAAAGGTAATTACAGAAAGTCTTAAAATAGTAAATGGCAATGAAAAATGATAATCACTACTGTTGTTCCCCCATAGCTTTTGATGAACTTATCTCCTTCGCTTCTGAGTTGTATGATTCCAACCTATCTTCCCCTCCGCGGTTCGTAGTCATAGCCCTTTAGATTGCAGTCTTTTTGTTCTTTATTTCTTTATAGGGAATACCTAACTTTTTCCTGGATTGCCCTTTCGGGTTTTAAATCCACCGGGATAATTTTCTTGTTATGTTCCCCTAATTTTTTTCCCGGATCGCCCTTTCGGGTTTTCGATCCACCGGGACGCTCCTTTTTTCTTAAGTCGCCCTTTTAGGGGTTCGATCTTAGCGAGCTTTTATACATAGTATTTTTTGACTGCATCTGAATTGGCCGGATGCGGTAGTTCTTCCCCATCCATTGTTGTAAGGACGAGACCACCTCCAGAGAATGTTGTTTTGACTACAAATGGACCTTCGTAGTTGGGGGTCCATTTACCACGTGAATCTAGGTGAGGTAGTAGAATCTTTTTGAGAACCAGATCCCTTCCTTGAATATTCGAGGGCGTACTTTCTTGTCGAAGGCCCTCTTCATTCTCTTTTGATGTAACTGACTATGGCACAAAGCCTTTAATCATTTTTCTTCAATGAAGTTGAGCTGGTCAAGTCGAGCATGTACCCATTCTGCTTCTTCCAGCTTTGTTTCCCTCAGGACTCGAAGTGATGGTATCTCAACTTCCACCGGGAGTACTGCCTCCATGCCATATACTAGTGAGAAAGGATTTGTGCCTGTTGATGTGCATACAGAAGTATGATAGCCATGCAGAGCAAAGGGGAAGCATTTCGTGCCAATCTTTGTATGTCTTCACCATTTTCTGGATGATCTTCTTAATATTTTTGTTGGCTGCTTCGACGGACCCGTTCATCTTTGGTCTGTATGGTGAGGAATTATGATGTTCGATTTTGAAGTCGTCGCATAGTTCCTTTATCATCTTGTTGTTTAAATTAGACCCGTTATCTGTAATTATCCGACTTGGGACACCATATCTGCAGATGATGTTCTGTTTGATGAAGGGCGTAACCACTTGACTTGTTACGTTGGCATAGGACGTTGCTTCTACCCACTTGGTAAAGTAGTCGATGGCTACCAATATAAAGCGATGTTTGTTGGACGCTTTCGGCTCGATCCTGCCAATCATATCAATTCCCCACATTGAGAATGGCCAAGGGGAGTTCATGACGTTCAAAGAAGTCGGTGGTACATTTATCTTGTCAGCGTAGATCTGACATTTATGGCACGTCTTCGTGTAATGATAGCAATCATCTTCCATTGTTAACTAGTAATACCCTACTCACATAATCTTTCTAGCCAAGGCGTACCTATTTATGTGGGTCCCAAAAGTTCCTTCGTGGATTTCTCTCATGAGTGTATCTGCTTCTTATTTTTCCACACATCTAAGTAGTACCATGTCGTAGTTTCTTTTGTATACCACTCCATTACTCAAAAAGAATTTTGAAGCTAACCTTCGCAAGGTTTGCTTGTCAATGATGGAGGCATTCTCTGTATATTCCTTCCTTTCTAGGTACTTCTGGATGTCGTAAAACCAAGGTTTGTTGTCGGATCCTTCCTCAATAGCAAGGCAGTGTGCGGGCTCTTCGAAATGTCTGATCGTAATACATGGTTCATGATTCGGCTAAGTCACTTTGAACATAGCTGATAGGGTTGCCAGAGCGTCTTCCATTTGATTTTCTTCTCATGGGATATGACTGAAAGTGATTTCTATAAATTATGCAGCTAACTTTAAAACATGATCCCGATATGGAATCAGTTTAGGGTGTTTAGTATCCCACTCGCCATTAACCTGGTATATGACTAACGCAGAATCCCCGAACACTTCGAGGTTCTTTATTCTTAAATCGATGGCAGCTTCCAGCCCTAGTATACATGCTTTGTATTCGGCGATGTTGTTAGTGCAGTCAAAACATAACCTTGCAGTGTAGGGGTGGTGATGATTCTTGTTAGTACACTACCTTTGATGGCTTTCTGTGTGACATATTGGATGTCATATTCTGATAGTAGCATCTGCCATCGTGCAATTCTTCCGGTAAGAGCTGGCTTTTCAAACACGTATTTTAGAGGATCCATTCTTGCTATTAACCATGTAGTATGGGTTAACATATATTGCCTCAACCTCTTGGTAGCCCAAGCCAATGCACAACAAGTTTTCTCAAGGAGTGAGTACCTGGTTTCGCAGTCAGTGAATTTCTTACTGAGGTAATAGATTGCATGCTCCTTTCTACCTGTTTCATCTCGTTGTCCTAAAACACAACCCATTGTCCCTTCGAGCACTGTCAAGTACATGATGAGTGGCCTTCCGGGGACTGGTGGTATTAAGACGGGTGGCTCTTGCAGATACTGTTTTATTGTCTTGAAGGCATTTTGACAATCGTCATTCCATACTACCGTCTGATCCTTTCGTAATAACTTAGATATTGGTTCGCACATAGCTGTTAGATGCGATATGAACCTCGAGATGTAGTTCAATCGCCCTAAGAAACCACGTACTTCTTTTTCTGTCCTTGGGGCGGGCATCTCTTGTATAGCTTTTACTTTGTTCGGATCCACCTCGATACCTTGTTGGCTTACGATAAAACCTAACAATTTTCCAGATCTGACGCCAAATGTGCATTTATTCGGGTTCAACCTTAGTCTGAACTTATGTAGCCGCTCGAATAACTTTTGCAGATGTATGATATGTTCCTCCTCCGTATGGGATTTTGAAATCATATCATCGACATATACTTCAACTTCCTTGTAGATCATATCGTGAAATAATGTGACAATTTCCCTCTGATAGGTTTCCTCTGCGTTCTTGAGACCGAATGGCATTACTTTGCAGCCGAAAGTTCCCCAAGGTGTCATGAAGGTAGTTTTTCCCATGTCCTCAGGTGCCATTTTGATTTGATTATAGCCCGAGAAACCATCCATGAATGAGAATATTGAGGCTTGAGTCATATTGTCCACTAGGACATCGATGTGGGGTAACGGAAAGTCATCGTTGGGGCTCGCCTTGTTCAGGTCTCGATAATCTACGCACATGCATACTTTTCCATCCTTCATGGGTAAGGGTACAGTGTTAGCTATCCAAGGTGGATAGTCTACCACTTCTAGGAACCCCGCGTCAAATTGTTTGAGAACCTCTTCTCTGATTTTGCTGGATATATATGGACGAGTTCTTCTGAGTTTTTGCCTGACTGGAGAATAACCTTCTTTGAGAGGTAGTATGTGCACCACTATGTCTGTATCCAACCCTGGCATGTCCCTGTAGGACCAAGCGAATATATCCACATACTCGTGTAATAACTTGATTAGCTTGTCTTTGACGCTCTGATCCAACATTCCCCCTAGCTTGATATCTTTTAGATCTCCTTCTGTGCCCAAGTTAATGGTCTCAATAGGCTCTTGATATGGTTGTATGTTGTTAGCCTTTCTCTCTATTTCCCTCGCCATTTCCTCAGAGAGTTCAAGATCTTCGTCATCTTTCTCTTTGGCTTGGTGGATAGGAACATCAAAATCATATACGGTCGCAGCAGTAGTGTTATCGGTAATTTTGGGCTTGGAATTTGAAAATGTGTATGCAAAGAAAGTATTCCCATTTTTATATTTAATAGATAAATGCAAAAGAAAGACAAGGATCTTAATTAAAAACAGAATATAACTTTTATTAATTATAAATATTGTCTGAAATAAGAACAAGGAAAACCCTTACAAGCAACCCCTATGCCTCGGGTTTGACATAGATTTTTTCAAAACAAGAAATATTACTTAGAAAAGAAAAATATCTCAGGAATCTCCACAGCAGTCCATCCTTTGAGCTCTTCTCCCGGGGCGCCCTCTCTGATGAAGTCGGTTGCCCTTTTGGTATTGATTTTTCTCGATATCATTGCCACGTGCCCGCCAAGCTCTGTTCCTTTGCTGACGAAAGTCTCCCGGATCGGAGGAAAACATGCTTTGCCTTTCAGAGTAGCTTTTGACGATTCGTAACCCAGACCAAAGCGACTCTTCTTCTCAGGAATTTCTGGGAGCTTTCCCCAGCGTTTTGAGGCATCATCTTCCACAGTCATTTGCAGATCTCTTTGTGATGTCACTTTAGTCTTGTTACCCTTCTCAACCGATAATGTTACCATCGAAGCAATTTCCAAAGCCTGGAACGGGGTAGTTATGCAATCTTCGTCGGCACTAATATACATGTATGATTCAATATGGCTTACAAAAATGTCTTCCTTGCCATAAATTATGATCAACTTCCCTTCCACTAGGAACTTCAACTTTGGATGCAGGGTCGAGGTTACTGCCCCTTCCGCATGGATCCAAGGTCTCCCCAGTAAACAAGTGTATGTTGGTTCGATGTCCATGACTTGAAAAGTGATATTGAAGATATGCGGCCCAATCTTGACTGGAAGGTCCACCTCCCCTAACACCGAGCTTCGAGAACTGTCAAATGCCTTTACTATCGTAGAACTTGGTCTCATTGTCACATCGTCTATTGGTAACTTTATGAGACTTGACTTTGGCAACATATTAAGAGCGGAACCTGTGTCAGTAAAAACCCTGGACAAATGGGTAGTACCTATCTGCATAGTAATCTGAAGTGCTTTGTTATGGGCCCGGCCCTGTGGCGGTAATTCATTGTTGCTGAAACCCAGATAGGATCCAGACGTGATATTTGTTACTACATTGTCAAATTGATTTACCGAAATTTCCTTTTCAACATGAGCTGAGCTTAACACTTTCATCAAGGAATCCATGTGTGCTTTAGAGTTGATGAGTAGCGAGAGTATGGAGATTTTTGCTGGAGTTTAATGGAGATGATCCACCACTCTGTAGTCACTTTTTGATTATTTTCAGGAACTCCTCTGCCTCATGATCTGTAAAGTATTTGTTCGGAGATTATGTTTCCTGATTTGTATCAACCATTTATTTTCCTTTTTCCTTTGTTGGAATCACATCTGTCTTTTTTTATGGTTCGGCTCCATAGATTTGACCACTTCGGGTCATACCTCCTGTTCCTGCTATGTTTGAAATTACAGGTCCTTGACTTGCGGATGGCCCGCTTTCCTGCTTCACTCTATTGATGTGTACGGCTGATTCATAACTCCAAGGTACTTCCATATTATTCTCGTAAGGGATAGGTGACAGTCCCTTAATTACCATCGTGGCTTTTGGAGTGGTTGGTATTAAGAGGGTCTTCTTAGGTTCCCTACTTGTAGCCTTTGCTGATTCTCCCCATGGGATAACTAGAGTCTTCTTGGTAAGGCTTGGACCCAGGAAAGGGATTACCAGTGGCTTTTTCCCTCCAATTGTGGCCACGTACTTTTCTTCAGGGTACAATCTGAATTGGGCAATCCCCCAATCCACCAGATTTTCCAGAGTTGTTTCAAAAGCTTTATTATGCTCTAACAAGAATCCACATTCGAACAGATATTTCTTCAACAAGTTGATAGGGGTTTTTGCCTTTATGGTTCCCCCAGAGTCGGTGACCACCTGGATTGCATTTATTGCCGGTCCACCATGAGGAGGCATAGGGTTTGATTTGACATTAGGCTTATCGAAGGTGATGTCTTGAGACTCTAGCAAATCCTAAGCCTTATGCTTGAAGGTCCAACATTGTTCTATGGTGTGCCCTGGAGAATTAGCATGGTACTCACACCTAGCGTCGGCATTGTATCTTTGCGGGAGTGGCCCGACCGGAGGAGCTAAAGGCTTGATTTCCGCCAGGGATGCCTTAACCAAGTGTTATAATAACTGGCTTGGTGGCATGGGCAGTGGATCAAAATTTCTAAGAGGCCTTTTAAATATGTCTTGCCTTTGTCCTTGCGGGATCACCAATGGTTGTGAGGCACTTGGTTGTGAGGCCACAATGTTGACTTCTCCCTCCTTCCTTCTTGGAAATTTTGAAGCTGGTCTCTTTGAATTGTAAGGGGGTGCTTGACGACCCCCCTGATATCTTTCCTCTTTTCAAACCAGTTTCAATTCTTTCGCCAATAGTCACTAAGTCTAAAAATCCTGATGTGACACTTCCCACCATTTTATCATAATAAAGCCCTTGTAAGGTTCCCATAAACATGTCTACGAGTTCCTTTTCCAGCAGTGGGGGTTGTACACATGATGCCATCTCCCTCCACCTTTGAGCATATTCTTTGAAGGACTCTTCCTTCTTTTGGGACAGATTTTGGAGTTGCAAGCAAGTAGGCGCCATGTCCAAGATATACTTGTAATGCTTCAAGAAAGCATTAGCAAGATCCACCCAAGTTCGGATATGCGTTCGTTCCAACTGCATGTACCAGTCCAAAGATGCCCCACTTAGACTGTCTTGGAAATAGTGAATCATTAGTTTCTGATCATGGGTGTGGGCATGCATCTTCCTACAGTACATACGAAGATGATTCCTCTGACAAGTGAGCCCTTTATACTTTCCAAAGTCAGGTACTTTGAATTTTGGCAGGGTCACCACATCAGGGACTAAACCCATTTCCAGAGCGTCTACTTCGAAAGCGTCGAAGCCTTCCACAGCCTTTAGTCTTTCTTCCAAGGCTTTATACTGATTCATTACCAGTGGGTTGTTCGCAGCATGAGCACAAGTTATCTTCAAAGGTTCCTGGTGAGCATCCTTTGGGTCATGATCTCCGTATTGCAAGTCTAGGTAATTATTTGTGTTATTGGTTGGAATTTGTAGGGTATGTGATGCCCCTACTTTTGATGGTGGTGGGATGAATCCTTCAGTTTCAACCTCTTGCTGGGCCATTGCGAACTTTTGGGGTCCTGCTTCCGGCTCTTTCCTCAGTTGGTTACCGCTCAATGCACCAACAGTTTGGGCTACTTCTTCAAAAGCTACCCTGGGAATTTGATCCTTCCTGTCGATAATGTTCTTCAAAGCTAGAAGAACCTGGCTCAAATCTACTTTTATTGAGCTTACGTCACCCTTCATATGATCAAGATCCTCTTTAAACACGGCTTGAGTCTCCTCGATCTAATCCATTGCTTTCTGTTGATAGGCCCTTGTTTGATATGGAGTCCAAGGAGGTGGAGGTCTTCTTTTACCAATGGTTTAACTGGAGAGATTTTTAAAGCAAATGAGTTTTTATATGACATGAAAGTGTTTCATAAATCCATGCATGCAAATGGATGTGCATGATTATGAAATGATTTCTTATTTTAACTGTCTTATTCACTTGGGTACATATTTGTATTCACTTATTATTTTATTTGGTGACTAGCTTTAAAATAGACACGCCTTCGAGATAGGGAAACAAAATGCCTTTATTAAGAGTAACATAATCCAGATATTGAAAAATATTACAAGTTGAAATCAAAGCTTACTTGCGTAAACATAATTAAAAAAGGAACTAAATTTCTTAAGTGTGCCTGCGAATGTATGCTCTTAAGCCATCAACCATTTCTCGGCAAAGCTGTAGAAAGTCTTCGACGTCCTTCGGAAGAGGAACCATTACATTATATGCATCTTTTAAACTTCTAGGGATGTCCTCGATGAGATTGTTGGCTAAGAAGACCAGCTTTTCATGTTTGACTTTGTAGTACCTATATTCCTGGTAAAGATGTGGGATTATCTTGTGGTTATCCTTCCCAACTTGGGCGATCTTGGTATACTGCTCTTCCCAATACATCTTTTCACCCCTTATTTCTTTGTAAAGCCTTCGTTGGATGAGAAAATCCTTTTGAAGACCATGCAGCTCTAAACATACATGCTCATATTCTCGAGTTCTCTGAGTCAAGAGTTTCTCTGCTTCTATCCTTTCAAGGCGTGCTTTGACCTCTGATTCTTGGTTGTCCTGGAGTTTGGTGGCGAGGTACTTTACTTTCTCTTCTTGATCTAAGGAAGCTTGTGCCAAACTTTGTATTTGGCCTCTCAAACTTTCCTCTAGCACCTTCTTGTCATGTGTTGCCTTTTCATACCATCTAGTTAACCTCCCGATTTCAGCAGCGGCCTCTTCTAACCTTTGGTTGTGAGAATCTAGATTGAACGTTGCACTTAACTGCCCTTTAGTTGTACGCTTTCGTTTGAGACTTTCTTTCTCCAATTCCTTTTGACTTTTATCAATTTGCTCGTCCTTTGACTCAAGTATAAGTTTCATATGTTTCTTTTCTCTGATTAGATTGAGGAGATTGACTTCCAGTGCTTCTTTCCCTTTTTGAGCTTGCTTTAAGGCACTTTTCAGATTGTCGACTTCTTCCAAAGATGTAGGTGTTATCTCTAGGACCTCTTACTTGTACTCTAGATCTTTCTCGAATGGCAGCTTGATAATTCATACCCTATCTTGGACCCATTTGGTGTAGGGTTCTCTTGCTATGGCATTCTTTCTTTCGGCCTTCCTTTTGTTAACTTTATTCCAGGATCGAATAACCTTGTTGAGCAACCCTTGGTCTTCTATACCCATATTATGGATGATAAATGGTCGGAATTGTTCATCAGAAGGTTTGTCTTCCAAAGGATACCCTAGCTGTCGTAAGGCCAGAGTAGGGTTGTGGTTAATACAGCCTCACGATCCAACCAAAGGAACATTAGGAAAATCCCCACAGCTGATAGTGATGTCACAAATATCCAACTTCCTCGCATACCATAATATTGAGTTAGTAGTGAGAGACCTTAATTTTTGTGGCCCCTCACACCTGGTCAATTTTGGGATCATATAGTCTTCCTTGTAAAGATGAGTCATGAACCAAGTATATAGAAGCGGGATGCAACAATTTAGTGTACCTCTTCTCTTTTCATACATCATATGCAAGGTGTAATAAATGTCAGTAAGCAAGGCGGGAGTAGGATCCGCATTAAATACTTTCGCTCCCCAAAATATGCTAATGGCCGCGGGGTCAATATAATCCACAGTCTGAGGAAACAGGATTACACCAAATACCAACAGCCCTAAAAAATCAACACAAGATTCCCACTCCTTATAATTAGCAAATTTTAGTGCCTTAACTTCCAAGTATATTCTTTTGATTCCTTGTATTGGACCTTCTCTTTGATAATTCTGCACCAATTCAGGGTAGGGGATCCCTAGACCTTTTGACAAAGCTTTGACTTCAATAGTTTGTCCAATGCCTACATAGGCCTTTTCTTTGGAGAAATTCAGGATTCTGTCAAATTCCTCCAGAGCCGGTGCTAGCTGGAAGTCTTGGAAGGTGAAACATCTCAATGGAGGGTCATAAAACTGAATTAGGGCAGAGACTGCATCCATTTGTACTTCTACTTTAGTCAAATCAAGGATATCCCCATAGCAGCGAGCGTACATCTTTAGAGCTCTCTCAGAAAGTTTACCCTTTATAATTTTGATTTCAGAAAGGTCAGGCTTGCAGGTGTTGACGCGAACAAGTTGTTTCCCTTTGGTATCCATTTTTAACACAGTCACCAAAAATCTTGATTTTGTTATTTTTTATTTTGTACCTTGTGAATAAGACAGATGAAAGGAACAAATTATGAACATGATATATACATGAATGCATGAATATATAAGTGTTGGATTGAGTAACGGGATTTTGTGACAGGTTTTTGTGATGGGTACCCCTATGAGGTAGGCTCCTTAATTTTGACATATGGTAAATCTACCCTCCAAAACGTGGCTTCCTTAAGGGTGTCATGAATAACACCAGAGGGAAAAGGAACAAGGGCCTCCCTTAGGTGGAGCCTCTTTATGGACTGAAACTTTCGTATCAAAGTCATGAAAGGTTTCGTCATGAGATTTTTGGGGTTATGGTCGTTACAAAGAGTCATGGGTGACCTTCCAAAGTCCCACTCATTAAGAAGATATCTCTCGATAAGTATTCCTTTTTTAGAAGTTCACCGACTCTAGGCGAAGTTGTCACATAAACTCGCAGGGATGATGTACCCCCTAAGCTAATAGACGAACCTTCTTTCTAAGGGTTATATTGAGAATTTTTTTTGAGATAAAAGTTCCCGCCACGCAGTAAGTATATGATAAAAATAATTGGCGATAAATAAATAAACGCAATAATTAAATAATGTAATAAATAAATAATGCAATAAATAAATAAATAAATAAACCCCAAAGTAAAACCTAAAACCTAGGGTTAAGGAGAATCCCCAGCAGAGTCACCAGTTGTAGCAACTGGTTTTTTTAAAACAAGAGTCGCCACTATTAGTTTTTATTCTAGGAAAGGGAACCTAACAGAAAACCCTAATTCGCGGACAGAGATTCTAGGTTATAGACTCAATTAGACAAAAGCAAGGTGTTAGGCACCTTTCATCTACCTTGTTCACAAGGATATTAAGCTTTAGGTTTAGGTTTGGGGTAAACAGGGTTTTAAATTTTAATTAGCAAGATTCGCCACGATTTTCGATCGTATGCCTACATATCCTCTTATGAGGAATCAGAGTCCCAATTCATAGTTCGTATGGGTTAGTGTCTTTTAGGAGTTTGCAAACTTATTTTGAATCACTTCGCACTCGATTGGGAGTAGTGATTGCGAAGATTTTGACTGAGAATGCAGTAAGCCAAAATTAGTTTGAAACCCATTTGCAAAAAAGACTGTTGATTAGCTTAGTTTTATTCACGAAAATGGTTTGAGATTTGTTTGGGTTTTTTAATAATATTAATTGCAAAAAAGTCTTGATTAATGCATGATAAAAAATATTTAATGCAAATGGTATAGGAAATAATATGTGCAATTTTTACATGAAAATACTTTATTTGATCATATAGTAATACTTACATACAATAATTAATATTTAAAATATGGTAATAAAAATTAATAATAATAATAATTACAATTATTAATAAAAAGGAATAAATAATTAATAAAATATAATATATATAAAATAAATAAATAATAATAATTGTTTAAGCAAACCTGGGGGTGTATTCCCAATTATGAAGTAAAAACAAGGGGGTGCTGAAATTAGATTGGATTAGGCCCATTGCAGGCTGGACAGGGGGGTGTATTGTTGCGTGATAATTTAGTAAACAGTTGGAAGGGGGCGCCTTAGAAGTGGGCTTAGGCCCAGCGCATTTTTGAAGAAGACAGGGTGATTGCCTGTTACGCGGAGCATGGACCCTATGGTTCGGCTTGGCCTCATGGCCGCCTGATTGGGATCACGTGGATGCTAAACGAGGGAGCATGCTATTATGGTGGGCGTGATCGTATTGGATCTCACGGAATATAAATCATCTTTTTTCATTTTTACAAACCATTCTTTGTTTTTACAGTGGTCGTCTCTCTCTTACAAACCCTTCAAACCCTAGTTACGGCGGCGCGATCGATCCCAACCCCACCCTAAATCTAACCCGCAAAACCCAAATTAACAATCAAAGAAAAGAAAGTTATGTTTTACCCATTTCGTCTCTGTATTTTGAATCTCAATTTTCTACTTTGAGCTAATCCTCCCTTTTCTCCTTCGATTTGCAGGTCTCTGGAGACGATTGAAGGTTTAAGGATGATGGTGTGAGTCAACGAAAATTAGGGAGGCGCGGCAGCAAATGCACAGTTACACCGTTAGGGTTTCGTGCCTCGAAACTCTAATCGCTTCTTCGCCCATTTAAAGCTTGGCCCGGTATCTTTCTTCTCCAGAATTTCTACCTCCGTTCTCCATAAAGAAAACTTCTTCTGTAGAAACCATCTGAGTTTATATAGTTTAGTTTTTTAGGGTTCCACGTTTCTGTCATTACAGTTAGCTTAGTGTTGTACTCCAAAATTTTCCCTCTCCTGTCTCGAGGATTCTTAGAATTACTTCAGTCAAGTTTCAAGCCTCAGACCACATTTTCTAAGAAGAATCATTCAAATTATCAAAAGGGGGCAAAATGAGCAAAATTGGAGTTTCTGCTGGAAAAGTCAATCGGACGCTAAAAAGTCAAACCTTGACTTTTTGATCAAACTTAAGTCCCAAAAATCACATTATGTCAAAGCATCCAAAAATGAAGTTTGATCATCAAAAATCAAAAGAATCAAAAATCCAACTTGGCAAGACTTTGAAATTTTTCTAAGTATTTTTTATACTTGGTTAATTTCATTTACTTCATGACTTTTTTTTACTACAATTCCAAAAAATTCAAAATGATGCAAGTAATTCAAGTTATTACAAAGTGACATTTTTGCAAAATTACAAATTCTAAAACTATGTCTTGATTAAAAAACCTTGTCACCATATTTTTGCCTTTGACATAATGTGCACAAGACCAAATTTGTGACATACTACAATCTATACTGTCCAAAGTTGAAGAAAATATGATATATCACATTGCCACAACACCCCATGTTGCCCTGCAGGAAAGCTTGTGCCATGCTGCATCCAAAGTATGCATGCTGTCCAATACAATCAAAAACTGCTCTATGCAGTCAGCTCAAGCCTGCACCATGACAGCCCCAAAATTACATCAAAATGGCAAAAGAAAATTGGGTGCAGAAAGTATCAAAGCAGTATGCAAAAACAATTAAAAATGACTTATTTGTTTTCCGCCCTAAACCACAGTCAAGGGGTATACAAAAGAGGATTGTCTCATAAGACAAAGAGGTTGGATTTTGAAGAGAGGAAAAATTTTCTAGAGAAAAGATAGAGAGTTTTGTTGAGCAGAAAAACAACATTCTGTGCAACTTTGACTCATTTTTCAAAACCAAAACTGCTCTTGTTCAAAACAGAAACCCAAATCATTGCTCCACCATAAAAACTCTTCCTCAAAGACTGTCCAAACATAACCAAAAAACAGTCCATGTAGTGTTGTTCATCCCTATCCTCAAAACACCAAAAACATTACAGTACAGTCCAGCTTAGCTTCAATAGTCCGGAGTAGCTTTCCGGAGATTCATTGAGGTCCTCATCACATTTGGAAAAAACATTCAGATTCAAAACAGACAGTGCAGTCCAGAGGTAAGTCTTCTTGACTTGATATCTCATCATACATCAATAATGATTTGTTTATTTTGAAGACAAGATGTAGTACTTTAATATCTTTTTGAACTAGCCATTTGCATCTTGTTTAGGCTTATTCAATCATTTGTTGTTCATGCTTATTCATTATATGCCATAAACTAACTTGTACAATCAGTAAAACAATGTTTAAGGCAGGAAAATGCAGCACGTATCGACACATAACCCTCATGCGTCGATCCATACTGAGTTCGGATCACCGAGCAGAAGCTAGAAGGGCTTATGAGTCGATACATACGCGTTTCGTGTCGACACAAGAAGGGTGCATGGGTCGATACATCCCATTATGTGTCGACTCATACTGAGTCATTTTTGTTTTACAGGAGTAGGGAAAAGCTATATGTCGATGCATAGCAGCATGGGTCGACACATAGTGGTTCAAAATGCATTTCTTCCTATATTTTGCACTGTTTTTACATTATCTTCGTTATTGTTTGATATGGTTGTAATATTTTAGTTTCTACCTCATCCCTATTGTTAATTTATACCCCCCATCCCTCTAAAATGATGTAATAGCTTAGATTTTATTTTCCTCATTTTTACTTGCTTTTCATATATGGTTAGTAAAATAGGATGTATGACAAGATAAAAACTAACAAGTAGCTCACCAAAAATCAAAGACAAATGCATGCAAACTAACACACTCTCACACTAACACCTCTAGGATAATCTCACTTTGTCGCCTTTCAGAAAATAGTCATGTTCCTCGAATATGAAGCGTTTTAAGCAAAGACCCTTCGATAAAAAAGATCGTAGTCCCTCGATGACCCTCGATGTTGCCTTCGGTAAAACGATCTAGTCCCTAAACGACATTGCTAAAACGTCTCATAAGTTTCTTTCTATGATTATACAAACGTCCCATACTCGTCCCTTCACATCCAACGATGGGACTTCTTACCAAAACAATGGTAAGATAGTTACATCTAAAGGAGAAGGAAAAGCACATTTAAGACCTTTTGAGTAGGTAGTTTCGCTCTTAGTTACTCGCTTGCTCGCAACTATAAAAGACACTTTTATACATCAACACTCTTATTTCAAAACATTTCCAAAAGAAAAAACATTTTGTATACGTTCTTATAGAGACGAGAACCATTGCAAAATATATTTCCGAAAACCACTTTCCAAATCACAATCCACAAGTACACCTTTGAACTATCTTTCGAAACAAAACTTTGTATACGTTCTCATAGAGACGAGAACCATTACAAAGATATTTTCAAAAATACTTTCAAAACCCACATCACAAAGCACATTCAAACGAAAGCAAGTTGATCTAGAGAGTAACTAAGAGCCCATGGAAAACCATGGATGAAAAGGGTGTTAATACCTTCCCTTTTCTTAATCTACCCCCCGAACTCAAGAAAACGTCTCTAAAGGTCTTTCCTGTGCTTTTTCACCTTTCCTTTTTTGGATAAAAGAAAAGTCGGTGGCGACTCTTGCTAAACCGCAACATTTGCAAACACAAACGCAAAACCTCAAGTCAGTTCTCCCACCGTATCACAGAACTGGCGACTCTGCTGGGGAAATCATAAAAGTGGGGCTACCTTAGGGCTAGATCACATTTATTTGCTTACATTGTTTGATTTGTTTTCTTTACATTAAGGTTCTTTATTTGGGTTTGAATCCTCCTCTCGGATTTCGGAAACATTATAGGTAAATAGCAATACATTGTGGAAACTATGCGGGGTATACCGACATGGTCTAAGCAATAGCTATGTTAGTGTGACATATTTGTAGGTACCGGTAGCCTTTGAGTCAATCAAAGAGAATACAGGGCCGATGAGTGATGTCATGAAGCACTAATGAACTTCTAGAACCCTTTACTTGACCAACTTGGCCTTTAGGATGTAGTGAGATGACCGGCTTTGGTGCAGTCCGAAGTTGGTAGATACTCGATACTACACTCATTGAGGTTTTGTTTCTTGGGATATTTCGGTCGCTATTGAAGAGGCTTGAGATGAAACAATAACCAAGGAAATAATCCAGTGATATTAAGCTCCTTAGAACTCGGTTACTATTACTAGGACAGGTTTGAGCCAACTAAACTTCAAGAGGGTACTTACCTATAAAACTCCTTGCAAGCCTAAACTAAAAACTTGTTTGTTTTGCTTGTATATGCATACTTGTACATAACATCATGGACATCATCAGCATCATATGCATCCACTAACCATTTCAAGGATTTTGGAGATTCATCTTTGTTCTTGTTTTGTAGGATATGGATCCACTTCGCAGGAAAACTATCCAAGTCAACCTTGTAAGAATTCCTCCACAACTTAAGGAGTTAGCTTCAAGGATTCCTGAGAACTCTCCATTCACCGAGAGGCATGGCCTTCTACTCAACTTGGTAACCTCCAACACAGAGGAGGACATGATGAAGGTGCTCTTCCAGTTCTTTGACCTTTTGCATCATTGCTTCACATTTCCCGACTATCAGCTTGTGCCCACTCTGGAAGAATTCTCTCAACTCTTGAGGATTCCCATTCTCAATCAACTACCTTTCAACGGTACAGAAAGAGATCCAAAGCCAGAAGAGATTACTCAAGCTCTGCACTTGCACTCATCTGATGTCACAACCCATTGGGAAACTAGAAGTGGTGTCAAAGGCTTCTTAGCAAAGTTTCTATTTGAGAAGGCCCAAAGCTGTTGGAATTCCTTAGACTTGCAAAAATTTGAGGAAATTGTGGCTCTTATTATCTATGGGATGGTCTTGTTCCCCAATCCTGACCAACTCATTGACGTGAGCGCCGTCAAAATCTTCATGTCACGCAAAACCGGTGCCTAAATTGCTTGGGGATATCTTACACTATTTTCACACTCGTACAATGAGGAAAAGAGGTGTCCTTATATGTTGCACTCCTCTCCTGGCAAGATCGTTTATTTCTCATCTTCCCCAGTCAGTCTTAAAAAATGAGCAAGGTTTGAGGTGGTCACAAAGGTTAATGACGCTCAAACATTCAGATATTCATTGGTTCTCTCGATCCAAAGAGAATGTTATCATTGTTGACCGTTGCGGGGAATTTCCTAATTTCCCTCTACTTGGCATTATGGGAGACATCGCCTACAACCCATGCTTGGCTCTAAGATAGTTTGGTTATGCCCGAAGGGATGGCCCACATGATGTGCTGATTCAAGGCTTGGTATTCGACTACGACAACAACGATCAAGGTCTTCGCCAGAGGTTCATCCGAGCATAGAGGATGCTAAACAAGGTGGATAGCAAGACTTTGGGACACAAGAATTCCATCCCTCTTGAGCCTTACCTCAAGTGGGTATGAACCCGTGCCCAAAGTCTCATGATGCCTTATCCTTCCATTCTCCTGGTGATCATTGAGCCTGTTAAGAAGGGAGAAGTTCCATACACTATCCTACATCATGACATGCCCACATCTCTTGAATACCTACAAAGGGATTGGATACAGCTCAAAGGAGAGCGTGATACTTTCGAAGCCCAATTCTACACAAGCGAGAAGAAGGTTTTGGAACTTACTAGGCTACTTCATGAGGAGCAGACTCTAAATGCCTACATTGCGCCAAAGAGGATGCACAATACTTTTTATCTTAGAGTATTGTATTATTTTGCCCAAGGGGCATTGATGTACTCAAACTCTATCTTATTAATATAACGTGTGTTTCTCTTTTGTTTTAAACGAACTTGAATCTTTTAAAATCCATGAAAACATTACATATACACATATCATTCATCATAACATAAACATGTCTTTGCAACAAGTTTCCTCATCTCTCTATTGTTTATTTCAGTAAGATGGATCTCAAACAGACAATCAAAGATCTTCAAGCTCAAAACATGCAGTTTCAACAGTTACTCACAACCTTGGCCAAAGGGCAAGAGGAGCTGAAGACTCTGTTGGCAAAAGAGAAGAAGAAGAAGAAGAAAGAGAAGAAACCAGCGGTGTTGTAATCATGGGGAGAAGGTTTCAAGGACAGGCTAGAAGAACCTTTAATTTTCCAGCAACATCTGATGAAGGAGAAGGGAAAGGAAAAGAAATAGCAGTTCCGTCAGAATCTGAAGAGGAGGAGGAAGAGGAAGATTACTCCGAGGAACAGTATCCTCCAGCGGATGATAAATACCGACATCTTGAAGAGCGTCTGGATGCTATGGAAATACAGAAGGTACCAGAGCTAGACTTTGAAGAATTGGGGCTAGTGTCAGGAATTGTGATCCCACCAAAGTTCAAAGTGTCATTATTTGCAAAATATGATGGGGTGTCATGTCCTAAGATGCACCTCCGATCATATGTGAGAAAGATTCAGCCGTACTCCGCCGACAAAGACTTGTGGGTCCATTTTTTCCAAGATAGTTCATCCGGAACACAACTCGATTGGTTTTACCAATTAGAAAGGGCCGAAGTCCACAACTGGGAAGATCTTGCCGCAGCTTTCTATATGCAATACCAGTATAATGCAGATTTGGAGCCTACCCGTACTCAACTTCAGAGTATGGCTATGGCTTCAAATAAGGGTTTCAAAGATTACGCGCAGAAATAGAGAGATCTAGCTGGAAGAGTGCAACCCCCTCTGTCTGAAAGGGAATTGGTGGATATGTTCTTGGGCACTCTATTGGGCCCTTTCTTCAACCATTTGATTGGGAGCTCATCTGTTGGGTTTACTGAGTTAATATTAACCGAAGAGAGGGTGGAAGCTGGTATAAAAAGTGGAAAGATTCAGAAGAATGTGTCTGCCTCTACAGCTGTGAGAAAGCCTTTCATCGGGAAGAAAGAGGTATCTTATATTTATCCACAAAGGAATCAAGGAAGAGCTGAACACCGACCGATGGTAAGGGCCGTTATGATCCCAAAGCCTATATCTGATCAACCAAGAAGTAACCAACCGAGGGTGGAAAGGCCAGTCCGGCAATTCACCAGAATTAATATGACTCTAGCCCAGGTTTTACCACATCTTCTGAAATTGAATCTGGCAACCTTAAAGGAGGCCCCAAAGAATCTCAACACTGCGTCCCCTCATTATCACCCAAATGCCAGATGCGCGTACCATTCTGAAAGTCCGGGTCACGACACTAACAATTGTTGGGCCTTGAAAAACAAAATTCAAGACCTTGTAGATGAAAAAAAATTGAGTTTGATGCGCCTGAGAAACCAAATGTCATTTCTGCTCCGATGCCTAGGCATGGTCACAACACCAATGATATCGAGGAAGATTTATTTGTTGCCACAGTGGATGAACTCTTGACTCTGCTCCCAATCATTAAGATAAACTTGTTGAAAGCTGGCGTATTCCCAGGTTGTAATGAAGATTGCTATCATTGCTTATCCTCCCCAACTGTTTGCCCTCTGTTGAAGACAGGCATTCAACGCCTGATAGACAACCAAGAAATTCTGTTTGAAAAAGCTCCCGTTTTACCTATTCCTGTTGAAGATGTTTCGATCATAACCATCTCTGCCAATCCTTCTAGGGTCCCCAAAATACCCGTTAGGATTACATTGGTTCCAAAAACTACTCCTCTTAAAATCACGATGCCCGGGCCGGTCCCGTATGAATCAGATAAAACAGTACCGTGGAATTACGATGGAGAAATCTACTACCATGGTATCAAACAAGATGGGCTGGCCGCTGAAGAAGTGAGCTCCGAAGAAGAAGACTCCGACATTAGCAATATTGCCAGAACCAGTAAGATTACCCATAGCAGTAGAATCTTCTCTCCAGAAATTGCCCCTTCAAAGGCAGTTTTTGGACCTGTGGCTGTTCCAAAGGTAACCTCCATACCAATAATAACACCTGCAAGTGCTCCTACTGGAAAAGACAACACAACACCTGCTGTTATCCCTACCAACACTTCTACTGCTGAAATTCGAGGAAAAAGTATTCAAGAAGAGCCTGTCCGGACGAAGGCTCAACCACTGACCATCCCCGAAACCTCCAAGAAGGAAATGGAGGAGATCTTGAGAATAATAAAGAAGAGTGACTATGACGTGGTTGAAAAGTTGGGGCAAACTCCCTCCAAGATCTCCATGCTAACGTTGCTGCTATGTTCTGAGGCACATGCGAAAGCTCTGGTGAAGTTTCTGAAGACAGACCATGTGCCACAAGAGACATCCGCTGACCAATTCCAAGATTGTGTGGCTAGCTTGACAGCTGATAATGGCCTAGGCTTCTCTGATGCTGACCTGACACCAAGAGGGAGAAAACACAATGAGGCATTACATGTCTCTGTGGAGTGTAGAGGAACAACTCTGGCCCATGTCTTGGTAGACACTGGCTCGTCTTTGAACGTCTTACCGAGGAAAGCTCTCGACAGATTTGATTACAAAGGACTGACATTGAAACCCAGTAACATAGTCGTGAGAGCATTTGATGGTTCCAAGAGGATGGTCCACGGGGAGGTGGACATCCCCATAAAGGTGGGAACTCAGACTTTCAACTCAACTTTCTATGTAATGGACATCCGCCTCACTTACTCCTGTCTGCTAGGACGGCCCTAGATCCATAATGTTGGTGCTGTCACCTCTAAACTACACCAAATGCTGAAATACCCGGTCCATGGAAAGATTATCACTGTCCACGGAGAGGAAGAGTACATGATTAGCCACCTAAATTTTTTCCGGTATGTGGAATTAGATGGCGAGTTCATTGAAACCCCTTTTCAACATTTCGAAGAAGTCTCTCAAGAGGTAGCAGTAACCAAGATGGTATCCTCGATCCCCAAGATCACAAGACCTCCGCTTCGGATGTCATCTCTGAAGGACGCCAAGGCAGTAGTAGAGGAGGGTGGATGCACCATCTGGGGGCAGCTTCCAGACATTCCGTATAAATCTGACAGGTTTGGCTTAGGGTTTACTTCAAGTGCTCAGAAGGTTGTGCGTTGTGCCCGTGCTGGAGGGCCACCTTTAAAGATTAGCAACCAAGAGGTTAATGCAGTGGAAGACAATGAAGAAGATGGCAGCTTGGAGGATTGTATATTTCCTACTGTCAATGGAGGACTTCGCAATTGGGAAGCCAAAGACTTTGTTCCAATAAATTTCATCTCTCAGTAATTTATCTTTTACATTTCTGTTGGACTTGTAATATTCACAAACAATTCGTACATTTTCAACCGTGTGTCTTACCCGAGGCGCAATGGTCCATTTGTAAGGGTTTTTATTTCATCTTCATATGACATTTAATGAATCATGGACGTTTTCACATACAAACTTTTTGTGCTCATTGTCTTTCTTTTACATTTTATTGTTTAAAGATGGCTATACCCTTACACACACCCACACTCATAAATGCAGGTACCCCTCCATTTCGGATCCCATGGGTAACAATACTGCTATGGCCTTTAGCGACTCTGAAGATCTAATATACCAAGCCGAAGACGAAGGTGAGTAAGATTGTGAAGTACCGGGGGAATTGGCTAGACTACTACAACAAGAGGAAAGAGTTATTCAGCCTCATGAGGAACCACTGGATACAATCAACTTGGGTACCGAGGAGGATAAAAAGGAAATCAAGGTGGGCGCCAATCTAGAGTCGAGTGTCAAGGAGCGTCTAATTCAGCTATTGCATGATTATGTTGAGATCTTTTCCTGGTCATATGAAGACATGCCAGGACTTGATACAGACATCATGGTACATCGTCTGCCGACAAGAGAAGACTGTCCACCAGTGAAACAAAAAGTCCTCTGCATGAGACCTGACATGTCGGAGAAGATCAAAGCGGAAGTTATGAAACAGTTCAATGTTGGGTTCTTGGCTGTCACTTCCTATCCTTAATGGGTCACCAACATTGTTCTCGTGCCTAAAAAGGACGGCAAAGTACGAATGTGTGTAGATTATAGAGATTTAAACAGGGTCAGCCCTAAAGATGATTTTCCACTTCCCCACATCGATATCCTGGTTGACAATATGGCCTAGCACAAAGTATTTTCCTTCATGGATGGATTCTCAGGTTATAACCAAATCAAAATGGCACCTGAGGACATGGAGAAAACTACATTTGTCACACAGTGGGGCACATTCTGTTACAAAGTGATGCCATTCGGACTGAAGAATGTTGGGGCAACCTATCAACGCGCAATGGTGGCTTTATTTCATGATATGATACATCATGAGATAGAAGTACACGTAGATGACATGATAGCCCGATCACAAACTGAAGAAGAGCACCTTGACCACTTGCAAAAGTTGTTTGAAAGATTGAAGGAGTACAAGTTAAGGTTGAACCCAAGCAAGTTCACATTCGGAGTACGGTCCAGTAAACTCTTAGGTTTTGTTGTCAGTAACAAAGGCATCGAGGTTGATCCTGCCAAGGTTAAAGCAATACAAGACATGCCTGCTCCTCGTACTGAGAAGGAAGTCAGAGGATTCTTAGGACGCCTGAACTATATTTCCAGATTCATTTCTCACCTGACAGCTACTTGTGAGCCAATCTTCAAACTATTGAAGAAAGATCAAGTAGTCAAATGGAATGATGAATGCTAGACTGCTTTCGACAAAATCAAAGAGTATTTACAAGAGCCTCCTATTTTGATGCCACCAGTCGAGGGAAGACCACTAATCATGTATCTGACCATTTTAGAGAACTGAATGGGGTGTGTATTGGGGCAGCATGACGAGTCTGGCCGAAAAGAGCATGTTATTTACTACCAGAGCAAAAATTTTACCGACTGTGAAACCAGATATTCACTGCTCGAGAAAACTTGCTGCACTCTGGCATGGGCTGCTCGCTGGCTAAGACAGTATATGTTGACTCATACTACTTTGTTGATATCTAAGATGGATCCGATAAAGTACATCTTCGAGAAACCTGCTATGTCTGGGAGGATAGCTAGATGGAAGATGATCCTAACAGAATATGACATATAGTGCACTACCCAGAAAGCTATAAAGGGCAGTGTGCTAGCTGATCATCTTGCTCACCAAGTTGTAGAAGACTATCAGTCCATGAAGTTTGAATTCCCGGATGAAGACATCGTGACATTAGACAACTGTGACGAAATCAGGCCATATGACGGACCTAAGAAAGGATCCCGATGGACCCTATTCTTTGATGGAGCATCCAATGCACTCGGTAATGGTATCGGCGTTGTACTCATATCTCCAGAAGGGTGTCACACTCCCTTTACTGCCAGACATTGCTTCAACTGTACGAACAACATGGCGGAATACGAAGCATGCATCTTTGGTCTCAAGGCTGCCATAGACT
The DNA here is from genome assembly GCA_948472305.1 of Vicia faba. Taxonomy (NCBI): domain Eukaryota; kingdom Viridiplantae; phylum Streptophyta; class Magnoliopsida; order Fabales; family Fabaceae; genus Vicia; species Vicia faba. Next base: position 318,633,097 of record OX451738.1, on the reverse strand, counting down.
TGGGAATCAAATCTTTAGATGTATTTGGGGATTTAGCTTTGGTCTTCAGTCAGATCAAGGGAGAATGGGACACTAAGCACCCAAATCGTATCCCTTACAAAGAACATGTTTTGACATTTCTACCACATTTTGAGAAGATTACCTTCGAGCATTTCCCGCGAGAAGAAAATCAGCTAGCAGATGCTCTATCCACAATGTCATCTATGTTTAAACTTAAATGGGATAACGAGGCTCCCAAAATCACCATCGAACGAATGGATGAACCAGCATACTGTCACGAGATTAATACTGAAGAGGTAGTGGACCAGCCTTGGTTTCATGAAGTCAAGAGGTATCTCGAGGCTCAGGAATATCCAGAAGGAGCTTCAATCAATGATAAAAAGTTCTTAAGGAGATTCTCTACTAAGTTCTTCCTGAGTAATGGCATCTTGTACAAACACAATCATGACTCCATTCTGCTCCGGTGTATGGATAAGATTGAGGCTGAAAAGATCATGGCTGAATTACATGAAGGTACTTTTGGCACTCACTCCAGTGGGCATACGATGGCGAAGAAAATCCTACGGGCAGGCTATTATTGGTCTACTATGGAAGCAGATTGATATCAACACTCTCGGACCTGTCATAAGTGTCAAATTTATGCTGACAACATGCACGTACCTCCGGTTCCTATGAATGTCTTGACGGCTCCTTGGCCCTTTGCTATGTGGGGAATCGACGTGATTGGAGAGATCAAACCTACAGCCTCCAATGCACACCGCTTCATTCTAGTGGCTATTTACTATTTTATAAAATGGGTCGAAGCAGCTTCCTTCGCATCTGTTACTAAGAATGTTGTTGCCCGCTTCATCAAGCAGAATCTCATTTGCCGGTACGGTATCCCAGAAAGGATCATCACTGACAATGGTACAAACCTTAACAATACTATGATCACCGCCTTGTGCGAACAGTTCAAGATTCAGCATCACAATTCTTCCCCTTACCGGCCAAATATGAATGGCGTTGTAGAAGCTGCTAACAAAAACATTAAAAAGATCATACAAAAAATGACAGTCACCTACAAGGACTGGCATGAGATGCTACCATTTGCTCTCCGCGGGTATCGTACCACGGCTCGCACATCAACTGGGGCAACACCCTATTCTTTGGTCTATGGCATGGAGGTTGTCATCCTATTGAGTTTCAGATCCCCTCTATGAGAATTATGAAGGATGCAGGATTGAATGAGGACGATTGGATCCAGACTCGACTTGATCAACTGAACTTAATTGATGAAAAAAGACTTACTGCTGTTTGCCATGGTCAGATGTATCAAAAACGGATGATCAAGGCTTTCAACAAGAAAGTCAGATGCCAAGTATATCAAGTTGGAGATCTAGTGATCAAACACATCATCTTGCCACAAAGTGATCCCAGGGGAAAATGGACTCCTACCTATGAAGAGCCATTTGTAATCAAGAACATATTCTCTGGTGGCGCAATGATCTTAACCACCATGGACGGCAACGACCTGCCACACCCTGCGAACGCGGACATAGTCAAAAGATACTACGCATAAAAGACCCGCTAGGTTGACAGACCTAGGAAAAACAAGGGCATCCCGGTGAACCATAAGGTTTTGGCAAAAATTAGGGATAAAATAAAATAAAAAATATGTACACCCGGCAAGTTGAAAACCGGAAAGGGCGACTTGGGCAAAAAAGGGTTTCCCGGTGGACTGAAAACCCGAAAGGGCGGTCCAGGCAAAAGTAAGGGAATTAAAGCGTATGACTATGTCCCGTCGGATCACCTTGAGGACAACCTCTTGACTTCCACTGACAAACTCAGAGTTTCTGATCAATTCAATCATCTTCGAACGAAGCAACAAATAGACAAGATATTTGAAGATACGAAGGCAATAGCAGAATGGGAACCCCATGGGATTATCACACATAGCTATCTTTCTTTGTATAAAGTTTTTCTTGCTTTTTATGGCATCACTCTCTTACTAGAATGACTGTCTCCTTTGTACAAATACTTATTCAAAGTTAAATACAAAGATATCTCTTTAAAGTACAGAAAACTATTTGCTTTTTTATCTTTACACCTGTGTTTTATTTGCAAAAATGTCCAATGATTCATCAATGAACATATGCATTTGAACATAATTATTGTTTACAAATAAACAAAGTGAGAAATACAATTACTGATAAGTTGAAAGAGCCGGAAAAACGCCTCTAGGCTATTTCATAAGAAATCTCCACAGTGCATCACTTAAATCCCCAGAAGATTAAACTTCAAATTATTAATCCCCTATAGAGATCGTCAAATTTCTCAGGATTCCTCAAAGCAATATGTGACATTGCCCTCAAAGGCGAATTTTTTCCAGTACTTCAAACTTCAAGAATCCACATATTCTCAGCAGCAGTCAAGGATTTATTTTCCTCAATCAGACAGCAATACAGCAAATCAGCTTACATGCGCATACATTACATCCATGTATCATAAACATTGATAAAACACATACATCGCATCATACATTTCATGCAACATAATTTTGTGTTTCAGCTAACATTTCACCCTTTTCAAGATAAGATTAAATAGTTATCATTAATAATATACAATTGGATACAGTTCAGATACGCTCTAAACACGGAAGCCATTCTGATACTCATTCAGATTTCAAGTTCAGACACATTTCAGATATGCTCCAAACACGGATGCCATTCTGATACTCATTCAGATTCAGACTTCAGACACAGTTCAGATACGCTCCAAACACGGATGCCATTTTGATACTCATTCAGCTTCAGTCTTCAGATACAGTTTAGATACGCTCCTAACACAGACGCCATTCTGATACTCATTCAGATTCAGACTTCAGACACAGTTCAGATACGCTCCTGACACGGACGCCATTCTGATACTCATTCAGTTTCAGTCTTCAGATACGCTCCTGACACGGACGCCATTCTGATACTCATTCAGATTCAGACTTCAGACACAGTTCAGATACGCTCCTGACACGGATGCCATTCTGATACTCATTCAGATTCAGACTTCAGACACAGTTCAGATACACTTCTGACGTGGATGCCATTCTGATACTCATTCTTTCAGCTTACAAATTACAATGACAACAATCACTTTTGGATGGCATCTTTAAGCCCATCTCCAACAACTTTCTATCATCTCTCCAAATGGCATCTCTAAGCCCATTCCCCCAACCATCACATCATTGAGTGTAAATTTCTGGGCACTCTAGTGTCCAATCATCTTCCACCTTCGAGTCACGACTGGCAAAACATGCCAGTCTAACTATTCAGGTTTAAGAAGATTGAACAGGGGCAGCTGTTGTACCCCAAAATTTACCCTCTCCTGTCTCGAGGATTCTTAGAATTACTTCAGTCAAGTTTCAAGCCTTTGACCACATTTTCTAAGAAGAATCATTAAAATTATCAAAAGGGGGCAAAATGAGCAAAATTGGAGTTTCTGCTGGAAAAGTCAATCGGACGCTAAAAAGTCAAACTTTGACTTTTTGATCAAATTTGAGTCCCAAAAATCACATTATGTCAAAGGATCCAAAAATGAAGTTTGATCATCAAAAATCCAACTTGGCAAGACTTTGAAATTTTTCTAAGTATTTTTTATACTTGGTTAATTTCATTTACTTCATGACATTTTTTTACTACAATTCCAAAAAATTCAAAATGATGCAAGTAATTCAAGTTATTACAAAGTGACATTTTTGTAAAATTACAAATTCTAAAACTATGTCTTGATTAAAAAACCTTGTCACCATATTTTTGCCTTTGACATAACGTGCACAAGACCAAATTTGTGACATACTACAAACTATACTGTCCAAAGTTGAAGAAAATATGATATATCACATTGCCACAACACCCCATGCTGCCCTGCAGAAAAGCTTGTGTCATGCTACATCCAAAGTATGCATGCTGTCCAATACAGTCCAAAATGGCTCTATGCAGTTAGCTCAAGCCTGCACCGTGACAGCCCCAAAATTACATCAAAATGGCAAAAGAAAGTTGGGTGCAGAAAGTATCAAAGCAGTATGCAAAAACAATTCAAAATGACTTATTTGTTTTCCCCCATAAACCACAGATAACGGGTCTACAAAAGAGGATTGTCTCATAAGACAAAGAGGTTGGATTTTGAAGAGAGGAAAAATTTTCTAGAGAAAAGATAGAGAGTTTTGTTGAGCAGAAAAACAACATTTTGTGCAACTTTGACTCATTTTTCAAAACCAAAACTGCTCTTGCTCAAAACAGAAACCCAAATCATTGCTCCACCATACAAACTCTTCCTCAAAGATTGTCCCAACATAACCAAAAAACAGTCCTTATAGTGTTGTTCATCCCTATCCTCAAAACACCAAAAACATTACAATACAGTCCAGCTTAGTTTCAACAGTCCGGAGTAGCTTTCCAGAGATTCATTGAGGTCCTCATCACATTTGGAAAAAACATTCAGATTCAAAACAGACAGTGCAGTCCAGAGGTAAGTCTTCTTGACTTGATATCTCATCATACATCAATAATGATTTGTTTATTTTGAAGACAAGATGTAGTACTTTAATATCTTTTTGAACTAGCCATCTGCATCTTGTTTGGGCTTATTCAATCATTTGTTGTTCATGCTTATTCATCATATGCCATAAACTAACCTGTACAATCAGTAAAACAATGTTTAAGGCAGAAAAATGCAGCACGTATCGACACATAACCCTCATGCGTCGATCCATACTGAGTTCAGGTCACAGAGCAGAAGCTAGAAGGGCTTATGAGTCGATACATACGCGTTTCGCGTCGACACAAGAAGGGTGCATGGGTCGACACATCCCATTATGTATCGACTCATACTGAGTCTTTTTTGTTTTACAGGAGCAGGGAAAAGCTATGTGTCGATGCATAGCAGCATGGGTCGACACATAGTGGTTCAAAATGCATTTCTTCCTATATTTTGCACTGTTTTTACATTATCTTCGTTATTGTTCGATATGGTTGTAATATTTTAGTTTCTACCTCATCCCTATTGTTAATTTATACCCCCCATCCCTCTAAAATGATGTAATAGCTTAGATTTTATTTTCCTCATTTTTACTTGCTTTTCATATATGGTTAGTAAAATAGGATGTATGACAAGATAAAAACTAACAAGTAGCTCACCAAAAATCAAAGACAAATGCATGCAAACTAACACACTCGCACACTAACACCTCTAGGGTAATCTCACTTTGTCGCCTTTCAGAAAATAGTCATGTCCCTCGAATATGAAGCGTTTTAAGCAAAGACCCTTTGATAAAAAAGATCGTAGTCCCTCGACGTTGCCTTCGGTAAAATGATCTAGTCCTTAAACGACATTGCTAAAACATCTCATAAGTTGCTTTCTATGATTATACAAATGTCCCATACTCGTCCCTTCACATCCAACGATGGGACTTCTTACCAAAACAATGGTAAGATAGTTACATCTAAAGGAGAAGGAAAAGCACATTTAAGACCTTTTGAGTAGGTAGTTTCGCTCTTAGTTACTCGCTTGCTCGCAACTACAAAAGACACTTTTATACATCAAAACTCTTATTTCAAAACATTTCCAAAAGATAAAACATTTTGTATATGTTCTTATAGAGACGAGAACCATTGCAAAATATCTTTCCGAAAACCACTTTCCAAAATCACAATCTACAAGTACACCTTTGAACTATCTTTCGAAACAAAACTTTGTATACGTTCTCATAGAGACGAGAACCATTACAAAGATATTTTCAAAAATACTTTCAAAACCCACATCACAAAGCACATTCAAACGAAAGCAAGTTGATCTAGCGAGTAACTAAGAGCCCATGGAAAACCATGGATGAAAAGGGTGTTAATACCTTCCCTTTTCATAATCTACCCCCCGAACTCAAGAAAACATCTCTAAAGGTCTTTCCTGTGCTTTTTCACCTTTCCTTTTTTGGATAAAAGGAAATTCGGTGGCGACTCTTGCTAAACCGCAACATTTGCGAACACAAATACAAAACCTCAAGTCAGTTCTCCCACCGTATCACACTTAGATTACACATTTTAGGGTTTCAGATTGATTAGGGATTTATTGTTGATTGATGTAAATGGATATAGATTTGATTTAGTGTAGATTTGATACATTTTCAATCTTTTTCTGAGATTTGATTAGATTAGGTTTTCTGTAAATTTCCATATTTTGTAATATAATTGATTTTGTAATAAAGATTTAAACTGTAATAATATTGAGATCTATTTTGGCATTGATTCAGTTCTATATGCTTTTCTGAGATTTGTTTTAGTTTTGTAACCATGATTATGCATAAGCTGTCATGAAGATTGACTTAATTTTTTATTTATTTTGTGTAATTTTCTGAGATTTCCTTCTGTATAAAAATAGATTCGTTTTTAATTTTGAATATTTGGTTTGTACTGATTCCTACAGTACCTGTTAATAGTAGAAAACGCGCACAAATCTTGCCATGATTCGCACAATACATGTTTCTAAAACAGTTTGTAACTTTCGGTCCAACATATGTTTTGGGCCTGCCAGCACTTTTCATTTTGGGCCTTTACTTCCTAATAAACATTTTTCTGTCCACAACTTTTTTATATCATATCAAACATTCTCCTTTAATGCAGATTGGGTCCAATACTAGGCCTTAAAATAGATCCGCAAACATAAAAAAAAAAAAAACTTTTAATAAGTAACTCTATGTATATAAAAATAATAATAAAACAAAAATGTTTTAACCATAATATAATTACAGTAAATTTACTTATAATTTGTAAAAGAAATTTCTTTTTAACAATGATAATAATAGGAAAGCTTAATAATAATAATGCTTTCAAATAAAACATTAAATGACAAAAAATGTCAAATGGGCTTTCAATTGACATTTCCACACCTCTTCTTTACTTAAATGGACCTCTTTGTATAATTAGAGCTTTTTTAGTAATTTTCCTGAAATAATCTTCTGCATTCGAATCTCATGGGTCATTGACCAACATGCTTCGTAAATGGGCCTACTGATGCATGGGTCTTTTTGATTTAGAAATTCCCACTCTCCTAGATTATAGTACACCCCCTGGTTGACTTGGATTCTTAAAAATGGGTCATCAGATATTGTTGTACCATCTTTAATCAAAACATTCTTTCTTTCATTTTTAACCTAAAAAATGTGATCATACGGGTAGGGAAAATTTGGGGTACGACAGCCACCTATATAGCGCTCTTCGATTACCATCTACAAAGCGTCCTTCGATTGGCATCTGCAAAAGGCCTTTCAATTGGCCTCATGACAAGCCTTTCGACATGCATTATGTCAAGGCCTTTCGATTGGCATAGAAAAGGACTCTTCGTTTGATATTCCAATAAATACCCTTTGATTGGTACTTGGATAAGGACCCTTCGAAGTACTCCCTCCAGGCCATTCGACAGAGGCCATCAAGAGGGCACTCTAAAAATATGTCCAGGCCAGAGTCTTTCCTTGTTGGGTCATAATGCCACAAGGGTTGATTCGACCAGGGACTTCTCTTCAAATGGACAGGAAATCGAAGCAAAGGGGGGTCCAATTGAAGAAGTCTTAGTATTGAAGCTGGCACAGTTCTATTCAGAACCATCAAGGAGAGCAAGGTTCTTATAAGGAAGGTCCTGACTAGTTCGAATTGAAGTTCAAGGCTGGAAAGGAAGGCATTCAAAGGAATGAAGCTGGGACTTGGTCTAAAACAAGCCAGAAAGTCCATAATCGAAAGGAGATTTTCTCAATCAAGTAAAGAATGAAATAGGCTGGCAAATAGAAGAAAACGCATTAGAATAAAACACAAATATTTGGCCATTTTAGAAACAAAAGATACAAGACAAATCAAATCTTTTTCATTCAATCTTCAAGATTCAGTTCAAATTTATTAACCTAATTCATTCTATTATATATACACAGCGAACCCTGATCAAAAAAGGGGAATTTTGGCCGTGTAGAACACACAAGACTGCTCAGAATTTTGACAAAAAGTGTTGACTGATTTTTGCTTTATAGGGAGAGTCAAGGTGTTTCAAGGACTGCAATCCCTTCCTGGGCATATTTGGAAGCTTTCTGGGCCACTCTCGCGCATCAACACCTCTAGGAACGATCAACACAAGTATCACGGTTTGCACTTTTTCTTGAAACTGGTTTTTGAAATATATGCATGATCAATGGTTTTTAAATACATTTTCATGTTTGTATGATTGTTTAGAACATGTCTGCATGATTAATTAAAGGTTTTGATGCATATTCGATTAAATTCCATTGCTAGGGTTTGAAGCTTCATTTTAGGGTCTTTCATTTTAGGCAAAATCGGGACAAACGATGAGTACCATTGTACTCACGAGACTAAACCCAATTGATCTGCATGTTTGATTTGAATTTATATTGCGTAATTACGAGTTTTGAGGTGTGCAGGTTTGTAGCTACAACGTTGTCTGTAGGTAAAACCCTTTGCCTAAAACGACATTCTCAACGAAGAAGATGACTGCATGTCAAAACCTGAGTGGCCCGTTTGAATTCTTGCATGTTTTTTATTATATCCACTAACCATTATCACATATAATATATCGTGTTTGTTTGTGTTAACGATTGAATGATTGGCTCAGTGGCAAAGGGATAGAGTTTCAAAGCGCGTGTGTGTAGGAGGTCATGGGTTCTATCCCCGCCTCCTACATGTTATTTTTCTTAATAATTCATTGCAGATCCCATGCCTCCTTTCCAAGTGCGCACACCATAGGCCTTCTGATCCTCATCCTTGGATTAATCAGCGACTGGATCCAATGCCTCCAATGAAGCCTCCATGGTGGACACTCTTGGGACAACCACACTGAATCACACGTAGCTATGGGTCAACTGGATTGGGCCTTGAACATAAATTCAGCATGCACCCCCCAATTTGGGTTTACACCCCTCAAGCTTATTCTTTTTCCCTTTTAATTTTGTTTTTTATTTAAATTAGCTTATTTGTTTTGCTTAAATTAATTTTTTCCAGAAAATCATAAAAATCAACATCACAAAAAAATATGATTTAGATTTTTCTCACTAAATTAATTTTTGTAAATCCATTAACTTCATCAATTTTAATTTATTTCATTAATTAAAATTAATTAGAAAAAATAGGTCAAAACTTCAAATCTTTTTCACAAAAAAAATCTCAAAGATATTTTCAATGATCAAATTAGGTTTTTTTTAGGGTTTCCGACCTATTTCAATCTTTTACTCTCACGCATAATTATTTTTGTTGTACGATTAATTTTATTATCAATTATGTAACTGCGCCCAATTTGTAATAGGTTAATTAGGGTCTTATTTCCGCACTTTATTTTTTCAGTCAAATTTCTTATGTATCTACACCAAAGCCTTGTAATAGCTTAGGGCCTCTATTTCTTGCTTTTATGTTTTTATATTCTGTATATAATTGTTAGCAACCTAGGCGCGTATGCTCAATTAATTAATAGATCACTAAATTCAAGATAAATATATCTGAAAAATCACACTTTTGCACACTTGCACCCCTAGGGTATTACCTCACTTGGTTGCCTTCAGAAACAATGGTCATCTCCCTCAAACGTAGGGATACTCTTAGCAAAGACCCTCAGTTTAAAATCATCATAAAGATCATAGTCTCTAAACGTCCCTCGAGTTGCCTACGAGAAATGATCTTATGATGATAGTCCCTTTGAAATGCTAAGGTATCCTTACATATTGCCTTCAATGACCATTATGTCCCTTTCGATAGTCCCTCAACATCCAATGACTAGGGTTACCTACTCACTAATAGTAGGATAACACGTTCTAAAGGATAGGAGGAAAAGAACAATCTTTTTTCGAGTATGTAGATAACTGTTAGGTACTTGCTCAAACAATCCTTTTTACACACTTTCAAACACTTTTCCAACAAAAGTTTTCAAAACGCTTTATCACACTCTTGAGGACTGATACAAGAGTTACCATAAAGTGAATCGCCGCACTAAGGCATTTTTCAAAGCTTTTCAAACATACAAACACAAGCAATTTTAGAAAATGAGCAAGTACCTAAGAGCCCATGGAAACCATGGATGGAAAGGGTGCTAACACCTTCCCTTTCCATAATCTACCCCCTTACTCAGAAAATCTCGAAAAATGTCTTTTTCTATTCTTTTCACCCTTTCCTTTGTTGGATAAAAGAAAAGTCAGTGGCGACTCTTGCTTATCATGACATTTGCGAACAATAAATGCAAAACCAGTATAACAGTCAGTTCTTCCACCGTATCACACCATGGTACTGCTTTGTCAGTTTCGTAAGGGGTAGGAGATGGCCCCTTAATTACCATTGTAATCTTTGGTGCTACTGGTATCCTCATAGTTTACTTTATTGTGGGAGTTTGTGTTGAATCTCCCCACGGGATCACGAGAGTCTTCTTATTATGGTTCGGCCCTTGGTAAGGGATTACCAATGGCTTCTTTGCACCTTCTTCTATTTCTGCTATATACTCATCTTCAGGGTATGATCCGAATTGGACTATCCCCTGGTCCACGAATTGTTGTGGTGTCTTTTCGAAAGCTTTGTTATGTTCTAAAAGGAACCCACATTCCAACAAATACTTTTTTAATAGATTTGTCGGAGCCTTTACTTTCTTGGCTTCCTTATAGTCGGTTGTTGTACCCCAAAATTTGCCCTCCCATAATCTTCAAAGTTTTGACAAGAATCATCCACAATTGGTTCAAGTTTACTCAAGGGCCACACAGTCAAACCATCCTCCTAAGCCAGTCAAACTAGGGTTTTGTCTCTTGCAAGGAAGTTAAAGTTTTCAAAGGCTCAATCAAGTCTCCCATGCTCATACACATTGTCAAGCACCTACATGTCAAGTTTCAAGGCTCACAAGGTCAAGTTGCACAGTCAAAAACCCTAATTGCTCAACAGTCAACTGTAGGGGCAAAATGATCATTTGGCAGTCAAAAGTCAAAACTTTTGGTCAACATCTTATTTTGAAGCCACAAACATCATTTGATCAATGCTTGATCATGATTCTCAAAAGCATGGCTCAAAAAGTCTCAAGATGCAAAAGTTTCTATTTTTGGACAGCTGAAAAGTCAACTGTAACTTGACCAAGGCATAACTTTTTCATGGTTCATCATAAAAATCCCATCCAATGCTCATCTTGAAGGGGAAGACATTTCCTAAAACTCATCTTCACACTCCAAGTCCAAGAAATGCTCTCACAAAAAGTTATCAATTTCAACATTATAGGTCATTTTCAAAAGTCAACAAAAAAGGACTTTAAGTCAAAGGCCATAACTTGAGATTGGTAAATCAAAATGACATGGGACCAAAGACATTGGTTAGAGGACTTCAAGACCTTTCCGAAATGTCCAAGAACATGATCAAATCTTAAAAATTGAGCAAGATATGCATTGGAGAAGTTGGGAAATTTTTGTGAAATGGCCAAAATCATCTATCCTTGAAATTCCATTTTTGACAAAAGGGGCCCACTTTTTCCACTTGAATTAACTTGGCCATGCTTCCCACGTGTCCCACCTTTTATTTCAATATTTAAAATCAATTTTTTCATTTTTATTAGATTTTATTGGATTTAATTCATGTTAAATCCTTTAAAATCAAATAAAAATCAAAAAGTTTAATTAAAAGGAATATTTGGTCTTAACTAACTTTGACTCATCATTATGCAACCTACCAATTTCGTTTCAAGGCCAAATGTAGCAAGAATTCAAAAAATGGTTCAAAAATGGAAGTTTGGTTATGGAGGTTTATGGAGAATCTTGAACTTGAATGCTCTGCATTATGAGGCCATAATTCCTCTCAATACATGTTACATAATACCTATGCAAGTGATCAGAAGCAAGAGAGAGACCTAATCTGCGCTGCAACCTCAGAATCAAGTTTTCATTTTTCACAAAAATTCTCAAAACTGAAAACAGAGATAGGACTCCTTTCAAAGCTTCCAATCCATTCCAAAGGCTTGCTGGGACATTTTTGGACGTGCCTCAATCATTTTCCACTCCCCATACACAAAGAACATGTATAACTAAGTCACCCTGTTCGTGGTATTTTGCATGTTCGTGTTTATGTTTTCAGGCCACATTACTGCATTTTAATGTCTCATTTGTATTAATATGATAATTCTAAAACTAATGGTGCCATCCAATTGAGTTTTCAAGGTCTATACAGAAATCTACCATGGAAACATTCTAGGGTTTCAGGAGTTTGAATTTGGGGTTTTCCTAATCTGGAAAAATTGAGCCTCAAAATTAGCATGGTTGAATTCGTCATAAGGAGCCTGATTTAATGAGACATTCGCGCTCAATTTATATGTCCACGTGGCCTATTCGCTATTTTCAAATAGCTTGTGTTTTGAGGGGGTTCAAAACCCCCGCTATTCTTCTTTTTACAGGTCCATTCGGAGAAGACGATGGCGTGGCATGGCATGAGTGGCTGGTTTGAATCCAGTGCCTTTTTTTTTATTTTATAACACTAATGCAATTTCATTTTATATTATTTGTTTTCTATTCCATGAACAACGCGCGTTGGTAGCTCACTTGGTAAAGGCGTTGGATGGTAAACACTGGGACCTGGGTTCGAATCCCAGGTCCCCTCACTTTGCTTCTATTATTTTGTCTACTTTGTTCCCATGCAGTTTCCATCCTAAGGACCACCCTGAAGCCCAACGCCTCTGCTTGCCATGTGTCTCAAATGGTCCATCCAGTGGCTACTACTTGCCATCCACCATAGGCGTCAGTCAAAGGTGCTCCACATAATCCCAAAAGTCAACAAGGGGCCTCCTTCTGTTGGGCCTGATTCATCAAATCCACCTCCTCATTTGGGGTCTACACCCCCCACAGTTTGCATTTGATTTCTTTTTCTTTCCATTTTTTATTTTGTTTTATTTCTAATTAATTAATCAAAACAATTTTCATAAAAACCAAAATAATCATAAAATCATAAAAAACAAAAAAATATGTTTCATTTTAATTTAATTCATCAATAACTCTTTTTTTGTAAATAATTTAAATAATCAACTTAGTTTTTTAATTTTAGGTTGTTAACTTTAATTCCTTTTTTTTAACAACCAAAAATATATAAAAAAATAGACCTTTAGCATTTTTTTTATCCTTTTTTTTAATTAAATATTTTTATTATAATTATCATTAACCATTAATTTTGTAAATAAATTTTATAATCAATTTAGTTTTAATTTTAGGTTTTAACTTTAATGTATTTTTTTTAATAAATTAAAAACAATTAGAACTAGAATTATTTAACTTTTAAATTCCAATTTAATTTTCTTTAATGTCAAAAATACAAAAAATAAAAAATAAGTTCTTTCTTTTTATTTAATTTAATTAATTTAATAATTTCATTTTAATTTCTTTAAAGGGTCCAACGCCCTCGCACTCGGTTCTTATTTTCATTCGCGCATTTATTTTTCATTTCTTTTGTGAATATAATGTACTTGTTCCAAAGCCCTGTAATAGTTAATTAGGCATTTATTTTCTGCATTTTATTTTAAATCGGGTTTTGTATTAATTTGGCGATGTAGACCCGCGCCTTTGTAATAGCGTAGGACCTTTATCTTTCCCGCACTTTAAATTCCTGCACCTTTAACTGTTAAACAATCACATGAAAGAATGAATGCCCAAAAATAAAAACAAAGCGTAGATCACCAATGCATGACAAGACAAATAATAACTGAAAATGACACACAATTCACACACCACTCCTAGGGTACGCCTCACTGTTGCCTTGCCCCTCGAAAGGTGGTCATCGAGTATAGGACGTCTTAGTAAGTCCTTATGTCCATGAACATGGCATAAGGGTAGCTTCTAAGGTATCCTATTGTTGCTCTGGTGATCACACTGTTGCCTTGCCCCTCGAAACGTGGTCGTCGAGTATAGGACGTCTTAGTGAGTCCTTATGTTCCATTGATCTAGTTGCCTCAAAACAGTTGCCTCGAAACAAGTTGCCTCGGAACGGTTGCCTCGAAACGGTTGCCTCGGAATAAAAAGATCAATGGCATAAGGGTAGCTTATAAGGTATCTTATTATTGCCCGGTGACCACACTGTCCCTAACCCTCGAATTGACCCGAACACCTCCAACGGTAGTGCTACCTACCTCTCAATAGTGGGATGGCACTACCTCAAGGACATTTATACAGACTAATTCCTTAGGGTAGGTAGATGACTCATAGATACTTGCTCTAATTCAAAACAAATCAAAAACTTCTTTTCACACCTACACTTTTCAAAAAGCTTTCAAAAACAACTTTTCAAACACTCTTGAGGACTGATACAAGAGTCGAACTGAAATTTTAAAACGAAACTTTTTCAAACCCACTCACAATTGAAAAGCAAACAAACATTTTGAAAACACAAATGAGCAAGTATCTAAGAGCCCATGGATAACCATGGATAGAAAGGGTGCTAACACCTTCCCTTTCTATAAATTTACCTCCCGAACCGAGAACTAATCTCAATAAGGAATTTTTCTGTGCTTTTGTCCTTTCCATGTTGGAGAAAATAAAAGACGGTGGCGACTCTTGCTTCCGCGACATTTCACGAACCAGCTTCAAACAGTCAGTTTCAGATCCACCGATCACAGAACTGGCGACTCTGCTGGGGATGGCTTATAAAGTGAGGTGTACCTTAGGACTAAGATCACTGTGTTTTCAATTGCTTTGACTTGTTTGCTTTAAATTGTGGGACTGTCTTGGGAGTTCTATAGATCCTAACCCGGATCTGGGGGTACCTTCTTAGAAAGTAGCAACAAGGCTGTGAGGGAACTGTGCGGGGTATACCGACATGGTTGAAGCAGTCTGCTACGTTGATGTGGCACTTTGGTGTGTACCGGTAACCCTTGAGTCAATCAAGGAGAGTACGGGGCCTCCGCGTGGTGTCGTGAAGCATCAACAGACCTTAGGAACCTTAATTGAACCATCTTGGCCTCTTTAGGGTAGTGAGATGACTACTTTGGTGTACTCCGAAGTTGGTTGATACTCGATACTACACTCAATTGAGGGTTGCTTTCTTGGGATATTTTGATCGCCAGTCAGTGGCTAAATCGAAACGATGAACAATGAAAGCAATCCAATGATATTGAGATCCTTAGAACCCGGTTACTTTGATAGGACAGGTTTGAGCCCACCAACTTCAAGAGGGTAATACCCAGACCCCATGCTGGCCTAAACTCTAAGGGCTTGTCTTGTGTGACTTGTGTGCCTTACATGTTTGCCTTTGTAAATATTTGTGGTGTGTTTAATCATAGCATCATAACATCATACAGCATCATACGCATCCACTAACCATTTCAGGGGTTCGAATCTTCATCTTTGTTCTTGTTTTGTAGGACATGGAGACTATCCGCAGAAAGACAATTCAGATCAGCCTTGTAAGGGTCCCTCCTCAGCTTAAGGAGCTTACATCCAGGATTCCCGAGAACTCGTCATTCAGTGAAAGGCATGGTAGACTCATCAGCCTGGTCAATACCAATATTGAGGAAGAGATGGTAAAGGTCCTCTTCCAATTCTTTGACCCTCTGCATCACTGTTTTACTTTCCCGGATTATCAGCTGGTGCCTACTTTAGAAGAGTTTTCCCAGCTTCTGAAGATTCCCATTCTCAATCAACTACCCTACAACGGTACAGAAAGGGAACCAAAACTTGAAGAAGTAGCTAAAGCAGTATGCCTACAACCATCTGACATCAAGGGGCATTGGGAAGCCAGAAATGGTATCAAAGGGTTCTTGGCAAAGTTTCTGTTTGAGAAGGCCCAAAAGTGTTGGAATTCCCTTGACCTACAAGCCTTTGAAGAAGTTGTAGCCCTCCTTGTCTATGGGTTGGTGTTGTTCCCTAAGCCAGATCAGCTTATAGATATCAGTGCTGTCAAGGTCTTCATGTCCAGGAATCTTATACCTACGTTGCTGGGGGACATCCTTCACTCATGTTACACTCAAACCATGAGAAAAAGGGGTGTTCTTATGTGCTGCACTCCTCTCCTGGGAAGGTGGTTTATTTCGCACCTTCCACAATCAGTTTTGAAGAACGAGCGGGGTTTGAGGTGGTCATAACGATTGATGACTCTTACACATGCAGATATACATTGGTGTTCTCGGTCCAGAGAGGATGTCACTATCATTGATCGTTGTGGGGAGTACCCTAATGTTCCTTTACTTGGAATCAGAGGAGGTATTACTTACAACCCATGTCTGGCTTGGAGACAGTTTGGTTATGCTCGGAGGGACGGCCCACATGACATGTTAATTCCTGACATAGATTTTGACTTCGACAACGATGCACAAGGACTTCGCCAGAAACTTATCAGAGCTTGGAGGATGCCCAACAAGATAGACAGCAAGACCCTGGGGCACAGGAACTCCATCCCATTGGAGCCTTATCTCAAGTGGGTACGAGCCCGCTCCCAGAAGTTGGTGATGCCATATCCTCATGTTCTCCCCGTGATCAAAGAGCCAGACTTAGAAGGAGAGGTGTCCTACACCATTCAACATCCTGACATGCCCACGTCCTGGGAAGAGATGCAGAAGAGCTGGATCCAGCTTAAGGAAGAACGGAATTCTCTGGAGACCAGTCTACATGCTAGTGAGAAGAAGGTCCTGGAGCTCACCCGCCTACTGCACGAGGAGAGGAATCTCAACACCTATATTTCTCCGAAGAGGATGCGTAGTGTCTTTTGGGATTGATTTTCTTTGTAAATGTTTGCCCATGAGGCTTTGATGTATCAAACAATTATTTCCTTAATAATAACGTGTGTTCCTTGTTGTCTACAACAAATTTGAATTTTCGAACCCTTGAATGCATTGCATAAACACATATCATTCATCATGTGCATAGCAGGTACTCTTCTTTTCAGGTTGCTTACTGTTCTTCGCTGTTTATTTCAGCATCATGAACCCTGAATCATCAACCGAGACATCTATCAAGGCCCTTCAGGCGCAGAACGCCCAATTTCAGGAGCTGATCATGGGTTTGGCTCAAGGTCAAAAAGAGCTGAAGGCTATGCTCCTGAAGAAGAATAAGAAGAAGAAGAGGACTGTGCTATTCAACACTGGGCGCAGACTCGGGAATACTTTGCAAAATGAAGCTGAGAGGACTACTCCATCTGTGGGAGAAGGTAGTCACCAAGAAAGGGAGGTCCCTACTCCTGTGGTCTCTGATACTGAAACAGACTTCAACGACGAACAGTATCCTCCTGCTGAGGACCAGTACAAGCAGTTGGAGGACAGGTTAAATGCTATGGAGATTCAGCGTGTGCCTGGACTGGATTTCGGAATCACCTGGGGTGGTGATCCCACACAAGTTCAAGGCGCCTGCCTTTGTGAAGTATGACGGGGCTTTCTGTCCCAAGATGCACCTCCGTTCTTATGTAAGGAAGATCCAGCCTTACACAGCAGACAGGAACTTATGGATCCACTTCTTCCAGGAGAGTCTTTCAGGGACTCACCTCGAATGGTTCTATCAGCTGGATGGAACCAACATTCGTAACTGGGAGGATCTGGCCACTGCTTTTTACAAGCAGTATCAATATAATTCCGACCTCGCTCCTACGCGTACCCAACTCCAGGGTATGTCGCTAGGGTCGGGTGAAGGTTTTAAGGAGTACGCACAGAAATGGAGGGATCTGGCTGGCAGGGTGCAGCCACCATTGACGGACCGGGAGCTGGTGGATATGTTTTTGGGGACCCTTTCTGGTCCATTTTTCAATCATCTCATTGGTAATTCCTCTACTGGGTTTACTGATCTGATCCTGACTGGTGAGAGGATCGAGGCTGGTATAAAATCGGGGAAGATACAGAAGGTTGCCTCCTCCAATGCTGAAAAGAAGCCCTTCAAGAAAGAGGCCAGTGCTGTGTATGGTCCAAGAAGGCAAGACAAACCTGAACGCCGCCAAGCTGTCAACGCGGTGGTAATCTCTAAGCCTGCTACTGCTCCACAACAGTACAACCTACCCAGAGCTGAGAGGCCCAAACGGCAGTATACTCGACTCAGCATGACTCTCTCTCAGATCCTGCCGCAACTGTTATCAGCCAGCTTGGTGACTGTTAGAGAGGCCCCGAAGGTTGTGAATACTACATCCCCCAGGTTCAACCCCAACGCCCGTTGCGCTTATCACTCCAATAGCCCAGGGCATAACACAGATGACTGTTGGGCCCTAAAGAATAAGGTTCAGGACCTTATTGATGCAAAGGAGATACAGTTTGAGGCACCCGAGAGGCCAAATGTTGTTACCGCTCCCATGCCCCAGCATGGAGTAAATGCTGTTGAGGAGGATTTGTATGTAGCTTCGGTGGATGATGTTGCTACTCCGCTGCTGACGGTCAAGAGGAACCTGTTGCTAGCCGGTTTATTTCCGGGATGTAGCAAAGGTTTCCCTCTATGTGTTGCTTCCCCTGCTGGTTGTTCTTTGCTGAAATCAGGCGTCCAAAACCTGATGGATAGTAAAGAGATTTTGTTCAGAAAGACTGTTGTTCCTGCTGCCCCTGTTGAAGAAGTTTCGATTGTTACCATTTTCAACAACCCTTCCAAGGCTCCTTCAAAGAAGCCCGTCCAAATTTTGCCTGTTCACAAAATTGCTCTCATCACCATTACTGTTCCGGGGCCTATTCCCTACAAGTCTGATAAGGCTGTCCCATGGCACTATGGGGCAGATGTTTATGTTCTGGGTGTGAAACAAGAGTTCAACACTGATACTGGTGTCACCAACATCACTGGGCCTGCTAAGGTCACTCGTAGTGGAAGACTGTTCTCACCAGACATTGCTCCTCTGGTAATTCAGAGGCCTTTGATCATCACACCTGCCAGTGTGTCTGTCTCTTCCCCTGACCAAGTTTCCACCCCTGCTGCCGAGTCATCTGATGCTCGGGGTAAAGGGATTGCTGCTGATGTGCCTGCCCGGACGGAGGCACCAAAGACCATTGTTGAGGCTTCCAAGCAGGAGATGGAAGAAATCCTCAAAATTATAAAGAAAAGTGATTTTAACGTCGTCGAACAGTTGGGGCACACCCCCTCCAAAATCTCCATGCTATCACTGCTGCTGTGTTCAGAGGCCCATGCCAAGGCCCTGATTGCTTTCTTGAAGACGTCCCACGTACCCCAAGAGACGTCTGCTGATCAGTTCACCGACTGTGTGGCCAACCTAACTGCTGACAATGGTCTGGGTTTCTCTGATGCTGATCTGACGGCCAAAGGGAAGAACCATAATGATGCCCTGCATGTCTCCATTGAGTGCAGGGGCACTACTCTCTCCCATGTGCTGGTTGACACGGGTTCTTCATTAAACGTGCTACCCAAGAAGGCTCTGGACAGGCTGGACTGTGAGGGTTTAGAGCTCAAACCAAGTAACATTATTGTTCGGGCCTTTGACGGGTCCAAAAGGATGGTACATGGTGAGGTTGACATCCCAATCAGGGTTGGGTCACAGGTCTTTGATTCAAAATTCTATGTAGATGGACATCCGCCCATCCTATTCTTGTTTGCTGGGTCGCTCGTGGATCCACAAGGCTGGAGCCGTGACCTCCACGTTGCATCAGAAGCTCAAGTACCCGGTTAGGGGGAAGATTGTAACAGTGCAAGGGGAAGAGGAATACATGGTCAGCCACCTCAACTCCTTCAGGTACGTGGAAATGGATGGGGAGTTCATTGAGACCCCCTTTCAACATTTTGAAGAGGTGCCACAAACATTGGCAGCAGCAGAAGCAGTGGTTGAAGAGATTTCTCCTTTGAAGATGGCCTCCCTAAAGGACGCCCGGGCTGTGATTGAAAGAGGTGAATGTGCAAACTGGGGCAAGCTCCCTGATTTTACTCCTAAAACTAACAAGTTTGGGCTGGGTTTCACTGCAGAGGCTCAGAAGGCTGTGCGGAAGGTGAGAATTGGAAGACCTCCTGTGCTCATCACCCACTCAGAAGTGAATGCTATTGGAGAGGAAGACGAAGTGGAAGAGTCAGAGTTTGAAAGCTGGATCTACCCGACGACTGATGGTGGATTGACCAATTGGACTGCTAAAGACTTTACACCCATAACTTTTGTCACCCAGTAATGAACTTCTTTGTTTTGGATTTGTAATAAACAATAATTTGAAACTGTATGGCCCGGTGTCTTACCCGGGGCACCGTGGTCTTATTTATGAGGGCTTTTGTTTGTCACTGTCATATATCATAAATAAAAGCATTGGACGTTTTTCACATTTCAAATCTTGCGCTCCTTTTCCTTCCTTTCTTTATATATTGCAAAAAACAGCTGTATTTACACACACTCACTCATACAGGTTTCAATCCACTCTGGATCTCACTGGTAACGACTCTGCTACCGCCAGTTATGACTTCGAAAATCCGATCAACTTAGCCGAAGACGAAGGTGAAGATGATTGTGAAGTGCCTGGCGAACTTGCAAGACTGTTACAACAAGAAGAGAGGGCAATTCAACCACATGAAGATCCAGTGGAAACAATAAACCTGGGTACTGATACAGATAGGAAGGAAGTTAAGATTGGTGCCAACCTGGAGCTCAGCGTGAAGCAACGGTTGATCCAGATGCTGCATGACTACATGGAAATCTTTGCCTGGTCTTACGAAGACATGCCTGGGTTGGATGCCGACATTGTGGTCCATCATTTGCCTACCAAGGAAGACTGCCCTCCGGTTAAGCAAAAGGTCCGCCGTATGCGTCCAGAGATGTCTGAGAAGATCAAAGCCGAGGTTATGAAACAGTTTGACGTCGGGTTTCTTGCAGTGACTTCTTACCCTCAGTGGGTTGCTAATGTGGTTCCGGTACCAAAGAAAGACGGTAAGGTCAGAATGTGTGTCGATTACAGGGATCTGAACAGGGCCAGCCCCAAGGATGACTTCCCTCTACCTCACATTGATGTCCTTGTTGACAATACAGCTCAGCATAAGGTGTTCTCCTTCATGGATGGCTTCTCAGGTTACAATCAGATCAAGATGGCTCCTGAAGACACGGAAAAGACTACCTTTGTTACTCAGTGGGGCACCTTCTGCTACAAGGTCATGCCTTTTGGACTGAAAAATGCTGGGGCAACCTACCAACGTGCCATGGTTGCTTTATTTCATGACATGATCCATCATGAGATAGAAGTGTATGTCGACGACATGATTGCCTGGTCCCAAACTGAGGAAGAACACCTTGATCATCTGCAGAAACTGTTTGACCATCTGAAACTGTACAAGCTGAGGTTGAACCCGAACAAGTGCACCTTCAGGGTAAGATCTGGAAAGTTACTAGGCTTTGTTGTAAGTGATAAGGGTATTCAAGTGGACCCTACCAAGGTTAAAGCTATTCAAGAGATGCCAGCTCCTAAGACAGAGAAAGAGGTCAGAGGCTTTCTAGGACGCCTGAATTACATTGCTCGCTTCATCTCGCACCTAATTGCTACCTGTGAGTCAATCTTCAAGCTGCTGAAGAAAGATCAGGTAGTACGTTGGAATGATGAATGTCAGGCTGCTTTTGACAGAATCAAAGAGTATCTCCAAGAACCACCCATTCTTATGCCACCGGTTGAAGGGAGACCTCTCATACTATACCTGACAGTACTTGACAACTCAATGGGGTGTGTGTTGGGGAAGCATGACGAGTCTGGCCGAAAAGAGCATGCCATTTATTACCTTAGCAAAAAGTTTACCGACTGTGAGACCCGATACTCACTGCTTGAGAAAACTTGCTGCGCTTTGGTATGGGCTGCTCGCCGGCTGAGACAGTATATGCTGACTCACACTACCTTGTTGATCTCAAAGATGGATCCGATAAAGTACATATTCGAAAAGCCTGCTCTATCCAGGAGAATAGCAAGATGGCAAATGATCTTGACCGAATACGACATCCAGTATACGACTCAGAAAGCTATCAAAGGAAGTGTATTGGCAGACCACTTGGCACATCAGGCAGTAGACGACTATCAGTCAATGAACTTTGAATTTCCTGACGAGAGTATCATGATAGTGACTGATTGTGAAGTACCTGGACCTGATGAAGGACCTGAGGAAGGGTCCCGATGGTCTATGCACTTTGACGGAGCCTCCAATGCTTTGGGTAACGGTATCGGCGCTATGATCATATCCCCTCAAGGAACTCATACTCCATTCACTGCCCGGCTATGTTTCAACTGCACCAACAACATGGTGGAGTATGAGGCATGCATCATGGGTCTCCGAGCTGCAATTGACTTAAGGATCAAGTTTCTGAGTGTCTTCGGAGATTCTGCTCTCGTGATCAATCAGATCAAAGGGGAGTGGGATACGAAACATCCGAATCTTATTCCTTACAGAGAATGTGTGTTGACAATGATCCCCCACTTCACAGAGGTAACCTTTGAACATTTCCCGAGAGAGGAGAATCAGTTGGCGGACGCGTTAGCTACGATGTCTTCTATGTTCAAAGTCAAATGGGACAATGAAGCTCCCCGGATCATCATCTGGAAACTGGACGAACCGGCATATTATTGTGATCTTAAGACTGAGTTGGTGACTGAGAAACCTTGGTACCATGAGGTGAAGAGATACTTGGAGGCTCAGGAATACCCTAAAGGTGCATCTGTCAATGATAAGAAGTTTCTAAGAAGGGTCGCAGCGAAGTTCTTCCTTAGCAACGGCATTCTGTACAAGCGAAACCATGATTCGACCTTACTGCGTTGTGTGGATAAGACTGAAGCAGAAAGGATTATGGCGGAGCTACATGAGGGTACCTTCGGAACACATTCCAGTGGACACACTATGGCTAAGAAAATCCTTCGGGCAGGGTATTTCTGGTCCACAATGGAAGCTGATTGTTACCAACATTCTCGGACGTGTCACAAGTGCCAGATTTACGCTGATAAGGTGCATGTTCCTCCAGTTCCTCTGAATGTCCTGACTGCACCTTGGCCTTTTGCAATGTGGGGCATTGATATGATCGATGAGATCATACCTACGGCATCTAACGGGCATCGCTTCATCCTTGTAGCGATTGATTACTTTATAAAGTGGGTTGAAGCAACTTCCTACGCCACTGTGACCAAGAATGTTGTGGCACGGTTCATTCGGCATAATCTGATCTGTCGATGCGGTGTCCCAGAAAGGATCATTACAGACAAAGGTACCAATCTTAATAACAAGATGATCACTGAGCTCTGCGAGTAGTTCAAAATACAGCACCACAACTCTTCTCCTTATCGACCGAAGATGAATGGGGCCGTAGAAGCAGCGAATAAGAACATTAAGAAAATTGTGCAGAAGATGACAGTGACTTATAAAGATTGGCACGAGATGTTACCGTTTGCTCTACATGGGTACCGTACCTCAGCCAGGACGTCAACCGGGGCAACTCCTTTCTCCTTGGTCTACGGTATGGAGGCAGTCTTACCGATAGAAGTGAAAATACCCTCTCTCCGGATAATGAAGGATGCGGACCTGAGTGAAGATGACTGGATCCAAACACGACTTGATCAGCTAAACTTAATTGACGAAAAGAGGCTCGCTGCTATTTGTCATGGTCAGATGTATCAGAAGCGGATGATCAGGGCATTTAACAAAAAGGTCAGACCACAAGAATATCAAGTTGGGGATCTGGTAATCAAGCGCATCATTCTTCCTCAGAGTGATCCAAGGGGCAAATGGACCCCTACGTATGAAGGGCCATTTGTGGTTAAACATGTGTTCTCAGGAGGAGCCATGATTCTAACCAATATGGATGGTGACGACCTTCCTCACCCCGCCAATGCAGACATAGTAAAAAGATACTACGCATGATAAAAGACCCGCTAGGTTGACATACCTAGGCAAAAATTAGGGCTTCCCGGCGAACCAAAAGGGTTCGGGAAAAATGAAGGGATGAAATGAAAAAAAATCTGTACACCCGGCAAGTCGAAAACCTGAAAAGGCGAAAACCTGAAAAGGCGGCTTGGGCAAAAATGGGTATCCCGGTGGACTGAAAACCCGAAAGGGCAGTCCAGGCAAAAGTTAGGGATAAAGCGTAATACTATGTCTCATTGGATCACTTTGTATCCGGAATCCGGTATCAACATCAAGTTCAGACGGCATTGATCAACCAGCTTCATCTTCAGCTAGGTCATCAAGTGATGAGACGCTCGAAGATATAAAGGCGATAGCAGAGTTAGAACCCAGTGGGATCATTCATTTCACACAGCTGTTTTATTTTCCTTTGTACAAATTTGTATAAATTCTTTGGTTCGGCGGCGTTCTCTTACTAGAACGTCGGCCTCTTGTACATAAACGCCTATTCACAGGCAAATTCAAAAAAATCAATACAAATACACTTTTCAGTTAAAATTGCCAATTGTTTTCCTTTTCTGTTTTGTTTTGCGAAGAACGTCCAAGGTTCAATTTGTGATATATGCATTTGACACTAATTGCTAACTCATAAATATTTGCATGCAAAACAAAGGATTAATTACAGGTGACATCATAAACAGAGGCAATAATGTTTGTCTAAGCAATCTAATGGTTCTGTCCACCAAGGTACCAAGGTAAGTTCAGCTAAAGAACGGAACCAAGATATCTTAATTCCCCAGAGAGTGGGCCAGCAAGTCAGTACACTCTCCCCAAGCAAAGTTACAGTCAACCTTAAGGAAGTTGGGTATCCTCCATCAGATCTCAACATTCCCCAGCAATATACAGGTATTCTTAACAAGCATCCCCGGCAGTCTTGACCTAAAGATTGTTCCCCGGCGGCACATCAAACATTCAACGGAGTCACCCCCCAATATAGTTCAAAATTTCCCCAGGAGAATCCAATCCAGTTTCCCCAGGGAAGTTGGAATCCATCTCCCCAAGCAGTAAGCTTATCCCCAGTAGATTCTGGAAGCTTCTCCCCCGCAGAGCATGAACGCGTCTCCCGGCTTTATTCAAAGGTTATGCTCCACCAGAGCTTATAACTGGGTTATCCTCAGCCAAAAGCCACGGAAAGATCGTCCTCGGCGAAGTCTTCTTATCCCCAGCGGAGTCTATTAAAACTTCCAATGTAACGACGGTATCCCTAGCGAAGTTACTACCAACATCTCAACAAGAGTACCTCTCTCCCCACAGAGTTTTGTTCCCCATCCAGATCGCTAGAATAATTTTCTTCCCGCAGAGTAATCTCTCCAACAAGTTTATTCCCCCAACGGAGTCATCTTCTCCTACCGGTTTATTCTTGCAGCCATCACTCCCCAGTGGAAACAAAGAATGCTATTCACATCAGCCCAGGATTTGACTTCCCGGCATCCGTCAAGGATTTGTTTCCTAGGACAAAATCATACATTCATAAACAACACATCTTCATACATTATAGCATGCATATACGCATCATGAACATACAATCTCATTCATTCTGAGAACATCTCGTATGTCATACATCATGGCATCACATACAACTAATGTTTTGTCTTTTCAGGATAAAGGTTAACACAAAGATAATTACTATCAACGGTCGCAACTAAAGATCCGATTCCTGTATCTTGCCAGGGTGTATCTGTTGATGACTACAGTACCAGACTCGATTCATGTATCTTGACAGGGCACGTCTGAAGAGTTCGAAGATCCGATTCCTGTATCTTGCCAGGGTGTATCTGTTGACGACTACAGTACCAGACTCGACTCCTGTATCTTGACAGGGCACGTCTGAAGAGTTCGAAGATCCGATTCCTGTATCTTGCCAGGGAGTATCTGTTGACGACTACAGTACCAGACTCGATTCTTGTATCTTGACAGGGCACGTCTAAAGAGTTCGAAGATCCGATTCCTGTATCTTGCCAGGGTGTATCTGTTGACGACTACAGTACCAGACTCGATTCCTGTATCTTGACAGGGCACGTCTGAAGAGTTCGAAGATCCGATTCCTGTATCTTGCCAGGGTGTATCTGTTGACGACTACAGTACCAGACTCGATTCCTGTATCTTGACAGGGCACGTCTGAAGAGTTCGAAGATCCGATTCCTGTATCTTGCTAGGGTGTATCTGTTGACGACTACAGTACCAGACTCGATTCCTGTATCTTGACAGGGCACGTCTGAAGAGTTCGAAGATCCGATTCATGTATCTTGCCAGGGTGTATCTGTTGACGACTACAGTACCAGACTCGATTCCTGTATCTTGACAGGGCACGTCTGAAGAGTTCGAAGATCCGATTCCTATATCTTACCAGGGAGTATCTGTTGACAACTACAGTACCAGACTCGATTCCTGTATCTTGACAGGGCACGTCTGAAGAGTTCGAAGATCTGATTCCTGTATCTTGCCAGGGTGTATATGTTGACGACTACAGTACCAGACTCGACTCCTGCATCCAGCCAGGGCACGTTTACATAAAGAGTTTGAAAATCAACTCCTGTAACAGACCAGGTAATTTTCTTTCTTTCTCAGGTACGCAAATTCTCGCTAAGGAATCTCTTACGCGATCGACACCTCCAGATGGCAACTATAAGCCCATCCTCCTATCCACTACCTCTCCAAATGGCATCTGTAAGCCCATTCCCGCTATCACACTGCTGATACTCTACTATGTGAGTGCAAATTTCTGGGCACTCTAGTGTTCAATCATCTTCCACCTTCGGATTACGAAAGGCACGTCACGCCAATCTACGTCCTTAGGTCTAAGAAGATTGAACAGGGGCAACTGTTGTACCCCAAATTTTTCCCTCCCATAATCTTCAAAGTTTTGACAAGAATCATCCACAATTGGTTCAAGTTTACTCAAGGGCCACACAGTCAAACCATCCTCCTAAGCCAATCAAACTAGGGTTTTGTCTCTTGCAAGGAAGTTAAAGTTTTCAAAGGCTCAATCAAGTCT
This sequence comes from Vicia faba, assembly GCA_948472305.1. Classification (NCBI taxonomy): domain Eukaryota; kingdom Viridiplantae; phylum Streptophyta; class Magnoliopsida; order Fabales; family Fabaceae; genus Vicia; species Vicia faba. Next base: position 318,606,284 of record OX451738.1, on the reverse strand, counting down.
CCCATGCTCATACACATTGTCAAGCACCTACATGTCAAGTTTCAAGGCTCACAAGGTCAAGTTGCACAGTCAAAAACCTTAATTGCTCAACAGTCAACTGTAGGGGCAAAATGGTCATTTGGCAGTCAAAAGTCAAAACTTTTGGTCAACATCTTATTTTGAAGCCACAAACATCATTTGATCAATGCTTGATCATGATTCTCAAAAGCATGGCTCAAAAAGTCTCAAGGTTCATCAGAAAAATCCCATCCAATGCTCATCTTGAAGGGGAAGACATTTCCTAAAACTCATCTTCACACTCCAAGTCCAAGAAATGCTCTCACAAAAAGTTATCAATTTCAACATTATAGGTCATTTTCAAAAGTCAACAAAAAAGGACTTTAAGTCAAAGGCCATAACTTGAGATTGGTAAATCAAAATGACATGGGACCAAAGACATTTGTTAGAGGACTTCAAGACCTTTCCGAAATGTCCAAGAACATGATCAAATCTTAAAAATTGAGCAAGATATGCATTGGAGAATTTGGGAAATTTTTGTGAAATGGCCAAAATCATCTATCCTTGAAATTCCATTTTTGACAAAAGGGGCCCACTTTTTTCACTTGAATTAACTTGGCCATGCTTCCCACGTGTCCCACCTTTTATTTCAATATTTAAAATCAATTTTTTCATTTTTATTAGATTTTATTGGATTTAATTCATGTTAAATCCTTTAAAATCAAATAAAAATCAAAAAGTTTAATTAAAAGGAATATTTGGTCTTAACTAACTTTGACTCATCATTATGCAACCTACCAATTTCGTTCCAAGGCCAAATGTAGCAAGAATTCAAAAAATGGTTCAAAAATGGAAGTTTGGTTATGGAGGTTTATGGAGAATCTTGAACTTGAATGCTCTGCATTATGAGGCCATAATTCCTCTCAATACATGTTACATAATACCTATGCAAGTGATCAGAAGCAAGAGAGAGACCTAAGCTGCGATGCAACCTCAGAATCAAGTTTTCATTTTTCACAAAAATTCTCAAAACTGAAAACAGAGATAGGACTCCTTTCAAAGCTTCCAATCCATTCCAAAGGCTTGCTGGGACATTTTTGGACGTGCCTCAATCATTTTCCACTCCCCATACACAAAGAACAGGTATAACTAAGTCACCCTGTTCGTGGTATTTTGCATGTTCGTGTTTATGTTTTCAGGCCACATTACTGCATTTTAATGTCTCATTTGTATTAATATGATAATTCTAAAACTAATGGTGCCATCCAATTGAGTTTTCAAGGCCTATACAGAAATCTACCATGGAAACATTTTAGGGTTTCAGGAGTTTGAATTTGGGGTTTTCCTAATCTGGAAAAATTGAGCCTCAAAATTAGCATGGTTGAATTCGTCATAAGGAGCCTGATTTAATGAGACATCCGCGCTCAATTTATATGTCCACATGGCCTATTCGCTATTTTCAAATAGCTTGTGTTTTGGGGGGGTTCAAAACCCCCGCTATTCTTCTTTTTACAGGTCCATTCGGAGAAGACGATGGCGTGGCATGGCATGAGTGGCTGGTTTGAATCCAGCGCCTTTTTTTTTATTTTATAACACTAATGCAATTTCATTTTATATTATTTGTTTTCTATTCCATGAACAACGCGCGTTGGTAGCTCACTTGGTAAAGGCGTTGGATGGTAAACACTGGGACCTGGGTTCGAATCCCAGGTCCCCTCACTTTGCTTCTATTATTTTGTCTACTTTGTTCCCATGCAGTTTCCATCCTAAGGACCACCCTGAAGCCCAACGCCTCTGCTTGCCATGTGTCTCAAATGGTCCATCCAGTGGCTACTACTTGCCATCCACCATAGGCGTCAGTCAAAGGTGCTCCACATAATCCCAAAAGTCAACAAGGGGCCTCCTTCTGTTGGGCCTGATTCATCAAATCCACCTCCTCATTTGGGGTCTACACCCCCCACAGTTTGCATTTGATTTCTTTTTCTTTCCATTTTTTATTTTGTTTTATTTCTAATTAATTAATCAAAACAATTTTCATAAAAACCAAAAAAATCATAAAATCATAAAAAACAAAAAAATATGTTTCATTTTAATTTAATTCATCAATAACTCTTTTTTTGTAAATAATTTAAATAATCAACTTAGTTTTTTAATTTTAGGTTGTTAACTTTAATTCCTTGTTTTTTAACAACCAAAAATATATTAAAAAAATAGACCTTTAGCATTTTTTTTATCCTTTTTTTTAATTAAATATTTTTATTATAATTATCATTAACCATTAATTTTGTAAATAAATTTTATAATCAATTTAGTTTTAATTTTAGGTTTTAACTTTAATGTATTTTTTTTAATAAATTAAAAACAATTAGAACTAGAATTATTTAACTTTTAAATTCCAATTTAATTTTCTTTAATGTCAAAAATACAAAAAATAAAAAATAAGTTCTTTCTTTTTATTTAATTTAATTAATTTAATAATTTCATTTTAATTTCTTTAAAGGGTCCAACGCCCTCGCACTCGGTTCTTATTTTCATTCGCGCATTTATTTTTCATTTCTTTTGTGAATATAATGTACTTGTTCCAAAGCCCTGTAATAGTTAATTAGGCATTTATTTTCTGCATTTTATTTTAAATCGGGTTTTGTATTAATTTGGCGATGTAGACCCGCGCCTTTGTAATAGCGTAGGACCTTTATCTTTCCCGCACTTTAAATTTCCGCACCTTTAATTGTTAAACAATCACATGAAAGAATGAATGCCCAAAAATAAAAACAAAGCGTAGATCACCAATGCATGACAAGACAAATAATAACTGAAAATGACACACAATTCACACACCACTCCTAGGGTACGCCTCACTGTTGCCTTGCCCCTCGAAAGGTGGTCATCGAGTATAGGACGTCTTAGTAAGTCCTTATGTCCATGAACATGGCATAAGGGTAGCTTCTAAGGTATCCTACTGTTGCTCTGGTGATCACACTGTTGCCTTGCCCCTCGAAACGTGGTCGTCGAGTATAGGACGTCTTAGTGAGTCCTTATGTTCCATTGATCTAGTTGCCTCGAAACAGTTGCCTCGAAACAAGTTGCCTCGGAACGGTTGCCTCGAAACGGTTGCCTCGGAATAAAAAGATCAATGGCATAAGGGTATCTTCTAAGGTATCTTATTATTTCCCGGTGACCACACTGTCCCTAACCCTCAAATTGACCCGAACACCTCCAACGGTGGTGCTACCTGCCTCTCAATGGTGGGATGGCACTACCTCAAGGACATTTACACAGACTAATTCCTTAGGGTAGGTAGATGACTCATAGATACTTGCTCTAATTCAAAACAAATCAAAAACTTCTTTTCACACCTACACTTTTCAAAAAGCTTTCAAAAACAACTTTTCAAACACTCTTGAGGACTGATACAAGAGTCGAACTGAAATTTTCAAACGAAACTTTTTTAAACCCACTCACAATTGAAAAGCAAACAAACATTTTGAAAACACAAATGAGCAAGTATCTAAGAGCCCATGGATAACCATGGATAGAAAGGGTGCTAACACCTTCCCTTTCTATAAATCTACCTCCCAAACCGAGAACTAATCTCAATAAGGAATTTTTCTGTGCTTTTGTCCTTTCCATGTTGGAGAAAATAAAAGACGGTGGCGACTCTTGCTTCCGCGACATTTCGCGAACCAGCTTCAAACAGTCAGTTCCAGATCCACCGATCACATCGGTGACTACTTCGATTGCATTTATTGTTTGTCCACTATTCTGAGGTATGGGGTTTGACTTAATGTTTTATTTCTCAAAAGTAATGTCTTAGGAGTCTATCAAATCCTAAACTTTATGTTTGAAATCCAAACATTGATCTATAGTATGCCCCGAAGGATTGGCATGGTATTCGCATTTGGCATTGACATTGTATTTTTGTGGAAATGGCCCAACTGGAGGAGCTAGAGGTTTTAGCTCTACCAAAGATGCCTTGATCAAGTGTTGCAATAGTTGGCTAGATGGCATAGGGAGTGGATCCAATTTTCCTGGAGGCCTTTCAAATTTGTTTTGTTATTGTCCCCGCGGGATTATTAATAGTTGTTGTGCTCTTGGTTATGAAGCCACGTCATTAACTTCACCCTCTTTCCTATTTGTGAAGTTAGGAACCTGTCTTTTTGCATTGAAAGGGGAATTTGATGACCCCCTTGAATATTTCCATTTTTCATTCCAATTTCAATCCTCTCTCCAATAGTTACTAGGTCATAAATTCCCGAAGAGATGCTTTTCACAATATTTTCATAGTATACCCCCTGCAAGGTTTCCATGAACATGTCGACTAGTTCTTTCTCCAGAAGTGGTGATTGCACACGGGATGCCATCTCTCTCCACCTTTGAGCGTACTCCTTAAAAGACTCCACTTTCTTCTGAGACAGGTTCTGGAGTTATATGCGGGTAGGCGCCATGTCCAAATTGTATTTATATTGCTTCAAGAAAGCATTAGCAAGATCTGCCCATGTCTGGATGTGAATTTTCTCTAACTACATGTACCAATCTGGAGATTCCCCACTCAAACTGTCTTGAAAGAACTGAATCATTAATTTTTTATCTTCAGCATAACCATGCATCTTCCTACAATACATGCGCATGTGGTTTCTTGGTCAAGTGAGTCCTTTGTATCTTCCAAAGTCAGGTACTTTGAATTTTGGCGGGATTACTACGTCAAGGACAAGA